>CM065683.1:17250523-17415523 GCA_017654935.2 Phymorhynchus buccinoides | reverse complement strand
TCGGGACAGGCAGTGGGTTTTTGCGAAAATCAATCAGCATTTCTTTTGTTTTTACTACATTCAAATCCAAATAGTTGTATTTACGCCAAGAACAAAACTTTTCAACTTCACTTCACAGTGAGTATGTGTGTGTGTGTGTGTGATACGTTCCACCTGGCGCGATGCCTTGCTGGGGGGCTGGGCATCAAACAGGACAGTGCTAGAGCCAAAGAGTTCTACTCTAGAGTGAGTATGTGTGTGTGTGTGTGTGCGCGTGTGCGTGATACGTTCCACCTGGCGCGATGCCTTGCTGGGGGGCTGGGCATCAAACAGGACAGCGCTAGAGCCAAAGAGTTCTATTCTAGAGTGAGTACATTGTGTGTGTGTGTGTAATACGTTCTACCTGGCGCGATGCCTTGCTGTGGGGCTGGGCATCAAACAGGACAGCGCTAGAGCCAAAGAGTTCTACTCTAGAGTGAGTGTGTGTGCGTGTGTGCGTGATACGTTCCACCTGGCGCGATGCCTTGCTGGGGGGCTGGGCATCAAACAGGACAGCGCTAGAGCCAAAGAGTTCTACTCTAGAGTGAGTATGTGTGTGTGTGTGTGTGCGTGTGCGTGTGATACGTTCCACCTGGCACGATGCCTGGCTGGGGGGCTGGGCATCAAACAGGACAGCGCTAGAGCCAAAGAATTCTATTCTAGAGTGAGTATGTGTGCGTGTGTGTGTGCGTGTGTGTGCGTGTGATACGTTCCACCTGGCGCGATGCCTTGCTGGGGGGCTGGGGATAAAACAGAATTCTGTTACAGCCAAAGAGTTCTATTCCAGAGTAAGTATGTGTGCGTGTGTGTGTGTGTGATGCATTCAATACATTTTCAATACATTCCACCTGGCGCGATGCTTTACTGGGGGGCTGGGCATAAAACAGGATTCTGCTAGAGCCAAAGAGTTCTATTCTAGAGCGAGTACTCTATACATTGTGTGTTCGTGTGATACATTCTACCCGGCAGGATGTTTGGCTTGGGGGGCTTAGGAATAAGCCAAAGAGTTCTATTCCATGGTTAAGCATGTGTGTGTGTGTGGTGCGATTGCCTTGCTGGGGGGGCTGGGCATAAAACAGGATTCTGCTGGAGCCAAAGAGTTATATTCTAGAGAGTACTCTATACATTGTGTGTTTGTGTGATACATTGTACCCAGCACGATGTTTTGCTCAAGGGGCTTAGGGATAAGATAGGATTTTGCTGGTTCCAAAGAGTTCTACTCTAGAGTGAGTACAGTGTGTGTGTGTGTGTGCGTGTGTGCGTGTGCGATACGTTCCACCTGAGGCAATGCCTTGCTTGGGGCCTGGGGATAAAATAGGATTCTGATAGAGCCAAAGAGTTATTTTCTAGAGTACTTTATACTTTGTGTTTGTGTGATACATTCTACCCGGCACGATGTTTGGCTCGGGGGCTTATAGGGAATAAAACAGGATTCTGCTAGTGCCAAAGAGTTCTACTCTAGAGTGAGTTGTGTGTGTGTGTGCACGCGCATGCATGCATTTGTACCTACAGGTGTTTGTGTGTGCGTGCCTATCTGTCTGTATGCTCATTAACCTCTTTTATCCTTTGGTGTTTCAGAGCTTTGACTTTGACCCCGACATGTGTGCCCAGCTACAAAACATCACCCAGCACGGTGTCATATAACACCCTCCCCTCTCCTCACCCCCGTTCTCTCCCCCTTCCCCCACCAGCTACAGAGAATCACCCAGCATGGCGTCCTATTGCCAGCACCCCCCCCTCCCCCTATCCCCACCCCCCTCCCCCTGCCAGCTCCAGACCATCACCCAACATGGTGTCATTACCAGCACCCCCCTCTCATCTCCATCCTTCTCTCCACTCCCCCTCCCTCTGCCAGCTCCAGACCATCATCCAACATGGTGTCATATGACCAGCACCCCCCCCCCCCCCTTTCCTCACCCCCCCCCCCCCCCCCCACGTTTCGCCCCCTCCTCCAAGTGTCATGTATTCTCAATAATCCCCCCCCCCCCCATTGTGCTCCCATTCCTTTTCTCTCCCCATCTGTCTCAACTTTGCATTTTTTGTTTTATGCGAGACTTTGTGAGGTCATGGCGTCAGTTGTTTCCACACCCAAGGAAATCTCTTTGTCACTCTCTACACGATATTGCATCCATTGTGATAGCCACTGCTTGTGTTGGACATGTATGTCTCTACAGTTGTAGCGCAGATTTTGTTGTTTTTATATTAAAGAAAGCCACAATTTATTTTACAATAATTAATTGTGGTTGTATATCACTAAGCTCATGTTAAAAAGTGGATACAAAAAAACACCTTTTCATTTTGTGGTGTTTTGTTTTTTAAACGTTTTAAAGGTTTGCTCTATATTTACTGTTTGTTGCTGTGCTGTCTTGTCACCTGGAAATTAAAACTATTGCAAGTCAAAATTGGCCAACTTAGATGTGTTGGATTTACCAGTTGATCAAGTCAAGATGCATCATCTAACAAAGCTGTTTAAAAAATAAAATTGCAAGGAAAAATCACTGATGGTAATGCTAAATAAAATAAAACAAGGACGTAATTTGACCTGAAATGACCAAAATAGTTTGTTATTCCTCATGTGAAGTGACGTCTTTCAACTTACGTCTCTGCTTTGCACACAAAGTACAGTAGTGTAATATCATTTCTGTTTTGAACAAATGTTTTGATTGTCAGTGTACAATTTAATTGACTTGTAATATGGTTGCAAGAGATGCTGTCTTTTTTTCTCTCCAGTTTTCTTCCATTTACCTTCCCAATTTTCCTAATAAATTATTGTTCAGTCGATGAAAGCTGTTTTTGCTGCATCCTTGTTTTTTTATTTAGTTATTTATCGAGAAACAATTTTACAAAGATTGTGTGCCTTGTGTTTGTCTGTTCTATTCTTCTTGATAGTTGTTTTGTTGATGATGGTAGCAACATTTTGGTATTTTTTTTCAAACATCTATTATGATCACTCCATGTTTATCAAAGGCTGGTATGGCAAGGGCACTCACATTTCATATTCAAATTCAGACATCAATGTGTGTAGCAAATAAGGTTTGCTCTATATTTACCGTAGGCTGAAGAATATTTGTAATTATTTTTTCTGTTGGTATCAAATTAGAAAAAACAAACAGATCAGCTAAATGCAGTAAAAATCGCTTGTCAAAATTGAAGGGAGTGAAATTTTATTTTGAGATAGCTAATATTTTGAGTTAAAAAGACTTTTCAACATAGATTATTATACTGGGACCCAAAATTTATTTTGAGTTATCCATGTGTTTTCAACTTCTCCACTGTATCTAGATTCAGATTTTGTTCCTCCTCTTTCTCGTGCCTGCAATGTATGTGTGCTTGTAAAGTTTACTCCAAGTGCCTGTAGACATTTTATATCAGTTTAAGATCTGTTTCGCTTGGCCGAGGCCTGGCCCGTTTCTCCGCCAGTGCCGAGGAAAAACGATTGGCTTCATGTTCCTATCACACAAGGTCGATGAAACCCTGAGCAAACGCCCCCACCCCAGTCCCTTCATCCCCATTTGTCTTTTTTACCCCAGCAGTTAGGGATTTGTTTGTTCGTTTGTCTGTCCTTTTGGTTTGGGCCTGGGCACTGCCTTATGGAGTGTCTAGGGTCGGCTTGTTCCCAGCTTCCTGGGGGGCGAACGCGGGAATTAGTAGCTGCCAGCAGCTCCCTGTAAATATCCCCATCCCAGTCCAGAAATAGAATTTTTATTTTGTTTGCTGCATCTTATATTTTTCTACTGGACCCCAAGTAAATTCAAGTAGACTATGTGTGATAGCTGATTTTTGTCTTTGCTTTTTTTCTCGCTCTCTCTTCTGCTTCTTTTTCTATGGTCACCCCCAAAAGTGTGTGCATTTACTTCTATAAAAAGAAGCTGGCCACCACCACAGAAGAAGGGTCTGTCTGTGTGATTCAGGCCTGTGTTTGTTCAACCATGAAAGCTGTCTTTGACTTTGGGAAAGGTTGACAGGCTGGGACATGATAGATTGTTGTATATGTGGCCCAGCACCACGAAAAGGACATTAAGTGTCAAACTGAGCATTCTGAGAAAATTATACATTTGAAAACTTCAGACAATTTTCTTTCTTTTCTTTCTTTTCCCGTTCCATAGTTATGAGCATTTAAAGTTAGTAGAGTGAGCGTCGGCCATTTTGAGAAAAGTCTTAAAGTCTAGCCTAGTTGAACAAAAATGCATTGATCTACTCATTTTAAAACTTATAACACCATATGACAGATTCTCCTTTATAAACATGAAAGATAAGATGTTAGCAGACATGCCTACCCCCAAATTTGCTTTTCAGGAACACTCACTCAAAATCAGTAACAGAGCATGATTTTCAGGAACATAGCTTCCGTCCAGCATCCATCTTCATGGAATTCACGCACTCCGACGCTTGAAGCTGCCTAGCACGTAGCCGGTCAAATTTTGGCTCAACCTTGGTGAAAGACGATTGGTTCAAAAGCTCTCTCGCAAAACTTCGGGGCTGACTTTTGTAAGCTTTCGGTATTACTTTCCCGCCTCTCTCTCTCTAGGACGCTAACCACCAGCCGGCATCGTAATTTTTTGTTGTTGATTTTATTTGTCCCGTAACATGCGCCTGTTTTCCATATTTTCGGAACACACTGCCAAAATCAATACATTTCCGTAACAAATATGGATAACCCGTGACGGTAGGCATGTCTGTGTTAGAGAACACAACTATACTCATAACTCAAAATAGCCCAGCGACTTAATGTCCCTTTCATGGTGCTGGGTCACATATGTGATGTGAAAGTTAACATCTTATGAAAAAAATGTCTGTCTAGCTATTTGTTGTTATCATTTTTTATATCTACTCACTCTAAAGCATACCTTATCTACATACATACTCACCAATCTTGATATTTAAAAAAAAAATCGTGACTTTCCTGGTATTGCAGTACCTCCAGGATCGTCCCACTATCTTTATTGTTATAAATGTCCCACATGTACCTGTTCCAGGTCGGATGACGTAAAACAGACTCACACACCATGTCTTTTCTTGTCAAACCCACCATCTTTGAAGCTCTGTAACAGCGTGTTTGTTCTAAGATGAAATACCTTGTGTGCTTTGAGGTTTTAAGCGTCTGCATTTTTTGTACTATTTGTATCACATAGGTTTTATTATTGTATACTGCCGTCTTTACACTAGAGCTGTGATAATTTTGCTATCAAGATGCGTAGAATGGAGTTGTCAATGGAAACATGGGGCAGACTTGTGCAAAGTTGTGCACTGGTAATTCCGGCAACTTGATTCCCATTCGTCTGTAGTTGTGATAATCTTGCTATCAAGATGCGTAGAATGTAGTTGTCAATGGAAACACGGGGCAGACTTGTGCAAAGTTGTGCAGTGGTAATTCAGGCAACTTGATTCCCTTCCGTCTGTCTCTTGGATGCCCAGTTCTGTGTTAACCCCAACCCATTCCTTCACTTATATTTTTTTCCTTCCCACCAAACTAGTCACGTGTTCTGAAGTATTAGCCAAAGAGATCTCACCATTTTACAGACTAATGATTCAATTTGAATGAACAAGATCCAATGGAATAATACTGCTTGTAGTGCCGAAACAAATGAAGCTTTAAGATGTTTTTCTCGCAACATTAGGGCTATATAATTTTTGGTAAAGGTAAAGATGTGCCACCCCCCCCCTGCATTTCTCGGTTAATTCTATTTTTCCGTTTTTGCCTTTCTTACCATACATAAAGCTGTATTTTAGGAACATTTTTAGCTAAAAATATTTTGGGAATACTAACCCTATCCCTAACCCTACCCCCCACTATGTACTGCAGTACACCGCGATTTGTCACAGTTGTGGTTCGTTGTGTTTTTCCGTCTTATAGGGTGGGGGGTAGGGTTAGGCTTAGGGATAAAGCTGTATTTTAGGAACATTTTTAGCTAAAAACATTTTTGGAATACTACCCCCCACTATGTACTGCAGTACACCGCGATTTGTCACAGTTGTGGTTCGTTGTGTTTTTCCGTCTTATAGGGTTAGGCTTAGGGCTAGGGTTAGGGTTAGTATTCCCAAAAG
Source organism: Phymorhynchus buccinoides (assembly GCA_017654935.2). Taxonomy (NCBI): domain Eukaryota; kingdom Metazoa; phylum Mollusca; class Gastropoda; order Neogastropoda; family Raphitomidae; genus Phymorhynchus; species Phymorhynchus buccinoides. Next base: position 17,409,460 of record CM065683.1, on the reverse strand, counting down.
GTTATTAGCTAAAAATATTCCTAAAATACAGCTTTATGTATGGTAAGAAAGACAATAACGGAAAAATACAATTAACCGAGAAATGTAGGGGGGGTGGCACATCTCTTTAGAAAGAATGGCATATTTCAGTACTACATTTTCTCCTAGCTCTTGGACTGTGTGCCTATAGTTACTTTTGCTGGCAGAAAAAACCCTATAGAGTATGATGCCATTATAATCCATCCCATCTTCACACAAATTCTCCATAGGTCAGATGTCATCAACTTTACCTTATCCAACCATAAGTGTGCTGGAAAATGGCAGAAAATGTTGGGCAGTTGAATTAAAGGATTTGAAGGATTTGTTTTTCTTAGTGGGATAGAGTAGCTAAAGATTGTGTGTATCGTTTTTGTGTGAATTTGGTTTCACCTCATTTTCAGCCAGTTTTTCTCTGCTTCCTTTTGCTGAGTATGTGTACATTTTTTTTCTTCATAAGAGTGTTTTACTTTTTTCTGCAGTGTGTACTAAAGTGCATCTAAACTTCATTCAGTATGTGAAGAGCTATACTTCGCAAGTCATGTGACTGTATAAAACGGTGAAAAGTCATTCGTTTTCTCCTTCTTGTCTTAAAGACCCACCAGATCACGTGTCGAAATCACGGGTTTCACATGTTTTCCCTCTTATAGCTGGTAAGACATCTTGTTTTGACTCCCATACAAATGCCCCCATATTCTAAACAAAACGTCATTTGTATGTGGGTCACAGCTACCCAGAAAAAAAGGGACTTAAAATCGTGGTGGGTCAGTGTGTCTTTAAGCAACATTGTATTAAAGACCCACCAGATCATGTGTCAAAATCACGGGTTTCACATGTTTTCCCTCTTATAGCTGGTAAGACATCTTGTTTTGACTCCCATACAAATGCCCCCATACAAATGCCCCCATATTCTAAACGAAACGTCATTTGTATGTGGGTCACAGCTACCCAGAAAAAAAAAGGGACTTAAAATCGTGGTGGGTCAGTGTGTCTTTAAGCAACATTTAATATTTATATTCAGTTTGATGAGTGTTGTGATTTTGGTATTATTATTATTTCCCTCTGATTGATTATGTAACTTCTACAATCACAGCATGAGGCAGAGCACCAATCTGTTATGTATTTGTACTTTATCGTGTTTTATAGATCTGACATTTTTCACATTGTTTTAGAGACAACATTTAGTTTTCGAGAAACTGTTTTAATTAACCCCTTGACTGCCACCAACCTATCACTACTGACCTGATGGCATCACTGATGATGTCATCAGATGAAGAGGAATAACCCTGATATGCTGGTGTTTGCTCTAACACAGTCAAGAGGTCCATATCCCCAGTCCATTTTTTCCAGATTGTCTCTATCAGTTGTCTTTTTCATGGCATGATTTGCCCAATGATTTTTTTCTTTGATTTTCTCTGGCAGTCAAGGGGTTAATTTACCAATATAGTATACATTTATACAAGTTAATGTTTCACACAAATATGTATGCACTGTAATTTTCGGACTATAAGGCGATATTTTATTTTCGAATTTCAACCTATGCGCCTAAATTATGAGGGTGCCCTACTTGTGGACAAAAACATAAGAGGGTGGCAAAGGGTGGCATACACTAGACATACAAAATGTTCACGAGTCGCCGATACGACGGATACTCACTTTAAAATCCTTCAAAATCCCTATTATCATCCGAGATACCGTCCGATAGATGCCATAACCCTTCATCGGACGTAAAAATCATATGTAAAATGCCATAATTCTACCAGTTTTTTTTGCGAAGTGCAAACAAAACAACAGGAAGTTGCGCACAAATGGAACTTTTGCTGATTTGAAAGGGGAGCATACTCTTGTTTATGACCGCAATAATGGTGCTGGGCAAGCGCTTATCGAACTTGTACAGGCTTCAAATTTTGACTTCCTTTTGCCAGGTTCGTACAAGTCTTATAAAACGAGGGTGCCTTTTTCTTGGATTTCTTCAGATTTTTCTTGAAAATTGCCGGATTTGCCTTCTACACACAAGCACCTACTTGTCTGAAAAATACAGTAAATTGGGTAACAATCTCGATTTTTGACATTGTATATTCCTTTGTTTTTTACTGACATCTCCGGTTCTTTTCTCTTGCTGACTCTGCTTGCCTCTGAGGATTTTATTGTTTTTCTTTTTCTTTTCCTTTTTTCTATCGCTTCTATGCTCAATAGATTATTTAGCTCTCTGTGATATGTACTTTTTATTCGAATTTACATTTTATGCATTTTCCAAAGATTTTTTAGAATATACTGCATAATTACCTTTATTTTGTTGTACAGAGATTTTAGAATAAAATCTACAGTGAGAAGTTTTATGTTGTCTGGCTTTTCTTTTGCCTGTGTGAGACGAGTTTGGTGAAGCGTGTCATTTAAAAATTACAAAGAGACAAAGACAACTAAATTTCTGTAATGTACGTATTTAATGCTTGCTAAACAAGAGCTGAGCAGTAGAACACGGTGAACTTAATTTTGCTCTTAATCACGCAGCACTCAAAATAATAATTATTATTAACAACTCTCACTTTGTCAGTCCATTGCAAACAGTTTATATTACATATTTTTAATACTGTTTTTCCCCCCCCATCATAACTCAAACCAAGAACAACTCAGTTTTCAACAATTAACTTGGAAACGGACGTTTTACATTGTGTTCTTCAGAAATGCCGTCTTCACTTGAAATTCATATCATTTAACAACATTTTTATCATCAAGCCAGCTGGAAATTTTTCATCACTTATTGTCTATTATTCATTCTCCTCCCACACAAACCACATAGGGAGCAACTAGCATTTTCAGTCTTTAATCGGATGCAAAAACGCTCTAAAAAAAAGCCACAGCATGGTTTTAGAATACCGAAAAGCACAGACTGCGAACTCTATCGCTATTACCTACCTTTTGTGTCACATTCTTCAAAATAAATTGAGCATTTACACATTTATTTCCAAAAATATTGCAGATCTGTAAGCCTGAAAACAGCCCGCCATTGTCTCACAGGCAACGTCATTTCTTGGAGAATTACATTCTTGAGTTGACGTCGCCCACAGATGCTGTCTTGAAACAAGAGAAGACTTATTTGAGCTTTATAATTCTGATGATCGAGATTTCACCAAAAGTAGACATTCTAGTGAAATCCACAGTGAATTTTTTGGGTGCAAATTATGACTTATCGGCTCAATTTATTTTGACGAATGTGACACAAAAGGTAGGTAAATACGATAGAGTTCGCAGTCTGTGCTTACAACATACAGTATTTATACGGTGCTGAATCTTGATAGAAATCAAATCAAAGCGCACACACACGTTAGCATTCATAACGCATTCAAACAAAAACGCAATACAAAGCGAAAACACACGGATGACATTAATGGAATACAGCAGAAACAGACCTAATGGCAAGAGAGAGAAGAGAAAGAGAGCGGAGTTTTAATGATGGGGGAACAGGTGGGTTTTGAGGTTAGCTTTGAAAGCAGAGAGGGTCGGTCGCTGACGGAGGGAAAGAGGAAGTTTGTTCCAGGAGGTCGGTCCTGAGACAGCAAAAGAGCGACGACCAACAGTTGAAAGCTTATACCTAGGGATCTGGAGAGAAAGAGGGTCAGAAACTGAATGTAAAGTGCGAGCTGGCATATAGATGGAAATATTGTCGCAGAGGTAAGATGGAACAGCTTTATGGATAGATTTATAGCAATGGGTGTTTAATTTATACTCAATGCTTACCGATATTCTAAAATCATGCTGTGGCATTTCTCAGAGCGGTTTTGCATCCGAATAGAGCGTATAATTATGAAGGTCCTTTAAATCAGTAACAACTTCTGTTTCCACTTTCAGCTTTACATCTTTCTCTATAGTACAGATTCTCAAATTTTCAATCCAATTATTCATCATTCAGGTCTTCTTATTGCGTGTTTCTGTCTCTTCAAGAAAACAGCAAGCAACAGTAGCAATCTTGGACGACAAGAAAAACAACTGATTGTCAACAACAACAACAGCGAACAAAATAATTTTAACGAGTAAAGTTAACGTATCAACTGCAAGTTCTTTTGAGTGAAAAAAAGTGGACGTACACAGAAATAAAGGAGAGATCAAGCCAGAATTATTTGAGTGAGTGTGTGTGTATGAGCATGTGCGCGTGTGTGTGTTTGGTTGCCGCAAAATGCAGCAACATTTCCACCAAAATATAAGTCCAACCTTTGAACAACCCTTCAAAAACCAACAACAAAAAGGCCAAAGGTAGAAACTACAAACTGTGTGTTCAATGGTTGTTCGAGTGTTTAAAAATAGAGCCCAGTATCACCCTGGGCCATCCAAGCCATAAAACACAAACCACAATCACTAACCCCCCAACCACCCCCCCCCCAAAAAAAAAAAAAAAAAAATCCTGAGAAAGAAAAGAAACATAAAAAGGAAAAGAAAAAATCCATTGCAAATGTTTGCCACCAAAGTTAACCAATTTAAAGATTCAAACTTCAATTCCAAAATCTATAGCAATTCAAAAGTTTTAAATAACAAAACAAACATCTTACTTTTTAACTGTCTTAACTCACGTTTGTTTTAAAAAAAGAAAAAAAAGAGTCTGCAACTGCTCAAATTACAAGCCAAAAGACTAAAACCGACTGTGTTCTTTCACAATGTGTGGCAAGTTGTACAAAATGGAAGAAGAAGCAACAAGTGAAAGGCAATAGTGAGAGTCGCATTGATAACCCTTCATCGTCACCAGCACGAGAAATCTTCACTGTACCCCATATCATCATCACCCTCGTCGTCATCATCACCCCCCTCATCATCATGCTTTCAGACATTATCATCATCACCCTCGTCATCATCATCATCACCATGTTACCATTCTCCATCATCTCAGCTTGGCCAGCTAAAACAAACGAGACCTATCATATCAGCAGCAATGACTTTTTTTTTTCTGTGTGAGAAAAGTATTCCCCCCCCCCGTCCCCACCCCTTAACATATACACATAATGTTATGTGTCAACACCTCAAAACAAATGACACAGTGTCAACGAGCACAATGGCACGAATGGGATGTGGCACAATGCGTAGGAGATGAAAGCTTTTCACAAATTTCTTGTCATAAACAGTTCATCATAACCCTTACCCCATCACAGCAAATAATGGGTCCACCTTATCAATCCAAACAAACAAGATACACACACAATGAACACACCCCACAAGGAAGCCTCTCGTTTATTTAGTCAGCAAGCCTCGTCACTACAGAAATCACATTCAGGATGTCTGACTTGTATAGTTCCAAAAGACAAATATCCTTCCCCCCAAAAAACGCCAGAGAGAAACATTGCAGATCTTAACCCTTTCATCGCCACTGTCGCCTCTTGGCACCACAATGATTTAACACCCATGTCACTAAAAGGCATCAAATGAGGGTCTGCTGACCGATTACCTTATGTTCTTTATTTTGGGAAGTAAGGACAGGCCCTATTTTATGCATGTCAAAGATGAATCCCCAATATTGCAGACGAAATCTTTTCTCTACCCGGGTAAGTTTAATGGTAAATTTTGGCCGAAGAATGGCTAACGTTGAAAGGATTTTAAAGCAAATGAAAGGATGCACTAAGTTAAATCCACCATTACCCCCCCCCCCCCCCCTCTTGCTCTGCTTTCTCCGATTCACACACATAACTCAAAACCAGCACACACACAGAAACACACACTGAGTGCTTCATAACCAGCAAGATTCTCTCCAATCCAAGACAATGGCATGCCTTGGGATGTGACTCACAGTGACAGTCATGTTACAAGTTTCCATGAAAGACTAGCAATATTCAATGCAGTTTCCATCCAAGCACATTACGCACAACACTACAAATAACATAGTCTGTATGTACTTTTCACAGATTTTCACAAATGTTGAAAACCCCTTTAACTTGAGAAACGACGATTTATATCATCACTGACTAACACTTTGTCAAATACATGACGCACCAATGTTGCAAACATGCCAAACAACACCGATGAACTTCCCAGACCTAAAAAAAAAATCTGAATAATCTGGATGGTTTGTGACAACAAAAGGCTTAGAATAGAGAAATGCAAATACAGTGGAACCTCCCTTTTAAGACCTTCAAAAATCATCCAAAATGAGTACTTATATAATATAAGGGAGGAGTCTTATTAAAGACCCACAGAGCCGGCTGGATTAAGTCCCTTGTTTTTTCCTGGGTCGATGTGGTCCGCATTTAGACTGTCCTCGCATACGATCGAGGCTGCTCTTTAAAGTGATGCCTCGTTTTCGTGACTGTCCTCGCATACGATCGAGGCTGCTCTTTAAAGTGATGCCTCGTTTTCGTGACTGTCCTCGCATATGATCGAGGCTGCTCTTTAAAGTGATGCCTCGTTTTCGTGACTGTCCTCGCATACGATCGAGGCTGCTCTTTAAAGTGATGCCTCGTTTTCGTGACTGTCCTCGCATACGATCGAGGCTGCTCTTTAAAGTGATGCCTCGTTTTCGTGACTGTCCTCGCATACGATCGAGGCTGCTCTTTAAAGTGATGCCTCGTTTTCGTGACTGTCCTCGCATACGATCGAGGCTGCTCTTTAAAGTGATGCCTCGTTTTCGTGACTGTCCTCGCATACGATCGAGGCTGCTCTTTAAAGTGATGCCTCGTTTTCGTGACTGTCCTCGTATACGATCGAGGCTGCTCTTTAAAGTGATGCCTCGTTTTCGTGACTGTCCTCGTATACGATCGAGGCTGCTCTTTAAAGTGATGCCTCGTTTTCGTGACTGTCCTCGTATACGATCGAGGCTGCTCTTTAAAGTGATGCCTCGTTTTCGTGACTGTCCTCGCATACGATCGAGGCTGCTCTTTAAAGTGATGCCTCGTTTTCGTGACTGTCCTCGCATACGATCGAGGCTGCTCTTTAAAGTGATGCCTCGTTTTCGTGACTGTCCTCGCATACGATCGAGGCTGCTCTTTAAAGTGATGCCTCGTTTTCGTGACTGTCCTCGTATACGATCGAGGCTGCTCTTTAAAGTGATGCCTCGTTTTCGTGACTGTCCTCGTATACGATCGAGGCTGCTCTTTAAAGTGATGCCTCGTTTTCGTGACTGTCCTCGCATACGATCGAGGCTGCTCTTTAAAGTGATGCCTCGTTTTCGTGACTGTCCTCGCATACGATCGAGGCTGCTCTTTAAAGTGATGCCTCGTTTTCGTGACTGTCCTCGTATACGATCGAGGCTGCTCTTTAAAGTGATGCCTCGTTTTCGTGACTGTCCTCGTATACGATCGAGGCTGCTCTTTAAAGTGATGCCTCGTTTTCGTGACTGTCCTCGCATACGATCGAGGCTGCTCTTTAAAGTGATGCCTCGTTTTCGTGACTGTCCTCGTATACGATCGAGGCTGCTCTTTAAAGTGATGCCTCGTTTTCGTGACTGTCCTCGTATACGATCGAGGCTCCTCTTTAAAGTGATGCCTCGTTTTCGTGACTGTCCTCGTATACGATCGAGGCTCCTCTTTAAAGTGATGCCTCGTTTTCGTGACTGTCCTCGCATACGATCGAGGCTCCTCTTTAAAGTGATGCCTCGTTTTCGTGACTGTCCTCGCATACGATCGAGGCTCCTCTTTAAAGTGATGCCTCGTTTTCGTGACTGTCCTCGCATACGATCGAGGCTGCTCTTTAAAGTGATGCCTCGTTTTCGTGACTGTCCTCGCATACGATCGAGGCTGCTCTTTAAAGTGATGCCTCGTTTTCGTGACTGTCCTCGTATACGATCGAGGCTGCTCTTTAAAGTGATGCCTCGTTTTCGTGACTGTCCTCGCATACGATCGAGGCTGCTCTTTAAAGTGATGCCTCGTTTTCGTGACTGTCCTCGCATACGATCGAGGCTGCTCTTTAAAGTGATGCCTCGTTTTCGTGACTGTCCTCGTATACGATCGAGGCTGCTCTTTAAAGTGATGCCTCGTTTTCGTGACTGTCCTCGCATACGATCGAGGCTGCTCTTTAAAGTGATGCCTCGTTTTCGTGACTGTCCTCGCATACGATCGAGGCTGCTCTTTAAAGTGATGCCTCGTTTTCGTGACTGTCCTCGCATACGATCGAGGCTGCTCTTTAAAGTGATGCCTCGTTTTCGTGACTGTCCTCGCATACGATCGAGGCTCCTCTTTAAAGTGATGCCTCGTTTTCGTGACTGTCCTCGCATACGATCGAGGCTGCTCTTTAAAGTGATGCCTCGTTTTCGTGACTGTCCTCGTATACGATCGAGGCTGCTCTTTAAAGTGATGCCTCGTTTTCGTGACTGTCCTCGCATACGATCGAGGCTGCTCTTTAAAGTGATGCCTTTAAAGTGATGCCTCGTTTTCGTGACTGTCCTCGCATACGATCGAGGCTGCTCTTTAAAGTGATGCCTCGTTTTCGTGACTGTCCTCGTATACGATCGAGGCTGCTCTTTAAAGTGATGCCTCGTTTTCGTGACTGTCCTCGCATACGATCGAGGCTGCTCTTTAAAGTGATGCCTCGTTTTCGTGACTGTCCTCGTATACGATCGAGGCTGCTCTTTAAAGTGATGCCTCGTTTTCGTGACTGTCCTCGCATACGATCGAGGCTGCTCTTTAAAGTGATGCCTCGTTTTCGTGACTGTCCTCGCATACGATCGAGGCTGCTCTTTAAAGTGATGCCTCGTTTTCGTGACTGTCCTCGCATACGATCGAGGCTAAAGTGATGCCTCGTTTTCGTGACTGTCCTCGCATACGATCGAGGCTGCTCTTTAAAGTGATGCCTCGTTTTCGTGACTGTCCTCGTATACGATCGAGGCTGCTCTTTAAAGTGATGCCTCGTTTTCGTGACTGTCCTCGTATACGATCGAGGCTGCTCTTTAAAGTGATGCCTCGTTTTCGTGACTGTCCTCGCATACGATCGAGGCTGCTCTTTAAAGTGATGCCTCGTTTTCGTGACTGTCCTCGCATACGATCGAGGCTGCTCTTTAAAGTGATGCCTCGTTTTCGTGACTGTCCTCGCATACGATCGAGGCTGCTCTTTAAAGTGATGCCTCGTTTTCGTGACTGTCCTCGCATACGATCGAGGCTGCTCTTTAAAGTGATGCCTCGTTTTCGTGACTGTCCTCGTATACGATCGAGGCTGCTCTTTAAAGTGATGCCTCGTTTTCGTGACTGTCCTCGTATACGATCGAGGCTGCTCTTTAAAGTGATGCCTCGTTTTCGTGACTGTCCTCGTATACGATCGAGGCTGCTCTTTAAAGTGATGCCTCGTTTTCGTGACTGTCCTCGTATACGATCGAGGCTGCTCTTTAAAGTGATGCCTCGTTTTCGTGACTGTCCTCGCATACGATCGAGGCTGCTCTTTAAAGTGATGCCTCGTTTTCGTGACTGTCCTCGCATACGATCGAGGCTGCTCTTTAAAGTGATGCCTCGTTTTCGTGACTGTCCTCGCATACGATCGAGGCTGCTCTTTAAAGTGATGCCTCGTTTTCGTGACTGTCCTCGCATACGATCGAGGCTGCTCTTTAAAGTGATGCCTCGTTTTCGTGACTGTCCTCGTATACGATCGAGGCTGCTCTTTAAAGTGATGCCTCGTTTTCGTGACTGTCCTCGCATACGATCGAGGCTGCTCTTTAAAGTGATGCCTCGTTTTCGTGACTGTCCTCGCATACGATCGAGGCTGCTCTTTAAAGTGATGCCTCGTTTTCGTGACTGTCCTCGTATACGATCGAGGCTGCTCTTTAAAGTGATGCCTCGTTTTCGTGACTGTCCTCGCATACGATCGAGGCTGCTCTTTAAAGTGATGCCGTTTTCGTGACTGTCCTCGTATACGATCGAGGCTGCTCTTTAAAGTGATGCCTCGTTTTCGTGACTGTCCTCGTATACGATCGAGGCTGCTCTTTAAAGTGATGCCTCGTTTTCGTGACTGTCCTCGCATACGATCGAGGCTGCTCTTTAAAGTGATGCCTCGTTTTCGTGACTGTCCTCGTATACGATCGAGGCTGCTCTTTAAAGTGATGCCTCGTTTTCGTGACTGTCCTCGTATACGATCGAGGCTGCTCTTTAAAGTGATGCCTCGTTTTCGTGACTGTCCTCGCATACGATCGAGGCTGCTCTTTAAAGTGATGCCTCGTTTTCGTGACTGTCCTCGCATACGATCGAGGCTGCTCTTTAAAGTGATGCCTCGTTTTCGTGACTGTCCTCGCATACGATCGAGGCTGCTCTTTAAAGTGATGCCTCGTTTTCGTGACTGTCCTCGTATACGATCGAGGCTGCTCTTTAAAGTGATGCCTCGTTTTCGTGACTGTCCTCGTATACGATCGAGGCTGCTCTTTAAAGTGATGCCTCGTTTTCGTGACTGTCCTCGTATACGATCGAGGCTGCTCTTTAAAGTGATGCCTCGTTTTCGTGACTGTCCTCGTATACGATCGAGGCTGCTCTTTAAAGTGATGCCTCGTTTTCGTGACTGTCCTCGTATACGATCGAGGCTGCTCTTTAAAGTGATGCCTCGTTTTCGTGACTGTCCTCGTATACGATCGAGGCTGCTCTTTAAAGTGATGCCTCGTTTTCGTGACTGTCCTCGTATACGATCGAGGCTGCTCTTTAAAGTGATGCCTCGTTTTCGTGACTGTCCTCGTATACGATCGAGGCTGCTCTTTAAAGTGATGCCTCGTTTTCGTGACTGTCCTCGTATACGATCGAGGCTGCTCTTTAAAGTGATGCCTCGTTTTCGTGACTGTCCTCGCATACGATCGAGGCTGCTCTTTAAAGTGATGCCTCGTTTTCGTGACTGTCCTCGCATACGATCGAGGCTGCTCTTTAAAGTGATGCCTCGTTTTCAATGTGCCTGGGTCCAATACCAGCTATAAGAAGGAAAACACGTGAAATACGTGATTTTGACAGCCAGCTCTGTAGGTCTTTAAGGGAGGTCATTTTAAAACTTACAAAGAAGGGCAATGTCTCAGAGAAGTAGGTCTTATGTGGGAGGAGGGGGTCTTATAATGGGAGGTCTTATAAGGGAGGTTCCACTGTACTGCTTAAACACTATTACCAGCAATCCAAGTACCACTCATTACCAGCAATCCAAGTACCACTCATTGCCAGCAATCCAAGTACCACTCATTGCCAGCAATCCAAGTACCACTCATTATGACAATCCATCTTTCATACATCTGTTCCCTTGTTTTTTCTCTTTCGCTGTCTGTTCTCCTCCCTGTCATCTCTGTTCCCTTGTCTTCCCCTTTGTTTGTCCTCCCTGCTGTCGTCTTTCTCCTGCTGTCTGTCTTCCTGGGAGGGTTGGTACGCGGGGTCTCTATCAGAATCATCGCTGGGGTCCTCTCTCACACCTTCATCTTCATCTATCAGCGCCTCTCCTTCAATTCTGTGAAAAACAACCACAACATCATCGTTACTATCATCTATCGTCCGTCATGTTATTATATGTCTTCTTCCATCACATCTTTATCTTCATCTATGAGCGTAGACAAAGCCTCTCCTTGAATTCTGTGAAAATCAACCACAACATCATCGTTACTATCATCTATCTTCCGTCATCTTATTATATGTCTTCTTCAATCACATCTTTATCTTCATCTATCAGCATAGACAAAGCCTCTCCTTGAATTCGGTGAAAATCAACCACAACATCATCGTTACTATCATCTATCTTCCGTCATCTTATCGTATGTCTTCTTCAATCACATCTTTATCTTCATCTATCAGCGTAGACAAAGCCTCTCCTTGAATTCGGTGAAAATCAACCACAACATCATCGTTACTATCATCTACCATCTGTCATCTTATCATACGTCTTCTTCCATCACATCTTCATCTTCCTCAGCCCACACAGACCTTCCAAAGGAATTCTGCAACATCCACAGTGTTATCATTAGTGTCGTCATCATCATTATCTTCGTCTTCCTTAGGTAGCCAAGACAGGCCTTCTCCGGGAATTCTGTGGCATCTCAACACAACATAGGAGTCATCGTTATCGTCATCTCTATCAGCTCTACACTGCCAGTCAGTCCAATCGTCATCTCTATCAGCTCTACACTGCCAGTCAGTCCTATTGTCATCTCTATCAACACACCACTGCCAGTCAGTCCAATCGTCATCTCTATCAACACACCACTGCCAGTCAGTCCAATCGTCATCTCTATCAACACACCACTGCCAGTCAGTCCTATTGTCATCAACACACCACTGCCAGTCAGTCCTATTGTCATCTCTATCAACACACCACTGCCAGTCAGTCCTATTGTCATCTCTATCAACACACCACTGCCAGTCAGTCCAATCGTCATCTCTATCAACACACCACTGCCAGTCAGTCCTATTGTCATCAACACACCACTGCCAGTCAGTCCTATTGTCATCTCTATCAACACACCACTGCCAGTCAGTCCAATCGTCATCTCTATCAACACACCACTGCCAGTCAGTCCTATTGTCATCAACACACCACTGCCAGTCAGTCCTATCGTCACATCTCTATCAACACACCACTGTCAGTCAGTCCTATCGTCACATCTCTATCAACACACCACTGCCAGTCAGTCCTATCGTCATCTCTATCAACACACCACTGTTAGTCAGTCCTATCGTCATCTCTGTCAACACACCACTGCCAGTCAGTCCAATCGTCATCTCTATCAACACACCACTGTTAGTCAGTCCTATCGTCATCTCTGTCAACACACCACTGCCAGTCAGTTTTGTACTGGTAATAGCAATATCGCCGAACAGAAGAATATCAAATAAACAGTCTTAAGGCTAAAAAAAAAAGAAGAAAAAATAGAATGAATCGTACAGCAATGCCCGACTCTGCAAACTTCCACTTTAGTTTCTACCATTAAATGCCTACTGACAGCTTAGAAAGGTCAGATGTGACATACCAAGAAGACACAGACGTGAACTGGTGCTGTAAAACTGGACATTGCATTCTATTATGAAACATACAAAACCACCCATCAAGCTTATCCACAAACAGGACAATCAGTCTGTTATTCTCATAGGCAGTGAACTACCAATTTGACATCAATACATTAAATTTGATGTCAGCACATCTCTTACAACAGTAAGACATTGTAAAATCAAAGCAATGAGCAACTTAGGACGCACATTTTACCGCCAGGGGGCAATCAAACCAGTAGGGGCTTAGCGCGTGATATTCTTAGTTGGGCGTAGTGAGAGAGAGAGAGAGAGGAGTCTCTCACTCTCTCTCTCACTGCGCCCAATTAAGAATATTGACTCCTCACTCTCTCTCTCTCACTACGCCCAACTAAGAATATCACGCGCTAAGCCACTACTGGTTTGATTGCCCCCTGGCGGTGAAATCAGTGTCCTAAGTTGACCATTATCCTTGTGCTGCTCCTGTACTACTACCAACACCAACAAGAACATAGAAGAACATTAGGGTGTAGAGCGGCACAGAGGTATTACGTTCGCATCGTGTCAAGTAAAACCTGAGTTCGAATCCTGGGTACAGGGGATTTTTCCTCCAACCTTACACTAGGCCTTGCTGTCTGAACATGGAGTATTTTCAGATGAGACGATAAACTGGGGTCCTGTGTGCCCTTGCATTTAGCACACGTTAAACCCAGTGGCAACGAAAAAGTTGTCATTTGGTCCCAATCTATCCCCCTCCCTTTCCTTCCTAATCAGTCACACAAAAATCACATTAAAAAGAAAATGAAGAAAAAAAAGGGGTGGCGCGCCTCTAACTGCGACGCGCTCTCCAGGTGGGAGCAACCCGAATTTCACAGAGACGCCTCTTGACCATAAAGTACCTAATACCTAATAATAATACCTGATCGAAGCTGCAGCCCCGTCCTGTTGCACTTTACGAGGTATCTTGTAGTCTGAAATGCAGAGAATAAAAACCAGCCACCAGGTTACAAGCACAGACAACACACCTCAGTTCCCCCCAAATTAGCACAAGGCATACATGAATAAAAGGCATGTATGTATTCACTTTGCATAAAACGGCTTCTAGTAACTCACTCGGGAGGAATCCGGCTCATGGCTCACACAACCGTTTAGGACGAATGAGCCGGTGTGGCATTCTCAAAATGGATTTGTTCTCAACATGTCTGCGCATGTGCGAAATCTATCATGACGTACAAAAAAGAAGATGCGCCCAACAGTTCTGCCTGCAGATCTCTCCCCCACAGAATTTTCATCCATGTGAACTGGGAAAATGAAGATGTGCAAAAAAGAAGATGTGCCCAACAGTTTTGCCTGCTGATCTCTCCCCCACAGAATTTTCATCCATGTGAACTGGGAACGCAGAAGAAGAAAAAAAGATGACATTGTGCAAAACTCAACAATTATGCCTGCAGATCTCTCTCCCACCCACTGACCTTTTATCCAGGCAGCCTCAGACTTTAGCCCACCCCTGTAGAACGATGACGATGAGGATGACGTTGACGTTGACGGTTTGGGCTCCTGGTCCTGCAGGGATCCACTGGAGCTTTGCTGATATGTCAGGCTGCACTGCTCAAAATGCCGCTCCAGTGCCTGTTCACTCTTCTGCCGTGCATTGCACAGCCCACACACAAGGCCCGCACTGTAAAAAAGGAGGAACAAATTTAACTATGGCCTGATATTTCACTGCTCTAAATGCCTGCTCACTCTTCTGTCGCGCATTGCACAGCCCACACACATGGCCCGCACTGTAAAAAAGGAGGAAAAGATGTAACTATCTAAATGCCTGCTCACTCTTCTGTCGCGCATTGCACAACCCACACACATGGCCCGCACTGTAAAAAAGGGGGAAAAGATGTAACTATGGCCTGATATTTCACTGCTCTAAATGCCTGATCACTCTTCTGTCGCGCATTGCACAGCCCACACACGTGGCCCGCACTGTAAAAAAGGGGGAAAAGATGTAGCTATGGCCTGATATTTCACTGCTCAAAATGCCGCTCCAGTGCCTGCTCACTCTTCTGTCGCGCATTGCACAGCCCACACACATGGCCCGCACTGTAAAAAAGGGGGAAAAGATGTAACTATGGCCTGATATTTCACTGCTCTAAATGCCTGTTCACTCTTCTGTCGCGCATTGCACAGCCCACACACGTGGCCCGCACTGGGAAAAGATGTAACTATGGCCCAGAGCTTCAGATTGTTTTCAAACTTTGTGGATCACATGACCCCTGCTAACAGAAAACGATGGGTCAATTTCCAAAATAATGAGCCAGTACTGTGTTACTGTAGTATTACACTGACATTTTATTGCAAACTTCATGGGTCAGATGACCCCTGGGTGCACAAAACAGGCATGGTAGTGGGGGCAAAGTGAGTTTGCGGAAGAATATCCAACCGATTCTGCATTTCATTTGAAAGATGTCGACTCAAACAAAAATGATGAAGTTGGGTGTCAAAATGAAAAAGAAGAAGAAGAAAAAGAAGCACTAGGCTCACAAATCTGGAAACGTGTGGCGTGAGCTAGGCCGCGCACGACTGCTAACTTTGGCGAGAAGTTGCTTGTTCAGTCATTCACATCCGGTTCTGCGAAGCGATTGCATAGGTTTTAACGCACATAATTTTTAGGCAACCGAGCGAATTTTTACCCCAGCTTTTTGGGGTCAAATTTTCACTTTCGCAGATTTTCCGCGATTCCCGGAGGTCTACCATGCATGACAAAATGAGGGGTCAGATCACTGCAAATATCGATTAACGATATTTCACTGCTCTTCTTCTTCTTGTATATAGCATCCTCCATCAACAAGTTGATGATCATAACGAATGTCGCGCACGGCACAGCCCCCACATATAGTCCGCACTAAAATGTTAAAGGTGGACCCTGACGGATGAGTTTTTGTAAGAAACACGTTGAGATCACCATAAAAACACCATTTACAGAGATCGCAACACTCACTTTGCTCTGGTTTCCTAGAAATCAAACCGTCAAATCGGTGATTCCTCCTTGGCGGTTTGATTTCTAGGAAACCAGAGCAAAGTGAGTGTTGCGATCTCTGTAAAAGGTGTTTTCAGGGTGATTTCGACGTGTTTCTTGCAAAAACTCATCCGTCAGGGTCCACCTTTAACAAACACATAACTATTGCCATTGGTATTACTTTTCTAGTCATAGAAACTTGTCTCTGTGAAATGCGGGCTGCTCACACCTGGAAAGTGCGTCACAGCTATCACTGCGCCACCCTGATGGTTCAGGCTACAGCCTGCACTGCTCTAAGCATTTCTTCAACAACCCTCCACCACTCTATTTGACATGGAATACTCCACACACGTAGCTCTTTCTGAACACACACAATCTGATAATTCTTCCCAACAACCCACCACCCCTCAAATTAACATGGAACAGACCACACGCATGATTGTCCATAAATCACGCAGAAATCAGCAAGGAATTACATACTGGATCTTTGGGGTGAACAGAAATGACAGGCATCATCATCGGACACTGGAACACATTTCAGTTAAACTGTACACCCACACATACATACATACAGACAGACATACACAGAGAAATGCTAATGCCCGCATTCCAGTTGCAACATACTCCCAGCCAGCACCACCTTTACTTTCCTAGTTTGAGAGCTCCCAGTATGAGATAGGGGAGACATTGTCCTTGACATACAATGCTTCTCCACATCGAAAGCACTGTATGAAAACACACATAATTGTCAATATAACAGTGAGGGTAAGGAGTGATAGACAGACATTGACAAGGGGAAAGAAAGTTACTGTTGTGGGGAGAGATAGAGCGGTGTTTATGAAACACTTCCACAGCTGCCAACTTTCCAGAATAAAAAAACAGAAATACATGTAAGCACGCGTGCGCGCGTGAACCTCCCTCCCAAGAGAGTGGGGGTCAGGGGGCACAGCCCCCTGAAGCTGAAGCATTTTTTTTTAATATATAAAGAACCAAACTTCATCTCATGATAAGAAAACTTGGTCTTACACAAGACCAATAAAGCGGCATGCTTACCTCTCCACTGATCATTGTTCATTTTAGCAACGAAGCATCATCACCACTACATCACGACTATATCATCACGAGCATTTTCACAACTGAAGACTTCTGCTTTCAGCTTCACGGTACAAGGTTCTTGTGAACAGCGACGTTAGCTTAGATTTGATTTGATTTGATTTATTTAATTTAAAGTCTGTTCACACAATGTGATATTAGACTTAAAAAATAAATAAATAAATGAAACAAGGTTTTGTGATTGTGTATTTATGTCTGGGTTTATGTGCGAGTATGGGTGTGCATTGGCAGCTTAGATCCCCACAAGAAATGTTAAAGTTGCGTCGGCAAACAGTGCAAAACTGAAAGCGTAACTATCCTCTTTGTGGAACACATCGTTGATGGGAAATTGTTCTCTATACTGAGGAACAAACTTCAGTAAACTTGACATAACTTTGCGGTTTTGTTTGATGCCGATTTTTTTTCCAGCAAAGAAGCTACTGCACATGCACAGATTACGGTTTTCGGGATAATAAATATTGGATTGGCACTTGGAATGGTTGTGGAATCGACACTCACGTTGACTTCCATGTGGATTCGACATATTTATAAAAAAAATTCATTATTTTATTGTCATAATCAGAAATGCGCAAATTGCGGCTGGAAACTGGAAAAAATTCCAGGCAATTCAGAATAGTTGGCAGCTATGCGCTTCGTCTATTCCATCCAATTGCCCTCATCTCACCTCTCCGCTGTGTCGTGCAAGGGACGCCTGCGCAGCTTGCTGATTGGAGGGACTGGAACACAGCAACAAAGACAATGCATGGGGTAAAGCCAGAAGGTACTACCATCATTCTTTATTAAGTTTGCGATAGCGCCTTCTGGCTTTCACCCAACGATTATGAATAAGGTCAGATAATTGGGGAAAACCCCACAACATACAACAGAAGAAAAACAACAGGCCCGATTTATGGCCATGGTGACAATAAAAAAAAGTATGCGTCTACGAATAAAGAATAGTTACTGCTGTACCTTTGTGTGTGTGTGTGTGTGTGTGTCTATGACTTCCTACAGCGCTCAGGACGTACCGTATTTTACGGACTACAAGGCGCACCTGATTATAAAGGGCTTCGCACACTAGCGTCAAGATCTCGAGATCGCGGCGATTTTTTGCTGCAAGGCGCAGTTTGATGCGCCGCTTGCGTGTGAGAGATTCGCGGCGCGGCAGAATTTTTTATGCGTAGCTGCGTGATTTTGTGTTGCTCGAGAATAGAAGCGGCTCTAATTTTGATGCTCAAGATCGCAGAGATCGTGAAACTAGCCAATCACAACGGACGGAAGGACCATAACTCTGATTGAAGAAAAAAAATACTGTCGTTTCTAGGAGGAGGTTTGACGCTAGAGTAATCTTTCCTTGCTTTCCAAATAAGGAAGTTCGCGTGACAAGAGGCGAAGCGACAAGTTGTGTGTGAGAACACCACTGCCTCGCTACAATGTGTGCTGTGATGCAGGCATCAACGCGTCAAGGCGTTGCTCTAAGAAACAATTGACGCCTGATGCTAGTGTGCGAAGGCCTTAAGGCGCACCCCCCAAATTTGACACAAAATTCAGATTTTGTTATTATAGTTTCTTACTATATTATTAGTCACATTATAAGGCGCAGGGGTCTCAATCTAGGAAAAAAGTATCGCCTTATAGTCCATGTGGCCCTATCAACTATATATGCAGATGCAGATGCAGACTAGGGTCACAGCTAGTCTGAAGTGAATTCTCTTTAGTGAGGCAGGGTTGTTGTCAGTGACTATCCAACAAACGGCAGTTAGTGGCGTGTCCGTTATTGTTAGCGGCGCGTCTATCTATCGCAGTGACAATGTACAAAGACGCGCCTCCGATAAACACAGTACCTACAGGGTTCATTAACACATTGATAAAACTTGCAAAATGTGACGCAGAAATATAAATGACATCAATTTTAGATTGAAGCACAGTGTTCTAAGTGCTGTATGTCTGCTCAAACACACGAGGCGAGAGCTGGGGATCTACCTGATGGTAGAGTAACTTCTCCTGTTTGACCGACTGAATTAGGCAAGATGACTCCCACACACCATGAAATTAATCCCCTTAATTATTTCCGAACAATTCCTATTAGGGCACGGTGGTTCCACGTGCATCACAGTCTCGATCACATGCTCACTGGCTTAAATAATAATAATAATTAATAATGCTTATATAGCGCATAATCTTGCAAAGCAACTCAATGCGCTTTCACCCACCATCCGAACAATTCCTATTAGGGTACGGTGGTTCCACGTGCATCACGGTCTCGATCACATGCTCACTGGCTTAAATAATAATAATAATTAATAATGCTTATATAGCGCATAATCTTGCAAAGCAACTCAATGCGCTTTTCACCCACCATCCACGCAAACATTCCCACCAGACCGGCCCACGCATCCTCACCATACATACATCTCTATGAAAAATGAATACATTAGAGAATGACAACACACTAACACCCACCTCCCTTCAAGCCCCCCCAAAAAAATTTATTAAAAAAAAATCCCCCCACCCCCACCCCATACACACGCACACACATTAACCTCACACTCAACGTCAATGAGCTGGAAGACAAGAGTGGGGAAAGGATCATAGACTTTACAGAGAGAAAGCTTTCCTGAAGGTGGGTTTTTAGTTGGGACTTGAATGAAGGAAGAGTGGACTGGTTACGGGTATGGTCAGGGAGAGAATTCCAAACGCTTGGTGCAACAAAACTAAACGCCCTCTCACCTGAAGATTTCAAGGACCGCTTAGGTACTTTAAGAAGTTTATGGGAAGAAGAACGAATAGTGCGAGAGCTTTGGTAGGTGCAGAGAGAAGAAGAGAGGTACTGAGGAAGAGTTTTGTCAAAGACTCAAAGTGACGAAAAGTGAAAGTAGCCATCTTACACAATATTAATACCCCTCCATGTATCCCCACAGTACAGGGGAACAGCACATCGTCGGTGAAATTCAAAAACCTTGTATCTCAATTTTGGTAGTTTTGAGAAAAATGACAAAAACTGTTTTAAAAATGAACCGCATTGACCACAATTGATAAACTATGATTCAATATGTTGTTCAAGACATTGCCAGTTTAGTGCTGCATTTCGTTAAAATAATTTTATTTTTTTTTTTTTAGACTTGAAAAGAACAAAGATACAAGGTTTTTGTCCTTAACTAGATCTGAATTTGGGACTTACGACTTTTTCTTCTATTTTCACAACCTTATTTACCCCAGAGAGAAAGTCGTTAGAGATACATGTACAAGCTTTTGGTGGAAGGTTGCAGGAAAAATTAGAAAGCTGACTATGTATCTAACTAAAACAAAAACAAAAACGAGATACAAGGTTTTTGAATTTCACTGACGACATACCAACAGCAGTGTCAGCGTTGTCCTCTGTGACGTTGTCTTCCAAACAGCAGCTGGCAGCGTGTCTCTCTATGACACTCTGGGAGAACTGCTTGCTGCATAACGGACAGGCCACGAATTCATCTTCAGTCACCTCACCCCCCTGCACACACACACACTCGTTTATTTTCCTTTTCTTGTTCGTTACTTTGAAATGCTTAGTTCTCTATTTTCTTTACATCATTTTTTATGGATGGCTTGCTGAAAGAAAGTATGTCATTTACTTATGCAATGTTCCCATCTGGAAATAAAATTTCGACTAGACTTGACTTGACTCGACTTGACACACACCATACCAATTTTTTTAAAAGACAAATGTTGTTTTGCTACTTTTTCTTAATTCATTTTGTGAAAACGTTCACCCCAAGGAGCAACAAATGAACATTCTGACATGCTTGGGTAAAACTAAAGGATAGGGTGAGTGTTGGGTTTGGGCTAATTTCGTAAAATGGAAAGGACCACGCTCAACCCTCTGGGCACGATGAGCCCCGATCGGGGCTCCCCGGGACGAGCACGATGGGCCACGATCGGGGCTCAGTTCGGCTCATTCATATTTCGCGCTGAACTTTGGCCAATCGAATAAGCGAATGCAGCTAACCAATCAGAAAGCTCGTAGCACTCGTACGACTTCCTGCTGTCTGAGTCTAGCCATTTTTCGACCGGTTTGCATTTGTTTGTGTGAAAATTGAATGATGAAAGTAGTGATTATGAGAATGAGGATGAGTATGTTGCCGATAGCTACTCTGATGCAGACTAGGAAAGTAATTAGGCTTGTATTCGTGTTGCAAAGTGAAGGAAAAGGGTTCGACTGCATGGTTTTGTGATGTCTGACACGAGCAGATCATCGTGGGATGGGGTGGGGGTGGGATTAGCTGCAGCCACAGTGAAAGTGCTTTACTGGATTACTGCTGTCACCATATTCAAGGCAAGTTGTTTTCTTTACTTTCATTGAAAAATTCAAGCTTTCATCTTTCCAAACGTGTATAGGTTTCCCAGTCAAATGTTTGTATGAGAGATGAAAAATGAAAATAAGAAGTACCGGTTGACGTATCTAGAGTCTTCAATTTTATGCTGGTCTTTTAGCTTAGGTTTTTAACTTTTACTTCATGCCCAGAGGGTTAACAAAGCCAAGAAGGTGAGGGGCGGGAGGAGGGTGTTTGCTGAATTAACCCCCTACACACACACAGTACACCCTTAATACTTCAAAGGCCCATCCTAGCTAGCGGTGAACTGGTGAACAAAATAAATAATCCTTGTACATGTTAACAAACAATCCCCTTCACACACACAGTACACCCTTAATACGTCAAAGGCCCATCCTGGCTAGCGGTGTACTGGTGAACAAAATAAATAATCCTTGTACATATTAACAAACAACCCCCCTTCACACACACACAGTACACCCTTAATACGTCAAAGGCCCATCCTGGCTAGCAGTGTACTGGTGAACAAAATAAATAATCCTTGTACATGTTAACAAACAACCCCCCTTCACACACACACAGTACACCCTTAATACGTCAAAGGCCCATCCTGGCTAGCAGTGTACTGGTGAACAAAATAAATAATCCTTGTACATATTAACAAACAACCCCCCTTCACACACACACAGTACACCCTTAATACGTCAAAGGCCCATCCTAGCTAGCGGTGTACTGGTGAACAAAATAAATAATCCTTGTACATGTTAACAAACAATCCCCTTTTACACACACACAGTACACCCTTAATACGTCAAAGGCCCATCCTAGCTAGCGGTGTATTGGTGAACAAAATAAATAATCCTTGTACATATTAACAAACAATCCCCTTCACACACACAGTACACCCTTAATACGTCAAAGGCCCATCCTGGCTAGCGGTGTACTGGTGAACAAAATAAATAATCCTTGTACATGTTAACAAACAATCCCCTTTTACACACACACAGTACACCCTTAATACGTCAAAGGCCCATCCTAGCTAGCGGTGTATTGGTGAACAAAATAAATAATCCTTGTGCATGTTAACAAACAACCCCCCTTCACACACACACACAGTCCCATCATAACATATCAATCACAATGAGCACAGGCTGCGCTAGGGCTGCACTGATAAGTTAAAACTGCTGTCTCCACATTGCACATCATGACTGATTTCAAGGCCAAAACTCCCCCTGTGGGGATACTGGGTGTGTGTGTGTGTGTGTGTTATGTCTTCCGTTTGTAACTTCCTCTAATCTGTCTCTCTCTTTGACTCTGCCTTTTTTCTTGCTTTGTGTCATCCACTATCTTTCTGACTTTTTGGCCCATTCTCCTGCCTTTTTTCGAAAAAAATCTTCCATATAGTTTTCTCCTTTGAGCTCCTCCAAAATCGGAATGTGTCGGCTGAATGCAGCAGTGAAAACTGGAAAACGGATATGGCCTGGGAACGTAGAAGAAGAAGAAGAATGCCAAAACATGATTCATGTCGTCTTTGTTTCATTTAAATCTGTTCACAACTCTTCTTCTCTATATAAAAGGAACGAGTAACAGTACTGGAAACGGTCCCAAAAGCTAACCACGAATAGAACCGAACCTACCTTTGCTTGCGGAGTCCCAGAAGATTGGGGAAAGTGACCCCCGTCTCCCTCCCTCTCTTCTTCCTCCCTCTCCTTTCTGTTCATCTGTCCAGTTTGTCCAGGGTTTGTGCTGGACCAGGGGACCGACTGGGTAAAATCCTCCACAAATTCCACAAACCCTTTATTGTCACTACCACCACCACCACCACCACCACCCCTACTGTTCACGTCAGAAGAGGAGGTGACGTTAGAAGCAGAGGTACTGGGAGTGTCTCTGCTGCCGGCGTGTTGCCTGGCGGGGGGGTGGCCTTTTGCCGCTGTGCCCGTCATTCCCAGACGCCCTCTCTGCGGCAGCGAGGGTTGAACCACCGCCGTCTTCTTTCTCTCCGAGGTGCTGGGGATTTGAATGACCGGCGTTGGCCTTGCCTGCGAGGTGCTGGGGATCTGAACGTCCGGCGCTTGCCTTGCCTGCGAGGTGGTGGTCATTCCTACACGTCCTTTCTGCGACGCTTGCATTGCCTGTGCAGTGTTGCTGGAGATGTGAACAAAGCCCTCTCTCTTCCTTTGCTGCTCAGCTGTGATCAGAGGGAAGGACACCTCATCGTCATCATCGCCGTCGTCGATAACGACAACTCTGTTTCCCTCACCGCTCGCCGCTTCCTGCTTTCCTTGAAGGCCGAGCGCCTTGTCGCCGTTTTCCTTGTTTTGAGCGGTGCGGCGTGGACGCTTAGTGGCGGTTGGCTGGGCTGTGGTCTGATTGGCTGCCTGCTGTTGCCGTGGCGCCGGCCGCTTCCTGCGGGACAGCTGGGCGCAGTAGAGGTCGCTGTGTTCGTTGAGCAGAGAGCCGGACCTCTGGCCGTCGCTGACTGGGGTGGGGGGCTTCTCTCTCTCCCCTCCCCTCCCTGCCCCCTCCCTCCTCCCACACTGCCTGCTGTCAGTGTTCGTTTCCATGATGAGGTCGGGCAGATCGCTGTCAGAATCCAGAGGCTGAGTCTCCGCATCATAAAGCGCCTGCTCCTCCTCCCCACCATCATTCACCCCCTCACCGTCACCCTTCACCGTGACCTTCACCTCTTTAACATCATCATCATCGTCGTCGTCGTCGATGATTCTTCTTTTTGGTCGCCGCTGGTTAGTGGCTGACTTGACTTGCGCAGATTGAAAACCGCCATTTTCTTTCCCCCCCCCTCCTCCTCCTCCTTCTTCTTCCCATTCAAATGTTTTCTTGAGCTTCACTTTTCTAGGCCGCAATTTTAACTGCGCCGCCAGCCGAGCGCTTTGAAAATCGTCGTCTTCCCCCGCCTCCTCCTCGTCCTGCCACTCAAACGCAGCGTCCTTGCTGGTCTTGCAACATCTGCGCCGGAGGCTGGTTGACTTGGCCTCTGCTTTCTGCGGCCTAGCGCCGTCCTCCGTGTCTCTGCCCCCGTCGACTTCCCCCATCCGGAACCCCTCCTCCTCCTGCCCCCTCCTCCTGTGGTCCAGGGTATCCGGCCAGGTCAGGCCCTGCCTGACGGGTTTGCCCCAGGGGAGGAGGGAGGGGAGGGAGCGCTGGTGCCGGGCGAAACCTTGAAGGTAGCAGTCAAACAGGGACACGATCACCTGGCTGTAGGTGTGGATGTCGCCCTGGGCAGGGCGGTAATAGGGCTTGGCCTGCAATAATATTAATAACAGTAATAATAATGATCACATAATCATGGTGATAACGATCACCTGACTGTAGGCGTGGATGTTGCCCTGGGCAGGGCGGGAATAGGGCTTGGCCTGCAACAATAATAACAGTAATAATAATGATCACATAATCATAATGATCACCTGGCTGTAGGTGTGGATGTTGCCCTGGGCAGGGCGGTAATAGAACTTGGCCTGCAACAACAATAATAATCATGATGATAATGATCACCTGGCTGTAGGTGTGGATGTTGCCCTGGGCAGGGCGGTAATAGGGCTTGGCCTGCAACAACAATAATAATCATGATGATAATGATCACCTGGCTGTAGGTGTGGATGTTGCCCTGGGCAGGGCAGTAATACTAATAGGGCTTGGCATGCAACAACAATAATAATAATAATAATCATGATGGTAACAATCACCTGGCTGTAGGTGTGGATGCCACCCTGGGCAGGGCGGTAATAGGGCTTGGCCTGCAACAACAGTAATAATAATAATCATGATGATAACGATCACCTGGCTGTAGGTAGGTGTGGATGCCACCCTGGGCAGGGCGGTAATAGGGCTTGGCCTGCAACAACAATAATAATAATAATCATGATGATAACGATCACCTGGCTGTAGGTAGGGGGTGTGGATGCTACCCTGGGCAGGGCAGTAATAGAGCTTGGCCTGCAACAACAACAGTAATAATAATCATGATGATAACGATCACCTGGCTGTAGGTAGGTGTGGATGCCACCCTGGGCAGGGCAGTAATAGGGCTTGGCCTGCAACAACAATAATAATAATAATCATGATGATAACGATCACCTGGCTGTAGGTAGGGGGTGTGGATGCTACCCTGGGCAGGGCAGTAATAGAGCTTGGCCTGCAACAACAACAGTAATAATAATCATGATGATAACGATCACCTGGCTGTAGGTAGGGGTTGTGGATGCCACCCTGGGCAGGGCAGTAATAGGGCTTGGCCTGCAACAACAGTAATAATAATAATCATGATGATAACGATCACCTGGCTGTAGGTAGGGGATGTGGATGCCACCCTGGGCAGGGCGGTAATAGAGCTTGGCCTGCAACAACAACAGTAATAATAATAATCATGATGATAACGATCACCTGGCTGTAGGTAGGGGTTGTGGATGCCACCCTGGGCAGGGCAGTAATAGAGCTTGGCCTGCAACAACAGTAATAATAATAATCATGATGATAACGATCACCTGGCTGTAGGTAGGGGGTGTGGATGCTACCCTGGGCAGGGCAGTAATAGAGCTTGGCCTGCAACAACAGTAATAATAATAATCATGATGATAACGATCACCTGGCTGTAGGTAGGGGTTGTGGATGCCATCCTGGGCAGGGCAGTAATAGAGCTTGGCCTGCAACAACAACAGTAATAATAATCATGATGATAACGATCACCTTGCTGTAGGTAGGGGTTGTGGATGCCACCCTGGGCAGGGCAGTAATAGGGCTTGGCCTGCAACAACAGTAATAATAATAATCATGATGATAACGATCACCTGACTGTAGGTAGGGGTTGTGGATGCCACCCTGGGCAGGGCAGTAATAGAGCTTGGCCTGCAACAACAACAGTAATAATAATCATGATGATAACGATCACCTGGCTGTAGGTAGGGGTTGTGGATGCCACCCTGGGCAGGGCAGTAATAGAGCTTGGCCTGCAACAACAGTAGTAATAATAATCATGATGATAACGATCACCTGGCTGTAGGTGTGGATGCTACCCTGGGCAGGGCAGTAATAGAGCTTGGCCTGCAACAACAGTAATAATAATAATCATGATGATAACGATCACCTTGCTGTAGGTAGGGGATGTGGATGCCACCCTGGGCAGGGCGGTAATAGAGCTTGGCCTGCAACAACAACAGTAATAATAATAATCATGATGATAACGATCACCTGGCTGTAGGTAGGGGGTGTGGATGCCACCCTGGGCAGGGCAGTAATAGAGCTTGGCCTGCAACAACAACAGTAATAATAATCAAAATAATGATAATGATTATCTGCCTGTAGCTGTGTATGGCGCCCTTGTCATGGCAAAAGTAGGGCTTGGTCTGAAACAACAATAATAACAACAGCAATCAATATGTTGTCCGTATTTCACCCCAAATCATTTAATATTGAAAATTGGGCAATCCCTTAGTGCCCAGCAACTTTCATGAAAATTGGGCAATCCCTTAGTGCCCAGCAACTTTCATGAAAACTGGGCAATCCCTTAGTGCCCAGCAACTTTCATGAAAATTGGGCAATCCCTTAGTGCCCAGCAACTTTCATGAAAATGTCAATGCAGAGGGGGAAAAAATGAAAGAAAAAATGAAATAAGCTGAAGAATGTGCAAAGTGACAATAGGATTTCATCTATATAATAGGGTGGTATCCTAATTATATGCAACTACTCACCTCTTCTTTTTTCTGGAGAAGCGTTCTGCAACCAAACAAAAAAAATCCATTGAAATAACAACACACAACAACTCCATTGAAATAGCAACACACAACAACTCCATTGAAATAGCAACACACAACAACTCCATTGAAATAGCAACACACAACAACTCCATTGAAATAGCAACACACAACAACTTCATTGAAATAGCAACACACAACAATCCCATTGAAATAACAACACACAACAACTCCATTGAAATAACAACACACAACAACTCCATTGAAATAGCAACACACAACAACTCCATTGAAATAGCAACACACAACTCCATTGAAATAGCAACACACAACAACTCCATTGAAATAGCAACACACAACAACTCCATTGAAATAGCAACACACAACAACTCCATTGAAATAGCAACACACAACAATCCCATTGAAATAACAACACACAACAACTCCATTGAAATAGCAACACACAACTCCATTGAAATAGCAACACACAACAATCCATTGAAATAACAACACACAACAACTCCATTGAAATAGCAACACACAACAACTCCATTGAAATAGCAACACACAACAACTCCATTGAAATAACAACACACAACAACTCCATTGAAATAGCAACACACAACAATCCCATTGAAATAACAACACACAACAACTCCATTGAAATAGCAACACACAACAATCCCATTGAAATAACAACACACAACAACTCCATTGAAATAGCAACACACAACAACTCCATTGAAATAACAACACACAACAACTCCATTGAAATAGCAACACACAACAACTCCATTGAAATAGCAACACACAACAACTCCATTGAAATAGCAACACACAACAATCCCATTGAAATAATAACTGAAACACACAATATTCCATAAAATCTGTCCTTTTCAACCACCCCACCTCATCGTGCCATCAATGCCTAAGATCCTCTGGCCCTCTGGCTGTGAACAGTTGGCATCTACAAGAGTCAAGTGTTATTAATTCCTAAGATCATCTGGACCTAGGGCTGTGAACAGTTGGCATTTACTTTGGGACACATGTTATCAATTCCTAAGATCCTCTGTGAACAGTTGGCATCAACTTTGGGACACTTTTTTCACTTGAAAACTGCTTCATTAACACCTTGACTGCCAGAGAAAATTAAAGAAAAAAATCATTGGACAAATCATGCCATGAAAAAGACAAAATAGTCTGGGGATATAACTCTCTTGACTGTGTTAGAGCAAAAGCCAGCTTATCAGAGTTATTCCTTTTCATCTGATGTCATCAGTGATGCAATCAAGTCAGTACGTGATACGCTATACAGCAGTCATGGGGTTAAAAAAGCATTGCTTTTGGTTCTGGATATCCTGATACATTATTTACCGTAATTTTCGGACTATAAGGCGATATTTTTTTCTCCAATTTCGACCTATGCGCCTAATAAACGAGGGCGCCCTATAAGTGAACAAAATCGTGAGAAGAGAGGCAATGATTGTCGTACTCAGTACAGTCTACTGTGAGTCACAACATCGAAATTGATAGCGAGTCGCCGATACAACAAATACTCACGTTAAAATGCTTCAAAATCCCTGTTATCGTCTGAAATACCGTCCAACAGATGCCACAACCCTTCATTGGATGTAAAAAGTATCGTTGTAGAGCTTAAAATGCCATAATTATACCAGTTTTCGCGAAGAAAAGTCCAAACACAACAACCGGAAGTCGCAAAAACGGAAGTTTTAATTATTTGAGAAGGGAGCCAACTCTCGTTTATGACAACAATAATGGTGGTCGGTAAGCGTTCACAGGACGTGTACGGGCTTCAAACTTCGACTTTCTTTTGCGAGGTGTGTATCGCCTTATAAACGAGGGTGCCTTTTACTTGGATTTTTTCAGATGTTTCTTGAAAATAGCCCTATTCGTCTTATACACAGCAGCGCCTAAATAATGATCCGAAAAATACGGTACATGACACAATAAATCCAAAACTGTGTGCGCATCTTCTCTCTGAACATCAAGGTCAAAACCAATGAATTACATTTCTACCAATATTTTCAACTGAAAGCAATATCATCTTCAAATACAAAAGCGCATGCGCACATGCACACACACCTGTACGTTCTGTGTAGTTTGAACTTCTCAGGAACAGGGAACCAGGTGAACCAGTCGTCATGAAGCAATGGACGACGGTCGTCTGTATCGTTTACAGGTAACCTCTGTGAACACATCATGATCATCATTGTTATTATCATCACCATCATGATCGTCATCATCACCATCATGATTATCACCATTGTTATTACAGTCGACCCCCTCAAGAACGGCCCTCTGATTTACGACCTCCCCTCTTTTACGACTGAAATATGAATGACGGATCGTTTTTCTTCTAAACTTGCCTCCTCATTTACGACTCCCCCTCTAACGCGTTTTACAACCGTAAATCTTGTTGATTTTACGACCGATGCAACACATTCTGACAATTATCAGTCGCAAAAACGTATGATATCTATCCTTCTCTGCCTCAGTTCGAGCCGACGCACAGCTGGGGTACCAATGTTGTTAGGTCAATCTCGGTAAAAACGAACCGTTCTCATGCCGAAATTGAAGAATTTAATCAGCGATATCACGATCTGACCACTAAATGTTACCACTTTTATGCACATGTGTCATCACTGAGCAGTTTATGATCAAAGTTTGAACTGAAACAGTCACGATCGTGTCGATCTTTACGAACTCTGTGCACACGTAGGCCTAAATGCGAAGTCAACTCCCAAGTTGAAACTAGGTGATCGGTCACACTCCATAAGTTGGAACTTAGTGAATGGTCTCACTTTACAAAAAATAAGTTGAAAAGCAGCTCCTTTCTGTTATCAAACTGATAAATCGGCGTTAGTGCGTGCACTGAAACACTCACTGAATGCAAGCAACTCACAAAATCCGATAAATGAAAGCAGCTGGCGCATTAGCGTTTGCCGTGATTTCGTATTTGCGGCGCCATTTTGTCAGCCGAGTTGTATGCGCGGTAAAAGTTCCGTGTGTGCAAACTGTGACTGAAAATGAACTGCCAGAGCGTAAAATGGCGAAAATTACTCTGTACTGTAGTTTGTGTGTGAGTGCAACACGGGCCGTCGAGCACACTTTCTGTTTTCGCCCGTTTTCGTATATTAGCTAGACCGCGGATGTTTCATTCAAGAATGACGGAGAAAGCATGTTTTAGTTTTAGTGTATGCATGTGCTGTGCATCATATACGGTGTAGTGAGTCACTGAGTGCATTGTTTTGGTCACCCCTGATTTAAGACCCCCCTCTTTTACGACCGATTTTTTGAAGGTCTTAAAAGAGGGGGTCGACTGTATCATCATCATCATCACCACCATCAGCATCATCACCACCATCAACATGATCATCATCACCATCAGCATCATCACGATCAACATCACCACCATCATCATCAACATCACCACCATCAGCATGATCATAATCACCACCATCATCACCACCATCATCATCATGATCATCAGCACCACCATGATCATCATCATCACCACCACCATCAGCATGATCATGATCATCATCACTACCATCATCATCATGATCATCAACATCCGAACATCAACACATTAGTACATACACAAAGCGAATGAGCTATTGGTTGACACTGTAAATAAAATCAACTAAATTTTAAAGGCTCAACTTTCCTTATTCAATAAAATCCCCAAGGCCTCTGCCAATGAAGCACAATAACAGAAACAACAATAATTGTCCGTCACCATAGGTGAAGGACTTTGCGGTCGGCTGGTTTGTATTTCTTTTGTCCGTCACCATAGGTGATCGGACTTTGCGATGGGCTGGTTTGTATTTTTGTTTGTTGTCCGTCACCATAGGTGATCGGACTTTGCGATGGGCTGGTTTGTATTTTGTATTTTTTTTTCCTGTCTGTTCCAAGGATATCTCCCGAACCGCTTGACCGAATTGCGTCACATTTTGTGTGCTGGTGTGTCACCATGAGAGGAAGGCATCCGCGCAAAACCTTTTGCTGTTATGACCTTGACCTTGGTGTATGACCTTGAAAACAGAAAATCTTTAAGGGGCCATAACTCCCACACCGTTGGTGTTAGAGTCTTCAAATTTGGCATGTAGGTACTTTGGCTTATGCCCGTTCTGATGGTGGCATCAAGGTCAAGGTCACGGTCCTGGAGATCGGTAGGCCTTGAAAGTGGTAGGGGTCTACAAATTGGGTTTTAAGCTTTATTTTCCACATTTGTACTTGACAGAAGCGCTTCAGATTGTGTGTGGTACTGTATACCCTAGAGTAGAAAACATCCCAGCATAAATTATCGCCATGCTGACCTTGACCTTGAAAACCGAAATTTCCTTCTTTGCGCTATATATTTCTTCTTCAAGCTGTATCTCGTGAACTAGAAGACAGAATCCCTTCCAATTTTGTGTCAGGATGTGACACTAAGAGTATAACACAGTTGTACATAAATTATCCCTCAGAAATAGAATGGCGCCGAGCGGCAGACATGTTAAATGCCACTGTCTCAGTATTAAGGGTGTGCACCCCACCAATTAAGGGTGTGCATCCTGGAAAACGATTTGCACCAGTCAAGGGTGTGTAGGTACATCACCCAAAGGTCACAAGGAGGACGGGGACTGAACATGTGAAGGGGGAAGGGAGGCATGGAGGTACTTTGGCTTATGCCCATTCTGATGATGGCATACCGATCAAGGTCAAGAGAGAGAGAGAGAGAGAGAGAGGGAGAGAGCTACGGGGTGTCGCAAGTGCGTGGCATTGCTGGTGACGGACATGTCTACCGCTCGGCGACGCCCTTGTTCTTGAATGTAGACTCCCAGCCTCTGGCATTTAATGCTATCATCGTTTCCATTCCACAGAGAAAAAGTTTGTAATCACTTCAATATTTGGTGTTTGGTATTTGGCATATTCTAGTCACAGACTTTATCTCTGTGAAATTCGGGCTGCTCTCCCCTGGAGAACGCGTCACCGCAAGTGCAGCGCCTACCTAAAAAAAAATTGGGTGGGGGCACACTTGGAAAACCTAATTATTTTACCATACCAGGCAGCGGGACTTTCAACTGCCGTGGGATTTTACGTCGGTAAAGCGCACGGGTCAGACTAGTAAGTCCCCATCCGAAGGACTGGACGAACTTCAGTTCGATTTTCCTGTCAAACTAGAAAGAAAGGGCGAGGCCTGGATTCGAACCCGGGTCACTCACGCTGCAGTCACGTATTACATATGGCAGGCGAACGTCTTAACCACTCTGCCACCTTTCTACCACATCTCGTGGTCTTCTTCAGCATCCTAAGGCTTGGGTGCTGTTGGCAGTCAGATTTCGTTGTGAGACAAAAATAAACATCAAAAACTTTATATAACCTAGTTCGCCATGGCTTAAGGCTGTGTCGGACCAGTGCATAGGCTAGAACACCAAGGCTACATCAACATGCTATGCTCCGCATAGTCATGCGGGGGATTGTCTTTAGCCACGACAAGCTCCTAGCATAACATCGTCAGTCTCTAAAATCCTCAGAAGCCGAAGTGTGGCTGCCCATGTAACTGGGTAATCACAAAACGGTCACCCATGTAATGTTCTCATCCCTAGCTGGTGCATTTGTACCATAGTGTTCAAGTGCTTCGGCTGTTGGGATGATCCCCAGAGTCTTTTAATGCATTTGTACCATAGTGTTCAAGTGCTTTGGCTGTTGGGATGATCCCCAGTCTTTTAATGCATTTGTACCATAGTGTTCAAGTGCTTCGGCTGTTGGGATGATCCCCAGAGTCTTTTAATGCATTTGTAGTATAGTGTTCAAGTGCTTCGGCTGTTGGGATGATCCCCAGAGTCTTTTAGCCAGGGTACAATGACAACAACAAGAACTGGAAGCTTTACATACTGAAGGCGTGAGGTATCCCGGTAGAGCCCTCTGTTCGTTGGGATCTGGCGAAGGCCTGGATCCACTAGCTCGAGTCCCCTGTATGCTGCAACCACACAACGACACTCGTATTACCGCAAAATGCGGACTATTGGCCTCTGCAACTAGGGTTATTAACGCCCTTGACAGGAAGGAAATTATTCTGTGCATAGATATCTTACCTACATGACCGAAGCCCCCAGTTTTCATACACAACAGAACCATCAAAAAGATGATGGCGGTTGTCTACTGCAAGAAGAAGGAAAGTGAAGCCCTTGCTGGTCAGTGCGGACAAGGGCATTCACTCTTGCTAAAGGCAGCCATTTAGTGGCCTCAAATAGGGTTATTGGCGAGTTATGCCCTTGTTTGGTCAGTGCGCAACCATCTCCCCCCACCCACCAAGGGCATTCACTCTTGCAAAAGGTGTTCTATGCAGTAGCCAATAAGCCGCTACTTTTCCCCCTCAACTTTTCCCCCATGTGGCTTATACACTGCTGCGGCTTATCTGTGGATTTTTTTTCTCCATTCTACATTTATTAGCTTGATTACATCTGTTTCTGGCCACATTCTTTAGCCTATTTTCAGCTTCTTTAGACTCAAAACTGGTTTTGGTTATCAATAGATTCAAATCTCATGTTTAAAGTGTCTGAGAACATTAACCCTTTCACCGCCAATGTCGCATTTATGCACCACAATGGTTTAACACCCATGTCACTAAAAAAAAACATGAAATCAGGGCCTGCTATCCAAAGACCCTATTTTCTTACTTTTGGGAGGTAAGGGGTAGTTCTGAATATTATACATGTTAGAGGAATTCCCAATATTGCAGGGTTTTTTTCTATACCCAGTTACTTAAGCTTAATGGTATTTTTGGCTGAAAAATGGATGGCGGCGAAAGGGTTAAATACTCATAGGCGAATTTCTATATTTGTGTTGCTTTATGCATATATAATTTTCTCTGCGGCTTAAAAACTGGTGCGACTTATATGTGAATAAACATAACATTTTGTCAATTTAAGGGATGTGGCGTATATACAGGTGCGTCTTATAGTCCAGTTTTTACGGCATTGTTCAGAGAGATAACGCTGACTGTGGCACAGTGGAACCTCCCTATGAAGACCTTGAAAAAATCATCCAAACTAAGGTCTTAAGAGGGAGGGAGTTGTCTAAGGGAGGTAATTTTAATGCTTACAAAGAAGGGCAATGTCTCAGAGAAGTAGGTCTTAAGTGGGAGGGAGCCTTAAAACCCTTTCGCCGCCAATGTCGCATTTATGCACCACAATGGTTTAGCACCCATGTCACTAAAAGGCATCAAATCAGGGGCAGTTATCCGAAGACCCTACTTTCTTAATTTTGGGAGGTAAG
This sequence comes from Phymorhynchus buccinoides, assembly GCA_017654935.2. NCBI lineage: Eukaryota > Metazoa > Mollusca > Gastropoda > Neogastropoda > Raphitomidae > Phymorhynchus > Phymorhynchus buccinoides. Next base: position 17,375,163 of record CM065683.1, on the reverse strand, counting down.
GATACTAGGCCTAATGTTGTACACGTCACAAAGGAATTCCCAATATTGCAGATAAAATTAAAAAAAAATTCTACCCAGTTAAGTTTAATGGTATTTTTTGGCTGAAAAATGGCTGGTGGCTAAAGGGTTTTGTTCCTCTCTCTCTCTCCCTTTTACACATACAAATAGACAGGAATCTTGTTCCTCTCTCTCTCTCTCCCCTTTACACATACAAACAGACAGGAATCTTGTTCCTCTCTCTCTCTCCCCTTTACACAAACAGACAGGAATCTTGCTCCTCTCTCTCTCCCCTTTACACATACAAATAGACAGGAATCTTGCTCCTCTCTCTCTCCCCTTTACACATACAAATAGACAGGAATCTTGTTCCTCTCTCTCTCTCTCCCCTTTACACATACAAACAGACAGGAATCTTGCTCCTCTCTCTCTCTCCCCCCTTTACACATACAAATAGACAGGAATCTTGCTCCTCTCTCTCTCTCTCCCCTTTACACATACAAATAGACAGGAATCTTGCTCCTCTCTCTCTCTCCCCCCTTTACACATACAAACAGACAGGAATCTTGCTCCTCTCTCTCTCTCCCCCCTTTACACATACAAATAGACAGGAATCTTGTTCCTCTCTCTCTCCCCTTTACACATACAAATAGACAGGAATCTTGCTCCTCTCTCTCTTCCCTTTGCACATACAAATAGACAGGAATCTTGCTCCTCTCCCCCCCGCCCCTCTCCTTTACACATACCGTATTTTTCGGACTATAAGGCGATACTTTTCCCCCAGAATGAGACCCCTGAGTCTTATAATATGACTAATAAAACAGTAAAAAAATATAATAACAAAATCTTAATTTTGTGTAAACTTTGGGGGTGGGGGTGGGGTGGGGTGGGGTGCGCCTTATAATAAATAGCAGAAAGTTTGCTGTCTCTCTCTCTCTTCCCCATGATCACCCACAACAATACCTTCAACAGCCTTATAGTCCGAAAAATGCGGTACAAATAGATACTGCAGGCATCAGAATAGTCTAAAGTCCAATCCTCTGAAAACTGTAGTAAAAGGGCCATCAAGGCCCCAGACTGTAGAGGGACAACACTGAAATGAGTTCTGAGCACCACCAATAAGGCTTGTGGTGGTGCCATAGCTGATGAGGTTTATCCGAGGCGTGGTTACTGCTGCACATATCTGTATTTTTTTAAAAAGATCGGGACTGTACTGGATAAGCACTGCCTCCAGGTATTGCCTCCAGTATTGTTCCCACCATCTTTATATTTACAAATGCCCCACATGGCCGAAAGGCCGAAGAGGGCGTAAAACCCTATTTTCATTCACCAATAAGGCTTAATGCAATGAGAAATCACTTTAAAATGCTATTTAACACAAAGGATAACACTCAATAAAAAGGCAAAACCTCTGACAAAAGAAGCATAAATTCTTAATCCTCTGATCCTCTGACAATTCTGATGCCTGAGACAGGAATCTTGTTCCTTTCTCCTTCTCGCTCTCTCTCTCTCCTCTTCCTCCTAATTTTCTCTCTCTCCATTACACTCACGGATAAACAGGACTCTCGTTTCCTTCCTCCCCCCCACTCTCCCCTCCTTCATCCTCCTCCAAATCCTCCGGGGGCTGGGTCTCCGCATGCTCCCCACCACCACCCACCCCCTCCCCACCCACCGAAGAGTGCAGAGAGGGGGAGGGTGTGGGCGTGGTGGGGGAGGGGGAGGGAGACTTGGACGCGATGCCGGAACTGGCAGCAAAAGGTTGTGTGCTCATGTTGTTTCCCTGTAATGAATGAATTGACCAAGAATCAACTATAATAATAATAATAATAATGAGGAAAATTTATATAGAGCCTGTCCTACTATGTAAAGCTACAGGGCGCTTTACACCTAATTGGAATGGAATAAAAACATGAAACAGAAAGCCAATGACATGAGCAGAAAATGCACATAACAATAAACAACAACAGCTACTGTGACCAAGTCTACTACTACTACAACTACCACTACTAAGTACTACTATCCATCTTTGACACTGATGATAAGTAAGTGTGTGTGTGTGTGTGTGTGTGTGTGTGTGTGTGTGTGTGCTTTTTTAGTGGGCAAATCAGGTTTTTTGATTTTTTTGGTTTAAACAAGAATTTACTCAAAAATTCATGAGTGCTCCTGGGAAATTTCAATAATCCTGCAAGAGGGTGGCCCCGGCGGAGTGCAGGAGCAGCACACACATACACACACATTTACTGCTCTTTTTTCACCCCTCTAGACTAGCACAAATGCTACATTCCTGTTTCTCAAATTCTCATAAACCGGCGATGCCAGCTCAAGGCAATTTAATTAACCCTTTCACCGCCAATGTCGCATTTTACCACCACAGTGATTTAACACCTACGTCACTAAAAGGCATCAAATTGGGGTAGAATATCCAAAGACCCTATTGTCTTAGACCTTATTTTATAGATGTCACAGAAGAATCCCCAATACTGCAGATGGATTTTGTTCTCTACCCAGGTAAACTTAATTGACATTTTTTGCTGAAATATACGGCTGGCGGTGAAAGGGCTAAAAATCCTGCAAATCAAGACATCCATGAAATTGCACACAATACACTATAAGTTCAGCCAGATAAACCTGAATCGGAGTACAACAAGCAAAGCTCAACTTAGATCGAAAGTTACATGGCATTGGCTGCCGGACAAAGTACCATATTTGTTAGACTATAAGGCGATACTTTTTGTCTCAGACCCCTGTGCCGTATAATGTGACAAATAATATAGTAGGGAAAAATAAGAACTAAATCTGACAACCACTTAACAATGAAATCTGCAAACTTGAGGTCTGTGTACATGTTAACACTGTTCACGAGATATTCCTATTTCCTCAGGGTAACACAGTGTTAGCCCTCTCATAATATGACTTGCAGCTCACTGTGTTGCCATGGGGAAATTGAAATATCCAGTGAATAATGTTCATGTGTACTGAGACCTCTACAATTAGCATGTTATAATGTTACAAACCTACTCACAATGCACACACACACACACAACCCAAAGCTATTTACACATCATACACATACCAACTCTATGTCTGTCTCTCTTTTTTATCACCTGAGTGGGAGAGGATTGTTCCAGAAATAAATCCTGAGAGTTGGGCTCACTCCTGGTGTCTGGGGCTGGTGCTTCCTTCTGTGGAGACTGGGACAGCCTCTGTTCATCATCATCATCATCATTATTATCATCATCACCATTACATCATTATCACTATCATCATCATCACCATTACATCATTATCACTATCATCATCATCACCATTACATCATTATTATCATCATCATCACCATCGTTACAAAGGGTTCATTTCTGTGTCTGTGGCTGATGCTTTCTTCAGGAGACTGGGACAGCCTCTGTTCATCATCATCATTATCATCATCACCATTATCATCATCATCATCACCATTACAAAGGGTTCACTTCTGCACTTCTGGTGTCTGGGGCTGGTGCTTCCTTACGTGGAGACTGGGACAGCCTATGTTCATCATCATCATCACCATCATCATTATTAGCAGCACCATCATCATTATTAGCAGCACCATCATCATCGTTACAAAGGGTTCATTTCTGTGTCTGCGGCTGGTGCTTCCTTCAGTGGAGACTGGGACAGCCTCTGTTCATCATCATCATTATCATCATCACCATTATCATCATCACCATTATCATCATCACCATTATCATCACCATTACAAAGGGTTCACTTCTGGTGTCTGGGGCTGGTGCTTCCTTCAGTGGAGACTGGGACAGCCTCTGTTCATCATCATCATTATCATCATCACCATTATCATCATCACCATTATCATCACCATTACAAAGGGTTCACTTCTGGTGTCTGGGGCTGGTGCTTCCTTACGTGGAGACTGGGACAGCCTCTGTTCATCATCATCATCACCATCATCATTATTAGCATCACCATCATCATTATTATCATCACCATCATCACTGTTACAAAGGGTTCATTTCTGTGTCTGCGGCTGGTGCTTCCTTACGTGGAGACTGGGACAGCCTCTGTTCATCATCATCATTATCATCATCACCATTATCATCACCATTACAAAGGGTTCACTTCTGGTGTCTGGGGCTGGTGCTTCCTTACGTGGAGACTGGGACAGCCTCTGTTCATCATCACCATTATCATCATCACCATTATCATCACCATTACAAAGGGTTCACTTCTGGTGTCTGGGGCTGGTGCTTCCTTACGTGGAGACTGGGACAGCCTCTGTTCATCATCATCATCACCATCATCATTATTAGCATCACCATCATCATTATTATCATCACCATCATCACTGTTACAAAGGGTTCATTTCTGTGTCTGCGGCTGGTGCTTCCTTACGTGGAGACTGGGACAGCCTATGTTCATCATCATCATCACCATCATCATTATTAGCATCACCATTATCATTATTATCATCACCATCATCATTGTTACAAAGGGTTCATTTCTGTGTCTGCGGCTGGTGCTTCCTTACGTGGAGACTGGGACAGCCTATGTTCATCATCATCATCACCATCATCATCACCATTATTATCATCTTCATCGTCACCAAGACAAAGAACTAATTTCTGGTGTCCTCTGATGAGGCTTTCTTCAGTGGAGACTGTTAGTCTTTATTCTATTCATATTCTAAAGAACTTAACAATTTCTCTTGTGTTTCTCATGTTGACTTACTTTTGTAGATCTATACACAAAAACATAAAGGTTGTTGACCATACTGTACTAGTAGAAAGAATACACTTTCCCAAGTGCTCTCTCTCTCTCTTTCGTCTGTCTAGTCTAGTCTGTCCCTCTCACTCACTCGCTTCCACTATCCCTCTTCTTAGCTCTCCTCTCTCTCGCTCTCTCTCTCTCTTCCTACACCCCCCCCCCCCCTCATTTCCCTCCACTCACATTCAAGTAACAGCTCCTTTGATATAATCTGTTCTTTTCTTTTTCTCCGGAGACCCATGCCCTCTCTCTCTCTCTTCCTACACCCCCCCCCCCCCCTTCATTTCCCTCCACTCACATTCAAGTAACAGCTCCTTTGATATAATCTTTTTTTTTTCTTTTCCGGAGACCCATGCCCTCTCTCTCTCTCTCTCTTCCTACACCCCCGCCCCTCATTTCCTTCCACTCACATTCAAGTAACAGCTCCTTTGATATAATCTGTTCTTTTCTTTTTCTCCAGAGACCCATGCCCTCTCTCTCTCTCTCTGAGTCCCACTCACCGCTTTAATAAACAGCTCCTTGAACCTGCTCTGTCCATGTTCCTTCTGCTTCAGACTCAGCCTCATGTCGGCCCGCCCCTGACCTTGACGTTTCATCTTCTTCGAGGTGCGGGTGAAGAGGTCAGTGTCAAGGTCGTCGGCACTGTTGCTGCCGTCATCGCCCCTGGTCGCCTCTCTCTCTCCTTCCCCCACCTCTGCTTTTCTTTTAGCATTGACAGAGGGTTCCTTCTGCCCCGCTTTGGCCCTGGTAGAAGCAGTGGTAGTGGAGTCACATTCTGCATTCCCATCCTCCTCCTCCTCATCATCATCATCTTGCTCCACTTCTTCGCACAAAATTTCCAAAGACTGAACAGGTGAACACTGCTTTTCTTGCGGCGTTTCGTTTCGAGTATCATTGTCATCGTCGTCTAAAGACTGCTCTTCTGCCATTTCTTCTCTAGCGTCATCGTCGTCTGAAGATTGCTCCTCTTCCATTTCGTCTCTAGTATCACTGTCATCTAAAGACTGTGCCTGTCGTAAAGTGTCCTCTGGCACATCCATGTCCTCTTCTCTCATCGTGTCATTGACATCGTTACTGAACCGCGCTGCACGTAAAGTCTGTTCCTGTACATCCATGTCGAGCTCTATCAAATCTTCATCATCATCATCATCATCGCCTTTGTTGTCATCATGATGTGGTGAGCGTTCTTTGTGTACACCCACAACTTCCATAGTCTTCTCCTCCTCCTCCTCCTCATCTGATGATTTCGCTGCACGAAGCGTCTGTTCCTGTAAATCCATCTCTTGTCTGGAGTCCCCGTCTTCGGACGTCTGATCTGGATCCAGCGTTTCTTCTTCTTGCTGCACGTCGATCAACCGTTTCGTGCCAATCTTCCGATCCCCGGACTGCGCCGATTTCTCGTGTCGAGGTCTGGAAGGATGGTCTCCCTCGTCGGAGAGGGAGTGGGCTGAGGAGGGGTGGGGGTGGGGAGGAGAGGGAGGGGTGGGAGTGGGAGGGGGTATGGACTGGCGCAGAACTTTCTGCCAAACAAGTACAGTACGGGTATATAGACACTGAAGGTCATCTACACTTCTATAGGAAGGGAAAGTAAGAGCATGGGTTAATAGTAGACTGTCAAGACAATCACACAATGGGTTTTTGTTTCTTCTAAATAATGCATTCCATCAAATGATGAGTAGGAAAATACAGAGTGAAAGAGAGTGTGATCTTTAAACGAGTGTGTGTGTGTGTGTGTGTGCGTGTGTGCGTGTGCGTGCGTGTGCGTGTGTGTATGCGTATTTGTGTGTGTGTGTGTGTGTGTGTGTCTGTCTGTGTGTGTGTGTGTATGATGCAACTTGTGAAAATGACAAAGGAGACCTGCCAATTGCACAGACAAATTCCTCCGAAATAAATGTGTCAGCTGTATGCAGCGGGGACACCCATTGTGGCCATATGGCCTGGGAACGCAGAAGTACAGACCTGCCACATTCTGAGAATAAAAAAGAGGAGCGAGAATCTAGGGGCTGGCACTGGCCCCCCAGTAAAATCCATTGCCACTTCGAAATGTGCGGTCTTCTCTTTTGTTCTTCAAACATGCAGTCGTTTTTGTCAGTTTGAGATCCATTTTAGAGTAAGAAATATTGACCATTGTCAATTTGAGATCCATTTTAGAGAAAGAAATATTGACCAATCTACAATATTTGTTGGTCATTTAGCCTGAGATAGGCCTATACGTGTAGCCCCTCACTGTCTCATGCTGATCCTTAGATGTCCATTAGCTGGTGCTTTGAATGCATGCTCTTTGTTGTGAAATTGAGTGGAAAATGTATACAAGACAGATTTTAAAATATAGGAGCTGGGGAGGTTGCAAGAGGAGCTAGGAGCAATGCTCAACATATCTGAGCTGCTCCTCTGAAATCGGAGCAAGTGGCAGGTCTGGAAGTACAGACAAAAAGACGTACTCACCAACAGCTGTCTCTTTTCCTCTTCATCAAGGTCCCCCTCCACTATACCAGCATCTGAAACCATCATCATCCTCTTCATCACCATCATCATGATGATCACCATCATCTGACATCATCACTTTGAACATCACCATCAACACCCTCATTATCATCATCCACAGCATCATCATCGTCGTTGTCATCATCACCATCGCTGGCTGGTTCCTCAGATCAGAGGACTGGCATACTTTAAGGCGTGACAGACAAGGGAAATCCTGGATCGGGGGACATCTCCACTATCAACATCATTGTCCACCTTGGCATGAGGCTGTGTCAGACCAGTTGACATAAGCTAGAACACCAAGGCTACATAAAAATGTTGTTATGTCCTGCATGGCTGTGCGGGGATTGTCTTAAGCCATAACAAGCTCCTAGCATAACATCATCAGTCTAAAATCCTCCGAAGTCGGAGTGTGGCTGTCCAATCAAAAACAGTCACACATGTAATGTTCTCACACACACACACATACACCAAATTCATTTTTTCAATCAAACAGTTGTTCTTCAGCTCAACATTTCATCTCTAGTTTTGAAAGTGAACATGTCAAGGGATTCAGGTCCTTAGAAAAAAGAACCATTGAAATTCCACAGCGCTTTCCTGCTTTTCTAGAATCTGTTCATTTGCCTTTGGGGTCTAGGAATTTCAAACAAAATACGCAAAGTGTGAGGAAAGCAATTTTTCATTATTGCTCAACGGTACATTCTGTTTTTCCACAGAGGAAGGAATATTCTGTGACATTTTGGACTGACAAACTTGTACTTCACCTTTCAACAGACGTTCATCTTCCTCCCTCTGCTTCTCCAACTTCCGCAGTTCGTCCAGTCTCTGTCTCACTGTGTGTGGCTGTTGGCCTGCCATCTCTGTCTCTCCAGCGGCATCACTGGCGGAGGACGGTCCTGCCCGAGTGCTGCGTGCCTTGTGTCCGTTCCTCCTCTCCTCCATGGCTACTGCTGAAATCAGGGCAGAAAAAAGAAAAGTGTTTCAAAAAATGACCAATAATGCACATGAGTTGAAAACAATAACCCTCAAAACAGCATTCTCTCATGCTTCTACACAAAATAATTCACTGCAGTTCTTATTAAAAAAACCTGGTTCTACAGTGGAACCTCCCTTATAAAGACCCCCCATTATAAGACTCCCTCCCTTTAAAGACCTACTTATCTGAGACATTGCCCTTCTTTGTAAGTATTAAAATTACCTGCCTTATACAACTGCCTCCCATTTTGGATGATTTTTGAAGGTCTTATAAGGGAGGTTCCAGGGTACTTGGAAAACGGGTCCATTTTTGGTCAAGGTTTAATTAGAGTAAAGATTAAAGGTTTAATTTAAATGCTTAAGAGTCTGACTGTATGAGCCAAAGACATAACACATTCCATACCAGAAGACTTTGACCACACAAAAAAACAACCCACCCCGATCTTTCACTGTTTCAGCGCAAGTTTTCTGAAGCTTCAGAGACAGACCAGCACAGAACAATCAACAGAACATCAACACGGGGCGCAAAATCAACAACAACAGACTTTGTCGCACTTGTTAACCCTTTCATCGCCACTGTCGCTTCTTGGCACCACAATGATTTAACACCAATGTTCTTAATTTGGGGAGCTAAGGAGAGGCCCTATTTTATGCACGCCGCAAAGGAATCCCTAATATTGCAGACGAAATCTCTTCTCTACCCGGGTAAGTTTAATGGTAAATTTTGGCTGAGGAATGGCTAGCGTTGAAAGTGTTAAAATAAACACTAATTACATAATAATAATAATAATAATTGTACATTTATACAGCGCTTTACCTCAGATGAGCCCAAAGCACTTTACAATCAATGATTCATCAACAGACAACAAAAACAGCAGTAACCAGCAACAGCGCATATACAAAGCAACTCTCTCTCTCTAACACACACACGCGCACGCACACACACATAAACACACATATTTATCGACGCCAACTCGTTCATACCCCATTCGGTAAGCCACAGCAACTGAGCCGCATGGACTGACCACATACACCAACACACATACACAAACACCCTCACACAAAAACATACACACGCAGACAGACACGTACACAAACATAGACACACACACACACACACATGCGTGCACACACAACCCACAAAACCAAAACACACACAAGCACACATGTAGAAAATAACAACAAAACAACACCAGTGGTGTATCTACTGGTCCCTCAGAGCATCTATGAGTCTTTACAAAGCACACACAGCACAAAAACTGTATCATTGGGGGGGGGGGGGGGGGGGGGGGGGGGGGGGGATATAAAAACAAACGACTGCCCCTGGAGGTAGCAATAGTCATTTATGTAAAGGGCCTGCTACACAACATACGATTCTCTGTCAATGCGGTGCGTTTGTGACGATGTGAGTCACGACTCACGTGAAATTGATGTACTGGCCATTGGGTCTGCTTAACCCTTTCAACGCCAGCCATTTCTAAGCTAAAACCTTCCATTAAACTTACCTGGGTAGAAAAAAGATTGTCTGCAATATTGGGGATTCCTCTGTGACATGCATAAAATAAGGCCTATCCTTACCTCTCAAAACTTAGAGCATAAGGTCACTGGATATCAGGCCCTCATTTGATGCCTTTCAGTGACATGGATGTTAACCCTTTCGCCACCAGCCATTTTTCAGACCCTAAAATACCATTAAACCTAGCTGGGTAGAGAAAATTTTGTATCTGCAATATTGGGAATTCTTCTGTGACATGCATAACATTAGGCCTATCCTCACCTCCCAAAATTAAGAAAATAGGGTCTTTAGATAACAGGCCCTGACTTGATGCCTTTAAATATAAGTGACATGGGTGTTAAACCATTGTGGTGCATAATGTGACATTGGCGGCGGAAGGGTTAAATCATTGTGGTGCCAAGAGATGACAGTGGCGATGAAAGGGTTGGGTGCATAGACTGCGAAAGTGGTAGAATTATTTTTAGACGGAAGTATTTGTTTGATTCACGTGAATTGACTCGCATCGTCACAATCGCATCGCATTCACGGCGAATCGTATGTAGTGTAGCAGGCCCTTAACTGTAATGTTCAGTATGCTCCACAACTCACATGACATGGGCATGTGACAATACAAAGAGAGGGGGGGGGGGGGGGGGATGGACAGATAGACAGAGAGAGAAAGGGAATGGGGGCTGAGAGGTGGAAAGGGAAAAGGGAGGGGTAGTGGTACTAATGACAGTTGCCCATCTGTGCCAGTGCCGACAGTTTTCATTAATTATCTGTCTGATTATATTTTACCAGTGCCATGTAGCACTTCTATTTTTTTAGTGTCTGTTTACGAACACATCTGTTGCAAAGCAACACGCTGTGAACAAACACATGACTGACAGAAACACACACACCCAATCACAAAGAAGGAGAGAGAGAGAGAGAGAGAGAGAGAGAGAGAGAGAGAGAGAGAGAGAGAGAGAGAGAGAAAACACACACACCCAATCACAAAGAGAGAGAGAGAGAGAGAGAGAGAGAGAGAGAGAGAGAGAGAGAGAGAGAGAGAGAGAGAGAGAGAGAGAGAGAGAGAGAGAGAGAGAGAGAGAGAGAGAGAGAGAGAGAGAGAGAGAGAGAGAGAGAGAGAGAGAGAGAGAGAGAGAGAGAGAGAGAGAGAGAGAGAGAGAGAGAGAGAGAGAGAGAGAGTTTTAATCTTTCTTCTTTAACCACACAAACTCATCAGTGAGTAATCAGCAACAAAACTGGTAACATCTGCAAAAGTTAATCAAAAGATTAACAGCGTGCTTAAATACACACAACACATCCCCCAACAGTCCAAGCTGCACATATGTGGGTGAACATTAAATACATGTATACAAGTTTACAACATACACACCACACACACTGATATATTTTTTTTAAAAATGATACTACTATACAATACTATAGTACTATTGGCCCATTCTTTTGGAAATTGACCCATCATTTTCTGCAATTAGGGGTCATATGGCCCATGAAGTTTATAAACAATCTGAAGCTTTGTAACAGTGACTGTGGTCACTCTTATCTAGAGTCGAAAGATTAAGAAAGAAGGAAGAATAGAGTACATGTATTGCATTAACTGATAAACCTACTGAATACACTTGAACACATTTTCCCCAGAGGGGGACTAATTACATAAAATTGAACGATGTCACCTCATAGTTTTAGATGGATGAAACAATTTTTAAACACTATGACGCCACACGGCTGCAACGTCAAAACAGGTAATTGTCGTCACAAAACCTGAAAGACAGATTTTTCCTTGAACACCTTATTACCTGTGCCACACAAAAAAGAGAGCAAAACATGGAAGTAGAAGCAAACAAGTTTGGAGAGACAGACGAAGGCAAACACCGAAACATTTTCTCTAAAACTATGAGGTGAGATCGTTCAATTCTACTAAATCGTGTTTATCTTACTTTCTAATGATTGATTATTTGTTTGCCTTTAACCCTTTCACCGCCAACATGGTTGGAGAGAGAGAGAGAGAGAGAGAGAGAGAGAGAGAGAGAGAGAGAGAGAGAGAGAGAGAGAGAGAGAGAGAGAGAGAGAGAGAGAGAGAGAGAGAGAGTTTTATCTTTCTTCATTAACATTAACCACACAAACTAATCAGCAACAAAACTGGTAACATCTGCAAAAGTTGATCTAACACCCATGTCACTAAAAGGCATCAAATCAGGGTCAGTTATTCAAATACCCTATTCTCTTAATTTTGGGAGGTAAGGATAGGCCTTACTTTAAATATATCTCACAGAGGAATCCCCAATATTACAGACAGACTTATTTTCTCTACCCAGGTAAGTTTAATGGATTTTTTTTGCTGTAAAATGGCTGGCGGTGAAAGGGTTAATGTTCTTGTTATCAATGTAAAGCGCACTGAGCTCATGTGAGAAAGAGCGCTATATAAATTCCCATTATTATTATTATTATGATATATATACAAATACAATTGCAAAAGCAGAATACTGAAAAAATGTCACCTGCCGGTTCCAGAGACTTGGTGTATTTTTGCAAGGACTATGGCTTTACCCTTCCCACTGTCCTAACTTGGGCTGCAGTCTTTCCCTCCCACACTTGCCTTCCTCCCTTTCCTCCTATCTACCTAGCTAGGACCATGGCTCTACCAGAGGCCTCACCCTTCCCACTGTCCTAACTTGGGCCGCAGTCTTTCCCTCCCACACTTGCCTTCCTCCCTTTCCTCCTATCTACCTAGCTAGGACCATGGCTCTACCAGAGGCCTCACCCTTCCCACTGTCCTAACTTGGGCCGCAGTCTTTCCCTCCCACACTTGCCTTCCTCCCTTTCCTCCTATCTACCTAGCTAGGACCATGGCTCTACCAGAGGCAGAGGCCTCCCCCTTCCCACTCTACCTATTCTATCTACCCTCCCCAACCTTCTTAAGAAGAAGAAGAACCGGGTTTTTTTGCCCTTCCATTCCACTTTCCTTCCACCCTTCTCAACAAGATGGCCACCTTCCCTGTCACTATCCCCGGTTATTCCCTTTCTCTTTCCCAACAACATTCTCTCTCCCTCTCTCTCCGAGTCTCTCTCACACGCATACATGCTTGCATGTATATGGGAGTGTGTGTGAGTGTGTCTGCGCATGCGCGTGTTTGATACTGATGGATCATGTTAGAGTCTTTTCCTGGTTTCTGTTTCCCTGAGACTGGTTCTGGCATAAGATGAGCTGTGAGTAGTCATTGATGGGACTGGTTGATGAGACTGTGGCGTTGGGTGAGGAAAGTGGAAGTAGAGGGAAAGGCATCTGATCAAGCAACCGTCGACTCAGGAGTACCTCAAGGTACTGTGCTTGGCCAGATTCTTTTCTTGTGCCACATTAACGATCTGCCGGCCTCCATCTCATCCCGAGTCAGGTTGTTTGCAGACGACTGTCTGCTCTATCATGATATCAAATCTCAAGCAGACCATATTACACTGCAAGACGACCTCAAGAAGCTTGAAGCATAGGCCGACGAATGGGGCATGAGATTCAATGCCAAGAAATATTCCATCCTGAGTATACGACAGAGATCGTCCTTAGACTACTACCAGCTGAATGATCACATCCTACAGCAAGTAGACTCTCACCCATACCTTGGCGTGGAACTGACCTTTAACATGTCATGGTCTGCCCACATTAGCAAGATCACCAAGAGAGTGAACGTCAGCTTGGGCATGCTCCACAGGAATCTCTGCTTCTGCCCTGAAATCTGCCGGAAGACAGCGTACATTTCGCTTTGTAGATCCCTCCTTGAATACAGCTCCATAGTGTGGAATCCATACATCCAAAGCGAAAGACAATTTGGAAGGCGTCCAGCGAAGATCAGCAAGGGGGAGCTGGAGGTTGATTTATTTGCGGGCTGGGGTCTGTTGGAGGAGGCCCATGCTTCAAGCTTCTTGAGGTCGTCTTGCAGTGTAATATGGTCTGCTTGAGATTTGATCTCATGATAGAGCACAGTCGTCTGCAAACAACCTGACTTGGGATGAGTCTGAGATGGAGGCCGGCAGTGTCGGGTTAAAATTCCTAGCTCGCTATACTATAACAAAGTATAAGACTGACTATTTGCGGCATTTTGCGACATTGAACATGAACGACAAATTTCACTTTTTTCTAGGGTTAGGGTTAGGGTTAGGTAAATGGTTCAAGTAACGAAAAAGTGAAATTTGTGGTTGTCGCAAATAGTCACTCTCATAGTACTAGCGAGCTAGGAATTTTAACGAGCTAGGAATGTTAACCCTACTGGCAGATCATTAATGTGGCACAAGAAAAGAATCAGGCCAAGCACAGTACCTTGAGACACTCCTGAGTCGACGGTTGCTTGATCGGATGCCTTTCCCTCTACTACCACTTTCATGCGGCGTTGGGTGAGGAAAGTGGTAACCCACTGATGGAGCGGTCCTGTGACGCCGTAACTTTCTATCTTCTCCAAGAGCTTTGTGTGGGGAATTCAAGTGTCGAAGGCCTTTGAATTTGTTTTGGGAAAATCAGCCACCAGTGACTTTAAGATCAGTATAGGCCCTAATAATTACATTATTCATATGCTTAGTCTCAACAGCTTACGATACTTCCTTCACTATATAATCGACATTAAACTTACATGCTGCGTGGTCAACTTATATTGCTCTGTGTTTGTTGACAACGTTGTTCTTAGAAAATGGCGCGTCAGCTTTATTTTACTACAGTTTAAAAAGTGGATTGGGCTATAGTTTTGGACTTTCATCAGTTGCCTTTGTACATCGTGAACGTTTGTACTCCCAATTCTGAGAGAATACGAATACGAATGTTTTATTGAGGGTAAAAAGGATAAGCTACAATAGCTTCTTTGCACCTTGCCCATTCTCAAAAGAGAGAGAGAGAGAGAGAGAGAGAGAGAGAGAGAGAGAGAGAGAGAGAGAGAGAGAGAGAGAGAGAGAGAGAGAGAGAGAGAGAGAGAGAGAGAGAGAGAGAGAGAGAGAGAGAGAGAGAGAGACTTTAAGATTAAAGATTAAAATTAAGGCCACCACGTTCTTCTTCTCTTCTTCTTTCTCTTCCCAACCACCATCATCAAGTTGATGATTCTGTTGGTATAGAACACTGAACACTGGATGAAGGTGAGGTTAACGTCAACACTGAACACTGGAGAGAAAAAAAAATATATATAGGCCGTTGGCTCATGTCGGCTTCCGAAAAGGCCGGTCCTGTGAGATTAGAATGTGGATGAACTTACTGATGACTTGGAGAAGGGGAAACAAGCTGACGCACTCGTCATGGACTTCTCCAAGGTCTTCGATAAGGTGTCCCATTCTCTACTGGCCCACAAGCTGAGCCACGTACTACATCATCACAGGACAGGTCAACAGATGGATTCAGAAATTCCTGGCAGACCGCAGACAGGCTGTCTTTGTTGAAGGAACTAGATCTGAATTCGTACCAGTTGAGTCAGGGGTCCCCCAAGGTTCCGTCCTTGTACCCTCAGTTGTTTCTCCTGTAAATAATAAAATAATTAATAATGCTTATATAGCGCATAATCTTGCAAAGCAACTCAATGCACTTTTCACTCACCATTCGTACAAACATTTCTAACAAACTGGCCCACACATCCTCACCATACATCTCTATGAAAATGAATACATATGCATTGCATTGCATATAATCATAGCACAACACACCAACACCCACCTCCCTTCAACACCACCACCCCAACTATCCCCCCAATCTCCCCCCCCCCCCCCCATTCACACCTGCTGCCCCCACCCCCACCCCATACACACACGCGCGCACGCGTTAACCTCACACTCAACGTCTTCAATGAGCTGGAAAAACAAGAGTGGGGAAAGGATCATAGACTTTGCAGAGAGAAAGCTTTCCTGAAGAAGTGGGTCTTTAGTTGGGACTTGAAGGAAGGAAGAGTGGACTGGTTACGGGTATGGTCAGGGAGAGAATTCCAAACGTTTGGTGCAACAAAACTAAACGCCCTCTCACCCGAAGATTTCAAGGACCGCTTAGGAACTTTAAGAAGTTTCTGGGAAGAAGAACGAAGAGTACGAGAGCTTTGGTAAGTGCAGAGAGAAGAAGAGAGGTACTGAGGAAGAGTTTTGTCAAAGTGACGAAAAGCGAGAGTAGCCATCTTGAACTGCCAGCAGAATTTGACAGGAAGCCAGTGGAGCTCAGCCAAAAGAGGTGTGATGTGATCACGCTTTCTTTTGCCAAGCACAAGCCATCGACGACCTACCGCAAGACCCGGCTCACAGCAACGACATGTCTGTTTGCTGATGACACTCTGTACCACAAAACAGTCACCACTCCCCACTGATCAACAGGATCTCCAGCAAGACCTTGACAAGCTTTTCTGCCAGTTCCATCATGGTACAAGAAGAAGCGCCAGAAAATCAAACACCAAAGCATAATGTTATAGTGTGCACTTTTCATTGAGAAAGAAAGAGAGAGCCGGAGAGAGAGAGAGAGAGAGAGAGAGAGAGAGAGAGAGAGAGAGAGAGAGAGAGAGAGAGAGAGAGAGAGAGAGAGAGAGAGAGAGAGATAGAGAACATGCACACACATACAAAGAGAGAGACAGGCAGTCAGAAAGAGAGAGAGAGAGAGAGAGAGAGAGAGAGAGAGAGAGAGAGAGAGAGAGAGAGAGAGAGAGAGAGAGAGAGAGAGAGAGAGAGAGAGAGAGAGACTGAGACACTGAGAGAGACAAAGATACACACACAGAGAGAAAGAGATAGATACAGAGACACAGAGAGAGAGAGAGAGAGAGAGAGAGAGAGAGAGAGAGAGAGAGAGAGAGAGAGAGAGAGAGAGAGAGAGAGAGAGAGAGAGAGAGAGAGAGAGAGAGACAGAGAGAAAGAGAGAGAGAGATGGGGGGAGGGGGGGATCACACGATGAGGGAAAGACAAGGAAAAAGAGCAAAGAGAGAGACAGATAGAGGGAAACAGAGAGACACAGAGAGAGAGAGAGAGTGATACATAGAAAGAGAGAGAGAGAGGGGGGGAGACAGAAAATGAGACAAAGAGAGAGAAAGACAGGGAGAGACAGAGAGGGGAGAGACATAGAGAGAGAAACACAGAGATAAAGACAGTGACAGAGAAACGCAAAGAGAGACATAGACACACAGAAAAATATAAAGACAAACAGAAAAAGACAAAGAGAGAGACAGAGAGAGTGTGAGGGAAAATAGCCTGAGTTCTATAAATAGCCTGAGTTCTATCCTGAGTGTGAGAATGTGGCCCGCGCGTCCCCACTCTCTCATCTACACCCCACCCCCCACCCCTTCTCTATTTCACCCCGCCACTTTAATTACAATTCGGGGACTACACAGAGTCGCCGATCCTTAGGCGCTATCTCTTTGAAGCCCGGTTTCCCTCCTTGTGGTCTAACTTGTGACACCCATAATCGCTGCCCTTTGAAGTTGCTTTGACGCGGGTTACGGGTTAGGTGGTTGCAACAATGTTAAGCATGTGATGATGATGTAATATGCGCATGACTGTCGTCTCCTGACTTGTCGGCTGCTACGACTAACCAATCATAGGCCCTCAGGTGTTTAAAATTAAAAAGATTTGAATAGTGGGAGAGTCAAAGCAAACCGCCTAAACATTCTCTTTCTCACAAGACTTCCTAAACCTGGCTGAAGCAACATTGCAGAATCAACTTCTCTCCCAGCCAGTCATATTAGCCCCACTCCAGGGCATCGTGGTCAGGAAGTTCAATCCCTGACTCACAAGCAAGAAGACGGGGCCGCCGCAAAGACGCCACCGCACCCAGAATCCATGAGGAGACCACGCCTGAGCCGTGCCATCCCGCGACACCAACACCCGGAACGACTGGGAGCTACTCTACACTAAAGAGCAAGCCATGTCCCCCCAGCACTCGCCAATCCCTACAGAGGAACTTCACACAGCTAAGTCCCTAAGACAGTGCAAAAAGCAATAACTGGAACCCAAGACACTGGATACTATTAGTGACCCTTTCGGCTTGGGGCCTATAACCTTCTAGAAAGACAAAAGTCTTGTAAATCCTTTCGGATTTCATTGTTTTTCATTCATATTTTGTTTTGGAGCCATTGAGCTGCTTTATTCTTATTGCAGATTTGTGAGTAAATAAAATGCAAGTGTACAAATAATTCTGAACCCTTTGGTCAGACTGATGAGAGTGGAAGCTTTGTAATTTTCATGTAAAATCCTACTTCTCTCTGTCTGCCATTTAGAGCAAACTACCACTACGAGCCAGAACCCGGGCACAAACATAAATTTATTAGATGAAAAGGGGCCGGGAAAGTTGCTCACCTCCCACACCCTAGAGAAGTGGGCTAAAGGCAAATTTTCTATTTGAAAATTTAACACACTAAAAGTCTTCCCTAGAGACTTTGCCTTTAACCCATTACCTCGTCACACTGAGTTCTATTTTTCCACTAGAGGGAGAATAGCCACTGCCTTACATAACGTTATGCGTAATCTGTGTTCCTGCGCAGTTCACGTGATGCGCGGCGATTTTGCGTAATGCATGAACTGTGGGGCAACGTCGTGGCCAAATTTGTGAATTACAGTCTTTGCGCAGTACGTGAACTACGCAGGGAAATGTACAATGAGTGAAATGACAGTTTAAGTGTCATTTTTTTAAAATTGCGCAATACACGAACTACGCAAAATCACAGTAACTTTGTGTAAAGAAAATTACTAACTGGCTATCACTGTGATCGCTGCTATATACTTACATGGTGGTTACATTATATATAAATGCTTTTTCAAAATCTATTTGCTAAAAATCCTGTAAATATATTTTCATTTATGCTATATCTAAAACACTGTCGAAGAGTTGTAGGCCCTATTACAAATTTATTTTAATTTATGCTATCTAAAACAGCTGTCGGTGAGTTGTATTACAAGAATGATTTTCAGGAACCCAGATTGATCTTCATGGAATAAACTGTTCTTGAGAAGATATATCTATATGAATTAAGATGTTTTTCCATATGTTTTTCTAAGGATTTGGACAAAACAGAAAGGATATCATATAGAAATACATAGGTCGATCTGTAGTTTGATGGATTTGAAGTATCGCCAGATTTATGCAGAGGGATGACTTGATAGCTTCCTTGAATTTTAGGGGGAAAGGATGTTTGTCTATGCACAGATTGTAAAGATATGTTAGAGAGTCTATAATATATAATAGGGTTTGCAATCATTCAAGTATTTTTGAATCGAATTCACGAGTGCTTGAAGACTTTATGAATGATCGATATACTTTTGCTGACATCTAGGCCTATGAGGGTCATTGGTTCCATATGGAAAGGAAATAATCTCCGCTTTAATAATATCTTTAGAATTTCAAACTGTTGCAAGTGGGAAGGATCGTTTTCTTCTGAACTGTCTTAGCTTTATCGGCTATGTTTGCGGCAAAATGATAATTTAACTGATTTGGAGTAACATAATTATGTAACGATTTGCTGGCTATTAGATATTTAAAAAAAAGATTTATTAGAATATTGATAGCTTTCCATATCTGTTGGAAATCCGTTGTAGAAGTTAGCATGTGGCAAAAGAAGTTGTGCATATTCCGTTTAATTGAATTTACTTTGTTTCTGTATGCGTATTAAATTCTGGTATTTATTGTTCCAGTGTTAATAACTGCACTTTTTTGTTTCTTTTATGTGCGTGCATTGCGCGCACGCGAGCACGCACGCATGTGTGTGTAGGATTAGGATTAGGATTAGGATTTAGGGACTCAAAACATAGCCGTAAGGCTTTCCTGTCCCATCTTTTAATTTATTTAGTTGTTTGTCTCGGTCTGTCGCACACTCAGTTTTTGTTAATATTATTCATCGTAATCATACATAACTGCCTTATAGTCATTCCATTCGTCGAGAAGGTTTTTAAAAATGTTAGTATTCTGTGCTCTTTTCATGTTAGGTGGTAATTTATTCCATACAGGTGCAACTCTGTTAGTAAAATAAAATTTTCTATTATTAGTCCTGCAGTGTTGAATAAATATTTTGTCGGTACTGTTCCTTGTTTTGTCAAAATCTGATATTGTGAATAAGTCATGTACATTTAGGTCATCTACACTATTAAATATTTTATAAGTTTGAATTAGGTCACCCCTAATTCTCCTTGCCTTTAATGTAGGTAAATTTAATTCTTTCAACCTGTCTGAATAAGAAACATTTTGAAGACCTTGTACTAACTTAGTTGCTCGTCTCTGTACTTTTTCTATCAACGCTGACTGTCTCTTTAAACCTGGATACCAAATACAATTTCCATATTCTAAATGAGGTCTTACTAAACCTTTGTACAAGCATAAAAAAGTGTCCTTGTCCAAGAAAGAAAACGTTCGTTTAATTATACCAATTTTCTGATTTGCTTTACTTACAGCACTGTGAATGTGTTCATCAAATTTCAGTTTATCATCAAATATATGAGGACTATGATTAATATTAGACAGACGCACAAATTTCAGTTTATCATCAAATATATGAGGACTATGATTAATATTAGACAGACGCACACACACACACACACACACACACACACACACACACACACACACACACATATGCACGGCGCGCGGGCACTCGTACTGGTCTCAATATACATTACAAATGCAAGTCATTCAGAACGTCTCCTTCATCCTAAAACTGTAGTCCAATCCATTATTGAATCCATTTTTTATAAAAAAAACTCTGAACTCTCTATCAATTGCTAGAAATGCTTAAAATATTAATTATTTATCATTTAGTGTGTACACGTATCTGTGATTTAAAAGACAAAATATGAAGACTATTCTATGACTTCTTCTTTTCCTTTTTTTAACATAAAAATGACGCATATATGGTGATGTAAACTGTTTAGAGATTATTTCACCACCCCCTAATTAGCATACCCATCTGAGCAATGGCTTCCGCAGTGAGATACTCGATTTTGTCCCTGGATGTCGATCTCGTAATTTTTTTGGAGATGTAGAATGTATTGATCGCATTGAATTCTTGAATTTTTGTTGTGGTGTGTGTTTTGTACTGTTTGTTTAGTATTTTTTTGGTTTTCGATCGGAAGAAAAGAAATGTGGAGACTGGCGACGATTGAATCTTATTCTGAGAGTGAGAATGAAGAAGGTTTGTAATGGATGTCAACAATGGGCAGATCCCCTGGGTCTGACGCCTTGCTCACACAGTCCAGAAACATGAGACTGACAGGGATGACTGAGCAGATCGGCAAACAGCCTCCGCCAGGGCTGCAACAGGACCCAGGATGCGAACAAATCTCCACTGTGCCTCTTGTGGAAAACTTTGAAGATGTTGAGGCCTTGAAGTGTCGGGTCAAGAAAGTTTCGCTATCAATCGATGGAGTAGGGGGCGGGGAGGGGGAAGAGGAGCCAACCTTCCCTAGTCCTCCCAGTGCCAGCGGCAGTGGGCGTGAAAGCACACTGTCACTGTCCAGTGACGACACTCTGAACTGCGACGACGGCAAAACAGAGGCCAGTGAAAGCTCTGTGCCACCAGCAGCAGAAAATGCAGAGGACTCCAGCGCTGAAACTACGCATGTCTCCTCACATGAGCGAACACACTCGGACATCAGTATGGACATTACGTGTATCTCATATGAGCGAACGCACTCTGACAGCAGCAGCACGGCCAGCACCAACAGCAGCAGCATCAAGGCTGGGCTCCTGATGTCCCCGGTGTTGCTGACTGAAGATGTGCCGGTGGAGGTCGGGGCCAGTAATCGGCTATCATCGGTGCTGGAGAACATCTCCCTGCCTCTGCTGTACCTGCCCACCACCAAGCAGATCGTCAATGGCGGGCCCGAGGACTCGGCTCAGGCAGGGGACACGGACTGCCACACAGACTCTCTGCCTGTCAGTCGATCAGACTCGGGCTTTCACCAGTCGAGCGCCGATGTTCGCTCCATTTCTCTGTTCCGGACAGGCTCCAGCTGCAGCGATGTAGAGAGGCTGAGGCCGGAGCCTGACCGGATCACGCTGAACAGCGTGGAGAGCTTCACGTCAGCGACGCTGTCAGTGGACCCCGCGGCGCGCCTTTATGACACGTCCAGTCTGTCCAGCATCAGCACCGACTTCTCCGTGGAGCCGGGGGAGGGGAGGGTGGTGGCGTGTGAGGGCGACGAGAACAGCTTCATGGAGGTCAACCTCCACGGACGGAACTCGTACGAGACCAGCAGAAACTCCTCCCTGGACAGTGGCTTTGAGGACCGCGGGGCCAAGCCCAAGAAGAAAGGACTGTCGGGCTTCCTCACCAGGTCAGTGACTTGATAAGATTGTGTTGGCTGTAGGCTGTAGACCTGTAGACAATCAGGAGCTCAACAACCTCTCATTATAAGCCTATCGCTCCCTCCCCAGCAAAAAGTGGTTAAGAAGGTTGGGGCTGTGCCGGTCGGGGTTTGTCCCCGGGGGCCGCTACGGTAGCCAGATTGGCCTGACTGGAGCCATGAAACGCTGGGGAGATCTCTATATTTTTAGTTCATTTCTTTTCAGTTGCTTTTTTCATTTTTCGGTTTTTTTCCTGCTGCTCCACACCACGCTGTATAATTATCCAGAGCTTTGGATAGCTCAGTGTTGCAAGTCAGATTCAGATTCAGAGGCTGGTTTGTTTTAACTGGAGTGAATGGTAGTGGTTTCAGGAAGCCTGAGAAGAAAGGACTGCCTGGATTTTTGACTAGATCACTAGTGCTTCACTGATTGTACCAGTGTAATGTACGATTGGCATTGTTTGTTTTGTTTGTTTGAATTGGAGTGAAGGGTAGCACTTGGTTTGAGAATTGAGGACCACAGCTTAGACAAGCTCAAGAAGAAATGGTTGCCTTGATTTACAGATTTGACCAGTGCTTAAATGATCATGGTTGGCATGATATTAATATTTGTTGTTATTATAGTGAATGGTTGTGGATCAAGGACAACACCCCCCCCCCCCCCCCCCAAATATTGATTTTCAATTAACTTTGGTTTTAAAAAAAAAAATCTAAGTGCCACCCACTCTCCATCCTCGCACACCAATTCCACACACAACCCTACCTCCTCCCCTGCCCATCCTTTTTACCACTGATTGAACCACTCAAAAACAACATTAGATTTAGAACGATAGTGGAATTCTGATAAAAAAAACTGGATAACTCAAAATAAGTTTTTGATCCCAGTTTAACGATCTGTATAAAAAATAAAATTTCAGTCCCTTCAATTTTGACTTAGTGATTTTCACTGTACATGTATACTGTACATGTGCACAATTACATGCTCACAATCCTCTCCCTGCTTCCATTTCTCCCCAAACTCAGACACAGACACAATCTCCGAAGTCGGAGTGTGGCTGCCCACGTGGCGGGGTAATAAAAAGTGGTCACACGTGTAATGAGTGACTAATGTCATCCCTAGATGAACACTGCATTTGTAGTAAATTGTACCATAGTGTTCAACTCGAGTGCTTCGGCTGTTGGGATGATCCTTGGAGTCTTTAACTTTAAGGCAGGGTTCTACAACAACAAGTTGAACAACAGACACACACACACACACACACATCAGGCATGGGAATTTTCCGCGAATTCGCAGAATTCCGCGAATTGTTTTTTGAAATTGTTACTAAATACTTCGTTTTTGTTACTAAATACTTCAATTGGGGGGCTTTGCAGAGTTTTTTTGTCTCAGACAATTCCCATGCCTGACACACACACACACACACACACACAGAGAGACTCTTCCCTGTTTTTGTATTTTGTTTGTATCTTTTCCCATCTTTTCCCCTTTCTGTATTGTTTACCACTTTGGAATCTTTAGTTCTTTCGGGTTTTGTTGTTTTTTACGGATGGCTTGATGAAAAAAAGTATATTATTTGCATATTCACTATTCAGTATTCCATCTGGAAATAAAATTTGGACTTGACTTGACTTGACACACACACACACTCATGCTCACACACACAACATGCATGCAGACAGGTGAAGAGAGGGGAGAGAACTGAACAATTGAACATTGAACAAAGTTTTAATTCCTTTAGGCCATTATGATTAGCCCATAGAGAGGGGAGAGAGAGAGAGAAATAGAGAGAGAGAACGTTCTAGACTAAAGCCCCTTAGGATCTCTGTTGCCATGACAGAGTGAATGAAAATCTGTTTAATGTCCTCCGGTCTGGAACAGACATATATACATGGACATTAGTAGATAATAAAGATGATGGGAACGATCCTGGAGGCAATGCCCAGAGGCAATGCAACACCAGGAAAGTCCCGATTTTTCAACAATAACAGATGTGTAAACCGTAACTTGACACTAGTTGACAGAGTGAAGACATCCTTGGTTTTTAAGCAGCCATTGCCACATTCCACCTGCTGGCAAACCAGCAATTACGGTGCGCCCCGGTTCGCATATTGCCGTTTCGCATACTGCCGCTTCGCATAAAGCCGATTCACATACTGCCGTTTCGCATACAAAGCTTTGTGGATATGGCATTTCGTAGGGATGGATAGGGTAGGGATAGGGATAGTAAGAAAGTAACAGAAAGTCACGTAAAGTGCATTAGAACCTGCAAGAGTGCATAATATGCGAAATGGCAAACCCGTTTATGTGAACTGCCAGTTTTTTTTGGAGGTGACACTCGACTTGCGCGCGGCTCTGATCAAAGGATTATGCGAAACGCATTATGCGAACCGGTGGGCACCCAGCAATTAGACCACTCTTCAAACTTCCTGCTATTTGAACAGGCCTCAGTTTCAGTCCACAAAAAAAGTCAAATTGTTGTTGAAAAATAGCTTCTTATGTATTTTGTTGAGTTCAAAGGAAGTAATTTGGAAAAAAAATTGTATAATTTGTCAGAGTGAATTACTGACTTACATTGTGTGAATGACATCCTCTACCCTCTGTCCCAAGATCTCCCCCTTTCTGTTGCTCACCCCTCCTCTCAACCCCCCACACTAGACACAATGGACACAGTGGATACGTCATGTGTTGTTTGTATAAAAGAATAAAAGGCATGAAGCTGCACTCTACCTACAGTGACATTACTGTTGAAATTTAATGAAAAATTGTAATGGAAGTTTAATGTGTCTCTCTCAGGTATAATTTGTAGAGTGCAGACAATGAAAAACAGGGTACAACTATTGTGGTGCAGGTTAAAAGAAATCAAAATATACTATAGAGCTGTCTGTCTTGATGTCTGTCTCTCTTTTGTTTATTCTTTAGTTTCTTTCACAGTATCATCAATTATCTTCTTCTTTTTTGGAACCGCACTGACATGGCTTGTTCAGTTGTTTTGTCAAATTAATGTATTTTGAATCCGAACAAGAAAAAACACACCCAACAATCCTTGTTGGGTAAAATTTAAAATTAATGGTACTGGTGGTGGGAGTTTTTTTAATTTATTATTATTATTAAGTAAGTACTGCTATCATAATAATAATAATTAGCATTTATAGCGCCTAATCTTAAAAAAGCCCTAAGCGCTTACAATAATAAATGAATAAACTAGCAAGCAATATAAATAAAAATATATTATGCACACGCGCGCGTGCACACGCACGCAATTAACACAGACACATGCACACACTAAACAAACACACACACGAACGCACCACACGCGCACACACACACACGCACGCACACGCAACACACACGCACAAACAACACGAATGCACACAAACACACGCGGATGGAAGGGGCACATTACTTTGAAAATAAATATTATATAAGCAGGCTATGATTTGAAAAGAGTAGTTTTGAGAGGACTTAAATGAAGAAAGGGAGTTGGCAGAACGGAGAGGTAAAGGGAGTCTATTCCAAGAGGAGGGGGCCTGGAAAGAGAAGGAGCGTTTGCCGAGGGTCTTGGTGCGGTAACGAGGGATCATCATCATCATCATCATCATCTTCATCGTCGTCGTCATCATCATCAAGTTCAACATCATCATTATCATCATCATCAAGTTCAACACCATCATCATTGTCATCATTATCATCATCAAGTTCAACATCATTATTATCATCATCATCATCATCATTATCATGATCATCATCATCATCACAGGCTGAAGTGGTGTGGTTTGTCAAGTACCGGTAAGTGACTGAGGGAAGTGAACATTTATATCCAAATTATCAATAGTTAAGGGGAGGGTGGGCCTGGGGCAGGGTGGGGAGGGCAGGGTGGGGTGGGTGTGACTGTGAGAGATATGTGAGGTGGGTAATAGCTGGGCGTTGTCTGTCTCTGTCGTCATAGTCACCTGTCTCTCCCTCTCTCTGTCTCCCCTCTCTCCCTGCCGGCTGTATAATCACCTGTCTCTGTCTCTGCTAAGCACCACGGCATGACAACCACGCGTCACATGAGACATTGATCACCGCCCCTTTCAGTTTGCAGCTGGTTGTCTGTCTGTCTCAGTGTTTATCAGTCTGTCTGTCACAATGTCTCCACGTCTGTCTGTCTGTCTGTCTGTTTCACCTCCTCATTCTCCTCTGTCTCACTCTCAGTCTCCCTTCCTTTTCAGACCGCTCTCTCTGGCACTGTGTAGGAATGATTTCCATTTCAGTTCATCTTCTCATCTCCCAACATCTCCCTCTCTCTCTCTCTCTGTCTGTCTCTCTCTCTCTCTCTCTCTCTCTCTCTCTCTCTCTCTCTCTCTCTCTCTCTCTTCTCTCTCTCTCTCACTCTCTGTCTCTCTCTCATATTTTGTTACCTCCCTTGCATACAGGCCGGTGGGCTTGCAGTAAACATTTTCAGTGTTCTCTCTCTCTCTCTCTCTCTCTCTCTCTCTCTCTCTCTCTCTCTCTCTCTCTCTCTCTCTCTCTCTCTCTCTCTCTCTCTCTCTCTCTCTCTCTCTCTCTCTCTCTCTCTCTCTCTTCTCTCTCTCTCTCTCTCTCTCTCTCTCTCTCTCTCTCTCTCTCTCTCTCTCTCTCTCTCTCTCTCTCTCTCTCTCTCTCTCTCTCTCTCTCTCTCTCTCTCTCTCTCTCTCTCTCTCGTAGTATCGATGTATTTCGTGAAGTGTGTAATTAGTTTTCCTTTTTATTTCCCTCTGGTATGGCATCGATTACTGTAACTAAGTCAACACCTGATGTTTTTTTTTAATTTTTTTTTTATAATCTTTTTTTTGTTTAAAGCATTGTCAGAAGATGATTGTGTGTTATTTTTGTAATGCAGCGTAGGCTTTAATTAAAACAGGCTGACTTTGCTCTTTATTTCTCTCTGTCGTCTGTGTCTCCGTCTGTGCCCCTCTCTCTCTCTCTCTCTCTCTCTCTCTCTCTCTCTCTCTCTCTCTCTCTCTCTCTCTCTCTCTCTCTCTCTCTCTCCTCTCTCTCTCTCTCTCTCTCTCTCTCTCTCTCTCTCTCTCTCTCTCTCTCTCTCTCTCTCTCTCTCTCTCTCTCTCTCTCTCTCTCTCTCTCTCTC
Organism: Phymorhynchus buccinoides; assembly: GCA_017654935.2. Taxonomy (NCBI): domain Eukaryota; kingdom Metazoa; phylum Mollusca; class Gastropoda; order Neogastropoda; family Raphitomidae; genus Phymorhynchus; species Phymorhynchus buccinoides. The sequence goes on along the minus strand of CM065683.1, from coordinate 17,348,079 downwards.
TCTCTCTCTCTCTCTCTCTCTCTCTCTCTCTCTCTCTCTCTCTCTCTCTCTCTCTCTCTCTCTCTCTCTCTCTCTCTCTCTCTCTCTCTCTCTCTCTCTCTCTCTCTCTCTCTCTCTCTCTCTCTCTCTCTCTCTCTCTCTCTCTCTCTCTCTCTCTCTCTCTCTCTCTCTCTCTCTCTCTCTCTCCTCTCTCTCTCTCTCTCTCTCTCTCTCTCTCTCTCTCTCTCTCTCTCTCTCTCTCTCTCTCTCTCTCTCTCTCTCTCTCTCTCTCTCTCTCTCTCTCTCTCTCTCTCTCTCTCTCTCTCTCTCTCTCTCTCTCTCTCTCTCTCTCTCTCTCTCTCCCCTCTATCTATCTCACTGTCACTAAGGTAGGAAAAAAAAGAGGAGGGGGGGGGGGGGGGGGGGGGGAGAGAGAGAAGGGCTGATAGTGAGGAGAAAAATGGAAACTTTGGATGTGAGCTTTGGATAACTTTTAAAAATAATATTCTAACTGAGGGTAATTATTTGCTTTATGTATATGCTCTTATAGCTTTCATTCAATCTTTTCATCTCTTCTGTCAAACACAGTCCAGCCTCCTGCCTTTACCACTGGCTAAGCTAAAACCCTGAGGCTTAGCACAGGCATAGCAGGGCAGCTTTAGCCTTTCTGCCAACTGACACTAAGTCAGTAAGTGACAGAAAAGAAACGTCAGTGATGATGACATGTCTTGTCAACTCTGACCTAAGATGGCTCTCTTTCTCTATGTGTACATGTTTATTTGGCCTTGAGATTATCTTTTTATCTTTAAGCTTTCTTTGATGAACAAGGCTTTATTTTTTTTTTAAACCCACAATAAAGCATCTTTTTTTTATTTTTAGCGTCAGTCTTTTTTAAAAAATTAATTCACAAAAACCTAGTTTTAAAGAATTTAATTATGCAAGAGTATGTTGTTGTTTTCCTACAGGCTGCAAAATCCAGTTTGACAGAATTTTTACAACAATGGTCATGATTGTGGAAACCATCAAATTTGTTAAGGACAGTAAACTAGCACAGTCCTGATACACTCATACAGTCCACCGCAAGCTGTGGTTTCTGTCCACATCAGATTGTGCTTTTTTCTCTCTCTGTAGCTTCGTGTGGAGGAGTCACGGGTGTTAAACAGGGTGCACTCCCACCATTGCCCTGATCATGCCATAAACAGTTATACAGTCAAACCTCTATTATATATATGAGACCCTCCGTTAAAAGACCTCCTCTCATATTAAGACTGATTTTTTGGGGAACGGATTTTGAACTCTTCCTATGAAAACGACCTCCGTTATGACATAAGACCCCTTCCTATTTAAGACCGACTGACTTTTCGGAAGTCTTAAAATAGAAGTTTCAACATGTATACAGTGGAACCTCCCTTATAAGACCTCCCATTATAAGAGTCGCACATGTGTCCGTTGGACCGGGAGGACGTAAAACGTAATATTCATTCGTTTCGACTCCCTCCCACATAAGACCTACTTCTCTGAGACATTGCCCTTCTTTGTAAGTATTAAAATTACCTCCCTCATAAGACCCCTCCATTATAAGACCTCATTTGGGATGATTTTTGAAGGTCGTATAACTGGAGGTTCCACTGTCAACAGAAAATAATAAAGTGGCAATATCTAGAGTGAAAATACCACGCCAATAGTGCCATGATGTTAAGTACTGGTCAGGGAATCAATGCAAAAGAAGGCCGCAGGTTTGATTAGTCGGTAAATGAATGTGAACCCTCCCCGTGAGGATACCGGGGGGTCTTTCATAAAAATAGTTCCCCCACCTTCTGGAAGTTCTGTGCTTGTAGCTTCCTCTAATCTGCCACTCTCTTTGACTCTGCCTTTTTCCTTTGCTTTCTATCATCTACTACCTTTGTGACTTATTGGCCCATTCTCCTGCCTTTAAAAAAAAAAAATCTTCCAAATAATTTTTCTCTTGAGCTCCCCCGAAATCAGAATGTGTCGGCTGTACGCAGCAGGGAGACCAGTGAAAACTGAAAACCGGACACATGTACCTTACCCATTATGGCCATATGGCCTGGGAACGCAGAAGAAGAAGAAGAAGAAGAAGACGAATGTTAACCAAGCGTGAGGGTAAACATGGTGATGATGGAAGGATATAAATATGACGACAATGGAATGATGATGTTTTCGAACAGGGGATCAGTGCAAAGAAAGGCCTCAAGTAGACTAATTACCATATTTTTCGGACTACAGTGGAACCTCCCTTATAAGACCTTCGAAAATCATCCAAAATGAGGTCTTATAATGGAGGGGTCTTATATGGGAGGTAATTTTAATACTTGCAAAGAAGGGCAATGTCTCAGAGAAGTAGGTCTTATGTGGGAGGGAGTCTTATTAGTATTAGGTGATACTTTTTAGTACCCATCTGGAGTGAGACCCCTGCACCTTATATAATATGACTACAAATATAGTAAGAAAATAAAATAACAACATCTGAATTTTGTGTAAACTTTTGGGTATGTGCCTCATCTTTCGGATGAGATGATATACCGAGGTCCCGTGTGCCCATGCACTTAGCATAAGTTAAACCCAGTGGCAATGAAAAAGTTGTCATGTGGTCAACATTTAGCAACCCCCCCCTCAGTCACACAAAAATCGCATGCAATTTTTCAGCAATTTGTTTTTAATAATTGGGTGGCACGCCTCTGGCTGCGACGCTCTCTCCAGGTGGGAGCAACCCGAATTTCACAGAGACGCCTCTGTGACTATAAAGTACCTAATACCTAATAATACCTAATACCTAATATAATAAGGAGTGCCTTATTGTCCGAAAAATATGGTAAATAATGTATGATGATCAGGTCGGCTGTATTATATCTAGTGTAGGCAGAACAGAGGATCAGTTAACTCCAGCACCTGTGCACATTACTGCAGTGTTCATAAACATGGTAAAGACCACAGGTGTGCTGTGCTGCATCATCATGCTAATTAATACTTCATGCGTCTTTGTGGAACACACCGCATTCATGAATTATGCATTTGCACACTCCCTGCCTTCTTCAGTCCACTTCTTCTTCTTCTTCGATCGCTCAGACAGTGTCCTGTCTATTATGAGTGCAGATGCATCATGCTGCTGTTATGCGCCTAAGAAATAGGCCCAGCAGCTGGAGGAAATGTTTTTGAAAGTGTTTCGTGAAAAATGGCAGGAGAATGGACCGGTAAGGCAGAAAGATAGTAGATGACGGTAAGCAAAAGGAAAAGGCAGAGTCAAAGAGAGTGACAGATTAGAGGAAGCTACAAGCACAGAACTTCCAGAAGGTGGGGGGAACTATTTATACAACATACCCCCCCGGTATCCCCACGGGGGGTTTCAGTCCACTAAAGCCATTGATATTGTGTGGACATAGTAGTACAGTGGAACCTCCCTTATAAGACCTTAAAAAAATCATCCAAAATGAAGGGAGGGGTCTTATAAGGGAGGTAATTTGAATACTTACAAAAAAGGGCAATGTCTCAGAGAAGTACTAGGTCTTATGGGAGGTGCTATAAGGGAGGTTCCACTGAAGTCCTGTCAATACCAATAAAAAAGAGTTTTATTTAACAGACAGAAAGACTCCCAAAGAGTTTTCTTTAATATTCTGATTCAGTGCCACTTGTTGCAGTTGAATTAAAATGACAAATCCCTTTCTTTCTTTACACCAAGGAGGTTACATTTGGGAGGGGGGGCTTTGTTTGTGTACGTGTCTGTCTGATTAAAGATGAGTTGGAAAGTTTAACACAAACTGATCAACGAAACCATTCTCGTTTTATACAGTACTCCAACGGTTGTGTTTACAAACTTTAGTTGTGTAACAAAAGAAATTGTTTGCTGTAGAACATTAGCAGAAGTGTGGAAGTGAGGCCTAAGAGAGGAAACAGTGGAATAACTGGATGAGCGGAATAAGGGAGTTACGGGGTTACTTGACCTAAGACATCCATGGACACTGCTTAGTGGTTTGTTTGTTGTGTAACCTGTTGGTCTGGTTTGTTTGCTGCTTATTTTGGTTGGAACAGGTTTTGTAGACAGAGAAAGTAGTTGATGAGAGAGAGAGAGAGAGAGAGAGAGAGAGAGAGAGAGAGAGAGAGAGAGAGAGAGAGAGAGAGAGAGAGAGAGAGAGTTCAAACTTCAAATACTTTATTTTACAAGGATAAGAATTTAGGCTGGGCCTAGTGAGAGAGAGAGAGAGAGAGAGAGAGAGAGAGAGAGAGAGAGAGAGAGAGAGAGAGAGAGAGAGAGAGAGAGACTTCAAATACTTTATTTTACACTAATGCAAGGATAAGAATTTAGGCTGGGCAGAGAGAGAGAGAGAGAGAGAGAGAGAGAGAGAGAGAGAGAGAGAGAGAGAGAGAGAGAGAGACACAGAGAGAGAGAGAGACAGAGAGAGAGAGAGAGAGAGAGAGAGAGAGAGAGAGAGAGAGAGAGAGAGAGAGAGAGAGAGACAGACGTTGGGAGATGAGAAGATGAACTGAAATGAGACAGTGAGACTGAGACTGAAACTGAGACCGTGAGACAGAGGAGAACGAGGAGGTGAAACAGACAGACAGACATGGAGACATTGTGACAAACAGACTGATAAACACTGAGACAGACAGGCAGACAGACAACCAGCTGCAAACTGAAAGAGGCGGTGATCAATGTCTCATGTGACACAAACTGATCAACGAAACCATTCTCGTTTTATACAGTACTCCAACGGTTGTGTTTACAAACTTTAGTTGTGTAACAAAAGAAATTGTTCGCTGTAGAACATTAGCAGAAGTGTGGAAGTGAGGCCTAAGAGAGGAAACAGTGGAATAACTGGATGAGCGGAATAAGGGAGTTACGTGGTTACTTGACCTAAGACATCCATGGACACTGCTTAGTGGTTTGTTTGTTGTGTAACCTGTTGGTCTGGTTTGTTTGCCGCTTATTTTGGTTGGAACAGGTTTTGTAGACAGAGAAAGTAGTTGATGAGAGAGATATGAGAGAGAGAGAGAGAGAGAGAGGAGAGAGAGAGAGAGAGAGAGAGAGAGAGAGAGAGAGAGAGAGAGAGAGAGAGAGAGAGAGAGAGTCAAACTTCAAATACTTTATTTTACAAGGATAAGAATTTAGGCTGGGCCGAGAGAGAGAGAGAGAGAGAGAGAGAGAGAGAGAGAGAGAGAGAGAGAGAGAGAGAGAGAGAGAGAGAGAGAGAGACTTCAAATACTTTATTTTACACTAATGCAAGGATAAGAATTTAGGCTGGGCAGAGAGAGAGAGAGAGAGAGAGAGAGAGAGAGTTCAAACTTCAAATACTTTATTTTACAAGGATAAGAATTTAGGCTGGGCCGAGAGAGAGAGAGAGAGAGAGAGAGAGAGAGAGAGAGAGAGAGAGAGAGAGAGAGAGAGAGAGAGAGAGAGAGAGAGAGAGAGAGAGAGAGAGAGAGAGAGAGAGAGAGAGAGAGAGAGAGAGAGAGAGAGAGAGAGAGAGAGAGAGAGAGAGAGAGAGAGAGAGAGAGAGAGAGAGAGAGAGAGAGAGAGAGAGAGAGAGAGAGAGAGAGAGAGAGAGAGAGAGAGAGAGAGAGAGAGAGAGAGAGAGAGAGAGAGAGAGAGAGAGAGAGAGAGAGAGAGAGAGAGAGAGAGAGAGAGAGAGAGAGAGAGAGAGAGAGAGAGAGAGAGAGAGAGAGAGTATTCCAAAGGGGTTTTCAATAATACATGCTACACATTGTCTGTTGCTACAGTTTGATAGATCTTTTGATCCTGATTAATGTGATACCAAAAACAAGTCTGTGTGGTAAAAAAAAAAAAAGTTATGACGTTTTATGTGATTTTTGGACTTAGAAAATTTTTCGGCAACATTTTTGTGCCATTTTCACTCGCACACAGCAAAAAAACATAAAGTCACAGAGATCTCAAAGTTTTGGTTTTTAATCTTTATATACTGGTAATCAAACACACAAAATTTGTTGACATCAAATGCTTTACAAAAAAAGTTGTAAATCTCCAAACTCGGTCAAAAATTAAGTTATTTCCACAGATTCTTGGAACAAAATCGCACAATGGGGGTATTTCAAAGGTCTGGTACACAGTTGTTTTCAGTACCATAACTACAAAATCTTGATTACAACTTTATAGTGATAAAGAGATTATGCTCAATTTTTTTCAGAACTCTGTTTGTGATAGTTACATCATACTGGTCCAATGAAAATGGTACATCATCGAATTTGAGCGCCTGGCCAAAAAGGATCAATTTTGAAGGTTTTTCAAATTGCTATAACTTTTTCATTTTTAATGCTACTGAGTTGCCCTTTATACCAAATTGTCAAGTTTTTAATGTCCTCTACTCTGAAAACAAGTAAAAGTGCTAAATTTACAAAACATTTAAAAATTTTAATGCTTTTTTTTTTACAAAAATATTCAAATTTGTAATTTTTTCACATTTTCAACTTTCTTTCTTTTTTTTCCTGAATGAAAATTATGAATAAAAACTCATACCAAATTGTACTTCTGTCTTTTGTGGTTTTATTGGTGTGCTTTTTATTCTTGTGTATGATGTGTTATTATTTTTAAATATTTGTTGAAAATACCAACCGTATTGGAGATTTTGGCCACCGCCAGAGCCTTCAGACTAAGGCCGTCGGCACCCCCCGGCACTTCATGGCTTTGGATGAGCGTGCCCCTTTACTCAATATTAACTAAAATGGTTCTATCTAAAAGAAAATTGAATGCTCTTTAAAACCATGTACTTTTTGAAAGGGTGGGGCAATGTTAAGCTGGTTAAAATTTAGCTCAAACTGTTCAAATTTTTGCATAAAAGTTACACCGATCGAAAGCTTGGGGTTTCCTCTTCCCGTGACAACATGTTCTATTTTTATCCGACCAATGGGCATGCTCAAACAATTGCCAAAAAGGCGTGCAGCGCGTGACGTCAAGTGATCATTCACTAGCTGGCGGACAACAATACAACAAGGAACAAAAAACAAATATTTTTGCATGATGCACATAGACTTGATTGAGTTATGCCGTAATGCATTATTCAAAATGACAACGTCAAATTCTTTGGCAAGCAATGCTTTGACAGGTGAGTTTCCCTCAGTCCTGAGAGGTTCCTGGCACGTTCAGGTGGAAACCCGGAAGCAGGAATCAGATCTTGGAACCATTTCGCCACCTGCAACATAATAAAACAGAATATATGCGTCAGTTCTTTGATTTAACTTTTATTTTCCGAAATGAATACTTCCATATATTTTCATCTTTAGCAACTAAGCAAGACACCACAAGTGCTTTGCATTAAGATTCTGTTGTGAAGTCCTTACATGAATTTAAACTTGAGGGAAAAAAAAAACTTCAATCCACAGTCCAATTTTTTTTCCCCACCTGAAATATAATTTTCCCATCTTTTTTTTCAAAGACAAAGTAAAATGAAGCTAATATTTAAATAATCTGAAACGAATCTCCAAAATTTATTTGAAAACTCCTAATTGGCCCACTCCCAGTACGGTGATTATGAATCACATCAGGTGGTAGTTGACCTCCTGTCAGTCGTTGACGACCATTGATGTTGGGCCCTAGGTCAGGCAATGCAATAGAACATTGTATTAATTTAGTCGCACACACAGAACGAGAGAAAGGTTATGTGCGTATGTGCATGCATATTTGCATGTGTGTGAGCTATTAATAAAATTATTATAATTATATTATGTCTTTGTTGAACTTAGTTTTTAAAATTTTAAGCGCATATATAAAATTTAGTCTCTCTCTCCCCTTAGTGTGTGTGTGTGTGCGCGCGAGAGAGAGAGAGCAGGCATGGGAATTGTCAGAGACAAAAAAAATCTGAAAAGCCCCCCCCCCCCGCCCCCCCATTTTTACAGCATTAAAATATAATATAAAAATTGAAGTATTTAGTAACTTAAAGTTTGCCTTTAAAAAAAATTTCGCGGACAATTCCCATGCCTGCAGAGAGAGAGAGAGAGAGAGAGAGAGTTTTAGGAAGTCAGTTGCCTGAAACTGCATCAAATTGTCTTAATTCAGGTACATCCACATGCACTGTGTGTTGTTGGGTCTTTAATTGTATGTTTATTATTGGGTTGCTAGGTGCTTGAGTTAAGTTCCTTGTAGTGTGTGTGTGTGTGTGTGTAAAATAAAGCGTGCAGAAATCAAAATCTCATGTTTGTGAATGAGAAACAGCAGACCTTTATCAATCATTCAATGTATTGTTAGTGTGTGTGCATTCTCCAGTATCTGTTCATTGTTAATGAAACACAATATTGAGAACAATTGACTGTTTTTTGTAGTTTTGCTTAGCATTAACTAGTTTCGATTTTGTTGGTAGCCGTAGGTCTAGGCCAAGACAACGTTTACTTAGGCCTAGCATGATATTCCTCTCTATCTCAGAATCTGGGTTGAACTTGAAGTTGAAGATGCTTCACTTTACTGACTAAAGGTTTTCAATTCAGAAACAAACAGTTGAATCTTTTGCAAAATACATGCAGAAGTCTAGAAGCGCAATAATTTTAACCAAAACAATTACTGATTTGAATAAGTATTGGGCAAAAAACGAGGAAATATAATTCTGATCCTAGGCCTAGGCCGATCGAAAAACAGAATCGAATATTGCCAAGGGAAGTCACTCAGTCTAACTAGTCAGACAGACCATTTTTTCAACATCACGTGATCTCACATTTTGATCGATTTCTTTAAAATCTTTCAATTTTATTCCTAATTACATCTTTAAGCGTTAATAATAGGCTTTTTCCAAAACATCTATAATGGTTATGATCGGTTTACATGATGAGAAAAAATTAGCTCGGCTTCGATAGTACTCGACTGCTCGCCGTGTCAAAGATTTGATTTCTAGCTCAAGAACGATGTCATGTTTTACGGAAATACAAAACTTTACAACATCATATATGCATAAAAAATGCACGAATATAATCTTAAACAGCAATACTCACCTAGCATGGAATCAATATCGTAGATAATTTCAAGATGGGCAATATTTTCGCGATGAAACTGAACCTCTGTTAGCGTTGTCGTGCGTGCGCCATTTTTGTCGGCCAGTTGTAAATGGCTGAATGAGGTCACGCGCTTCGCGGAGTTTGGGCTCGTGGTTGAGCCTGCCCATTGGTCGGATACAAATAGAACATGTCGTCACGGGAAGAGAAAACCTCAAGCTTTCGATCGGTGTAACTTTCACGCAAAAATGTTGTCATTTTCGATCAGAAATTTTACTTTGAAAAGTTTGAACTAAATTTTAACCAGCTTAACATTACCCCACCCTTTCAAAAAGTACATGGTTTTAAAGAGCATTCAATTTCCTTTTAGATAGAACCACTTTAGTTAATATTGAGTAAATGGGCAGGCTCATCCAAAGCCATGAAGTGCCGGGGGGTGCCGACGGCCTTAGTCAGAAGGCTTGTCGGCTGCCAAAAACTCCAATACGGTTGGTATTTTCAACAAATGTTTTAAAATAATAACACATCATACACAAGAATAAAAAGCACACCAATAGAACCACAAAAGACAGAAGTACAATTTGGTATGAGTTTTTATTCATAATTTTCATTCAGGAAGGAAAAAATGAAAGTTGAAAACAAGCAAAAATCGGGATTCTGGGCAGTTTGTCACAGCTGCAAGGCAGGGCTTTGGAATACCTAGAGAGAGAGAGACTGACTTCAAACTTCATATACTTTATTTTAGAAGGATAAGAATTTAGGCTGGGCCTAGTGAGAGAGAGAGAGAGAGAGAGAGAGAGAGAGAGAGAGAGAGAGAGAGAGAGAGAGAGAGAGAGAGAGAGAGAGAGAGATGGGCAGCTGCTAGGTAAGGAAGGCTGGTTAGGTGGTGCTGAGATGAATCAGACCAATGTAGAATGTAGAAAGAAGCCGGTTGGCAGTGAGTGATGTGATACACACACTACATGATATAATCAAATGCTGTGTTAGACCATGGACCCTATGTATTTACTTAATGTAGTGTCCATGGTTAGACAGGACAAAGGAAAAATTCCTCTAATATTAACCCCTGCCCTGCGGGATATATTAACCCCTTCCCTGCCTACCCCGTGTCTATTATGGGGTGGGTGATGTCATTGACAATGTCATAACTTTTGATGTTGTGGTACATGTACTAGATTGCTGGTTTTTTGTCTTGGACAAGTCGGGAAAGATCTCTCTAGGCTGTTTTGTCAGATTGAGTCTAATAAGTCTCTTCAATTATGTAATAAAGAAAAAGATAACGAAATTGAACAAAGGGGGAATACTCTCTTTCTAATTAACTCCCCTCCACCAAAGTTGATTACGATGCCAATCATCTAGCAATGCGTGGGTCAGAACCAAAGTGAGACAAACAAAGCATCATTCTCAAAAAAGAATGTGCCAAGTTCGCCTTTATGACCCTTCACCCACACAGTACACATCAACAGAGATAATTTCTCCCATTTTTCTCCCGACAGTGAAGGGGTTAATGATGAACATGAAGACTTAAGCTGGCGTGATAATGTCAGATGGCCCAGGGCAGAATTGGCGTAAAGGGCCGTGGTCTAATCTTGTCCAAGTCCTTGGTTTCCATAGCACTGGAGGGTACAGATGACCTGTCCTTGCTCTGACCTTTCCATAACTTGTGTGAGGGTCCTAAAATCTTTATATTAAAAGCCAAGTGTCTGCCCGTGTGTGTGACTGTCTGTGTGTCTGAAACACAAAACGGGCCTTATAACTCCGCCGTTTTTCGACCGAATCGCTTCAAATTTGCTGTGAGCCCTAATGGGGTGATGGCAACGGCAACCGAGGCGGCCATTTGCGCGGTTTGGCGAAACGCGTATCCGCCGGCCTCTCGGCGCCCGTATCTCCGGCATTTCTGTACCGATTGTCTTCGAATTTGACAGGTAGATGACCGGGGACGGTGTCTATCGATGTGCCAAACCGGAAGCGATGCAGAAACGCACGCGATATACGCCGCTTCACCTGTTCACAAATAACTCCGCCATTTTTTAACCGAATCGCTTCAAATTTGCTGTCGGGCTTGCTGTCGCCGGGGCAAAGCCTGGCAGCAAATTTGAAGAGAATCGGGAGAGCGCCTCACTCTCAGAGCAGCGCCAATGAGAAACAGGGCCTTATAACTCCGCCGTTTCTTAACCAAATCGCTTCAAATTTGCTGTACTCAGCGTTACCAGTACTTGGCGTTACCGTTACTAGGCGTTACCGTTTCTAGGCGTTACCGGTACTTGGCGTTGCGCTAGTAATAATAAAGATTGAAAGTGAACCATGTTTATGTTCCTAATCCTAGTCAATGCCCCTGAGTGGACTGAAGGTAGGATAGGGTAAAGGCCCCTAAAGGCAGATACAGTGGAACCTCCCTTATAAGACTCCCTCCCACGTAAGACCTACTTCTCTAAGACATTGCCCTTCTTTGTTTTTGCTTGTATTAAAATTACCCCCTTTATAAGACCCCTCCCTTATAAGACCCCTCCCTTATAAGACCCCTCCCTTATAAGACCCCTCCCTTATAAGACCCCTCCCTTATAAGACCTCATTTTGGATGATTTTTGAAGGTCTTATAAGAGAGGTTCCACTGTAGTCGACAGACTGTTGATGGTGAAAGTAAACCTATGACAGGTAAAATAGTGGTTGTCAAACTAGGGACTCAGTTTGGACTCAATGCTTAATAATGCTCTTTCACGAATTGACTGTCCTTAAAGCATGAATGGAATTCTTCTAATTGAGCTAATGAAACGCTGATTAATTGATTGATGAATTGATTAATATTCTGACTATTCAAATTATTAGCACACAATAATGGATCACATTTGGAAACAACAAACTGCCCCAAATTTGACACAAAATTAAGATTTTTATATTATAGTTTCTTACTATATTATCGGCCACATTATAAGGCGCATTTATGTTTGTCTTAGTTTTGGGGAAAAGTATCGCCTTATATTCTGTAAAATATTCTGTAGAATAGGGTACATGGTGCTAGAACGCATGCACAAGATCTTGCTCACACGTTAAAGCCCATCCCACTATTCAGTACGAGTAGGCTGTGTGTGCCGGTGGGATGGATGACACGAATTCACATAGCACGCATCCTGTGCGCTATTAATGGTCTGAATGAAGACCGGTGAGCGCGGGGCAGGATAAACATCCCCAACTGGAAGAAGAAGAAGAAGAAGAAGAACTAAGTAGAAGAGTTAAAACAAAACATCACATAGTGGTGTATAACTATAAACAAACAGAAAAGCGCAATGTTTTCCCAGTTGGTTTTGTGATATAAACATGACTGTATTGGAATGAATAATGTCACCCCTGGGTCACGCTATGAATGATGTATGCTTGGAATGGACCTGGTAGCGTTACAAATTAATCAGTGAGTGAAAGTGACTTTGCATCCGTCATCAGCTAGGCTGGATAGATAGATCTGCATTCCTCTTGACACAACTACAAGGAAGTAATATATATAAGTAGGTCACTTACTTGCCACTTTCATGACAAGACTTGTTGAAAACTGTTTTTGTTTCTTCCCCAGTGTCATTGCTCTTCTTCTTCTTCTTCTTCTTCTTCTCCTTCTTCTTCTTCGTCGATCACGCAGTTTCCTGTCATATGAGCGCAGATGCGTCGTGCTGCCGTTATGCGCCTAACTAAGAAATACTTGGGTCCAGCATGTACGTCTTCGGCTGGAGAAAATCTTTGCAAGAGTCTTGAAAAAAGGCAGGAGAATGGACCAGCAAGGCAGAAAGATATTAGTTTTGACAGCAAGCAGCTCGAGGGAAAAGTCAAAGTCAAAGAGAGTGACAGATTAAAGGAAGTTACAAGCACAGAGCTTCTAGAAGGTGGGGGAACTATTTGTACGAAATACCCCCTCCCCCCCCCCCCCCCCCCCCCCCCCCCCCCCCCCCCCCATCCCCACAGGGGTTGTTGTCATTGCTCGAATTGTTGTTTTCACTAAGTTTCAGTCTGTTAGTCTTTAGAAAACCAAGTGAATCTGGCCTTTGAACTCTGTTAAATGTGAGGAGACAAAAAGTCAAGCGGAGGGTTGACACATTCATTTACATTAATAATGAGGCGTAATGAATGCAGGCCCAGCTTCCCAATCCTGGTCTTGATTAGTGCTGGTCATTATCTTCTCCTTTCTCGTGGGGATACCGGGGGGGGGGGGGGGGGGGTCTTTTGTATAAATAGTTCCTCCCACCTTCTGGAAGTTCTGTGCTTGTAACTTCCTCTAATCTGTCACTCTCTTTGACTCTGCCTTTTCCCTTCGCTTACTGTCATCGACTATCTTTCTGCCTAACCGGTCCATTCTCCTGCCTTTTTTTCAAGAAACTTTCTAAAAAGATTTCCTCCAGCCGAAGTCGGACTTGCTGGGCCTAACTATTTCTTTATTTAGGCGCATAACGGCAGCATAACGCTTGACGGGAAACTGTCTGAGCGATCGAAGAAGAAGAAAGAATGATCTTCTCCTAAAGAAGGAGGGAAAGGTGGGGTGTGGGGGAAAGAAAGGGAAAGAGAAGAAGAAATAGAATGGAATAGACTAGAAGAAGAGCAGGCCACTGTGACTATGAGTATGACCAAAGACTGTACAGGGGAAGATAAACATCCGGTCTCTTTTCCCTATGAGTAGTGAGGACAGAAACACTGGTGTCCCTTTGTGACACATTTTACACATCGAGAAGGAGTTGAATTCTCCGTTCAAGTTCCAGTCCGAGTTTTTGGCCTCCACTGTGAAAAGTGTACTTCCCCTAACGATAACTATCAGCCAAGCTTTTAAGTAATCCATCTTACCCTTTTAGAATGTCTTTGGTATGACTATGAGAGATGTGTGTTGTCAGAAGGAGAGCTCATCGCTGGATGGTTTGCCTGGCCAAAAGGCTCTTTATTTGTTTGTTTGTGTGTTTTTAACCCTTTCACCGCCAATGTCGCATTTTTGCGCCGCAATGATACACCCATGTCATTAAAACTCTTGAAATCAGGGTCTGTTATTCAACAATATTGTGTTCCTAAATTTGGACAGTAAGGATTAGGATATTCTTATTAATCTAAATGTGTCACAGAGAAATCCCACAATATTGCAGACGAAATCTTTTCTTGTAGCCAAGTAAGTTTAATGGACATTTTTGGCTCAAAGATGGCAGGCGGTGAAAGGGTTAAGGGAAAAGACAGATAATTATGATAATCAAGGTGGGTGAAGACGAGGAAGAGAGGGAGACCTAATTGCTTTGCAGTCCTTCACTTGGAAAGACTCTTCTCTTTTCCTACAAATGACTAATAACCATGCTTGGGTCTTTGCTTGGGTGAAGGAAGGTAATTAGGGGGTGGAAGGTGAAAGGAAAGGCGGTGGGTGGGTGCTGAATGTGTTGAGTAATAAGGTGAAAGTACCATCACTGCACTGGCTATGATCACTGCTTCTAACCTCAGGTCTTGGAGGATAGCCACCCCTCATCCCAATTAACCCGGCCTCTATCCCCCCCACCCCTAATTAGGCCTTGTTTTCCCACCCCTGTGTGTGTGAGGGTGGTGGTAGAAAAGGGTGGATGGTAGAGATCCAAAGAAGACAAGTGTCTTGGCTTTCTTAACGAACATTAAGCAGTATTTTAGCAACTTTTTAATCTGAGCTGGTTATGTTTTCTCAATAATTATCGTCACTAATAATTAATTCAATTATTTACCGTGGGAGACATATCCTGCCCTCGGGGCGTATTCATCCCTGGTTCAGTCATGCGCTGTGGGTGCAGCCTTGAGCTGTACTCACGACCGTGTGCACTGAACCGCCAACTGGTGGCCTTCCAGCAGACGACGCTGATCAGTGAAGGGAGCGAGACGCCCCCGAAAGCTCCGAAGTAAGGTTATTTATTTTGCTTGAGTGTTTATGGTTAAAAGTCTTCTTCTAATAATAATAATAGTAATAATAATAATTAGCATTTATAGCGCCTAATCTTAAAAAAGCCCTAAGCGCTTACAATAATAAATGAATAAACCAGCAAGCAATATAAATAAATCAACGACAAAAATATATTATACACACACGCGCGTGCGTGCACGCACGCATGCATACACGCACACACTAAACACGGACACACTCGTGCACTAAACAGACACACACACACGAACGCACCACACACGCACGCACACACACGCAACACACACGCACAAACAACACGCATGTACACAAACACACGCGGATGGAAGGGGCGCAGTACTTTGAAAAGAAATATAGCACGCTATGATTTGAAAAGAGTAGTTTTGAGAGAAGACTTAAATGAAGAAAGGGAGTTGGCAGAACAGAGAGGTTGGCTTGGTTGGCTTACCCTGGCTAAAAGACTCCAGGGATCATCCCAACAGCGAGAAGCACATGAACACTAAGGTACAAATGCATCAGCTAACAGGTCTAACAAATGCATCAGCTAGGGATGAGAACATTACGTGTGTGACCGTTTTTGATTACCCCGCCAGTAATGGGACAGCCACACTCCGGTTATCGGGGGATTTAAACTGATGATGTTATGCTGGGAGCTTGTCAGGGCTTAAGAAATCCCCGCACAACCATCAGAGCATAACCAGTTTGATGTAGCCTTGGCGTTCTAGCACTATGAATGGTGTACTGGTCTGACACAGCCTCTATCAGCAAGGCATAGAACAGAGAGCTAATGGGAGTCTATTCCAAAAGACGGAACATTAACAGCCAGTCTGGAGTTTCCCACTTGTGATGTCACTGTCATGTGACTATCAGTGCTCTTTATCCCTTCAAGTTATACACTGAATGGGAAATTCCATTGGCTGTTCCGTTAAACCTCCCCCCGTTATATTGTGCTGTTATCGAATCCATATTTCTAATTGTTTAAATGGGTGAAAATTGACGTTGAATATAGAAAATGATAGAGATTTAACCCTTTCGCCGCCATCCATTTTTCAGCCAGAAAAATACGCACTAAACACAGACTTAACTGGGTAAAGACAAAAAGTTATCTGCAATATTGGGAATGCACAAGTGACATGCATGCAAAATTAGGCCTATCCTTACCTCCCAAATTTAAGAAAATAGGGTCTTGATGCAGGCTATGATGACATGGGAGTAGTTAAACCATTGTGGTGCATAAATGCGACATTGGCAGTGAAAGGGTTAACTGCTCAATCTACAGTAAGAAAGGCAAGACCGAAAAAGCGGAAAGAACCGAAAAATGGAGGGTGTGTGCGTGTGTGTGTGATTGCCCATTTTTGCACAAAAAATGTCATGTCATGCACAGGCTGAATACACTTTTGGATTAGAGGCTTACATTTCAGCAAACATTGCCTTCAAAGTCTTGATCAGAATATTTAGTTTTGTACTGTATTCTAATATGATGTGTTTTTTGGAGTGGTAATGCAAGAATGTTCAGCAAAAACTACCTGATATCAATGGATTTTTGTTGTTGTTTACGATTGTGGTTTGTTATTTAGACTGGAGATGTGCTCAGCAAAATAATTTATTTCTTCTTGTTTTAGATTGTTGGTCAGGGAAAATATAGCTGTGGACTAGCCAGCAGACATGGCCTTGACATTGACCCCCACATTCCGCTCACCTGCCTCATCAACTGGCCACCCCTCTCCCCTTCCTTCCTCCATCACTGTGCACAAAGACACACACACACACACACACACACACACACACACACACACACACACCGCACGCATGCACACACACACGCACGCACAAGCATACATGCACGCATGCACACACACACACACACACACACATGCATGCACACAGACACACACACATGCAAACACATGCACACACACACACACACACGCACACAAACATGTCACACACACACACACACACAAGCATGCATGCACACATGCACACAAACACACACACATGCATGCACACACACACACACACTCACATTCACACACACACACACACAGAGGCATACACACACACGCACATGCATGCACATACACGCACACACACACACACACAAACACGCTCTCACACACACACGCATGCTCACACACAGAACACACAACACACACAACACACACACAACACACACACACACACATGCCTACTCCACAGTACAGTGGAACCTCCCTTATAAGACCTTCAAAAATCATCCAAAATGAGGTCTTATAAGGGAGGTAATTTTAACACTTACAAAGAAGGGCAATGCCTCAGAGAAGTAGGTCTTATGTGGGAGGGAGTCTTATAATGGGAGGTCTTATAAGGGAGATTCCACTGTAGTAGAATTGTTCCACCTCAGTGAACCCGTCCACAACACAGAGCCGTGGCATCCTTCATTGTAATACAGTCAAAGACACTGTAATGGGAATAAGACAGACAACTGGAGAGTTACGGCGAGCCGGGCTGATAGGGTTTTCGTTCGTGATCCCATTAACAATGGCGGGCTCTATCCAACAACTGGAATTTGAATCGACATTTTATTAAAATACGAGATTCAAATTTGAGTGCTTGGGCAAACCTTTTTTCTGTTTTCCTGAAGACAAAGAAAGGTAAGGAAGCTGCAAATACGGCCAGAAAATCTATGAAACAGTAACAACCAGTGTTAGATTACTGCTGATGTTCATGGTTCAAGGGGGGCATAATCAGGGTTTCTGTCCTCACTACTCATATAGGGGGAAAATGGCCGCTTGTCTGTCTTATTCCCATTACAGTGTCTTTGATACAGTCCCCCTTGTTGTGTGTCCCTCTATTCTACTTAGGGGGCCGCCGCTACACTGCATACGATTCGATTCACTGCGATCCGATTGTGACATTTGTGAGGCACGATGCGCATGAAATTCTACTGCCTACATGAATTTGATGAAATCCTACTAGTTTTGATTTTTGTTCGCTATAGTGTTAATAATTATTTGTAGTCCTCCATGCACAAATCTGATGAAATATCTGTTGTTGTTTTTAGTCCTGTATTGGGGTCTACTTGAGTATAGTGAGCGAAAATAGTAAAAATTATTTTTAGACAGAAGTATTCCACGTCCATCATGTACTCAACGGACATCGCCACAATCGGATCGCATTTTGGTTGAATCATATGCAGTGTGGCTGGCCCTTTACAGGGCTCCCAGGGACCCCCATTTGGGGGTCTATGAAGTACTAAAATTCTAAAGGACCCTCTAAAAGAATGTGCAGGGGGTCCCAGAGATGCACTAGAAAAATTCTTTTTGGCATTCGCTATGCCACTGGGACCCTCTATCCCGCCTCTAGGACCCTCTATACTGTAAGTGAAGGAGTCCCTGGGACCCCTTGTTTTGTGGGATGATTGGGAGCCCTGCCTTTAACTGGATACTCATGGGTGCAATTTTTCTTGGTATACAAGGATTTTCTGTTTTTGAATTTTAGTATTTTTACCCGAAAAGAAAGTTCCTTTTTAAAAAATGTTTTGGTCAAACAAGATCTTGGTTTCAAACACTTTTAAATAATAATTTTGCATAAATTGTGGAAAAAAAGCGAACTAAAATACCTTCGTAAATCAGTTTTTGTTTCAGCTGCAGGGGGACATTACCCCTGGACCCCGGCCTTTCAGGGTTTTTTCATTGTGTGTAGTTGCACCCATGGACTCTGGATTGCTGTCACTACAGTAGAACCTCCCTTATAAGACCTCCCATTATAAGACTCCCTCCCACGTAAGACCTACTTCTCTAAGACATTGTCCTTCTTTGTAAGTATTAAAATTACCTCCCTTATAAGACTCCTCCCTTTTAAGACCTCATTTTGGATGATTGTTGAAGGTCTTATAAGGGAGGTTCCACTGTCCTAGTTTATATGGTGAAATCAAAGTCATTGCCATGGGGTTGTTTTTTAAGTGTTGTCGCAAGGGAGAGAGGGAGGGAGGGAGGAGGAGAGGGAGGGGTGGGGGGAGAGAGAGTAAATGATATTGGAGCTACAAATTACTAGTTAATACATTTGGATCACACACATATATGTTTATGCATAAGTGCTGGCACGCATGTATGGTTGAATGTGTCTGCACACACAGACATACTTACACAGAGCTAACATACGCACAGCCAGCACACATCGACACACTCACAGTCACACACACACACACACACACACACACACACACACACACACACACACACACACACACACACACACACACACACACATGCATACTCACATGCATGCACACACGCATATATATACACAATAAGTTTGTGTGTTGAGGGCATGCATGCATGCGTGTGTGTATGTGTGCACACATTATTATATTTCTTTATCTGTGTGTTAAGTACTGCTTCTTTCTTGCCAACTGGTGTAGAACTAGAAGCTTAAGCTTAGCATGCAAAACCCACAAAAGCTTGCTCTTTGCAACAGTCTTTTTTCATTATTATGAATTTTTCATGCACTCTCCACTAAGCCAGCTATTCTAGGCACTGTGCCCATTTCAGGCTAAAGGGGTCACTGATTTTCTTCTTCTTTTTCTTCTTCTGCGTTCCCAGGCCAAAAGGCCATAATGGGTAAAGTACGTATGTGTCCATTTTCAGTTTTCACTGGTCTCCCCGCTGCGTACAGCCGACACATTCCGATTTCGGAGGAGCTCAAAGCAGAAAAGTTATTTGGAATTTTTTTTTTTTTTAAAGGCAGGAGAATGGGCCAATGAGTCAAAGATAGTAGATGACAGTAAGCAAATGAAAAAGGCAAAGTCAAAGAGAGTGACAGATTAGAGGAAGTTACAAGCACAGAACTTCTAGAAGGTGGGGAAACTTTTTTTTTTAAAGACCCCCGGTATCCCCACGGGAGGGGGCGGGGTCGTCCAGCTCCCCGTATGGAGGCACGAGGCATCCACCCACTGCCCCGTGTGCCTGTTTCGATGGTGTTTTTCCTTCTCGTTTACTGGGTCCCACTTTCAGTTTCAGATTGGGTGCTTTGAATGGCGCTCGTTTCTGGTGTGTTTGATGAGCGTGCGCTGTTCCTCACACCTCTGGCTATTTGCATTGGTTGATTGGGCTGAGCTTTGGTGTTGGCTGTTCTTCTGTTCTCTTTCACTCTGAATATCAGATCCACTCTGCATTATTTTGAATGAAAAGAGCATGCGTGCGTGTGTGTGTGTGTTTGTGTGTGACTCTGTGTGTGTGTGTGTGTTGTGTGTGTGTGTGTGTGTGTGTGACTCTGTGTGTGTGAGTGTCTGTCAAGTCAAGTCAAGTCAAAATTTTAGTTAAAGATGGACATTGAATAAGCAAACATACATGCTTTTTTTTCATCAAGCCATCTAACAAAGACAAAATGCAAACACACATGCACAATACACAGTGTGTGTGCGTGCGTGTGTGCATGCGTGCGTGCGTGCGTGTGTGTGTGTATGTGTGTGTGTGTGTGTGTGTGTGTGTGTGAGAGAGAGAGAGAGAGGAAGAAAGAGAACGTTGCGTCCTATCATCATGTTTATTTTACTTTCTGATAATTCATTAGTTGTTTGCCTTTAGTTTAATGTTCTTGTTATCAATGTAAAGCGCACTGAGCTCATGTGAGAAAGAGCGCTATATAAATTACCATTATTATTATTATTTATTATTATTTCACACATAAATCTGAAACATTGCAAACCTTCACCAGTACAGGCTTTTTTTCCACTAAAGGCTTACTATAAAGCTATTATAGTCATATAGGCTCCATCTACACTGATTTATTTTACGCAGAAATCTGAAATCTGAACCACCATCTGTACAGGGTTGTTGTTTTTTCCGACTAAAGGCTACTACAGTGTATTGTATAAAGCTTTGTACATATACATGGTTCCTAGAAATCACAGCATGGTTTGGGATGAACTAAAAAAACAAATCATAAAGGTTTTTGTATTGCAAGGAGATCTCCAGGTGATGCAACTAGGCTTTAACAGCTTCACACCACCTTACAAACTGCAGTGACATCGAACCTGCCCTTCTCATCTGGGAAGTGATAATTATGATGATGATGATGACGACAATGGTGAAGAGAATGCTGCTGCTGACATTGATGATGATTATGAAAACGATGATAAACATGATGGTGGTGATGATGATGATGATGGTGATCTTCTTCTTTTTCTTCGTTCGCTCAGTTTCCTGTCCCATGAGCGTAGATGCATCATGCTGCCGTTATGTGCCTAACTAAGAAATAGTTAGGGCCAGCATGTCCGACTTTGGCTGAAGAATTCTTTGTATCATGAGGAGGAGGAGGAGGAAAAAGATGATGATACACATGATGGTGATGATCATGATGATGATGGTGATGTTGATGATGATGATGCTGATGCTGATTACAGTGGAAGCTCCCTTATAAGACCTTCAAAAAGCATCCAAAATGAGGTCTTATAAGGGACGGGTCTTATAATAAGGGAGGTAATTTTAATACTTACAAAGGACAATGTCTCAGAAAAGTAGGTCCCTCTATGGGGATACCGGGGGGTCTTTTGTATAAATAGTTCCCCCACCTTCTGGAAGTTCTGTGCTTGTAACTTCCTCTAATCTGTCACTTTCTTTGACTCTGCCTTTTCACTTTGCTTACTGTCATCTTCTATCTTTCTGCCTTACCGGTCCATTCTCCTGCCCTTTTTTCACGACACACTTTCAAAAAGATTTCTTCCAGCCGAAGTCGGACTTGCTGGGTCTTAGTTAGGCACATAACGGCAGCATGACGCATCTGCGCTCATAATTGACAGGAACCTGTCTAAGCGATTGAAGAAGAAGAAGAGGAAGTTACAAGCGCAGAACTTCCAGAAGATGGGGGAACTATTTGTACGAAAGCCCCCCCGGTATCCCCACAGGGTGGTTGGGGTGGTGGTGGTGATGATAATGATTATTGATATCTGTGCTGATTTCAGAGGCCTGTTTTCACGTAAGTCGAAGGATGACAGCGCTCCAGGCTGGAAGTTGTTCGGCCGCGTCCCGCCCAAGGACAGTGGCCCGCGGGCCCCAGCCCAGATCTCCTCAGATTACTATGCCAAGCAGCGGGCCAATCAGATCGCGGCGGCCCAGGCCAAGGGGCAGAACTCTGAGGTCATGTCCACCACCGCCCTCATCCTGGAGAACAGGCCAGAGTGAGTTCCCTTTAGCGGAGATGGTGTGTGCGTGTGTCGTAATGACTAGAGCTGGGTACCAGTACATAAATCCGGTATTATACTGGTTAAAAAAAATTCAGCAGTACATATCTATATTGTTAAAAACTCGGGACTTTACTGGTGTTGCACTGCCTCCGGGCATTGCAGCCAGTATTGTTCCCACCATCTTTGTATTTACAAATGTTCCATATGTGTCTATGACCGAGAGGACGTAAAACATCATTTTTCATTCTGGTTAAAAAACAAAAACATACAGGTATTTTGCACCAGTGTATACCTACTGGGTTTGCTGGTGACATTTTGTTTTCTTCCCCCCCTGTCCCATCTTCTGGGCCGTACAGTGGCGTTGCTCCCACACCACTCATTCCGAATCCCAATTCGCAGCCACACCCCGGCTTGTTCAGGTCGTAGAAGCTGGTGACACATTTACCATTTCTTGATGCACAATACAGCTCTTCCAGAAAGCCCATTGGGTAGGTGTGGCTTTGAAACCCTGCTTAAATGATTTCATAATTATTATCTCTTGCTCTCTCTCTGTTTGTCTGTCTCTCAGTCTCTGTTTCCCGTAGCTCATTCAAGCCATATATGTCCGGAATTAATAGATAGCTGTCAGTTTTATGCATTTGCTTCAAGGGAAGTAATTCTGTGTGCACAATGACCTTGGTCATTTCTAAACTCGCTTCACTCCCTTAGACCACAAGTTTGCCCCTGACTTTGCTTTTGTAGTGGTTTGTTGTGGGGAAACCAATCAGTGTAGAGAGTTTTTCTATATAAAGTCTATATTTTTTTAATTATATAAAAAAGTCTGATCTACCACTTCCCTGTGTTTAAACCTGAAGTAAAAACCTGTAATCTTCTTTCATTTCTCCTTTTGTTTTTTGTTTTGTTTGTGTGCATGGCTGGAGTGATTTGTGAGTTTTTTTAATAATTCAAAATCGTTGCGATGCGAATGAGTTAAAGTTACACACAGCCCTCAGGGCTCCCAGGGACCCCCATTTGGGGTCTATGAAGCACTAAAATTCTAAAGGACCCTCTAAAAGAATGTGCAGGGGGTCCCAGGGATGCACTAGAAAAATTCTTTTAAGCTTTCGCAATGCCACTGGGACCCTCTATCCCGCCTCTTGGACCCTCTATGCTGTAAGTGAAGGAGTCCCTGGGACCCCTTGTTTTACGGGATGATTGTGAGCCCTGGCCCTTTCTCTCTCCCTCCCACATCGCACATGCCTCGAGGTATTATTCTTAGCTTGACAACAGGACCATGCATCCAGCGAGAAACTTAGATTGTATTATGTGCCAGGACGTTTTAGGTGAGATCTCTGCCCCTTGTTCCCATGTCGGTGTAGAGTGGCACAGAGGTAACACATTCGCCTTGTAATACAATAAACCCGAGTTTGAACCTGGGTACAGGGGATTTCTTCCCTCTCATTCTGCACTAGGCCTTACGGTCTGAACATGGAGTCTTTTGGATGAAACGATAAACCGATGCACTTAGCACACGTTAAACCCAGTGGCAACGAAAAAGTTGTCATTTGGTCAAAATTTAAGCCACCCACCCTTTTCATTCCTTATGAGTCACACAAAAATCGCATGCAAATAAAACAAATTAAAAAAAGGGTGGCGCGCCTCTGGCTGCGACACTCTCTCCAGGTGGGAGCAACCCAAATTTCACTGAGACGCCTCTGTGACTGTAAAGTACCAAATACCATGTGGAGTCCCCTGAAGTCGGAGTGTGGCTGCCCATGTGGCGGGGTAATCAAAAACGGTCACACACATAATGTTCTCATCCCTAGCTGATGCATTTGTACCATAGTGTTCAAGTGCCATGGCTCCCAGGGACCCCCATTTGGGGGTCTTTGAAGTACTAAATTTCTAAAGGACCCTCTAAAAGAATGTGCAGGGGGTCCCAGGGATGCACTAGAAAAATTCTTTTTAGCATTCGCAATGCCACTGGGACCCTCTATCCCGCCTCTAGGACCCTCTATGCTGTAAGTGAATGAGTCCCTGGGACCCCTTGTTTTGTGGGGCGATTGGGAGCCCTGAAGTGCTTTGGCTATTGGGATGATCCCTGGAGTCTTTTAGCCAGGGTACAACAACATGAACAACAACTGAACAACACGTGGAGGACTGTAGTGGTCGTTCCTGTTTGGTGTTGTTTGAACAGTTGTCTGATGTAGACACAGCCAGCAGCATTTCCTTTGCATTTTAAATGTGCGCGGTGAGACAGTTGGTTGTTGTGTTGACAAGGTTGTGCTGTAAAAACTGCATGCATTATGCAATGAGATAAGGGGCATTGTAGTATAATGCAAACAGTGATGTTAAATTATACTTCTTCTTCTTCTTCTGCGTTCCCAGGCCATATGGCCGTAATGGGTAAGGTACGCTTGTGTCCGGTTTTCAGTTTTCACTGGTCTCCCTGCTGCGTACAGCCGACGCATTCCGATTTCGGAGGAGCTCAAGGGAGAAAAGTTATTTGGAAGATTTTTTTTTTAAAGGCAGGAGAATGGGCCAATAAGTCAGAAAGATAGTAGATGATAGAAAGCAAAGGGAAAAGGCAGAGTCAAAGAGAGTGGCAGATTAGAGGAAGTTACAAGCACAGAACTTCCAGATGGTGGGGGAACTATTTTTACGAAAGACCCCCCGGTATCCCAACGGGGAGGTTAACTTTCAATACAAGTTTCCATTGTTTTTTCTCTTCAAATGTTTCTGTTTTTATTTTGAAGTTGAATCATTTTGTGTCTGCAGGGGCCTTCCTTCCAAATCTCCTGAAGAACTGGAGAAACACCGCCAGGAGTATGAGAGCATGGTAGAAGCTGCCAGGAAGAAAGGTACTACTGCTATTACTACTGCTGCTACTACTACAATGCGACTTGTAGAGTGGCACAGAGGTAAAGCGTTCGCCTTGTGTCAAGTAAACCCGAGTTTGAACCTGGGTACAGGGGATTTTTCCTCTCACTTTCCACTAGGTCTTATGGTCTGAACATGGAGTCTTTCGGATGAGACGATAAACCGAGGTCCCGTGTGCCCATGCACTTAGCACACGTTAATCCCAGTGGCAACGAAAAAGTTGTCATTTGGTCAAAATTTACCCCCCCCCCCCTTCCTTCCTCATGAGTCACACAAACAATCACATGCAAAAAAAAGTGGGTGGCACGCCTCTGGCTGCAACGCGCTTTAGGTGGGAGCAACCCGAATTTCACAGAAACGTCTCTGTGACTATAAAGTACCTAATACCTACTACTACTACTACTACTACTACTACTACTACTACTACTACTACTACTACTACTACTACTACTACTACTACTACTGCTACTACTACTACTACCACTACTACTACTACTGCTGCTGTTGCTACTACAACTTCTTCTTCGATCACTAGACAGTTTTCTGTCAATTATGAGCACAGATGCGTCATGCTGCCATTATGCGCCTAAGAAAGAAATAGTGAGGCCCAGCAAGTCCGACTTCGGCTGGAGAAAATCTTTTAAAAAGTGTTTCTTGAAAAAAGGCAGGAGAATAATAATAATAATAATAAACGGATATTTATATAGCGCTTTTTATCGAGCACAAAGCGCTTTACAATCAGCATTGAAAAACTCACACACGCACACACACGCACAACAGACACACACGCAAAACAGACACACACGCACGTACGTGCACGCACGAGAGTGAACGAATGGACCGGGAAGGCAGAAAGATAGTAGATGACAGTAAGCAAAGGGAAAAGACAGAGTCAAAGAGAGTGACTGATTTGAAGAAATTATAAGAGCACAGAACTTCCAGAAGGTGGGGGAACTATTTATGCACCAGCTGTCCTCTGGTTCTTTTGGCAGAGACAGTGGGGGCAGAAAATCAACTTTAAAAAAGGCTATCAACAAAACATTCAGGGCGACAGTAAATGTGAAGCAACAAATAGCATTCAACAATAGTTGCAAATATTGTGTGATAGCTAGCAGCTTGCAGATTATTGTGTTTTGACGTGCACCACATTTCGTTGTGTTTATCCTTTACTTTCTGTCGTTCCTCCAGAGCAACGCGATCTGAAGATGAAGAAGATTATTGTGTTTTGACGTGCTCCACATTTTGTTGTGTTCATCCTTTCTTTCTGTCGTTCCTCCAGAGCAACGCGATCTGAAGATGAAGATTATTGTGTTTTGACGCGCTCCACATTTCGTTGTGTTCATCCTTTTTCTTTCTGTCGTTCCTGCAGAGCAACGCGATCTGAAGATGAAGAAGCGCAAACTGCAACAGCAGAGACGACACGAGGACAAAATGGTGGCTGCCGCGACCATGTGGAACAAAGATATTTTGCCTCACTGGGAAACCATGTGAGTGTGTTTTGTGTGTGTGTGTGTGTGTGTGTGTGCGCGCGCGCATATGCTTGTATGTCTGTGATGGTGGAAGTCGCGACCATGTGGAATAAACATATTTTACTTCACTGGGAAAACGTTTGTGTGTGTGTGTGCGTGCGTGCGCGCGCATATGCTTGTATGTCTGTGATGGTGGAAGTTACGACCATGTGGAACAAAGATATTTTACCTCACTGGGAAAACGTGTGTGTGTGTGTGTGTGTGTGTGTGCGCGCATGCATATGCTTGTATGTCTGTGATGGTGGAAGATACGACCATGTGGAACAAGCATATTTTACCTCACTGGGAAACCATGTGAGTGTGTGTGTGTGCGCATGCATATGCTTGTATGTCTGTGATAGTGGAAGTTGCGACCATGTGGAACAAACATATTTTACCTCACTGTCAAAGTCAAAAATACTTTATTTTCACGTTAGGTGAAATTACAGTGTGGTCTCGTACAAGCACAATACAAGCAAGGAAACACATTTGTTGTGTGTGTGTGTATGTGTTTGTGTAAGATCAGGAAAAGGTGTTTGACTATAGACTGCAGCATTGTTTTGTTTGATGAATGTGTATTTTTTGCTTGTGGCCACATGTTTTATATTCTGTTTATCCTCCATGCCCCCAAGAGGGGACCGCAATCATGTGGAACAAAGATATTTCTGTGTATTGACTAGGAATCTTGGCTCCATCTTGTAAAAACAAAATATCAATTTATGCCAAAATTCCAGCTTTTCCCATGTATTTGTTACGGAAATGTATTGATTTTGGCAGTGTGTTCCGAAAATACGGAAAACAGGCGCATGTTACGGGAAAAATAAAAACATCAACAAAAAAAAATTACGATGCCGGTTCGCCGCTGGTGGTTTAGCGTCTGAGAGAGAGAGAGAGAGAGAGAGAGAGAGAGAGAGAGAGAGAGAGAGAGAGAGAGAGAGAGAGAGAGAGAGAGAGAGAGAGAGAGAGAGAGAGAGAGAGAGAGAGAGAGAGAGAGAGAGAGAGAGAGAGAGAGAGAGAGAGAGAGAGAGAGAGAGAGAGAGAGAGAGAGAGAGAGAGAGAGAGAGAGAGAGAGAGAGAGAGAGAGAGAGAGAGAGAGAGAGAGAGAGGGGAGAGGCGAGAGAGAGAAGCAATACCGAAAGCTTACGAAAGCTTAGCGAAAGTTAGCGCCGAAGTTTTCCGAGAGAGCTTTTCAACCAATCGTCTTTCACCAAGGTGGAGCCAAAATTTGACCGGCTACGCGCTTAGCAGCTTCAAGCGGCGGAGTGCGCGAATTCCATGAAGATGGATGCTGGACGAAGCTATGTTCCATAAAATCATGCTCTGTTACTGATTTTGAGTGTGTGTTCCTGAAAAGCACATTTGGGGTAGGCATGTCTGCCCATGCACTATCACAATGTGGTAATAACGTGGTGCGTTACCAGGAAGCAGTCGAAGAAGGTGCGCGAGCTGTGGTGGCTGGGGCTCCCCACCAACGTGCGGGGCAAGGTGTGGGGCATGGCTATCGGCAACGAGCTCAACATCACCCAGGACCTCTACGAGATCTGCAGGACTCGCGCCGAGGACAGGATTCGCCTCATCCAGGAGTGCAAAGACGCACCGGGGTCGCCGGAATGTGAGTCAGAGAGAGAGAGACTGAGAGAGAGAGAGAGAGGGAGAGACGGAGAGAGAGAGACAGAGAGAGATAGGCCGAGAACAGGATTCGCCTCATTCAGGAGTGTAAAGATGCACTGGGGTTGCCAGAAAGCGAGTCACACAGAGAGAGACTGAGAGAGAGAGAGACACAGAGAGAAAGAGACACAAAGAGAGAAAAAGAGAGAGATGGGCAGAGGACAGGATTCGCCTCATTCAGGAGTGTAAAGACACAATGGAGTCGCCGGAAAGTGAGTCACAGAGAGAGAGACTGAGAGAGAGAGAGAGAGAGAGAGAGAGAGAGAGAGAGAGAAAGACAGAGAGAGAGAAAAAGAGAGATGGGCAGAGGACAGGATTCGCCTCATTTAGGAGTGTAAAGATGCACTGGGGTCGCCGGAAAGTGAGTCACACAGAGAGAGACTGAGAGAGAGAGACACAGAGAGAAAGAGAGAGAAAGAGACAAAGAGAGAAAAAGAGAGAGATGGGCAGAGGACAGGATTCGCCTCATTCAGGAGTGTAAAGACGCCATGGAGTCGCCGGAAAGTGAGTGACAGAGAGAGAGACTGAGAGAGAGAAACAGACAGAGAGAGACAGAGAGAGAGACTGAGAGAGAGAAACAGACAGAGAGAGACAGAGAGAGAGATGGGCAGAGGACAGGATTCGCCTCATTCAGGAGTGTAAGGACAACAACAACAACATACAGTATTTATACGGCGCTGAATCTTGATAGAAATCAAATCAAAGCGCACACACACGTTAGCATTCAAAGCGCATTCAAACACAAACGCAATACAAAGCAAACACACACGGATAACATAAATGGAATATAGCAGAAACAGACCTAATGGCAAGAGAGAGAAGATAAAGAGAGAGGAGCTTTAATGACGGGGGAACAGGTGGGTTTTGAGGTTAGCTTTGAAAGCAGAGAGAGTCGGTCGCTGACGGAGGGAGAGACGCACCGGGGTCACCGGAAAGTGAGTAACAGAGAGAGAGAGAGACTGAGAGATAGAAAGACAGAGAGAGAGAGAGAGAACAACGAACAACAATGAACAAATGGTTTAATGATCAGGCCTTTGGCCCATGTCATTGGAGGTGAAATACAAAACCACAAAATAATTTCAGTAAGCATTAATAAAGAGAAGACATAAATGCATTCAGACATTAATGATGACAAGCGTAAAACAAAATATATTGTCAAGTTATTAACAATGACCGTTTCATTATCAAAGCTTTATGCACATATGTGGCTACATTATTTATTATTACAGTGTTCTCATTTGCCAGTAGAAGGGACAATCTAAAACCTGTTTGATGTTTATAAAAATTTAGCTGGTTTATATCTTTCCCTAAGGTCTTCATATTTCCACTGCCCCAGAAATCTTTTGATATTGATTAAAAACATTGTGCAAAAAACAACAACCAACGTTATTTGTTATTCTTTCAGCGATCCCGGAGCCTCCGTCCAGTAAAGAGGCCAGTGTCAAGGTCATCAAACTGGACGTGTCAAGGACGTTCCCTCAACTCTGCATATTCCAGAAGGTGAGTGGTATAGTATTATATCATATCATGTCATAATTATGGTATATTTTATTGCATCAAGGTCATCAAGCTGGAAGTGTCAAGGACGTTCCCCCAATTGTGTGTATCTTTCCAGAAAATGAATGGCTTCATCGTGTTATGTTATATTGTATTGTATTGTATTGTGTTAAGGTAATCAAACTTGATGTGTGAAGGAAATTTCCCCACTTGTGTGTATCTTCCAGAAAATGAATAGCTTCATCGTGTTAGGTTATGTTGTATTGTATTGTATTGTTAAAACTGTAGAAGTTGTGCTGACATTGGATACCATGCCTATCCCGCGACAGCGCTTACAGTTATCTAATATAAATATTTGAACAAAAATACTTAGATATATGTTACAAGTTTTTTGTTTATTGGACCTAAAAGTCTGATAATCAATCCCATAATATCACCAAAAATCAACAAAATCAATAGATATTTAGAATTTAGCCCTTTCACTGCCAATGTCGTATTTATGCACCACAATGGTCACCAAAAGGCATCAAATCAGGGCATGTTATCCGAAGACCCTATTTTCTTAATTTTGGGAGGTAAGGATAGGCTTAATGTTATACATGTCACAGAGGAATTCCCAATATTGCAGATAATTTTTTGTCTCTTCCCAGTTAAATTTAATGGTATTTTGGGGCCAAAAAATGGCTGGCGGCAAAAGGGTTAAGAAATTAAAAGAAAAAGAAAGAAAAATCGCCTAACAAGCTGGTCTTAAGGTAATCAAACTTGATGTGTCAAGGACACTCCCCCGATACTTATTGCAGAAAGTGTGTCATACCATGTTGTTATTGTATTTTACTATATTGTAATTGTGTTGTATTATGTTGTAACGTGTTGTAATATATTTGCGCTGTAGTTTGTGTTACAGTGGAGTGAACACAAAACTTTTTGAAACGAACATAGATCGAACACCCAAGTTAAACTAACTGGTTTTGGTTGTAATGTTCGTTTCAAAGACATAGGGACCAAAAAAAAGTTTTAAACAATTTTACTATCATTGCATTTCAAATGCTCTAAGCTTTTGAGTCCTGTAGGCTGGAGGAACGGTGCCTGCTATCATCGTCCCTAACATGATACATTATGTATAACATATTTGATATATATATATATATCTTTTTTTTACAGGGGGCAGGCATGGTGCACCTCTGCGAATCGCGGAAGACCTGCGAAAGTGAAAATTTGACCACCAAAAAAAAGAAGAAAATTAAAGCCGGCGTAAAAATTCGCTCAGGTGCCTGAAAATTACGTGCGTTAAAACTTATGCAATCGCTTCGCGGAACCAGATATGAATGACTGAGCAAGCAACTTCCCGCCGAAGTTAGCAGTCGTGCGCGGCCTAGCTCACGCCACACGTTTCCAGATTTGTGATCCTAGTGCTTCTTTTTCTTCATTTTGACGCCCAACTTTATAATTTTAGTTTGAGTCGACATCTTTCAAATGAAATGCAGAATCGGTTGGATATTCTTCCGCGAAACTCACTTTGCCCCCACTACCATCCCTATCACGATCTGATGCAGTCTACTGGGGGCCTACGCCTGTTATCATCCCTAAAGCGATACATCATCTGTAACATTTTTGTTTGTACAGGGGGGTCCCTACCATGATCTGATGCAGTCTACTGGGGGCCTACGCCTGCTATCATCCCTAAAGCGATACATCATCTGTAACATTTTTGTTTGTACAGGGGGGTCCCTACCATGATCTGATGCAGTCTACTGGGGGCCTACGCCTGCTATCATCCCTAAAGCGATACATCATCTGTAACATTTTTGTTTGTACAGGGGGGTCCCTACCATGATCTGATGCAGTCTACTGGGGGCCTACGCCTGCTATCATCCCTAAAGCGATACATCATCTGTAACATTTTTGTTTGTACAGGGGGGTCCCTACCATGATCTGATGCAGTCTACTGGGGGCCTACGCCTGCTATCATCCCTAAAGCGATACATCATCTGTAACATTTTTGATAATGTTTGTTTGTACAGGGGGGTCCCTATCACGATCTGATGCAGTCTACTGGGGGCCTACGCCTGCTATCGTCCCTAAAGCGATACATCATCTGTAACATTTTTGATAATTTTTGTTTGTACAGGGGGGTCCCTACCATGATCTGATGCACAGCCTACTAGGGGCCTACGCCTGCTATCGTCCTGACGTGGGATATGTGAGTATCTCTCTCTGTCTCTTCAGTCATTCTGATTTGTTTTAGGACATGGGTATTATTAGGTATTTTAGGTACTTTATAGTCACAGAGGCGTCTCTGAAATTCTGGTTGCTCCCACCTGGAGCAATGAAGAAAAATAAAATTGCATGCAATTTTTGTGTGACTGATGAGGAAGGGGGGTGGGGGTAAATTTTGAACAAATGACAACTTTTTCGTTGCCACTGTGTGCTAAGTGCATGGACACATGGGACCTCGGTTTATCGTCTCATCCGAAAGACTCTACGTTCAGACCGTAAGGCCTAGTGCAAAGTGAGAGGAAAAATCCCCTGTACCCAGGTTCGAACTCGGGTTTACTTGACACGAGGCGAATGCGTTACCTCTGTGCCACTCAGTCTTTTTGTTGTTAGAAAAGTGTGACTTGCTGCTAGTGTAGATGCTGCTAGAGAGAGGGAGAGAGAGAGGGAGGGAGAGAGAAAGGGAAGGAAGGAGGGAGGGAGAGAGTGTCTCTTTTGTCATTAGAAGATTTATTGCAAAGTTTGTATGACAACTACAAGAAACAAACAATGAAATTGTTGATTGGTTACATTTCTGGACGACGTGTTTTTTTTATAAAAAAGGAGTTGCACACATACTTTGCAAACTCTTATACTGGGCTATTATTAAAAGGTTATTTGGTCAGGTGTTAACATCATGTGTTTGTATTTCACTTCTTTGTCTTAAAAAAGATTGTGTATGTGTGAATCAGAATCAATGTTTATTACCCTTTAAAACCAATACAAGGTTTTATATGACACTAATAAATATTATAACAATAACGGTAATAACAGTTTATAAAGTTTAATTACGGAACATTTTTGTTAAATACTTCTTTTTTCTTCTTCTTTCTTTGTACTGGTTGCACTACTGCTTGAGGCTATTGATTGAGACAACTGTGTATATATTTTGAGTGTGTGTTTGTGTGTGTGTGTGTCCACAGGTGCAAGGCATGTCGTTCATTGCAGCTATTCTCTTGTTAAACATGGACGTCGCTGACGCATTTGTCTGTTTTGCCAACTTGTTGAATCGACCGTGTCAGGTGTCCTTCTTCAGGATGGATGAAGATATGGTATGTTATCATCATCATCATCTTCATCATTGTCATCATCATTGTCAGCACCACCACCATGATCATATTATTCATTGTCATCATCTTCATCTTCATCTTCATCATCATCATTGTCGTCATCATCATCATCATCATCACATCATCGTCATCATCATCATCATCATCATATCATCATCTTCATCATTGTCATCATCATCACCATTGTCAGCACCACCACCATAATCATATCATCATCATCGTCGTTGTCGTCGTGATCGTCATCATCACATCATCGTCTTTGTCGTCATCATCATCATCATCATCAGCAGCAGCAGCAGCAGCAACAGCATCATGCGCTTTGTTTTTGACAATTTGTTGAATTGATGCTGACAAGTACGGAACTACAATTACTGCTGCTACGACTGACTACTACTACCTCTTCGACTACCACTCTAATGGTAACATCCCTGGGTGGGTGGGGGGTTGGAGGAGAAGTGTGTATCTGCTGAAAAGATTCCCTCTAGAACAGGGCGATTAAAGGTCTCAGTTTAGTTAATTAGTGTGATCTTTTTAAAAATGGTGATTACTTCTTCTTCTTCTTCTTCTTCTTCGATCGCTCAGACAGTTTCCTGTCAATTATGAGTGCAGATGCGTCATGCTGCCGTTATGCGCCTAACTAAGAAATAGTTAGGCCCAGCAAGTCCGACTTCGGCTGGAGGAAATGTTTTTGAAAGTGTTTCGTGAAAAAAGGCAGGAGAATGGACCAGGTAAGGCAGAAAGATATAGTAGATGACAGCAAGCAAAGGGAAAAGGCAGCGGAAGTTACAAGCACAGAACATCCAGAAGGTGGGGGATTTATTTATGCAAAAGATCCCCCGGTATCCCCACAGGGGGGGGGAGGGGGGGATTACTAAAAAGGTTTAGTGACTTCATTTTGGCTTTCAACTTTGCTTCCCCTTTCAAGACGCATCTACCGGTAGATGTCAGCCAGTGGTGAGAGATGCAAACATCTGAACTGGTGGTCGTCTTCTTCTGCCTTCCCAGGCCATATGGCCATAATGGGTAAGGTACTTATGTGTCCGGTTTTCAGTTTTCACTGGTCTCCCTGCTGCGTACAGCCGACACATTCCGATTTCGGAGGACCTCAAAGAAGAAAAATGATTTGGAAGATTTTTTTTTTTAAAGGCAGGAGAATGGGCCATTAAGTCAGAAAGAGAGTAGATGATAGAAAGTAAAGGGAAAAGGCAGAGTCAAATAGAGTGGCAGATTAGAGGAAGTTATAAGCACAGAACTTCCAGAAAGTGGGGGAACTGTTTTTACGAAATACCCCCCCGATATCCCCACGGAGAGAGACTTGTGGAAGGGATAGGGTCGTCCAGCTCCCCATATGGAGGCACGAAGCATCCACCCACTGCCCCAGTTGGTCAAATTTGAGCTAAGCATCTCCGATCAGCTGTTGGTGAATGAAACTCCATTGTACAGTTCTACTTGTCACTCCTGATCTTTGGTGAATGTATTTTTTATTTTTTTTAAAAACCAAAAAAACTTTAATGCGAAAGTTACAAATTGTGTGATGTTTGTCTTGTTACTTTTCTTCAGATGGGCGCCTACTACAGCACGTTTGAGGATTTTTTCCACGAAAACCTGTCAGAGTTGTACAACCATTTTGTGAGCCTGCACGTCACCCCTAACCTGTACCTGATGGAGTGGTAGGTCACTCGCTATTGTTCTATGCATGTTTCAGACCTGTTTACCCTCCCGGGTTTTTACCGGAATTATCACGGGAGTTTGCAAAAACTCTGGGTAAAATAATAAATTCCGGGTGAACGCTGAAAATCCCGGGATTATTTGTTTCCGTTTGTATGAAAAGACGCAAGGGTTGACCGAAACCTTGGAGTTCTGAGACGCGATGTTTCATTGGTCCGTGGACCCCCCTCAACCAATGATAGTATTTCTTGTTGGCAGAGATTGTAGTTTTGCGCCAAACATGTCGTCAGGCAAGTCAACCGCAGGCGGCAAGCGCCAGAAATCTTCGACAAACGACAGCAGTGATAGGGTGAAACGGCCAAAAGTGAAGCAGAAGTTTTCTCAAAAGTATTTGAAAGTGCCAGGAATAACAAGTTCGCGTTTGGGAGACGAGCATGCACACTGCAAGTACTGCAACGTGGACTTCAAAATTTCGCATGGCGGCATAAGCGACATTGCGATGTGAATTCTGTTTTTTCCCCTCAAATTCCGGGTTTTTCTGTGGCGAATTCCAGGTTGTTCATTATAAGGGTAAACAGGTCTGATGTTTGTATTTTATATGTGTTTGCGTCAATGTGTATAATCTGGCAAGAGTTGTACAATCGTTTTGTGAGCCTGCACGTCACCCCTAATCGTTACCTGATGGAGTGGTAGGTCATCGTTTATCCGTTGGTCTGTATGTCTAATGCAGACCTGTTTTCCCGTATGATTTCACCATATTTTGTACACATATTTGACAGTAATATTTTCAATGGGAAAAAAATATGGTGAAAACAAATATGACTTATCATTTCTGTATATTGCCTGATTCGGGAAACGGGTGCGCTCCGTGTGTGTGTGTGTGTCTGTTGTTGTAATTTAAATGGATGGTACTTTTGACACAGTATTTCTATAGTTATAGAAATGTATGCATGTTTGCTTTCCGTTTTTGAAACTTTCCTGTTGGAGTACTCCTATTTTGTGTAAAATACGCTTATTTTGGATTTGGAATACACAAAGCCTAATTTCAGGGTGAACAGGTCTGGTAATGTGTCATTATTCTATGGCTGATCGGTCTGTCAGTCTGCATGTCACCTTTACCGTTAACTGTGCTATGATATTGGTCTGTATGTGTGATAATATTAAAGGTATGAAAGAAAATCTCAGTGAATAGCTGAGCTCCGTACCCCTACTCTGAAGGACTGAAAAGTTAGTGCATTTGAAATGCAGAATAATTTGCTTTGATAAAACTTTTCTGTGTCCAATGTTAACGTTAACTGGTTTTGTTTCTGAGGTTCACAAATACAGACATTGGACACAGAAAAGTTTTATCAAAGCATAATATTAAAGGTATTGAGTGTTCATGTATTTTGTTCAGCAAGTCTTTACCACTGGGTGTGGCATGTCGTGTCTAGGGCATGTATTTCTGTGTCACATTACTGTATGTTGTTATTACTCTATATACATGTATATGTCTTCTTCTTCTTCTTCAATCGCTCAGACAGTTTCCTATCAATTATGAGCGCAGATGCGTCATGCTGCCGTTATGCGCCTGACTAAGAAATAGTTAGGCCCAGCAAGTCCGACTTCGGCTGGAGGAAATCTTTTTTGAAAGTGTTTCGTGAAAAAAGGCAGGAGAATGAACCGGTAAGGCAGAAAGATAGTAGATGACAGTAAGCAAAGGGAAAAGGCAGAGTCAAAGAGAGTGACAGATTAGAGGAAGTTACAAGCACAGAACTTCCAGAAGGTGGGGGAACTATTTATGCAAAAGACCCCCGGTATCCCCACAGGGGGTCTATATATATGTCAAATCTTGACAAACGACGCTACACCGTCAAGAGCCAGCATAAATTTCAATAAAAAGAAAGAAGTTGCACCGCCATAGAGAAACGTCTGAGGCGGCAGCAGAAGTCCACAGCCCAGGCTCCAGCTTTTGTCTACATGGATGCTCCTGCTTTCAGGATGTCCTGAAAGACAGGATTTTTTTTTTTATTGCCTGGAGCCGGCGTCGCCGGATTATGAGAATTTGAGAAGCAACAAATTTCCTATTTATAAACGTTTTGTCGGTTTCTCGCATGTGTAGAATATAAAAGAAATGAATACAGATAAATATTTACATGCCTTTACCAGGAACTTTACCACAATATTTCAATTAAGGGTAGGATTGTTTAAGTCAAGTTGTTAACTGGGCTGGCCCCTGGGTGGCCCCTGGACCCCTGCCTTGCAGGATTTTTGAAATTTCCCAGGAGCACCCATGTGTCTGCGCAGACTGCAATAGAACTTGCTCTTCCCATATTGGCCTCAGAGGGATTGTAAACAGAGACACTATCTTCCCTCAAATCCTTGCATGCGAGGGGTATTAGCCATCGTCATATATGTGATTATGTTTGATGTTGAAATTATTGTGTTTTGATAATGCTATTGCTGTGTGTGTGTGTGTGTTTTTATAGGATTTTCCTGCTGTTCAGCAAGTCATTACCCCTTGACGTTGCGTGTCGTGTCTGGGACGTCTATTTCCGTGACGGGGAGGAGTTCCTTTTTCAAACGGCACTAGGTCAGTACATGTACTGTGTGTGTGTGTGTGTGTGTCTGTGTGTGTGTTTCAGGTATTCTCAGGTATTCTCAAGCTGGATGTTGTCAGTGTAATATGCATTGTGTCATTGTGTTCCAGAAATCAGTCCTGTTAAAGGTGGATGTTGTCAGTGTGATATACATTGTGTCTGTTGTGTTCCAGGCATCCTGAAGCTCTGTGAATCAGTCCTGTTAAAGGTGGATGTTGTCAGTGTAATATGCATTGTGTCTTTGTGTTCCAGGCATCCTGAAGCTCTGTGAATCAGTCCTGTTAAAGGTGGATGTTGTCAGTGTGATATACATTGTGTCTTTGTGTTCCAGGCATCCTGAAACTTTATGAATCAGTCCTGTTAAAGATGGATTCTGTCGGTGTGATATGCATTGTGTCTTTGTGTTCCAGGCATCATGAAGCTCTGTGAATTGGTCCTGTTAAAGATGGACTTAGTCAGTGTGATATGCATTGTGTCTTTGTGTTCCAGGCATCATGAAACTCTATGAATCGGTCCTACTGAAGATGGACTTTATCAGCGCGGCCCAGTTCCTGACCAAGCTGCCCGATGACCTGAGCGGCCAGCAGTTGTTCAGGCACATCGACACAGTCAAGATGACCATCGACAAGAAACGGTTTCCTCAGATCCTTGCCGCTAAGAAGGACAGCTGTAAAGATAACTCCTGAGATTGACACGGTCAAGTTGACCATCGACAAGAAACTTTTTTTTCAAGTAAGGACAGCTATAAGGCAGACTGAACTAGACACTGTGAAACTGACCGTGGGTGAGAACTGGTTTTCACAGATGTTACCCTCTATGTAACGTTGCTGCACTCCCATCATTCACTTTAAAGATGGACAGCTACTAATGATGGAAACTGATGTCTGCTCAAAAGGCCTGATCCCTCCAATAAACTGACCATGCATCAAAAACTGGCCTCAAGGCTCTTTGGTGTCGAGTCGCTGCCGCTCTTGGCGATGAAAACAGAAAGGGAAAAAAGAACGGGCTTTCAAGGACAATAATAATAGTTACGTTTATATAGCGCTTTAGCTCAAATGAGTCCAAAGCGCTTTAGATGGACAACTACCATTTGACCATTGATGTAAAAATTATATAAAAAGGCTACTTGTTGAACTGTCGCTTGCTGAGAAAGACTGCTTGAAGGGAAGTAAGTAACTCCTCTCACTAATGCAACACTCAGCAGGTGGCGCTGTGCTGTGACGTTTTCCCTCCGGCCTGGTGCTGAGTAGGGGAAGTAAGGAAAAGCTGGGGGGGGAGTCT
Organism: Phymorhynchus buccinoides; assembly: GCA_017654935.2. Lineage (NCBI taxonomy): Eukaryota > Metazoa > Mollusca > Gastropoda > Neogastropoda > Raphitomidae > Phymorhynchus > Phymorhynchus buccinoides. Next base: position 17,309,716 of record CM065683.1, on the reverse strand, counting down.
GAAAGACAGTGAGATTCATGAATGAAATGCTCAATGAAGAACATTGGGATGTGTGCTTCCAGCCGATAGTGATCAAAATGGCTATTGTGTCAATGAAGACAGAGAGAAAGAGAAAGAGAGAGAGAGAGATAGAAAGTGTGAAAGAGAAAGACGGAGAAAGAATGAGAGAAAGAAAGGGAGAGAGATCTATGCTTCTGTGCAGATGTCAATCATTCTCTCTCTCTCTCCCTCTTTGTTCTTAATAATACTAATAATGGGAATTTATATAGCGCTCTTTCTCACATGAGCTCAGTGCGCTTTACATTGATAACAAGAACATTAAAGGCAAACAAATAATGAATCATTAGAAAGTAAAATAAACATGATGATTGCACGCAACGTTCTCTTTCTCACACACACACACACACACACATGCTCGCGTACACACACATGCACGCGTGTACGCACGCCTGCATGCACGCAGGCACACACACACATACATACACAAACACACACATGAACGCACGCACGCACACATACACGCACGCACACACTCACACACAATTATACAAGACTAAAATAGTTACAATATGAAAATTCTAAGAAGAAACATAGACCACATTCACATTCTCAATCAAGTTTATTGTTCTTGTCTGTAAGTGGGTGACAAGGCAGAGCGCTGGGCTGTTAGGAAATGAGGAGAGGCGGTGCATGCTGTGTGTGCATTGAACACTGCTCTGCCATCATCGCCCTCAGGCTCCTGTGTCCTCCTCAACGTTTGTCGAGGCCCTAACCGATGCCTGCATCGTGGAATTCCGATTCTGACAGGCATGAGATTTTTCAGCCTTTAGGCCGATTTCTGCATTTTTGATAACCCGAAGGTAATTTTTTTTAGACCACCAGAGTATAGAAATGTGTCTTAAGACTAAACAAAAAATAAACTAAATATATCAGTTCTACTTCCATTTCTGTTTTTAATGTGAAATGAATAAGGGGAAGGAACTTCTCATAATTAACTCCCTTTTTTTAATGCTTAGATTACAAGAAAAGGCTTCCATTTGAGGGGGCTTAATTGTTTTGATCTCTCAACCTTTTTCAACCGCTTTCAGCCTAAATCATAGATTCTGAATCTCACTCATGCCTGAATTGGTGAAAGGTGAGGCCGTCTCTCCAGGAGATGAATTGAACAATCTATTCTAACCATACTGACCGACACTCAAAACAATAGCAAAGACACCTCAATTTGGAAACCAATGCCTTAGCATCATACAAACGAAAGTAGCAAAGGACCGCAACTCTCCCTTACCAGAAGCACGCATGCTCTCCCCTTGCTTCCTTCTCAGGGCTGGTGTGTGTCCTGAGGGCTTTGTTGAGGCCCAGTCAGTAGTGACTGTGCGGTGGAACTGTTCATTGGAGAGAGGGATGAACCTGTTTGCCCCGGGGAGAACAGAACATTTGACATCGGTGAACGAGAAGACGAACAGAGTGTCTGTACTGTGCTGGGCACGGACTGTGTGCTCTGGAGTCCTGTCAGACCATGGAGTAGTATACATATAATGCACACACTCGCACACACGCATGCATGCAAGCACTCGCATACACACGCAGATCTGATTTATTAACTGCTTATCTTTTACGTGCTACCATAGATGTATTTCCAATTTTTCTTGGACAATAAATTGTGTGACTTGTCGCACACGCACACACACACACACACACACACACACACAACCACACTCTCTCTATCTCTCTCTCTCTCTCTCTCTCTCGCACACACACACACACACTCTCTCTCTCACACACACGCACACACACACACACAACTCGCACACACACGCGCACACACACACACAGAGAACACACACACAGTCCTTACATATCATAGATTATAAATGGCTGGCTGATGATCTTTTATGCAAATCACTGGCACACGGGACTAAAATGACCAAAACATATATGTACAGACCGACAGGTGTCATCACTACCCGTCATTGGCTGCTCCTCTCTTCACTGTTTGTGGACAATAAACCACACCACAAAGAGACGGAGAGAGAGAGGGGGGGGGGGGGGGCGAGACAGAGAGAGGGGGGGGATCATTTACTTTCTTTTTCAATATCCCTGATGGCCAGCTACGACCACCAGTTCTCACCCGACAACATCACTGTGCTAGACCGAGACAGCAGATGGTTCCAGAGAGGGGTGAAGGAGGCCATCTACATCGCGGCCGCCAGGCCCACACTGAACCGTCACCGTGGGAGATACACCTTTAGTTGAGTGAAACTGTTTTAAAATTCGTTTTATCATCCCTGATGTATTTGATCAATCAAAATTTGCAACCACTCTGCAGCTGTTTGTGTGCATGACCTGACTAGTAGCGTCAGTGTGTTTGTTTTGCCAGGCAGCCCACCGATTGGTCCATTTGCTCAAGAAGCGCTCCAATCACAATGCGCAGCACATCCTTCCAATAACGCAACAAATGGAGAGGATTCAAAGAGCATTTTTTTTGGTTCATATCCTAACGAAACGCTTTGCTCTATTATCTGATCGCTTGAGATTAATGGAGGACTGTGGTGAGCAAGTTATCGCAGATTTCTGTAGCTTGATAACAATAAATATGCTGATCCTTGTTTTCCTGTAAGCCGCCTGAGATTGGTAGGAATTGTGCATTCGAACAGTCTTAAGTGAGAGAGAGAGAGAGAGAGAGAGAAAGTGTGTGTGTGTGAGAGAGAGAGAAAGTGTGTGTGAGAGAGAGATCTTTGTTTTCTGGTCGTGGAAGAAGGGACATAGAAGGCTGCGAGGATTTATTTATTTATTTTAGGTTTCAGCCAGCATCAGAAGAGTGAAGATTTCTCTGCCTTGTGTACATTAGTGTTGGCTGAAGTATTTGCAGTTTTTGCTGAGCTTTTTTGTACTTTGGGCTGAACTGTTTGTAGTGTCGGCTGAATTTGTAGCTTTTGCTGAACTATTTGCTTTCTTTTTCTACCGTGTGAGATTGAGGGGGTTCTCAGCATTGGTGTTGAAGGTGAATTGTGTTACTATCTTTGTTAATGCCACAACACAGGCCTGGGGTGTCATCCATTGTTTCTTCTTCCTCCGTGTTTTATGGCCATAATGGGTAAGGTACGTATGTGTCCGGTTTTCGCTCGTCTCCCCGCTGCATTCAGCAGACACATTCCGATTTCGGAGGAGCTCAAAAGAAAAAAAAATTTTGAATATTAGTTTTGTTGTTTTTTTAGGCAGGAGAATGGGCCAATAAGTCAGAAAAATAGTAGATGATAGTAAAAAAAAAGAAGGAAAAGGCAGTCTTTTTTTTGGTCAGTCAAATAGAATGAACTTCCAGAAGGTGGGAAACTTTATACTGAAAGACCCCTCCCCCCCCGGTATGACAAGGGGAATCCCTTGTTTGAAATCAGAGTGGTGTTTGAAATGAGACGCTGCAGAACAGGGGGCGAGAGGAAGGGGTGGGTGGGGGTTCCCGGGGCCAGAACATTTAAAGGAGGGCTTCTTCTCTGAAGACCGTTTGCATGGGTGAAAGTTTTCCTTCTCTGCAAGAATTTCCTTAATTTTAAAAATAGAAAGTAAGGAAATCTTTTTTTTCTCAAATTTTCAACATAAAAAAAAGAGTAGAAATTGACCGATTTGAGCAACCATAGGCCACAAAGTGTGTTTGCTCCTTAGAAATTTCAACTTAAATGTCATTTTAGAGTTCAAAACATTTAATAAATGTGAATGAAAAACCTCAGGAGAGCTCACGAAATAGGCATTTATCTGTAAAAAAAAAATTCAGCTTTGTGGGGCACAGCCCCCCAGACCTCCCAAGCAGTTCTCTGCTCCCACACCCTGCCAGGGCATAGGCGACCCATGGACCCTCCCCTCCCCCCCGCCTCTGTCTTTTCCTTATTTTCAAAATTTGTCGCTTTCACCCATGCGTTTGTTGTTAACCCTTTCACCGCCATCCATATTTGAGCCAAAAATTTCCATCAAGATTACCTGGGTAGAGAACAAAATCCATCTGCAATATTGGGGATTCTTCTGTGACATATATAAAATAAGGTCTATCCTTACTTCCTAAAACTAAGACAAAAGGGTCTTGGGATTTGATGCCTTTTAGTGACATAGGTGTTAAATCGCTGTGGTGCTCAAATGCGACTTTGGCAGTGAAAGGGTTAAAGTCATTACCCCGTCTGTTTAGATATTGATAGAATTATGTTGGTTCAACGCTGTCAGAACAAAAGGGAACATATCGCTGCGTTTGTGTTTATTGAACATGAAATATTGTTATTGCTATTGTTGCCTTGGTGTGATTGAAGCAGATCATGAGTCATGAAGTGTTCATTGCTTGTGGAGGCTGAATCACAATGTGTCCGCTACACGCGTGATTAAAGGATTAAACTGTGTAGTTTCGACACGTATTGAGGATGAATCACAGTGTGTGCACTACACGCGTGATTGAATGATTAAATTGTGTAGTTTTGACACGGATTAAGGATGAAACACAGTGTGTGCACTACACGCGTGGTGAGTGCTGCATTGAACCGAAATGTGTAGTTTTGACACAGCCATGGTGTGTTGTATGCATCATGTGATAATTACGTATAGAATTGCATGTGACAAGTGATATGATTAAGTTTGTATGCGTTGTTTCATTGGATTTCTGGTGCAGTTACATAAAGGCTCTGAAGTCTCTCTCTCTTTCTGTCTCTTTCTGTCTGTCTGTCTGTGTGAATCTCCCCCGACATAGTTACTGGTAGGAGGTTCCCTTTGGAGCACCGATGATGATAAGCTCTTTATTTCTGAGAAGAATTCCACTTAACCCTCTTGCATTCGCATTTGTTACAGTCAAAAGTTCTTCTAGCGTTCAGATTCTTTCACACATTTTCGGGGAAATTTGTCTTTTCAAGCACGCAGAGCGCCATACAGTTACTATCGCATCGTTGCAAGTGAGAAGCTTTGTCGTAGTGTGCGTTTAACAAGCCAGAACTTAGTGTGTGATGGAAATGCCATCAGAGGGGTCTCAGAGTTGGGGTAAGCTAAGGGCGGTTTGAATACACAGAGGCAACTTAGGTGTGGAGTGGCACAGAGGTAACGCGTTCGCCTTGTGTCAAGTAAACCCGAGTTCGAACCTGGGTACAGGGGATTTTTCCTCTCACTTTGCACTAGGCCTTACGGTCTGAACGTGGAGACGATAAACGGCCCATGCACTTAGCACATGTTAATCCCAGTGGCAACAAAAAAGTTGTCATTTGGTCAAAATTGACCCCCCCCCCCCCTTTCCTTCCTCATCAGTCACACAAAAATCGCATGCAAAAAAAAAAGGTGGCACGCCTCTGGCTGCGACGCGCTCTCCAAGTGGGAGCAACCCGAATTTCACACAGATACACCTCTGTGACTATAAAGTACCTAATACCTAATAATAACTTTTGGGCGGGGAATAAACGCAAGAGGGTTAACCCCTTGACTGCCAGAGAAAATGTAAGAAACAAATAATTGGGCAAATCATGCCATGAAAAAGACAACTGATAGAGCCAATCTGGCAAAAAAGGTCTGGGGATATAACTCTCTTGACTGTGTTAGAGCAAAGGCTAGCATATCAGGGTCATTCCTCTTCATCTGATACGTTGGTGGCAGTCAAGGGGTTAAATTTTGGTCAAAATTTACCACCCCCTTTCCTTCCTCATCAGTCGCGCAAAAATTGCATGCAAAGTGGTTTTTAAAAAATGGGTGGCGCGCCTCTGGCTGCGACATGCTCTCCAGGTGGGAGCAACCCGAATTTCACAGAGACGCCTCTGTGACTTTAAAGTAGCTAATATTAATAACTTCCAGCTGGGCAGTTTGGGCGGGGAATAAACGCAAGAGGGTTAATCTGAGGATCCCTGGTCAAAGCAGACGGTACAGTGCAAGCCACCTTGTGTGCCGGTCAGTCATTGCTGACTACAACTTCCCAAGAGGAAGAGAAGCCAGCAAGCTGCTATCATGAAGGCCTGGGCTAAAATCGGTTTATAGTAGAGAAGCCTTGCCTAGGATATATCCCCACTCACTGACTCGGCCAAAAGGATTCGTTGTTGTTGTTGTTGTTGTCCTACCCTGGCTTCATTTAAGACTCCAGGGATCATCCCAACAGCCGAAGCACTTGAACACTACTGCACAAATGCAGCAGGTAGGGATGAGAACATTACGTGTGTGACCGTTTTTGATTACCCCGCCACGTGGGCAGCCACACTCCCAACTTTGGAGGATTTTAGACTGATGATGTTTTGCTAGGAGCTTGTCGTGGCTTAAGACAACCCCCGCACAACCATGCAGAACACATGGGTGCAACTACACAAAATGAAAAAAACATGAAAGGCTGGGGTCCATGGGGTAATGTCCCTCTGCAGTTTAAGCAAAAATTGACGTATGAAGGTATTTTAGTTTGCTTTTTTCTACAGTTCATGCACATGCTTATTTTAAAGCATTTGAAAAATACAGTAGACGCACAAAGATCTTGTTTAATGAAAAGAAAAGAAAAAAGGAACTTCCTTTTCTGGTAAAATTAATCAACAGGAAAAATCCTTGTATACCAGGAAAAGTTGCACCCGTGAGAACATAGCAACATTTTGATGTAGCCTTGGTGTTCTAGCTTATGTCAACTGGTCTGACACAGCCTCATGCCAAGGTGTAAAAGGATTCTAGTGGGATAGTTTCCCACAGGCCATCTAATCTCCTTATACCCGCAGGGCTGAAACCAGCGCAAATGCCTCCTAGTCCTGTGTGGAGTTATCACGGTCACTGGCACAGACTATGCTGTATCATTCTGGCATCAAGATTTTGCCAGACTAGAAAACCATTTATTGTGCAGCTCTTTCTTTACTACTGGTCCAAACTTCAGGCTAATGTCGACCAATGAAAAAAGAGAATAAGCCATTTGAATAAAGCATTAACTCATTCAAGTCGTTCCGGCCATTATATGTCCGGAGTTGATAGGTAGCTGTCAATTTGATGCATTTGCTTCGAGGGAAGTAAATCTGTGTGCACAACAATGACCTTGGGTCACTTCTAAGCTCGCTCCAATCCCTATGACCACAGTTTTGCCCCTGACTTTGCTTATGTAGTGGTTCGTTGTGGGGGAACCAATCGGTGTAGAGAGGTTTTTTTTATATAAAATCTATATGTAAAAGAGTCTGATCTAGCACTTCCCTAATGTCTAAACCTGAAGTAAAACCCCGTAATCTTCTTTCATTTCTCCTTTTGTTTATGTCTGTTTTGTTTGTGTGTTTGGCTGGAGTGGTCTGTGAGGTTTTTTTAATAATTCAAAACCGTTGCGATGCGAATGAGTTAAGGCACCGGGTGTCTATAGTTTCAGCTGGAAGAAAAACCTCCAAAAGATCACATGTTAAAAAAGATGTAATCAAAACACCTGCAAACCTCCAAGTTTGAAACCAATACAATGGAGATGCCCATGCATGCTGGTTATTGTTGGTCAAGGGGAGTGAAGCCTGTGTGAACGGTGGGTTTCCTCCCTTGGATTTAGTCTGGACTAGCGAGCAGACAAAGGTCACACATTTCGATCATGCATTTCTTTCAATTGTGTTCTCTCAATGCCATGAGCGACTTAGCTGGCTCTTTTGCCCGCCAGGTGGCATGGCGCTCGAGTGGGGCTAATCCTCTCTATATTCTTAGTTGGGGATAAAGAGAGATAGGGAGGTAGTCGGAGGAGTCCAACCCTCTCTCTCTCTCTCTCACTACGCCCAACTAAGAATATAGCGTGGTAAGCCCCACTCGAGCGTTATGCTCCCTGGCGGTCAAATAATCGCCATAAATCGACCATTGTACAGTTAGAATCAACCCATATTTTCGTTGTGTTGGATCTGTCATTTTCTTTATCAGTTGTACTGGTTTTTGTATGCTAGTCTGTTGTTTCCGACAATGACTGCCAGATAGCAGAGGGGGCAGATACTATTCTGGCGGGCTGGGCGAGAATTTGTTTATAGTGGAGATGCCTTGCCCAGGGTACATCCCCACTCTCTCGGCCACAGGGATTTGAGGTCACAGCTGGCGTTGAGGAAGGTCCCCAAAGGCCAGCCCTTCCCTTTGACTGCAGCACCAGAGCCGGTGCAAGGTGCCCCCCCCCCCCCTCGTTTGAGAGTCATAGTCTTTCACAAGAGACTAAACTGTGCCATGATTTTCCATTACTGTAGAAAATCTATTGTACAGCTCTCATGTTACTGTTGGCCCCTACTACTGGCTTATGCAGCTATCAACTGTACAGTCAGTGAGAATCAATCACTATTGTCGTTGTGTTGGGTCTGTTGGTGTTTAAAACAAAAAAATCAATATAGGGGAGACCTGGGCTGGCCCACCCCCGGGGCAGGTCTGTCGTTTCAATTTCATTGCTAAGTGCTTTGCTCTAGTCACTTAGAGCATGGGATAGCCACATACTATCATCGCGCCATGTCCCGTGTAAGTTTGGAGGATGTGCATCAATTTGTTTAGAAAATTGAGTGGCAAAAAAAGAAGTGATTTTTGCTGTTTTTTGTAGCAAATTCATGACTTAATTTCGGTTTTCATGGTGGTTTTTTTTATATGAAGATAAATTTTGGGTTTTGGTATTGAAAGGATGCTTAGTGATTGAAGATTTTGTATGATTCTGGGTTTTATTAATCATTTCTAGGCATAAGCATAAGGGGGGCAGCCTTGTCCCAGCCTGTAGGTGGACTTGCCCTGACTCAGGGCAAGTATGCCTACGTAAGGGTGGGTGTACTTTGAGCAGCATGCAGAAAAACCCTTTTGTGCTTTAACTGAATTTTCTGTATACGTACGTTGTCCACACATTTACTAAACTGTTGGTCTAAACATGGAGCTTCTACTTCAGTTAGCTTGACATTTATAACGAGGGAAGTTGAAAAGTTGGCGGACCAGCCCCGTTCTCCCCTACTGGTTCATGCAGCTATCCATTGTACAGGGAAGATCAATCAATATTGTCTGTGTGTTTGGTCTGTCCATTTTCTTTGGTAAAGGTAAAGATGTGCCTCCCCCCACCTTTACATCTCTCAGCTCTCCCCACATTTTCACACTTGCCTTTCTTACCAAACACTAAGTTGTGTCTTATCAACTTTTGGAGCTAATTTTCTTTGTTGAATAATTAATCGCAGTCATGATAAAGGCCATTATCTAATAGGAGCCCCCCCACCCCCCCTATATAGTGCAGTACACACAACAGCCGCGGAGCATTTGTCACAGTCCTGGTTCATTGCATTTTTTCCCCGTCTTGCCTTTATCTTCTACTATTATTGAATGCATGTGTTTAATTATGGAAATTAGTGTTAAATATAGCAAACGATAGAGGATGAAGTACTCAATATGCAGTAAGAAAGGCAAGACTGGAAAAATGGAAAGAACCGAGAAATGGAGGGAAGGAGGGGGGGGGGGGGGGGTGTCACATCTTTACCTTTGCCTTTTCTTTTTATCAATTGTTATTGGTTTGTGCAGCTATCAACTGATGTTTGGTTTTTGTTTGTTTTAAGTGTTATTAACTCTACACGAGAGTATGAATGAAAAATGGTGTTTTACGTCCTCTCGGTCATAGACACATATGGGACATTTGTAAATACAAAGATGGTGGGAACAATACTGGCTGCAATGCCCGGAGGCAGTGCAACACCAGTAAAGTCCTGAGTTTTTAACAATATAGATATGTACTATATGTACTACATGAGAGTATGCGATAGCGTACATCATAACATGCCTTGCACAACCTTTCAACACTAGGCGAGTTTGAATTCATAATAAAAAATGTTTTGAAAAGAATGCTTCATGGTACATTTCTGAAAATGTGTGGCATTATTTATACTAATAAAAGCTAATGTCTTAAAGTTCCAAAGTAAAGTTTTTACTACTGGCCGATTAATGACGTTTTACAAAAAAGCATGAGAAAGAAGACAAAGAGAGGGGTAGTGACTTCGTTTTCATTCATTGCCGTCCTTAAAATAGACTAGAAGTCATTTCATTGGTTGAAATCTATTAAGGGACCATGGAGGAACACTTTTAATAAGTTTTATACCAAAGAATGAAATAGTGAGGCCAAGAGAGGAGATGACGAAATTGAACAAAGGGTAATTACTCTCTTTTTCTAATGAACTCCCCTCCACCAAAGTTGATTACGATACCATTCACCTAGCAGTGCGTGGGTCAGAACCAAAGTGAGACAAGCAAAGCATCATTCTTAAAAAAGAATGTGCCAAGCTCGCCTTTATGACCCTCCACCCACACAGTACACATCAACAATGGTGGAGAGGACAACATACAAACAAATCAACACATGTCCAAGAGTGGCATAGCCTTCTAACCTTGAATATGTTACACATAAACAACATACAACACAGAACAAACTGGTAAGCCTCGAAAGAAAGTTTGGTTAATCAAAGAATGAAATAGTCAGGCCAAGAGAGGAGATGACGAAATTTTATACCAGTTTGTGTTGCATGGGTTCATTGAGTTGTGCAGTGTGAATGTTTAAACACGATGTACGCGATCGCATACTCTCGTGTTGAATGGTTGTGAAAGGAAGTGTTGGCGTTAGTTATACACTAACGTCAAAACTAAATCCACGGGCACTAAAGTCAATCAAGCTCTGTACAAAGAAATTACACTATTGAGGGCAAAAGGCTTACAGCCGATAGCCTCTGTGAAGCAATCGGCCAGTGTTGAATGAGTTAAGAAATAACAAATGGTCTTTTATTTCATTATACTTTTGTTAGTTTAGTCATGACGTTCTTGTCTGTATCGGATTAGAAGAAAAGTGTCCTCTGCCGTATTTTTTGGACTATAAGACGATACTTTCCCCCCAGAGGGAGACCCCTGCGCCTTATAATATGACTACTTAGTAAGAAAATATAACAACAAAATCTTAATTTTGTGTCAAATTTGGTTTATATATTAATCAGGTGCGCTTATACATGTATTCCGAATAATATGGTGGTTTTTTTTCCAGTTTTCTTTCTTTGTTACTGATTGTGTTTACCAAATCAAATTACTATGTAACCTATTTTTTTCTCGATTATGAATGTATTGTCACTTATAGTTGTTGGAGTTTTTTCCACGCATTTTTTCCCCCTTTTTGCTGTTATTGTGTAAGCAATTCTTATTTCATTGTTTTTTTTAAAAAAGTGTGTGTACTGTGTTCTCATGAAACGATGTTAAATATGTTTCCATTGGCATTAACGTGTGTGTGTGTGTGTGTGTGTGCTTGTTTCACATGAAATAATCTTTTCATGTATTTTTTTTCTTCTGTCTTTTAATTGCGCATACTGTTTTCAATGAAAGAATGTCATGTATTCAGTATTGTTCATGTTTATGAATGCATTTTCACTTGAAATATCAATGCCATGTATTTTTGTAATAATGGTCATTTTTTTTAATGGAATAATCATGATGTTAAATATTTCCCCAATGATGTCCTTCATGTATGAAATGATGTCATGCATTTTTCCAATAATGTCATTCGTGTATGAAATTCAGATGTCATGTATTTTTCCAAGTATGTCATTTGTGAATGAAATGATGGTGTCATATATTTTTCCACTGTCGTTTGTAATTTTGAAAAAAAAAGGTCAATTATTTTTTGCAATGTATGCATCCATAAAATAACGCCCCTTTATTTGTTCAGTAATATTCTTTTTCCAGATCAAATACTCTATGTAAAAAGGTCTGCTCTAACTGCATGAAAATGTCCATTTCAAATTGTTGCCTCCTCCTGATGACAGATGGGTAGTTTTTGTCACTGTGTGTGTGTGTGTGTGTGCATGAGTGTGTGTGTGTTTGCGTGCATGAGTGTGTGTGTGTGTGTGTTTGCGTGCATGAGTGTGTGTGTGTTTGCGTGCATGAGTGTGTGTGTGTGTGTGTTTGCGTGCATGAGTGTGTGCGTGTGTGTGTGTTTGTGTGCATGAGTGTGTGTGGTACTAGTATACATTATTCATTAGAACTTGTGACAGGCACAGTCGCAAAACAACACTCAGTCCAGGCATAGTTGCAGGTTCATAAGTTTTTGTAAGAGCGGGAAGTGTGCGTGTGCGGTGTGTGTGAGAGAGTGTGTGTTTTTGAGTGTGAGTGGTGTGGTGGTGGTGGTGTGTGTGTGTGTGTCTCTCTCTGTGCATGTGTGTGTGTGTGTGTGTGATAAGAGAGAAGGTTGGATGGAAAATAGGAAGAAGATAAACAGAGCTATCTTAAGAAAGAGAGAGAGTGAAGGGGGAGGGGGAGAAGAGAAATACCGAACAATCTAAATGATAAAACACTAAACAGCCTGCCATTGAAGAAAGGCTGGCTCAGTGCGTTGATATTATCTGTATTGTTATAATATGATCATTATGCATGCATTTCACTGCTGGGGTTGATATGTTTTGACATGCCGTCACTGTGCGGACGAGGGGTTTCAACCCTAACCTGAATTTCTCTTAGGAAGATATTAAAGTATACTAGAACAAATAAGCCCTGTGTGTATGGATGTCATGTGAACAGTGGAATGACTGGGATAAAGTTGATAATGAATGAATAGTGGAATGACTGAGGGATAAAGTTGATAAGGAATGAACAGTGGAATGACTGAGGGATAAAGTTGATAAGGAATGAACAGTGGAATGACTGAGGGATAAAGTTGATAAGGAATGAATATTGGAATGACTGAGGGATAAAGTTGATAATGAATGAACAGTGGAATGACTGAGGGATAAAGTTGATAAGGAATGAACAGTGGAATGACTGAGGGATAAAGTTGATAATGAATAAACAGTGGAATGACTGAGGGATAAAGTTGATAATGAATAAACAGTGGAATGACTGAGGGATAAAGTTGATAATGAATGAACAGTGGAATGACTGAGGGATAAAGTTGATAATGAATGAACAGTGGAATGACTGAGGGATAAAGTTGATAATGAATAAACAGTGGAATGACTGAGGGATAAAGTTGATAATGAATAAACAGTGGAATGACTGAGGGATAAAGTTGATAATGAATAAACAGTGGAATGACTGAGGGATAAAGTTGATAATGAATAAACAGTGGAATGACTGAGGGATAAAGTTGATAATGAATGAACAGTGGAATGACTGAGGGATAAAGTTGATAATGAATGAACAGTGGAATGACTGAGGGATAAAGTTGATAATGAATGAACAGTGGAATGACTGAGGGATAAAGTTGATAATGAATGAACAGTGGAATGACTAAACAAAAACAAAACAACAAACAAACAAATCCCCAGTGAGTTATCTTTTGGGATGAATTTCTTCAGAGTGAGTGTGTGTGTGTGTGTGAGAGAGAGAGAGAGAGAGAGAGAGAGAGAGAGAGAGAGAGAGAGAGAGAGAGAGAGTGTGTGTTTGTGTGTATGGAGAGAAAGTGTGTTCTGGATGACTGGTATTATTAGCTGTTAGTAAGATGTGGAAGATGATTTCAGTCCATAGTTGTTGAGGGAAAAGTGTGTTTTGCGCGATTTCAGTAAGTAGTTGTTGGTGAACGAGTGTTGTGGATGATTTCAGTCCATAGTTGTTGAGGGAAAAGTCTGTTTTGCATGATTTCAGTAAGTAGTTGTTGGTGAACGAGTGTTGTTGATGATTTCAGTTAATAGTTGTTGAGGGAAAAGTCTGTTTTGCATGATTTCAGTAAGTAGTTGTTAGTGAACGAGTGTTGTGGATGATTTCAGTTAATAGTTGTTGAGGGAAAAGTGTGTTTTGCACGATTTCAGTAAGTAGTTGTAGATGAACGAGTGTTGTGGATGATTTCAGTTAATAGTTGTTGAGGGGAAAAGTCTGTTTTGCGCGATTTCAGTAAGTAGCTGTTGATGAACGAGTGTTGTGGATGATTTCAGTTAATAGTTGTTGAGGGAAAAGTTTGTTTTGAGCGATTTCAGTAAGTAGTTGTTAATGAACGAGTGTTGTGGATGATTTCAGTTAATAGTTGTTGAGGGAAAAGTGTGTTTTGCGCGATTTCAGTTAGTTGTTGGTGAACGAGTGTTGTAGATGATTTCAGTTAATAGTTGAGGGAAAAGTGTGTTTTGCATGATTTCAGTAAGTAGTTGTTGATGAAAGAGTGTTGTGGATGATTTCAGTCAATAGTTGTTGAGGGAAAAGTCCGTTTTGTGCGATTTCAGCGAATAGTTGTCGAAGAGAGAATTTGTTGTAGATGATATGGGTAACTATTATATATATATATATATGTCAAAAAGGGTAATGGGTGAGGTAAATGAATGGGGGGGTGGGGTGAAAGGAAGCACAGTGGGAAAAATATGAAAGAAAATGTGTTTTCTGTGAAGTATAGAATCATGCCTGGTGATATTTTTGTACTCTTCCTTTGCACTTGTCATCGTTGCACTCTGCGTACAGACATTATTAATTATGATGAGGATATTATTACGGAACAAAATAAATTTGTTCAACCACAATCATGCACTTTTAACTTGTGGTCTGGAGTGGTGTGTGTGCGTGTGCGCGAGTTAATTTGCTATTTTCTAGTCGCAGAAACATCTCTTGTGTAATTCGGGCTTCTCCCATCTGGAGAGCACATCGCTGCAAGTGCAGCGCCACCCTTTTTGGGTGGTGGGGGGTGGGGGGCAGATTTGGTCTGTAACAGGTAGCGGAATTTCTACCTTGCTCTTATCCACCTTAAACTGCCGTGTTTTTGTTGGTTTTTTAACACGGGTCAGACTCGCTTTAAGTTCCCATCTGAAGGACTACATTCTGTTCGATTTTCACGTCAAACTGGAAAGAAAGGGAGAGGCCAGGATTCGAACCTGGGTCACTCACGCATTGAATTGGCAGGCGAACGTCTTTTTAACCACTATGCCACCTTCCCCCCTCTCTCTGTGTTTTATTGTGACTTTCCTGTCTTCTTCTTCTTCTGCGTTCCCGGGCCATAAGGCCACAATGGGTACGCCCGTGTCCGTTTTCCAGTTTTCAATGGTCTCCTCACTGCATTCAGCCGACACTATAATATTTTGTTGGAAAAAAGGCAGGAGAATGGGCCAAAAGTCATAAAGATAGACGACACAAAGCAAAGGAAAAAGGCAAGAGTCAAAGAGAGAGACAGATTAGAGGAAGTTACAAGCACAGAACTTCCAGAAGGTGGAGGAACTATTTGTACGGAAGACCCCCCGGTATCCTCACGGGTAAGTGGGTGGGTGGGGGGGACTTTCCTGTCATTCCTACCCCTACAGTACACACGTGAGACACCCCCTTACTCCCTCTGGCTTATTCTGTCTGTGTGTCTGTGCATGTCTTTCTCTCTTTCCACTTCTTATCCTTCTTCTTCGATCGCTCAGACAGTTTCCTGTAAATTATGAGCGCAGATGCGCCATGCTGACGTTATGCGCCTAAGTAAGAAATAATTAGGTCCAGCATGTCCGACTTAGGCTGGAGGAAATCTTTTCGAAAGTGTTTTTTTCAAAAAAAGGCTGGAGAATGGACCGGAAAGGCTGAAAGATAGTAGATGACAGCGAGCAAAAGGGAAAAAGGCAGAGTCAAAGAGAGTGACAGATTAGAGGAAGTTACAAGCACAGAACTTCCAGAAGGTGGGGGAACTATTTATACAGAAGACCCCCCAGTATCCCCACAGGGTTTTCCCCTTCTCTCTCATCTTATTCTATGGCCACCCCCCTACCCTTCACTCTCTCATTCAACTCTCCTCTATGTTTCCTTCCTCTTGGGTACCCTACCTCTTTGACACAACCTGTCTGCCTGTATAATGCACTTCTCTCTGTCTCTCTTCCCCCACCCTTCCCTCTATGATGTATCTCGCTACAAGATAATTGCATTTACGTTTCTGCTAGAAAGCGGGGAAACGTCAAATGCCACAGTGAACAGTCGATCACGGGAGGGTGATTCCTGCTGCCTGCTATGAACCAAATTGATAGCTGGGTTTCCCGAATCCACCCATGTGAGTCTGTGACTAGATATACCACACCATACCATACAATACACAGCATACCACACCATACCATACCACACCATAGCATAGCATACCAAACCATATACCACACCATACCACATCATAGCATAGCATACCACACCAAACCATATCATACCACACCATATACCACCATACCATACCACACCAAACCATATCATACCACACCATACCATACTATATACCACACCATAGCATAGCATAGCATACACCATATACCATACCATACCACACCATACTATATACCACACCATAGCATACCACACCAAACCATATACCACACCATACCACACCAAACCATATCATACCACACCATACCATACCACACCATACTATATACCACACCATAGCATAGCATACCACACCAAACCATATACCACACCAAACCATATCATACCACACCATACTATATACCACACCATAGCATACCACACCAAACCATATACCACACCACACCATACTATATACCACACAATAGCATAGCATACCACACCAAACCATACCATACCACACCATACTATATACCACACCATAGCATAGCATACCACACCAAACCATATCATACCACACCAAACCATATCATACCACACCATACCATACCACACCATACTATATACCACACCATAGCATAGCATACCACACCAAACCATATACCACACCACACCATATATACCACACAATAGCATAGCATACCACACCAAACCATATCATACCACACCATACCATACACCATATACCACACCACACCATATAGCATACCATACCACACCACACCATACCATACCACCATACCATACCACACCAAACCATATCATACCACACCATATACCACACCATGTAGCATACCATGCCACACCATACCATATCATACCACACCATACTATATCACACCATACCATACCATACCACACCACATGCCATACCACACCATGTAGCATACCATACCACACCATGTAGCATACCATACCACACCAAACCATATACCACACCATACCATACTATATCACACCATACCATACCACACCACATGCCATACCACATCACACCATAACATACCACACCATACCATACCATGTAGCATGCCATACCATACCATACCCCGCCATACCATACCATACCCCACCACACCACACTATGCCACACCTCACCACACCATTCCATACCATACCACACCACACCATTCCATACCACACCATACTATACCCCACCACACCACACCACACCACACCATGCCATACAATACCATGCTATGCAATGCAATGCAATACAAATCTCTGCAAAGCCAGTCTCGTTGCCGTAACACTCACACACCAATAACACAGCAAAAACATCCTGCAATTTGGCTTTATTAGTTAAAATCGAGCTAACTGATCATCAAAAATAATTCAATATGCAAAATGCAAACACACGCTTTGATAAAATAAACAAAAGTGTTTCTGCTTGTGACTGAAGTAAGTTAACAATGATTGTATTCAAAAAAGAACAACATTATTATTTTTGGGAAAAGAATATTTATACATTGTGACAAGAGATCAAATTTCAATTTTGTTCTCATCTGCATAAGAAAATTAACAGCAGCAAAATAATAAACAATAATATGTATAAAAAAAATACCCCATTTTCGTTAGATTAAAAATTAATATAATAATAATAATAAATTGAGCTTATATAGCGCTCTTCGAAGAAGAAAAAAAACCATCCTCAGAGCGCTTCACAAAATATCCCACTTTCATGAGTGCAACTACACACAATGAAAAAACCTGAAAGGCCTGGGTCTAGGGGTAATGTCCCCCTGCAGCTGAAACAAAAACTGATTTATGAAGGCATTTCAGTTTGCTTTTTCGACAATTTATGCAAATGCTTATTTTAACCCTTTCACCGCCAGCCATATTTCAGCCAAAAATGTCCATGAAATGTACCTGGGGAGAGAACAAAATCCATCTGCAGTATTGAGGATTCTTCTGTGACAGATATAAAATAAGGTCTATCCTTACTTCCCAAAACTATGACAAGAAAGGGTCTTTGGATAATAGAACCCAATTTGATGCGTTTTAGTGACATAGGTGTTAAATTACTTTGGTGCTAAAATGCGACTTTGGCGGTGAAAGGGTTAAAGTGTTTGAAAAATACAGCAGACACACGAAGATCTTGTGTGACAATTTTTTTTTTTAAAGAAGAACTTCCTTTTCTGGTAAAATTCATCAACAGGAAATCCTTGTATACCAGGAAAAGTTGCACCCATCCCACTTTAGATTAACAAATAATATCCCGCTTTTTGTTGTGAAGTCTAACTTTCTCCGTACGCTGCAAAAGGCCCCACCCCACCTCTCTTTTTCTTTTTTCCTCAATGGCGTGGCATCACGTTGGGGCCCGATTAGCAGGACCTGGCTGGCTGGGTCATTCTCTCGCTTGGCGCGGCATCAGGTTAGGGGCCGATCAGCGGAACCTAGCTGGCTGGGCCAGGCCTTCGGTCTTCTTCTTCTTCTACTGTCAACTTTCTTCTTCTCAGTAGTACCTCAGTGTGCATTTCCGTAGATTCCCCTAAAGTAACAGCGACAGACTAGTCAAAAGTGACTGTGGTCGCTTTATGGAAAGGAACAAAAGGCCAACAGTTATCGGTACATTCACTAACCTTGCCATTTTCAGGCATGGTAGTGGGGGCAAAGTGGGTTTCACGGAAGAATATCCAACCGATTCTGCATTTCATTTGAAAGATGTCGACTCAAACTAAAATGATGAAGTTGGGCGTCAAAATGAAGAAGAAGAAGAAGAAAAAGCACTAGGATCACAAATCTGGAAACGTGTGGCGTGAACTAGGCTGCGCACGACTGCTAACTTCGGCGGGAAGTTGCTTGTTCAATCATTCACATCCGGTTCCACGAAGCGATAGCATAGGTTTTAACGCACGTAATTTTTAGGCACCCGAGCGAATTTTTACCCCGGCTTTTTAAAATTATTTGTGTGTGTGTGTGTGTCAATTTCACTTTCGCGGATTTTCCGCTATTCGCGGAGGTCTACCATGCCTGCAGTTTAGTCTAATTTACATGTTACTACCCGTGATAACTGTTTAAGATGCACTCATGAATACCGTGCCAGGTGAATGAAGCAGTGAGTGTGAAGGTCACCACAGCAAAAGCTTACATTAGTGCTGTGGAAAAATGGGTTTTAACTCATTCGCATCGCAACGATTTTGAATTATTCAAAAAACTCACAAATCACTCCAGCCATACACACAAACAAAACAGACATAAACAAAAGGAGAAATGAAAGAAGATTACAGGGTTTATACTTCAGGTTTAGACATAGGGAAGTGGTAGATCAGACTTTTTTTTATACATAGACTTTATATAGAAAAACTCTCTACAGCAATTAGTCCCCACTTCAAACCACTACAAATGCATAGTAAGAGGCAAAAGTGTGGACTAAGGGAGCGAAGCGAGCTTAGAAGTGACCAAAGTGTGGTGTGCACAGATTTACTTCCCTTGAAACAAATTCATCAAACTAACAGCTATCTATTAATTCCGCACATATATGGCTGGAATGACTTGAACGAGTTCAAACTATCGACAATCAAACAACAACAAATTGATTGACCCACACAACGACAGGACACAAAAGTGTGTCTCTTAACATAATCAGGCATATTCGAGTCAAAAGTACATGGACTTTCTGACTCAAATTTTAAAGCAAGTTGTACTCACACGCATACACACAAGCCCCACCTTTAAAATGTGCTTCAATTTTCACTGAAATGTCTAGAGGCAAAGCAAATAAATCCTTTTTCGATTTGTAGGAATTTCTTCCTAGTCAGAGAGGGAAGGCAAATCTGTTCTTATTTTAGCAAACATATTCCCCCCCGTGGGGGAGTGGGGTCTTTCATACAAATAGTTCCACCACCTTCTGGAAATTTTGTGCTTGTAACGTCCTCTAATCTGTCTCTCTCTTTGACTCTGCCTCTTCCCTTGCTTTGTGTCATCTACTATCTTTCTGACTTTTTGGCACATTCTCCTGCCTTTTTTTCTCTCCAAAAATATCTTCCATATAGATTCTCCTTTGAGCTCCTCCGGAATCGGAACGTGTCGGCTGAATGCAGCGAGGACACCAGTGCAAACTAAAAAACCGGACACATACGTACCCATTGTGGCCTTGTGGCCCGGGAACGCAGAAGAAGAAGAAGAAGAAGAACCAAACGTATAACTAGACAACGTATTTACAGAAACTGACCTTAAACAGCTTTACGCTTGGATCTCTACTTAACAAGTTCAGTGAGGTCCAACTTTCTCTGAACATTTAGATCAGGGTCAACACAATACTGTCATGGAACTATAAAGCTGACTAAAACACACCAAAAACAACAACAAAAGAACATAAAATAAAGCAATGAAAGCCTTGGCCAAAAGTGATCTTGTCCAAACTAAAGTGGTAATACAATCGTTAGAATTTGTTCCGGCTGAATGAATGTAACACAATTAATAAAATGAGAAGATGAAAGCACAGAGGGTGCAACAAGCGTTCTTATTTATTTTCTGGTAGTACCGTCCGACTTTTAACCCCATTGATACCAAGGAATCAGGACTGCTGGCATTTTGAATGATGTTCACAATATTGTTTACATGAAAGCCCTTACGAAACAAGAACGCACTTGAATTTGTTTGTTTTATTCAAGAAAATCACGAACATGGTCCTCATTTTCATTTACTGGTGATTATAGAAAGTATGTGCGATCACGCGCGCACGCACACACACATTCTGTATGGAAACCCATACGCAATCTGCACTAAAAAAATCTGAGTAGGATTAGGAAGTAAGAACAAAAAAAGTCCATCCCTGAAACTCTAATGCTATGCCCTACGTTGCTGCTGTGAGTTACTGAGACATTTTCCAATCAGAATAATCAAACATCATAAAACAACAGAAAATATGTGAGACATTAAGAAAAGGATGAAGGAGAAAGAGAGAAAATGAACACGATTCACACTTGACATAGCTGCCCCCCCCCCCCCCCCCCCCCCCCCCCCTCCTCCCCCCTAAAGGGATACCGGAGATCTTTCGTACAAATAGTTATCCTACCTTCTGGAAGTTCTGTGCTTGTAACTTCCTCTAATCTGTCACTCTCTTTGAACCTGCCTTTTCTCTTTTGCTTACTGTCATCGACTATCTTTCTGCCTCACTCAGACCTGTTTACCCCAAATCTTCACTGTCAGTAATCCCAAGCTCTGAAAACAGTAATTTCAGGCATCTGTCCGTAATTTTGCTGTCCGTACCTAGAAAAATGGCGGCATGGAGAAATAAACCGTAAGTATTCATTCAAGGGACATCACTCGAAGTGATACCTTTGATAGCAGACGACACAGTAGCGAGTACGGCTCAAACGCCATGCCTTCTTTTGATTTCTTCTTTTTTCGCACTCGTTCAGCGGAAATCCAGATTTTTTGGGTTGCTGACCGTAATAGCGTAATCGGAGGTCTCAAAACGTAATAATTACAAATCTGTAGGGAAAACAGGTCTGCTCACTGGTCCATTCTCATGCATTTGATCTAGAAACTCTTAAAAAGAATTTCTTCAGCTGAAGACGAACTTCCGACCAGAGACACTGGTTAATAGTACAGCCAGGACCCCTGTGGGGGATACCGGGGGCTGTCTTTCCATACAAATAGTTCCTCCACCTTCTGGAAGTTCTGTGCTTGTAATCTGTCTCTCTCTTTGACTCTGCCTTTTTCCTTGCTTTGTGTCATCTGCTGACTTTTTGGCCCATTCTCCTGCCTTTTTTCCCCAAAAAAAATCTTCCATATAGTTTTCTCCCTCCAAAATTGGAACGTGTCGGCTGAATACCAGTGAAAACTGGAAAACGGACACATACGTACCTTAGCCATCGTGGCCTTATGGCCTGGGAATGCAGAAGAAGAAGTAGTACAGCCAGGATGAATGAAAGTACAGAGCTTCACAAGGCTTTACTGAATGAACGAGAAGACCCATGTGTGCTTGAATGAACAGGGGCTTAAACCTGACGTTTGCCATTTTTTTCTTTATGTTAATTCACCTCACCCTTCTCCCCTTTATGCTTCCTGAAAAAGAATAGGAAGATACTGTAATTTTCGGGTTATAAGGCGATATTTTTTTCTCCAATTTCGACCTATGCGCCTAATAAACAAGGGCGCCCTATTAGTGAACAAAATCATAAGAAGAGAGGCAACGATTGCCGTGTTCAGTAAAGTCTACTGTGAGTCAGACATTGAAAGTGGTCACGAGTCACCGATATGACGAATACTCGCGTTAAAATCCATATTATCGTCCGAGATACTGTCCAACAGATGCCATAACCCTTCATTGGATGTAAAAAGCATTGTTGTAGAGCTTAAAATGCCATAGTTCTATGAGTTTTCGCAAAGAATTGTCCAAACACATCAACAGGAAGCAGCTCAAACGGAAGTTTGATTATTTGAAAGGGGAGCCAACTCTCGTTTATGACAGCAGTAATGGCGGTCGGTTAACGTTAATAGGGCTACAAAGATTGACTTTCTTTTGCGAGGTGTGCATCGCCTTATAAACGAGGGCACCTTTTACTTTAATTTTTTCCCGATTTTTCTTGAAAATTGCCCTCTTTGCCTTATACACAGTAGCGCCTAATGATCCGAAAAATGTGGTCCATGTTACACCTATAAAATATGGTCAATGCTAGAAAGAAATGAAGTACTATACACCTACAAAATATAGCAAATACCCAGCATTGGAAAAACAAAAAGCTTTATTTTAAAAATGAAAATAAAGAAAGACTAAACAAAGCAAACAATTCTCACTCTCCATTATTACAATGCCCGCCGAATGGAAGAATCTACCCAGCGCAAAAAGAAAATACACTGCAAGAAAACTTTTATTTTTGTCAAGTTAGAATGGTTTTTGTCTGCGTGTTTGAAACATTTTCAATCAGCATGTCACAAACAAAGGAATAAATACATACCGTATTTTACGGACTATAAGACGATACTTTTTTTTTCTAAACTGAGACCCCTGCGCCTTATAATGTGACTGACAATATAGTGAGAAACTATAATAACAACATTTTTGTGTGAAACTTGTGGGGTGCGCCTTACAATCAGGTGCGCCTTGTAGTCCGTAAAATATGGTACTTGCATAGACATTGTTCCTCCGAGTCCAATTTTATTGGTATCCATGCACAAGCTTTTGTTGATAACTGAAAGCATGAACAAAAAAAGCAAACACACACACGGAATATCCCCATTATCACAAAGTAAGAGAAGCGTGCAAACACACCGCATGTCAGAATCGTGGTGTGTGTTGTTTTTACAAATAGTTCCCCCACCTTCTGGGAGTTCTGTGCCAGCAACTTCCTCTGATCTTTCACTCTCTTTGACTCTGCCTTTTCCCATCGCTTACTGTCATCTACTATGTTTTCTGCCTTACCGGTCCATTCTCCTGCCTTTGTTCTGGTAATTCTGTAAATTACAAAGATGTTCTCCAGCCGAAGACGGACATGCTGGGCGTTCTTGTTTTTTAAGGTACATAATGGCAGCATGACGCATCTGCGCTCATTTGACAGGAAACCGAGAGATCGATGAAGAAGAAAAATCTGCTTCCCCTTGCCTCTATTGTCTGCCCTTCTACCTCCCCATCCCACTAAAGCATGCAACACCCCCCCTCCAAAAAAAAAAGAAGTAAAAAAGTAAAAAAAAAAAAATGCTAAAAAAAACCTGCACAGAATATACCTCCCCCTATTCCTACAATCTATATTTCCCCCCGAAGTCAGAGTGTGGCTGCCCACATGGCGGGGTAATCAAAAACCGGTCACACACGTAATGTTCTCACCTGTAGCTGATGCACTTGTGCTGTTAGTGTTCAAGCGCTTCCGCTGTTGGGATGATCCCTGGAGTCATTAAGCCAGGGTAAATCAACAACAGCAACAACAACAACATAATCTATATTCCCACCTCCATAAAAACACACATATTTATTCAACAAGCAAGCATGTTGAAACATCATTCATTCTTTAGTTCTACGTATGTTCACCTGTAAGTGATATTACTGAGACAATTTTTAAAAAAAAATGTATGTGTGTGTAATTAACACCTTTCGCCGCCAGCCATTTTTCAGCCCAAATATACCATTAAACTTGATTGGGTAGAGAAAATTTGTTATCTGCGATATTGTGAATTTCTCAGTGACATGCATAACATTAGGCCTCCCAAAATTAAGAAAATAGGGTCTTTGGATAACAGGCCCTGATTTGACGCCTTTTAGCTACATGCGTGTTAAACCATTGTGGTGCATAAATGTGACATTGGAGGTGAAAGGGTTAAGCCTACAGCAGGTAGGCTGTAGATAGTGTGCACAAATCAATGGACAAGAAAGACACCATTTCACTCATCACCGTGGAGACTAATAACAATTGGTGTTAAAGCAAAGCCATTTTATTCTGCTGTTAAAGCTAAAAAAACATGCCAAAAAATGTGTGTGTGTGTGTGTGAGAGAGAGAGAGTGTGTGTGTGTGTGTGCGTGTGCGTGTGCATGTGCGTGTGTGTGTGTGTGAGTGTGTGTGTGTGAGTGTGTGTGAGAGAGAGAGAGACAGAGAATGAGAGAGAGAGAGAGAGTGTGTGTGTGTGCGTGCGCGTGTGTGTGTGGACTGTGTGCGTCAGAAGATTCCATGTTAATTTACATAGCAACAAAAAAGAAGTTCCTTTGAACAAGCCTTTTCTTTAATTACAATTTCAAACAAAAAAGGACCACACACAAAATTATGTTGCGCTATTGTATTTACAAAATGACTACAAAGATAAACATGGGAAAAAAGCAACAACGACAGAACACAAGCTCAGAAAATTAAAACAAAAATTAGGAAAAAGAAAGAAAAAATATTCCAGAATTACCAACACATAAAGTGTGAAACTAAAGTATCACAACGTTAACAAAATCAAATGTTACAAGTTTCACAAAACAACAACAAAACCAAAAGAAACAAAAAATTAATGAGAATATAAAACTGATTCCTTAACAAACAAAATGCCCTGCCAAACACAAATACGCTTGCAAAAATGACACCCCCTTCCCTTTCTCCCCTCTCTCTCTTTCCCCCTCGAAAACATTATCTCACAACAAAGCATACCGATCTACGACTAGACGAACAAACACCCCACACATAAACACACACATAAATGTGTCAACAAGAACATTAAACAACACAAAAACACACACATGTACCAAAAGTTTTTTTTTGGAAATGTGCGCGTACTTACACGCGCACATTCACACACACGCACATTTCCTATCAGTAAACAAATCCAGCACAAAACACAACCAACTAAGAAAACAGCTAAAACAAAACGGCACGGAAACGAACACAGAACAACATCACAGCAGTTAGCTAGCAGCAGGTGTGCAGGGAACCCATCTCCACGTCGCTCCGTGTTTTCCCTTCAAGTCTCTCCCTCGTCTCCCTGTTTGTGTATCTCTTACGCTCTCCCCCCTTCTCTGCTTTGCTCTCCCTCGCTCTCTTTCTCTCTCTCAGAGGTGGTCGCGGTGCCAGATCCATCGCTTGCAGGACTGCTCAAAGTTGTGCGACACCCACTGGCTCTCCAACAGCCGCAGCCGCTCCCGACTCAGGAACAGAGGCTTGCCCCGCCTGAAACACCCAGGGAAATTTATTAAAAAAGCAATGAGAAAGGTCGATATCAGACAATAAAAAACGGCACACAGACACACGTAAGACAGACACACACATTGGCTCTCCAAGAGATGCAGATGCTCAGGACTCGGAGACAGGGGTTTGCCCCGCCTGAAACACCAAGGGAAATTGAAGAAAAAGCAATGACAAAGGTCGATATCAGACAATAAGAAACGCACACAGACACAGGTAAGACAGACACACACATTGGCTCTCCAAGAACTGCAGATGCTCAGGACTCGGGGACAGAGGTATACCACGCCTGAAACACCCAGGGAAATTGAAGAAAAAGCAATGAGAAAGGTCGATAAACAGACAATAAGAAATGGTACACAGACACATTCAGACACAGGCAAGACAGACACACACATTGGCTCTCCAAGAGATACAGATGCTCAGGACTCGGAGACAGGGGTTTGCCACGCCTGAAACACCCAGGGAAACGGACAAAAAAGCAATGAGAAAGGTCGATAAACAGACAATAAGAAATGGCACACAGACATTCAGACACAGGTAAGACAGACACACACATTGGCTCTACAAGAAATGCAGATGCTCAGGACTCTGGGACAGAGATTAACCATGCCTAAAGCACGTAAAAATAGTGGAATGACACAGATAAAGAATCACTGAACAAAAAAACAACAACATGCAGACATACTGCCATGACACACAGACAGAGACTGACAGATGGCTAAATACGTTTCGCTTTTCTTCCCCATGCAGATCTGAATAAACAGAACTTCACATGTAACAAACAGACAGACAGACAGACAGACAGACAGACAGACAGACAGACAGACAGACAGGCACCAATTTCAGTATTGGTTTCCTTCGCTACATACATCCAGACAAACCAAGGTGGGACAGACAGAAGAATAGAAAGTCAGGCAAGCAGAGAGACAGACGCTTCAAGATTGTTTTTTTCTTCATAGCTTAGGCATACAGGCAGAATGACAGACAGACCCTCCTCCTCATAATGATTCAGACAGACGAAGCCACACAGAATGATAATAATAATAATAACTAACATTCATAGAGCGCCCTTTCTCTCTTGAGCTCACGGCACTTCACAATTATTTTAATAAATACATAGATCATAAATAAGCAATACAATATTAACTATCACAAACATGCACACAGCCACAACACGCACGCACGCACATGCACACACCCACACCCGTGCGCGTACACACCCACACACAACGTGGGGAACATAATTTAAGGCAGGAAACAGGACAAGGAAGAAATCAGAGGTATTGCCGGAAGAGGTGAATTTTAAGAGTGGTTTTGAAAGATTGGACAGATTTAGCAGAACGAAGTTCATATGGTAGGGTGTTCCAGACAGAAGGGGCGCTGAAAGAAAATTAACGTTCACCATATGTCTTAGTGTTTGTACGAGGAATAGAAAGGATAAGTTTGTCAGAAGAGGAACGGAGAGACCTGGAGGGTGAGTACAGGTGAACGAGATCAGAGATCAGTCAGCGACACACAGACCCCCACCCCCCCACCCGCTTCCACTTTTGATTGTCTCCTTCATATTGGCTTAGGTATACAACATCTACAATTTAAGACACAAACAGACCTCCAGGATCTGCTCAGAGCTTTGAATGATGGTTGGTTGATGGTTCATCCCATATGTGCTGCTTTGCAGCCGAGTGGACGTAAAACCTAACTTTCATGGAGAGAAAGAAAACACAGACAGACGGCAGAGTGACGAAAGGACAGACAGAGAGACAGACGGACAGACAGAGAGACAGACAGACACTGACTTGAGGTCTCTGTCCTCTTCGCCGTGCTGGTCCAGGTATACAGAGCCCCACAGTGTGGCCCTTGGACCCCGCAACACCACCACGATGCTGGAGTTGACCAGGAGAAATATCCCCGTGCCTCCCCCACACTGCACCGAGTGCTGTAACAATGTAACATTGGTCATCACGTAACGCGTTCAAACACATTGGTGGTCACATTGGCACAGCACTGCTCCCTGAAGCAAGAGGGATATTCACACACACACGCACACTATACTTACAGAGACACACTCAAACACATACACACACACACAGCGTACTTACAGAGACACACTCATAACACATTGGTGGTCACATCAGCACAGCTCTGATCCTGAAGCAAGAGGGATGTTCACACACACATGTGCCCATGCACTTAGCACACGTTAATCCCAGTGGCAACGAAAAAGTTGTCATTCGGTCAAAATTTACCCACCCACCTCTTTTCCTCCTCATCAGTCACACAAAAATCGCATGCAAAAATGTTTTTTTTTAAATTGGGTGGCACGCCTCTGGCTACGACGCGCTCTCCAGGTGTGAGCAACCCGAATTTCACAGAGACGCCTCTGTGACAATAAAGTACCTAATACCTAATAATACACACACACACACAAAGTGTAGTGTACTTACAGAGACACACTCAAACACATTGGTGGTCACATCGGCACAGCACTGCTCCCTGAAGCAGAGGAATGTTCACACACACACACACACACACACACACACACAGTTCACTTACAGAGACACACTCAAACACGTTGGTGGTGACATCGGCACAGCACTGCTCCCTGAAGCAGAGGAATGTTCACACACACACACAGCATACTTACAGAGACACACTCAAACACGTTGGTGGTGACATCGGCACAGCACTGCTCCCTGAAGCAGAGGAATGTTCACACACACACACAGCATACTTACAGAGACACACTCAAACACGTTGGTGGTGACATCGGCACAGCACTGCTCCCTGAAGCAGAGGAATGTTCACACACACACACAGCATACTTACAGAGACACACTCAAACACGTTGGTGGTGACATCGGCACAGCACTGCTCCCTGAAGCAGAGGAATGTTCACACACACACACAGCATACTTACAGAGACACACTCAAACACGTTGGTGGTGACATCGGCACAGCACTGCTCCCTGAAGCAGAGGAATGTTCACACACACACACACACACACACACACACAGTATACTTACAGAGACACATTCAAACACGTTGGTGGTGACATCGGCACAGCACTGCTCCCTGAAGCAGAGGAAGGCCCCGCAGATCAGACACAGGGTGGGGTCCTTGGGTACACGCCGGCACCCGCTGCATGCCTGGTGGCGGTACATGCTGAAGATGTCGTAGTAACGCTCCGGCAAACACAGCAGGCGGGGCTGAGCCCACTTGTCGTCGATGTTCATGAGCGACTGCAAACACGAAACAACACTCCCCTTCAATCAAATAAAGTTTCGTTTTTCAAGCATTAACCCTTTCACCGCCAATGTCACATTTTTGCACCACAATGATTTAACACCCGTGTCATTAAAAGCCTTGAAATCAGGAAGCGCTATTCAGTGATCTTGGGTTCTCAATTTTTAGAGGTAAGGATAGGCCTTATTTTAAACATGTCACAGAGGAATCCCCAATATTTCAGACAAAATCTTTTCTAGACCCATGTCAGTTTAATACTAAAATGTTGGCTTAAAAACTGCTGGCGGCGAAAGGGTTAACAATGTGGTGAGAGTTTTAAATGCTTTGCAAATCTGCATTCTTTTTTTGTTCTTTTCTGTCCCATCTTCTGGGCTGTACAGTGGCGTTGCTCCAACGCCGCTCATTCCGAATCCCAATTCGCAGCCGCCGTGGCGTAGTGGTTAGCGTCGCGGACTACTGGCTGGGTGGTCTTGGGTTCGAATCCCATCAGAGGCGGGTTTATTTTTGGTCACGGACAGACTCCTACCCACAGTGAGTGGCTATGGGCTCAACGGGAAGACTGAAACCACACAGTCGAGCTTCATCCGATTAACGGATGCAATTCTGAGAGTGTTGCTCTAATTTCAAGACCAAAATTTCGGAGGAGCTCAAAGGAGAAAAATTATTTGGAAGATTTTTTTGAAAGGAGAATGGGTCAATAAGTCAGAAAGATAGTAGATGATAGAAAGCAAAGGGAAAAGGCAGAGTCAAAGAGAGTGGCAGATTTGAGGAAGTTACAAGCACAGAGCTTCCAGAAGACGGGGGAACTATTTTTACAAAAGACCCCACGGGGAGTCTGATTAATTTTGACAGACAGATAGATAGATATACCTTGCACTTGGAGGGCTTGGCCTTGGCAAAATTGTTCAGATCCTGGCACCAAGCCCTGACCAGGCCGAAGGGGTCAGTGACCGCCCACTGCACACACCCGATGCCCGTCACCTCCCCCCGCGCCTGACCCCCCATGTCCACCGACGACGACGACGACGATGATGATGACGAAGGATGCAGGTCCAGGTATCGCACCAGGGAAGCAAACTCTGTATGTTCCTGCAGCGACCACAATGACACACGCGCGTTTTAAACTCGGTCTCTTTGGGTGTTAATGTTGACGCACATAGTGTGCATCTCTGACGCTCCAAACTGTCTATAAAATGCTCTGGGTTTTAGACCAGTGCGGTCACACAAGCAGACCTGTTTACCCCCTACACAAGTCTTGAGTAGTCTGGATAGCTGAAATGAGTAGCTTTGGTGCGAAATGTGTAGCTTTATTCATTAAACCATCAAACAATGTTCACTGAAAATGAGTAATTAGAGCATTATTTTCAATTGTGAAGAGTAGTAGAGGTCCAAATTGAGTAGAATACTACTCGAAAAGAGTAGAATAAACAGGTCTGCACAAGTAATGTTCTCATCCGTAGCTGATGCACCTGTACCATAGTGTTCAAGTGCTTCCGCTGTTGGGAGGATCCCTGGAGTCTTTTAGCCAGGGTACGACAACAAAAACAACAGACCAGTTTTTCACCTGATGCAAAATTTAAAATAAAAAAAAAGTTAAAAAATAACAAATGAGAGACCCCCTGAAATCTCCAGGCGACCCCCTTAAGAATTTAGACATATTTCGAGCACTGACTCCAACCCCAATGATTTCGTAGATAGAATTAACACTGTGATGTTCATTTTTTTTTAAAACACCTTTTGCTACATTGACAAAGGAAAACGCACACCGCAATTGAGCAAAGAATGAGAGAAACAGGAAAAAGCACAGAAGTAAAACAAACAGGCATGGTAGTGGGGGTAAAGTGGTTTTCAAGGAAAATGGCCGGGGGTCCAGGGGGCCGAAGAACATTCAATAAAATTCAATCAATGAGTGAAATTTTCACTTTTTCATGCCATTTCAATGCATTTTTTAATAATTTTGTTTCAAACTGTTTCGCGGATTTTCCGCGATTCGCGGAGGTCTACCATGCCTGACAAATGCACTGATTTTCTTTCCCTCAAAGAATAAACAGCACGAGACAATCAAACACGAAACCAAACCCAGACAGTTACCTGCAGCTCCTCCAGGCACGGACCAAACAAGGTCTGTCGCAGCAAAGCGGCCATGCGGAGGAACGGCAAACAGAACTCCTGCACCCACGACTCCACACTGAGGGGGGACCACACACTCTGACAGATCTACAACACACACACACACACACACAGTCAATTGAATTAACAACATGTCAAACACTTGGACAGATCTAAGGAAACACATAGCCAGGGTCATTTGCTTTAACTACAACACTTTGAGATCTGAGAATACAACAACATACAGTATTTATACGGCGCTGAACCTTGATATAAATCAAATAAAAGCGCACACACGTGTGCATTCATAACGCATTCAAACAAAAACGCAATACAAAGCAAACACACACGGATGACATAAATGGAACATAGCAGAAACAGACCTAATGGCAAGAGAGAGAAGAGAAAGAGAGCGGAGCTTTAATGTCGGGGGAACAGGTGGGTTTTGAGGTTAGCTTTGAAAGCAGAGAGGGTCGGTCGCTGACGGAGGGAGAGAGGAAGTTTGTTCCAGGAGGTAGGTCCTGAGACAGCAAAAGAGCACCGACCAACAGTTGAAAGCTTATACCTAGGGATCTGGAGAGAAAGAGGGTCAGAAACTGAACGTAAAGTGTGAGCTGGTGTGTAGATGGTAAACACACACATATAGCCATGCTCACTGAATTAACAACATGAAAAAACACTTTGACAGATCTAGGGAAACACACATAGCCATGGTTAACAACATGTTAAACACTTTGACAGATCTAAGGAAACACACATAGCCATGGTCAATTGCTTTAACTACAACACTTTGAGATCTGAGAATACATGCACATAGCCATGGTTAATCGATTTAACAACATGAAAACAATTTGACAGATCTAAGGAAATACACATAGCCATGGTTAACAACATGTTAAACACTTTGACAGATCTAAGGAAACACACATAGCCATGGTTAACAACATGTTAAACACTTTGACAGATCTAAGGAAACACACATAGCCATGGTTAACAACATGTTAAACACTTTGACAGATCTAAGGAAACACACATAGCCATGGTTAACAACATGTTAAACACTTTGACAGATCTAAGGAAACACACATAGCCATGGTTAACAACATGTTAAACACTTTGACAGATCTAAGGAAACACACATAGCCATGGTTAACAACATGTTAAACACTTTGACAGATCTAAGGAAACACACATAGCCATGGTCAATTGCTTTAACAACAACATTTTGAGATGGTTAATCGATTCAACAACATGAAACAAGTTTGACAGATCTAAAGAAACACACATAGCCATGGTCAATTGCTTTAACAACAATACTTTGAGATCTGAGAATACACACACACATAGCCATGGTTTAATCGATTTAACAACATGTTAAACACTTCCGACAGCCCTTGCTGTAAGAGCAGACGTCGCAGAGCACCACACAACCTTTCATCATCAATCCCCTTCCTTCACCTCTATAGTTAGACCTATCTACTTTACCTACCTCATCATACTATCTTCTTACTCATCCTCGCTGTTTCTTTATCTATTATTTGTTAACTATCCCTCTAGCTCCCATAGTGAATAAAAGGAAGATACATATTCAACGAACGAATCTTTTTTTTGTTTGAAAAAAAAGAGAGGTTGTGGCAGTTCCCGAAGTCTCTGGACAGAAGGAACTGAGAGTGAACAATAACACGCACGCCTCTAAAACGTTACAACTGGACATTAACACAGAACATTAACACAAGACTGTATACATGCGTATTCAAATCTATCAATAATACTATCTGCATCGTTAAAAATTCGGGACTTTCCTGGAGTTGCACTGCCTCCGGGCATTGCCTCCAGGATCGTTCCCACCATCTTTATATCTACTAATGTCCCATATGTGTCTGTTTCAGACCGAAGGACGTTAAATGGATTTTTATCATTTTTATGCGTATTCCAACTCACAGCCAGAAAGTCGTTGCCGGTGTCCATTTGCTTGTAGAGGGGGGAGGTCCCCAGCTGACTGATGATGAAGTTCAGCCATCTCTGCAGGGAGCTGGCTGTCGCCTGCAGGGGGACACACACACACACCACAACATTGCAACAGCCAAGGTCACCGTATCAGTGAGAAGGCTGGCTTTACTAGAAGGCGAGAAGTCTTCTTCTTCTTCTTCTTCTTCGATCGCTCAGACAGTTTCCTGTCAATTATGAGCGCAGATGCGTCATGCTGCCGTTATGCGCCTAACTAAGAAATAGTTAGGCCCAGCATGTCCGACTTCGGCTGGAGGAAATCTTTTTGAAAGTGTGTCGTGAAAACAGGCAGGAGAATGGACCGGTAAAGGCAGAAAGATAGTAGATGACAGTGAGCAAAGGGAAAAGGCAGAGTCAAAGAGAGTGGCAGATTAGAGGAAGCTACAAGCACAGAACTTCCAGAAGGTGGGGGAACTATTTATACAAAAGACCCCCCGGTATCCCCACGGGGGGACCCAACAACATCATTTGGAGAAAAAATATTTTTTCCCCACAGACTGAGACCCCTGCGCCTTATAATGTGACTGATAATATAGAAAGAAAATAGAGTAACAAAATCTAAACAAGTGCAACGCCGAGCGGCTGCAAAGTCCCCTCGCAGCATCGCCGAGCTACTCCGAAATCGGAATGTGTCGGCTGTACACATACATAAAAACGCATCAAAACAGCACGTAACTACATAAAAACGCATGAAAACAGCACGTAACTGAATAGTTTTTTATAGATAGCCTTGGGGTTCGGACCCGTGATTTGAGCGCGTGCGATCATGCGCACACGCGCGCACAGAAAAATTCATGACAACTGTGTTATAGACCATTCAAATACATGCAAAACTTCGCGAGATATTAGCGATTATGTGTTTCGGGGTTTGAACCCCGTAACTGGCGCGACCTTGACCTTAATGTAAAACTAAATACATCAGTGGATAGCTTGCATCTTGGCAAACTAGTATACCAAATTTGATGATGATAGACTGAATAGTTTTTGAGAAAAACAGACGAATAGCCGGACGGACGGACGGACGCCGGACGGACGGACGAGACAAAATTAATAGTTCCCTGAACCTTCGGCTCGGGGGCTAAAACATTTTTAGGGGTGCCTTGTAATGAGATTTTATAGTCCGTAAAATTCGGTACAGTAAATCATGAATGAAAGCTAGGTAGAAACCCAACAACATAATTTGGAGATGAATAAAGTATAATGTTGTAGTTCTCTTCTTCTCCAGGCCATATGGCCATAATGGGTGAGGTACGTCTGTGTCCGGTTTTTAGTTTTCACTGGTCTCCCCGCTGCATGCAGCCCACACATTCCGATTTAATGATATTGTAGTCCAAAAACTATGGTACCAATATCAATTATTATTTTGTTAACGAAATTGAACAAAGGGTAAATACTCTCTTTTTCTAATTAACTCCCCTCCACCAAAGTTGATTACGATACCATTCACCTAGCAGTGCGTGGGTCAGAACCAAATTATTATTTTGTTAATCATGACGACTATAGCAGAAACTCCAATCCATGATGTTGTTGCTGTTTCTTCTGAAATAGGAATGTGTCGGCTGAATGCAGCGAGGAGACCAGTGAAAACCGGAAAACGGACACATTGTGGCCTTATGGCCCAGGAACGCAGAAGAAGAAGAAGACGAAGTTGTTGTTGTCGTACCCTGGCTAAAAGACTCCAGGGATCATCCGAACTGTAGCACTTGAACAATATGGTACAAATGCATCAGCTAGGGATGAGAACATTACGTGTGACTGTTTTTGATTACCCCACCACGTGGGTAGCCACACTCCGACTTCAGGGATTTGGGAGACTGCTGATGTTATGCTAGGAGCTTGTCATGGCTAAAGACATTCCCTGTATAACTATGCAGAACATAACAACATTTTGATGTAGCCTTGGTGTTCTATCTATATCAATCGGTGTGACACAGCCTTTAAGACAAGGCAGACAATACAGGTATGTTTGACACCACACCATTTAGTATAGTCATACACCACACACTTTAGTATAGTCATACACAATGTCACTGTTTTGCTTCATTTCTGTTAGGAACCCCCCAAAAAAAACAAAAAACCCACAACTGTTTTGAATGTGCGATTACGTTCGGAAAATGAACGACTTTTTTGAAAATAGTAATACTGTCTGTAAAATAAAAATCAACCAAATAATTTTTTTTTTTAAACCCACCCTTTCAACAATCATAGAATTGATGAGCTAAAAAAACCCACTGACCTCTGACCCCTTCTTGCACCATGCCTGTCGTTCGTCCTGCGTCAGGCGACAGCTCAGGGCGGTGAGGGCCTGGATGTAGCTCACACAGTAGAGCCGCCCCACCACGCAGAGAAAATGCTCTGTGAACAGTGTTCAACTATGATAATAATGACATTTTGACAGGGCCTGGATCTAGCTAACACTGCCACCCCACCACGCAGAGAACATGCTCTGTGAAACAGTGTTCAACTATAATAATGATGACATTTTGATAGGGCCTGGATCTAGCTAACACTGCCACCCCACCACGCAGAGAAAATGCTCTGTGAAACAGTGTTCAACTATAATAACGATGACATTTTGATAGGGCCTGGATCTAGCTAACACTGCCCCACCACGCAGAGAACATGCTCTGTGAAACAGTGTTCAACTATGATAATGATGACATTTTGACAGGGCCTGGATCTAGCTAACACTGCCCCACCATGCAGAGAACATGCTCTGTGAAACAGTGTTCAACTATGATAATGATGACATTTTGATAGGGCCTGGATGTAGCTTCCACTGCCGCCCCACCACGCAGAGAAAATGCTCTGTGAAACAGTGTTCAACTATGATAATGATGACATTTTGATAGGGCCTGGATCTAGCTAACACTGCCGCCCCACCATGCAGAGAAAATGCTCTGTGAAACAGTGTTCAACTATGATAATGATGACATTTTGATAGGGCCTGGATGTAGCTTCCACTGCCGCCCCACCACGCAGAGAACATGCTCTGTGAAACAGTGTTCAACTATAATAATGATGACATTTTCGTCTAATAATAATAAACAGATATTTATATAGCGCTTTTTATCGAGCACAACGCGCTTTATAATCAGCATTGAAACACTCACACACGCACAACAGACACACACGCATGTTCTTGCACACTGACATACACACACAGACCCACACACATTTCATTAAACACACAGAAAACACATTCTCACTGAAACGCACACAAACTTACTCAAACATACACTTGTACAAGCACGCGCACACACACACAAACACTCACATACACAAAACACTCACGTGTACTCACACTCACAGACACATACTCGCACACACTCCCCCCCCCCCCCCCCCCCCTCTCTCTAGCCGAACACAATCGCTCCTGCACACACATACACTCATACACATGCAAGCAGATATACCCACACAGAACACACTCACACGTGCTTGGAAGCGCGGCGTGGCCGTCTAGAGAAACTGGACCCTGACTCACCCAGCTCCAAAGTGATAGACCCCTTTTTTTAGCGTAACAGTTACGCACGCGGCGACCATCATCTGGAGAAACTGGACCCTGACTCACCCAGCTCCATGGTGATGGGCAGCACCATGACCAGCTGACACAGCAGCGCCGACATGTCTCTCAGCAGGAGGGGGACCCGTTGCTTGTAGGTCAGCAGAGAGGTGGAGGGGTCGTCGCTCAGGGCCACGCCCGTCACGTGCGACCACTGCCGCGCGTGGACCAAGGGGGACGACTGCGTGTGGCTCAGGTGCAGCTTCAGCACGGACAGCAAGGGAGCTAATTTGGAACAGGATAAACACAACAAGGATTACCATTTTTTTTGTATAGACTATATTAAAACGCCCCTTATTATAAAGTGCACCACCACACACCCACCCTCCCTCCCTATTTAACACAAAATTCAGATTTTGTTATTCTATCTTTTTGTTTCCTTTTCTTTATTATTAGTTATATTATAAGGTGCAGGGATCTCAGTGTGAGGAAAACATGTCGCCTTAAGCTAGAAGTAGAATTCCATAGGAGTGAATTTAGCATAAGAAAAAAAAAGAAGAGAGAATTTCACATTCCGTTTCCTGGGCTAACTAACATATGCCTACACCACAAGCACAGAATCACACATTTCCCCTTCCCCTCCACTCCGTCTCCCCCACACACACAAAGACTCACAGAGGCACAACTTCTTGCTAGTGGCTGGAGGGAGAGGCTGTTCCAGACTGCCCCCTCTGAACAGCAGCTCCAGTTCCAGGTTGGTTCTGAGAAAAAGAAAGAGAAACATAGTGCGACTTATACGAAGGAATGGGGGCAGTGGGGTGGATGCCTCGTGCCTCCATACGGGGAGCTGGACGACCCCGCCTCCTCCACGAGTCTCTCCCCGTGGGGATACTGGGGGGGGGGGGGGTGTCTTTCGTAACAATAGTTCCCCCACCTTCTGGAAGTTCTGTGCTTGTAACCTCCTCTAATCTGTCACTCTCTTTGACTCTGCCTTTTTCCTTTGCTTTCTGTCATCTACTATCTTTCTGACTTATTTGGCCCATTCTCCTGCCTTTAAAAAAAAAAAATCTTCCAAATAATTTTCCTCCTTTGAGCTCCTCCGAAATCGGAATGTGTCGGCTGTGCGCAGCGGGGAGACCAGTGAAAACTGAAAAACGGGCACATATGTACCTTACCCATTATGGCCTTCTGGCCTGGGAACGCAGAAGAATAAGAATAAGAAGATAGCACTTCCTCGCTAATACCTCTCATCATCTTCAGAGCAATTGATCTTTGTCTTGAGACAGCAATACATGTTTATTCACTTGACAGTGCGGAATATTATTCCTTGCTTTTCAACTCCCAACTCTTCTCTTTTTCTTCTTCTTCTTCATCGTTCACTCAGACAACCTCCTGTCTTTTGAGTGCTAATGCATCATGCTGCCGTTATGCGCCTAACTAAGAAATAGGCCCGGCATGTCCGTCTTCGGCTGGAGAAAATCTTTAAAAGAGTTTCTAGAAAAAAAGGCAGGAGAATGGACCAGAAAGGTAGAAAGATAGCAGAT
Organism: Phymorhynchus buccinoides; assembly: GCA_017654935.2. NCBI lineage: Eukaryota > Metazoa > Mollusca > Gastropoda > Neogastropoda > Raphitomidae > Phymorhynchus > Phymorhynchus buccinoides. Next base: position 17,271,742 of record CM065683.1, on the reverse strand, counting down.
GACAGTAAGCAAAGGGCAAAAGGCAGAGTCAAAGAAAGTGACAGATTAGAGAAAGTTACAAGCACATAACTTCCAGAAGGCGGGGGGAACTATTTGTATGAAAGACCCCCCTGGCATCCCCCACAGGGGAACTCTCTTTTTAAGAACTGAGAGTACATTCATATGTCCCACCATCTTGTTTGTTACTGTAAAGGGGTGGGGGCACAATACCTGGCTACGGAGGAGATGAAGAGGAAGTTGTTGGTGTTGACGTCATGGTTGGGCAGAACGTGGAACGACTTGTAGGTGATGTTGTAAACCGCCTCCAACGTCCTGTTGACCGCCTGCACCACTTCTTCCATCTCCTGTCAACACCAGTGTCAACACCAATGTCAACGGCAATGAAAACAGTCTCAGCAACAATGTCAACAGTGCCAATGGATATGTCAACAGTGTCAACAGCGATGTCAACAGCAATGAAAACAGTGTCAACACCAATGTCAACGAAAACAGTGTCAGCAGCAATGTCAACAGCGATGTCAATGAAAACAGTGTCAGCAGCAGTGTCAACAGCAATGTCAATGAAAACAGTGTTAACAGCAATGTCAACAGTGTCAGCAGCAATGTCAACAGCGATGTCAATGAAAACAGTGTCAGCAGCAATGTCAACAGTGTCAACAGCAATGTCAATGGCAATAAAAACAGTGTTAACAGCAATGTCAACAGCTATGTCAACAGCAATGTCAATGAAAACAGTGTTAGCAGCAATGAAAACAGTGTCAACAGCAAAGCCAGCGGCAATGTAAAATACACCAACAGCAATGTGAACAGTGTCCAAAAACAAAGTCAACAGTGTCAACCGCAATGCTAAAGGTAATGTAAAAAAATTGTCAACAGCAATGTCAACTGTTTCATTAGCAATGTAAACAGCAATGTCAACAGTGTCCAAAAACAAAGTCAACAGTGTCAATAACAATGTCAACAGTGCCAACCGCAATGCCAAAGGTAATGTAAAAAAAGGTCAACAGCAATGTCAACTGCGTCAAAAACAATGTCAACAGCGTCAATAGCAAAGTAAACAGTGTCAACCGCAATGCCAAACGCAATGTAAAAAAATGTCAAAAACAATGTCAACTGTGTCATAGCAATGTAAACAATGTCAACAGCAATGTAAACGTCAATGTAAACAATCTAGATCCTTAGCACAGCATGCGCAATGACTTACAAGTGATGTTAATCACTAACTGAACCACTTTCCCCATCTTGTGCTAACAGTGTAAACATAAAAAGGAAATGGTGTCAAAGTCAAAGGAAACAGTGTAATCGCAAAAAAACACCCGTGTAAACATCACATGTAAACATCAAAGGAAACCGCGTAAATGTGAAAGGAAACAGTGTAAACATCAAAGGAAACAGTGTAAACATCAACGGAAACAGTGTAAACATCAACGGAAACAAAGTCAAAGGAAACAGTGTAAACATCAAAGGAAACAGTGTAAACATCAAAGGAAACAGTGTAAACATCAAAGGAAACAAAGTCAAAGGAAACAGTGTAAACATCAAAGGAAACAGTGTAAACATCAAAGGAAACAGTGTAAACATCAACGGAAACAAAGTCAAAGGAAACAGTGTAAACATTAAAGGAAACAGTGTAAACATCAAAGGAAACAGTGTAAACATCAAAGGAAACAGTGTAAACATCAAAGGAAACAGTGTAAACATCAAAGGAAACAGTGTAAACATCAACTGAAACAAAGTCAAAGGAAACAGTGTAAACATCAAAGGAAACAGTGTAAACGTCAACGGAAACAGTGTAAACATCAACGGAAACAAGGTCAAAGGAAACAGTGTAAACATCAAAGGAAACTGTGCAAACGTCAAAGGGAACAGTGTAAACGTCAAAGGAAACAAAGTCAAAGGGAACAGCGTAAACATCAAAGGAAACAAAGTCAAAGGAAACAGTGTAAACGTCAAAGGAAACAGTGTAAACATCAAAGGAAACAACGTCAAAGGAAACAGTGCAAACATAAAAGGAAACTGTGCAAACGTCAAAGGAAACTGTGCAAACGTAAAAGGAAACGGTGCAAACATCAAAGGAAAACGGTGCAAACGTAAAAAAGAAACAGCGTAAACGTCAAAGGAAACTGTGCAAACGTCAAAGGAAACGGTGCAAACGTCAAAGGAAATGGTGCAAACGTAAAAAAGAAACAGCGTAAACGTCAAAGGAAACTGTGCAAACGTCAAAGGAAACGGTGCAAACGTCAAAGGAAATGGTGCAAACGTAAAAAAGAAACTGTGCAAACGTCAAAGGAAGCAGTGTAAACGTCAAAGGAAGCAGTGTAAATGTCAAAGGAAGCAGTGCAAACGTCAAAGTGAAACAGTGCAAACGCAAAAATAAACGGTGCAAACGTCAAAAGAAATGGTGTAAATGTCAAAGGAAACAGCATAAAGTCAAGGGAAACAGTGCAAATGGTGCAAACGTCAAAGGAAATAGTGCAAAAGTCAAAGTGAAACAGTGCAAACGTCAAAAGAAACTGCAAACTTCAAAGGAAACAGTGCAGACGTCAAAGGAAACAGTGCAAACTTCAAAGGAAACAACGCAAATGTCAAAGGAAACAGTGCAGACATCGAAGGAAACAGTAGAAATATCAATGGAAACAGTGCAAAATTCAAAGGAAACAATTCAAACGGCAAAGGGAAACAATGCAAACGTCAAAGAGAAACAGCGCAAACGTCAAAATGAAACAATGCAAACGGCAAAGGGAACAGTGCAGATGTCGAAGGAAACAGTGCGAGCGTCAAAGGAAGCAGCACAAACGTCAAAATGAAACAATGCAAACGTCAAAGTGAAACAGTGCAGATGTCGAAGGAAACAGTGCAAACGTCAAAGTGAAACAGCGCAAACGTCAAAGTGAAACGGTGCAAACGTCAAAGTGAAACAGCGCAAACGTCAAAGTGAAACAGCGCAAATGTCAAAGTGAAACAGCGCAAACGTCAAAGTGAAACAGCGCAAACGTCAAAGTGAAACAGTGCAAACGTCAAAGTGAAACAGTGCAAACGTCAAAGTGAAACAGCGCAAACGTCAAAGTGAAACAGTGCAAACGTCAAAGTGAAACAGCGCAAACGTCAAAGTGAAACAGCGCAAACGTCAAAGTGAAACAGCGCAAACGTCAAAGTGAAACAGCGCAAACGTCAAAGTGAAACAGCGCAAACGTCAAAGTGAAACAGCGCAAACGTCAAAGTGAAACAGCGCAAACGTCAAAGTGAAACAGCGCAAACGTCAAAGTGAAACAGCGCAAACGTCAAAGTGAAACAGCGCAAACGTCAAAGTGAAACAGCGCAAACGTCAAAGTGAAACAGCGCAAACGTCAAAGTGAAACAGCGCAAACGTCAAAGTGAAACAGCGCAAACGTCAAAGTGAAACAGCGCAAACGTCAAAGTGAAACAGCGCAAACGTCAAAGTGAAACAGCGCAAACGTCAAAGTGAAACAGCGCAAACGTCAAAGTGAAACAGCGCAAACGTCAAAGTGAAACAGCGCAAACGTCAAAGTGAAACAGCGCAAACGTCAAAGTGAAACAGCGCAAACGTCAAAGTGAAACAGTGCAAACGTCAAAGTGAAACAGTGCAAACGTCAAAGTGAAACAGCGCAAACGTCAAAGTGAAACAGTGCAAACGTCAAAGTGAAACAGCGCAAACGTCAAAGTGAAACAGCGCAAACGTCAAAGTGAAACAGCGCAAACGTCAAAGTGAAACAGCGCAAACGTCAAAGTGAAACAGCGCAAACGTCAAAGTGAAACAGCGCAAACGTCAAAGTGAAACAGCGCAAACGTCAAAGTGAAACAGTGCAAACGTCAAAGTGAAACAGTGCAAACGTCAAAGTGAAACAGCGCAAACGTCAAAGTGAAACAGCGCAAACGTCAAAGTGAAACAGCGCAAACGTCAAAGTGAAACAGTGCAAACGTCAAAGTGAAACAGTGCAAACGTCAAAGTGAAACAGTGCAAACGTCAAAGTGAAACAGTGCAAACGTCAAAGTGAAACAGTGCAAACGTCAAAGTGAAACAGTGCAAACGTCAAAGTGAAACAGTGCAAACGTCAAAGTGAAACAGTGCAAACGTCAAAGTGAAACAGTGCAAACGTCAAAGTGAAACAGTGCAAACGTCAAAGTGAAACAGTGCAAACGTCAAAGTGAAACAGTGCAAACGTCAAAGTGAAACAGTGCAAACGTCAAAGTGAAACAGCGCAAACGTCAAAGTGAAACAGTGCAAACGTCAAAGTGAAACAGTGCAAACGTCAAAGTGAAACAGTGCAAACGTCAAAGTGAAACAGCGCAAACGTCAAAGTGAAACAGTGCAAACGTCAAAGTGAAACAGTGCAAACGTCAAAGTGAAACAGTGCAAACGTCAAAGGAAACAGTGCAAACGTCAAAGTGAAACAGTGCAAACGTCAAAGTGAAACAGTGCAAACGTCAAAGTGAAACAGTGCAAACGTCAAAGTGAAACAGTGCAAACGTCAAAGTGAAACAGCGCAAACGTCAAAGTGAAACAGCGCAAACGTCAAAGTGAAACAGTGCAAACGTCAAAGTGAAACAGTGCAAACGTCAAAGTGAAACAGTGCAAACGTCAAAGTGAAACAGTGCAAACGTCAAAGTGAAACAGTGCAAACGTCAAAGTGAAACAGCGCAAACGTCAAAGTGAAACAGCGCAAACGTCAAAGTGAAACAGTGCAAACGTCAAAGTGAAACAGTGCAAACGTCAAAGTGAAACAGTGCAAACGTCAAAGTGAAACAGTGCAAACGTCAAAGTGAAACAGTGCAAACGTCAAAGTGAAACAGTGCAAACGTCAAAGTGAAACAGTGCAAACGTCAAAGTGAAACAGTGCAAACGTCAAAGTGAAACAGTGCAAACGTCAAAGTGAAACAGCGCAAACGTCAAAGTGAAACAGTGCAAACGTCAAAGGAAACAGTGCAAACGTCAAAGGAAACAATGCAAACATCAAAGGAAACAATGCAAACACCAAAGGAAACAATGTAAACACCAAAGGAAACAATGTAAACACCAAAGGAAACAATGCAAACACCAAAGGGAACAATGTAGACACCAAAGGAAACAATGTAAATGTCAAAGGAAACAATGCAAACGTCAAAGGGAGCAGCGTAAACGTCAAAGGAAACAGTGCAAACGTCAAAGGAAACAGTGCAAACGTCAAAGGGAACAATGCAAACATCAAAGGGGACAATGCAAACGGCAAAGGAAACAATGCAAATGTCAAAGTGAAACAGCGCAAAAGTCAGACAGTGCAAAAGTCAAAGTGAAACAGTGCAAGCGTCAAAAGGAAACAATGCAAACATCAAAGAAAACAGTGCAAACGAAACAGTGCAGATGTCGAAGGGAACAGTGCAAGCGTAAAGGGAAGCAATGCAAACGTAAAAGGAAACAGTGCAAACGTCAAATGAAACAATGCAAACGTCAAAGGAAACAGTGCAGATGTCGAAGGAAACAGTGCAAGCGTAAAAGGAAGCAATGCAAACATCAAAGGAAACTACACACGTCGAAGGAAACAGTGCAAACGTCAAAGGAAACAGTGCAAATGTCAAAGTGAAACAGTGCAAACATCAAAGGAAATGGTCAAAGGGAACAGTGCAAACAACAAAGCAAACAGTGCAAACGTCAAAGGAAACGTCTTCCTGTGAAACTGACCAGCTGCGAGGGCTTCTGGAGCATCATGTCGGCCACGTCCCTGACCATTCGCTCGGGGTGGGCGGCCAGGGGGCGGGCCAGGGCGGTGCGCCCCTCGTCCTGCGGCAGGATGGGGATCATGGCGTTGGACGTCTGCCGGCACATGGGGCAGTAGAACTCCCCGCGGCTGATGGAGATGTTCTCTGTCTGACCCTGGTTCCGCTGGGTGGAAGGGGAAAAAAAGAAAAAAAAGAAAAAAAGTACAGCAATAGACAGGGTTTCTGATTTTTTCCCTTCTCTTTTAACCCTCTCATAATTGCAGACGCCAAATCCGCCCAAATTTGTTTCCTTCCCTGGCTCGCGTAAACGCCGATTGCGCCCGCTGAACGCCAGGTCTAGTATGTTCACTTTCACGTTCTTCCTACCCACAATGTAATATACTAGGTTAGTTCTTCCTGTTCCTGACACTCACTGATCCGTTTTTGGTCTTTACAGCAAGGGAAAGCACCCAATAGTCTTTTTGAACGGATTTTTCGAAGTGCCCCCAAATTTTTTTCTTCTTTCCACGTGACGTGTGCAGTATTGACTCGGCGCGATGCTCGGAGCGCCATTACGGATTTTTTCTTCTAATTCATGGTTTGTTGTGTGACACTGTGTTAGCTTTCGAATTAAAATATCATCATTGCTATTCAATACGCATCTTTCAGAAATGAAATGTGAGTTCCGACTTTATTCTGGGTGATTTTTTTAAGATAAAAGATTTGGTGTGACGTTCGGAGTTACTACCCTTCTCTTATGCAATAGGATCGATTCTCGGTTCGATTGATCGGGAGGCATAGAGTTAAGGGGCACACTCACCCCCTTGTTTACAGTTTCAAGGGGTATTTTCACCCCCAGTTTCAAATTGCACTTAGCACACGCTAAAACCCAGCGACAACGAAAAGTTGTCATTTGGACAAAATTTACCCCCCCCCCCCTTTCCTTCCTCATCAGTCACACAAAAATCTCATGCATATAAAAAAAAAAAGGGTGGCGCACCCTCTGGCTACGATGCGCTCTCCAGGTGGGAGCAACCCAAATTTCATGGAGACGTCTATGTGACTATAAAATACTAAATACCAATTTAAGGGTCAAGACGAAAATATGAGAGAAAGTCTACCCCAATTCCTGTGTATGCATAATGACACACACACAGAGACACACAGACATGCACACACGAGCGTGTGCGCACACACACACACCAAGACACACACATACATACACTGCTTTTTTCTGTTTGCAGAACAACCTGTTTCTTCTGTGCATTCAAGTTTTCTTTCACACTTGCCCGACTGTAGCCAAGCTTTCTGCACGATCTTATAATAGAGTTTTCAGTAGATCTAGGCTTGCGACTCCAGCAAGTGGCAGTAGTAACTAGCCTAGATAGGCTTAGCGGACCATTTGAATAGAAGCAACATCACTTGCTTACTGAAAAGTAACGACTGTGCTTCAATCCGTCATCTCACCCCCTGCTTGAGATTTTAAACGTTAAATCTCACGCACGGTTTGAGACGCTAGGGGGGGATTTGAGAGGTCTGGTGCGTAGAGTGGCACAGTGGTAGCGCGTTCGCCTCGTGTCAAGTAAACCCGAGTTCGAACCTGGGTACAAGGGATTTTTCCTCTCACTTTGCACTAGGCCTTAAGGTCTTTCGGATGAGATGTGCCCATGCACTTAGCATACAATAAACCCAGTGGCAACGAAAAAGTCATTTGGTAAAAATGTACCCCACCCCCCCCCCGCCCCCTTTCCTTCCTCATCAGTAATTGGGTGGTGCACCTCTGGCTGCGACGTGCTCTCAAGTTGGGAGCAACCCGAGTTTCACAAAGACGCCTCTGTGACTATAAAGTACCTAATACCTAAATACACACAATCTCTACATTTTCAGAAACCCTGTGTAGAGTACAGGTCACAAACACTGATTTCGCTAAATTTGCACCACTCAAGTCTAAAACCTGGCCTGTGCTCACTGACGGTGTATTTTCAGATCACCAACATTGCCGTCTTAATCCAACACGTTTGAAACACACACATACCTTCAGCGTGTCGATGTAGGACTTGTGGCAGTCCAGATGCAGGTAATGACCACACACACACACACACACACACATACCTTCAGCGTGTCGATGTAGGACTTGTGGCAGGTAATGACCACACACACACACATACCTTCAGCGTGTCGATGTAGGACTTGTGGCAGTCCAGATGCAGGTAATGGCCACAGGTGGAGGCGTACACCCCTCCCTCCCACCCGATGCTCACCGACAGGTCACACGACGTCTGAAAAAAAATCGCACATACAGGCAACACATGAACAGTGAAAAATCTATGCCACTTCTTTATAGAACATTAGTAGTTAACTGACGCCCTTTAAAAAAAGTTACAAAGTTTCTTTAAAACATGGCTCGAGGACTTAGCGTCTTTGTACGCAAGTGTGTGCATATTACGTGCATGCATAGTTGAGTGTGTGTACGTCTGGTTTGCAATGACCTTTTCTGGTTTGCAATGACCTTTTCGAAGTGTTTAAACATATTAGCATGTCTGTGTCATCGGCAGGCTTCCCACACACCTTAGCTCTAACACCAACTGCATGACTATATGTGTGAGAGAGAGCGAGAAAAGAAAAGAGAGTGTGTTTATGTCTGTATGCAAGTGTGTGTGTGTGTGTGTGCGTGTGCGTGTGTGTGTGTGTATGTGTGTGTGAGTGAATGTGAGTGTGCATGTGTGTGTGTGTGTGTGTGTGTGTGTGTGCGCACATACGTGCGTACATGCGTGCGTGTGTGAAGTCAAGTCAAAACGATCTTTATTGAGTGTTAAACTAAGAATAAGCTGACAAAGGTTTTTTCTTGTCATCCTGCCCCCTCACACCAAAAAAGCAGCACAAGCATCAATAAAGAAATAAATGAAGAAAACAAACATATGTGTGTACCTGTGTGTGTGCGCGCATGTGTGTGTCTGTGCATGTGTGCAAGCATGTGCACGTGCGTGCGTGTGCTACCAACCTCTTCAAAGTGTCTGAGCATTTCTGAGTGTCTCAGTCTCTTGGCACCCCCACACCTGAACTCGGACACCTGCTCCGAGGTAGGGGGGGTCAGGATGGACTCCTGCACCTCCCCGCGCTGCCTGTGGCCCAGCACTGCACACCGCACCACACGCAGTTAAGTATTAGGTACTTTATAGTCACAGAGGCGTCTCTGTGAAATTCGGGTTGCTCCCACCTGGAGAGCGCATCGCTGCCTGTGGCCCAGCACTGCACACACGCAATTAAGTATTAAGTACTAGGTACTTTATAGTCACAGAGGCGTCTCTGTGAAATTCGGGTTGCTCCCACCTGGAGAGCGTGTCGCAGCCAGAGAAGATAAAAATCCGTTTAACATCTTCCGGTCTGAAACAGACACATATGGGACATTAGTAGATATAAAGATGGTGGGAACGATCCCGGAGGCAATGCCCGGAGGCAGTGCAACCCCAGGAAAGTCACGAATTTCCAACGATACAGATATACATATAAAGCAGCCATTTTTTGATGCATGTGATTTTTGTGTGACTGATGAAGGGCACACGGGAACTCGGTTTATCGTCTCATCCGAAAGACTCCACGTTCAGACCGTTAACCCTTTCACCGCCAGCCATATTTCAGACAAAAATGTCCATTACATTTACCTGGGTAGAAAACAAAATCCATCTGCAGTATTGGGGATTCTTCTGTGACATAGATAAAATAAGGTCTATCCTTACTTCCCAAAACTAAGACAATAGGGTCTTTGCATAATAGACCCCAATTTGATGCCTTTTAGTGACATATAGATGTTAAATCACTGTGGTGCTAAAATGCAACTTTGGCGACGAAAGGGTTAAGGCCTAGTGTAAAGTGAGAGGAAAAATCCCCTGTACCCAGGTTCGAACTCGGGTTTATTTGACACGAGGCGAACGCGCTACCACTGTGCCACTCTACACTTAGACGCTCAACCCTCTCCCCCGAAGTCGGACTGTGGCGTGGGTAATAAAAAACGGTCACACACGTAATGTTCTCATCCATAGATGGGGACTTAAAGCTAGTCTTCTTCTTCTTCTTCTTCTTCGATTGCTCAGTTTCCTGTCAATAATGAATGCAGATGCGTCATGCTGCCGTTATGCGCCTAACTAAGAAATCTTCTGACTTTGGCTAGATTAGAGAAAGTTACAAGCACAGAACTTCCAGAAGGTGGGGGAACTATTTATACCAAAGACACCCCCGGTATCCCCACGGGGGAAAAGCTAGTCTGACCAGTGTGTGTTTACGCACATAAAAATCCCATGGCAGTTGAAAGTTGGTAAGAGCAGGGAGAAATCCTGTTGCCTGGTATGGCCAAATTGATAGCTAGGTTTTCGAAATGTGACCACCCTGTGCTCCTCCCCCCCCCCCCCCCCCCCCCCCCCCCCCCCTCCCCCCCCTCCCCCCCCCCCCCCCCCCCCGCCCCCCCCCCCCCCCCCCCCCCCCCCCTAAAAAAAAAAATTGAAAAAAAATTGGGTAGGCGCTGCACTTGCGGCGACATTCTCTCTGGGGGAGAGCAGCCCGAATTTCACAGAGATAAGTATCTGTGACTAGTATATAAACGTTTCGTGTTGTAGGGTGGCGTGCCTCTGGCTGCGAAGTGCTCTTCAGGTGGGAGCAACCCATCCCCCCGCGGGGATACCAGGGGGTCTTTTGCATAAATAGTTCCCCGACCTTCTGGAAGATCTGTGCTTGTAACTTCCTCTAATCTGTCACTCTCTTTGACTCTGCCTTTTCCTTTTGCTTACTGTCATCTACTATCTTTCTGCCTTACCGGTCCATTCTCCTGCCGTTTTTTCACGAAACACTTTCAAAAACATTTCCTCCAGCCAAAGTCGGACTTGCTGGGCCTAACTATTTCTTAGTTAGGCGCATAACGGTAGCATGATGCATCTGCACTCATAATTGACAGGAAACTGTCTGAGCGATCAAAGAAGAAGTAGAAGGAGCAACCCGAATTTCAGAGACACCTCTGTGACTATAAAGTACCAAACACTCCTTCACCCTGGTTTTCTGCCTATTCATCTAAAACGTACAGCAGCCACTACTGCATCTTTTTGTGTGCAACAACAAAAATGGTTTTCACAGAATCAGATTTAAAAAAAAAAAAAAAATTGTTTAAAGATGAATAAATGTAATGAAGAAAATTTAAACATATTCTCTCAACCCATACAGTTGAGAGAATATGTTTCATTTTCTTTCATTATGTCAACACCTCAATCGTTAAAACTACCACATAGGTATTACTAGAAACAAAAAAGTGTGTGTTTACCGCTGGAGGACTGGAGGAAGACGACCAGCCCCACCAGGCTGTTGGGTCTGGAGGGGGTGCACTGGTTGCAGATCACACAGTCGTACTTGGGAACCGTCAAGCACGCCGACGCCCCCTCCATCTCCTCTGGGTCGGTCATCTCTTCCTCTGTACCAACGGACATTTCATCGTCATGTTATCATTTATTCTATTTTGCTCAGTCAATCGGTGTGCCTGCATGCTCGCAGTCTTGAGTGTGAGTGTGTGTGTGTGTATGTGTGTGTGTGTGTGTGTGTGTGTGTGTGTGTGTGTACATGTGTGTGTGTGCTTGCTTGTGTGTGTGTGTGTTGGCATAAATGTGTATGCACACATGTATGTGTGTGTGTTGGTGTATGTGTAGGAGTGTGTCTGAGAGTAACTGAGAATCTGAGGGAGAGACTGATACATAATTATGTAATCTGCTTTTGTTACCATTTTTTCTCTTATATTGGTTGTCCATTGATGTGCATGCTTTCGTTGATGTTGGATTGTGTCTTGTGCAAAACCAAAACGATTTCCTTTGTATTCTGATGATGCATTGGCTGATTAAAGAATCTTGAATCTATACTTCAATGACGAATCAGATGTCAAACGCTTGAACTCTTCCAGTACCACAAATACATTCGCCCAGTACATCATTCTGCACTCCCACCAAATGCAAAGACATTCACTGCCAACACCCCCCCCCCCGTAAATCATATCCAAAGTCTGTATTCAAGCTGGGTCTCCTTTCTTTGATTTCATCACTTTTCTGGTTTTGCTGTTGTTTGTTTGGGGGGGTTTTGCGGTCTCATCTTCTGGGCCGTACAGTGGCGTTGCTCCCACGCCGCTCATTCCGATTCCCAATTCGCAGCCACACCTCTGCACATTTAGGTCGCAGAATCCGAGACCAGCAGTCATCATTTTTCTTTTAGCGAGTTGTGGTTCAGTGGCCAGAATGTTGGTTTGGAAGTTTGAAGTTTGGTGTACTGTGGCTGTGAGATGTTCAAAACAATGCTGAGGATGCTCTGGAAGTATGCTCATTTTATCTGATCCTTAATTGCCTTCCTGTCTCCCCAATATTGTCCCCCCCCCCCCCCCCCCCCCCCCCATCTGAGGGTGGCGCGCCTCTGGCTGAGACACGCTCTCCAGGTGGGAGCTACCCTAATTTCACAGAGACGCCTCTGTGACTATAAAGTACCCTAATAACAGCATACTGAACTTCAATCAAGCCAGCTCTGACAACAACTCAGGAGGCAACAAAAACCCAGCCCCAACCCCAAGATCCCCAGCTGGGTTGACAGGCCAGCAGTAAACTGGCCTCCCAAGTATGTATTTTTGTTCTCTTTTCATTGATTCTGAGTCGGAACAAAACTAAGCATGAACACACCAGAGTTGGAAAGCGTTTTCGCTCAAATGCTAACAATTAATTTAGGAAAGACTGAATCAGAAAATGGGTAACAGATCGCGCTGATTGAGAAAGAGGGAATGAGAGAAAGTGAAGTGGGCGAGTGAAGTGGTAATGTTCTTTTAGTTAGGTTGTATTTCCGTCATGTTGTTGCACCTTAACCTGAATTTCTCTTTTGGAGATATTGAAGACACACTGACCCACCACGATTAAGTCCCTTGGGTTTTTTTCTGAGTAGCTATGACCCACATACAAATATCCCCAACCTCAAATTGAGGCTGCTCTTTAAAAAATCATGTTTCGTTTTCAAAATTTGGGGACACTTGTATGGGAGTCAAACCTGGTCAAAACAAGATTTCTTATCAGCTGTAAGAGGGAAGACACGTGAAACCCGTGATTTTGACATGTGACCTGATGGGTCTTTAAAGAATACTTGAACTTGAACTTGTGTGCGTTGTTACCTGCGCCCTCCTCCGCCCCCTGCTGTGCCTGGGCCATGAAGGCCATCTGTTTGCTGGCAAACTTGGCCATCAGGCGCTGCTGACGGTCGTAGGCCTTCTTACGCCTGCAACATTATAGAAATAACAACGTATTAACAAATGAATAATAATGCATTAACACGTTCATAACTTTAATTTATCAGTCAATGGAAGCTGGCCATGAGGCGCTGCTGACGGTCGTACGCCTTCTTACGCCTGCAACAACATCATTGCAATAACAACGTATTAATAAATGAATAATAATGTATTAACATGGTCATAACTTTAACCCCTTGACTGCCAGAGAAAATTAAAGAAAAAAATAATTATATAAATCATGCTATAAAAAAGACAACTGATAGAGCCAATCTGACAAAATGGTCTGGGGATATAACTCTCTTGACTGTGTTAGAGAACAAAAATAGCATATCAGTTATTCCTCTTCTTCTGATGACGTCATCAGTGATGTCAGCAAGTCAGTAAGGCAGTCAAGGGGGTAATTCATCAGTCTATTGAAGCTGGCCATCAGTAAGCTGCTGACGGTCGTATGCCTTCTTACGCCTGCAACAATATCATAGAAATTACCTACTGGATAAGCACTAAGTCCTAGTTCGAAGAAGGGCGGTTTCCAAAAATCGATGTTCACCACACCAGTGGAAAATGAAAAGTGACTTTGACAGGTCAAATGGACCGCGTGACCAGAAGCGAAAGGGGAGTAAGCGGGCTTCCGGTAAGGGGAGTTGCGGTCCTTTGCTACTTTCATTTTTATGTTGCTTGGGCATTGGTTTCCAAATTGAGACGTTTCTGCTATTGTTTTGAGTGTTGGTCAGTATGGTTAGAATAGAAATAACAACGTATTAACAAAATGAATAATGCACTAACATGTTCATAACTTTAATTTATCAGTCTATGGAAGCAGGCCGTCAGTCGCTGCTGACGGTCGCACGCCTTTCTACGCTTGCAACACACAGTGCCCACCACGCTAATCCGCATCTCTCTCTGTCTTTGCCTCTCTCTTTTTCTAAAAATTATATTCTCTCCTTTTTTTCCCACTCACTCACTCTCTCTCTCTCTCTCTTGCTCTAACATTCTTTCTATTGCTCTCTCTCTCTCTCTCTCACATTCTCTCTCTCTCTCTCGCTCTCACATTCACTGTATATATTTGTCTCTCTCTGTATCTGTCTCTCTCTCTGTATTTGTCTCTCTCTCTGTACCTGTCTCTCTCTCTCCTTGTCTCTGTCTCTCTCTCTTTCTAACTTGATGTCAGTCTCCTCCCCTTTGTCGCCGGAGGCCTTGTTGTGCAACACGTTACTCCTCTCTCTCTATATCTGTATATCTCTCTCTCTAACTGTCTCTCTCTCTCTCCATGTCTCTCTCTCCCTGTCTCTCACTTGACGTCAGTCTCCTCGGGGTCCTCCCCTCTGTCGTCGGAGGCCTTGTTGTGCAGCATGTTACTCCTCTCTCTCTCTATCTCTCTCTCTCCCTGTCTCCCTCTCTTTCTCACTTGACGTCAGTCTCCTCGGGGTCCTCCCCTCTGTCGTCGGAGGTCTTATTGTGCAGCATGTTACTCCTCTCTCTCTCTATCTCTCTCTCTCCCTGTCTCCCTCTCTTTCTCACTTGACGTCAGTCTCCTCGGGGTCCTCCCCTCTGTCGTCGGAGGCCTTATTGTGCAGCATGTTACTCCTCTCTCTCTCTATCTCTCTCTCTCCCTGTCTCCCTCTCTTTCTCACTTGATGTCAGTCTCCTCGGGGTCCTCCCCTCTGTCGTCGGAGGCCTTATTGTGCAGCATGTTACTCCTCTCTCTCTCTATCTCTCTCTCTCCCTGTCTCCCTCTCTTTCTCACTTGACGTCAGTCTCCTCGGGGTCCTCCCCTCTGTCGTCGGAGGCCTTGTTGTGCAGCATGTTACTCCTCTCTCTCTCTATCTCTCTCTCTCCCTGTCTCCCTCTCTTTCTCACTTGACGTCAGTCTCCTCGGGGTCCTCCCCTCTGTCGTCGGAGGCCTTGTTGTGCAGCATGTTACTCCTCTCTCTCTCTATCTCTCTCTCTCCCCCTGTCTCCCTCTCTTTCTCACTTGACGTCAGTCTCCTCGGGGTCCTCCCCTCTGTCGTCGGAGGTCTTGTTGTGCAGCACGTTACTCCTCTCTCTCTCTATCTCTCTCTCTCCCTGTCTCCCTCTCTTTCTCACTTGACGTCAGTCTCCTCGGGGTCCTCCCCTCTGTCGTCGGAGGCCTTGTTGTGCAGCATGTTACTCCTCTCTCTCTCTCTCTCTCTCTCTCTCCCTGTCTCCCTCTCTTTCTCACTTGACGTCAGTCTCCTCGGGGTCCTCCCCTCTGTCGTCGGAGGTCTTATTGTGCAGCATGTTACTCCTCTCTCTCTCTCTCTCTCTCTCTCTCCTGTCTCCCTCTCTTTCTCACTTGACGTCAGTCTCCTCGGGGTCCTCCCCTCTGTCGTCGGAGGCCTTGTTGTGCAGCATGTTACTCCTCTCTCTCTCTATCTCTCTCTCTCCCTGTCTCCCTCTCTTTCTCACTTGACGTCAGTCTCCTCGGGGTCCTCCCCTCTGTCGTCGGAGGTCTTGTTGTGCAGCACGTTACTCCTCTCTCTCTCTATCTCTCTCTCTCCCTGTCTCCCTCTCTTTCTCACTTGACGTCAGTCTCCTCGGGGTCCTCCCCTCTGTCGTCGGAGGCCTTGTTGTGCAGCATGTTACTCCTCTCTCTCTCTATCTCTCTCTCTCCCTGTCTCCCTCTCTTTCTCACTTGACGTCAGTCTCCTCGGGGTCCTCCCCTCTGTCGTCGGAGGCCTTGTTGTGCAGCATGTTACTCCTCTCTCTCTCTATCTCTCTCTCTCCCTGTCTCCCTCTCTTTCTCACTTGACGTCAGTCTCCTCGGGGTCCTCCCCTCTGTCGTCGGAGGCCTTGTTGTGCAGCACGTTACAGGTGCTCTGCACGTACTTGGCCGCCGTGGAACTGGAGGAGCTCAGGCGGTCCAGAAATCGCGCAATGTAGAACGCCCCATCGCCCACAACCATGTCTGAAATGGAGACTCAAATGTATCGTCTTTGTATAAGCGCTATCCCTTTGCTTTCTATCATCTACTATCTTTCTGACTTATTGGCCCATTCTCCTGCCTTTTAAAAAAAAAATCTTCAAAATTTTTCTCCCTTGACCTCCGAAATCAGAATGTGTTGGCTGTACGCAGCGGGGAGACCAGTGAAAACTGAAAACCGGACACATACGTACCTTACCCATTATGGCCATATGGCCTGGGAACGCAGAAGAAGTATCAGCGCTATGCAGAAAGCTGCATCGCCAACAACCATGTCTGAAATGGAGACTAAAATGTATCGTCTTTGTATCAGTGCTATGCAGAACGCCCCATCGCCGACAACCATGTCTGAAATAAACACGTTGGTTTGTCTTTGCATATTCATCGGTGATCAAAGAAGAAGAATGTTCATCTTTGACGGATAAAACGAGCAGGTTTTAATGACGTCGTTTGAAAGGTTCAGGAGAGAACGCCCCGACATTTTAGCGGGTAATCTTGAATCACCGTTCATTTACCAGAACTACTGCCTTTCATTTCCAAAGAGTCTGTGCACAACCGATGATGTGTGCTTCATAGGCATTAACCCCTTCACTGCCTACCCAGTGTCTACTATGATGGGTGTGATGTCACTGATGATGTCATAACTTTTGATGCCATAGCTCTGGAATGATGATGTTTGGTTCAGACAAGTCAGGAAAGATGTATTTCTAATCTAGACCAATTCTCAGAATGAGTAAAGCAGGTCCCTTTTAAATTTTATGATAAGAAAAGTCGATTGACTGAATGAGAGAGAAAGATAGTGTGTGTGTGTGTGTGTGTGTGTGTGTGTGTATGGGGGGGGGGGGGTGATCATGTTTATATTGTTCTATTTTGCTGCTTTTGTTTGTATTAGGTATGTGATCTGTTTACAGCACTCACTGTCTGTCTCTGTTTTTCTATCTATCTAGCGTCTGACTATCTCTCTCTCTCTCTCTCCCCTTCTCTCTCTCTCTCTCTCTCTTTCACTGGCTCTCCCAGTCTCTCTTCACTCTGTCTCTCTTCCTTCCTCTGCCTTCATGCCTCTTCTTGTATGTCAACATCCGTGCCCTTGTTTCCATATTTATTATCAGCTAACTTTAACATTCTGTTGTGTGCATGTGTGTGTGCGTGTGTGTGTGTGTGTGTGTGCGTGCGTGTGCGTGTGTGTATGCGTGTGTGTATATGTTTTGAAGAGGGTGTGGCCTGTCTAAGAGTATCTGTTCATTTTATGTACTGTTAATACGTGTGTTAGTTTATAATATGTTTTTATCCCCACGCACAAGATGAATTCTTCTTGTTAAGAAGCCAATAAACAGATTGATTGATTGATTGATTGATAATTTCGCAGTTCTCCTCTGGCAGTGAAGGGGTTAACGATTAATGTGAAAGGGTTAAAACAAGTCTTCTTCTTCTTCTTCTCTTGAGGGCCCACGGTCAATGAGTTGGGTCTGGAAGTGTCACAACTATTCCTAACACAATAGAAGCTTTTGGTTTGTTCCTCTGCCCTTTTTATTTGGGCAGACCAAGACAGTTTTGGTGCCATAGATGACTTAAATAATAAGACTTGGAAGGAAGATAATGAATCAATTCAATTTAAGTCTCACACACATTGATGTGTCAATCGCCATCTCGACAGAAGTACGCAAACGGAAACTAGAAAGTTGGCTATACACACAGCAGCTGTGCTGCTCTGTATATAAGACAATGAATTTGTGTGTTCCAAAAAACAATTTTTAAAAGTTTTGAAAGCAGAATTTTATGGACTTGAGCGGAAGGGCGGAAGAAATTCCCCTCAAAGCGGAAAGGTTGGCAGGTCTGTTAACATGACGACAAAGTTTAAGCTAAAAAGTGTGTTCAATGAAGCGCCCACAAACCAGGTACCTGAAGAGGACGAGGTGGAGGTGAGGGTGGCTCCCTGCCTGTAGAGGGCCGGGGGGAAGGACATCCTGTCGTGAAGCTTCACCAGCAGGGAGATCAGGCTCTCCCCCAGCACCTTCTCCCTGTTCCTGCCGGGGGGCCCCGCCGTCACACCGCGACTCTGGTACTTGGGCTTCACCTGAAAGCACGCAGTAGCCAGCTGGGCTTTAAAAAAAAAATGACTATCTAAAAAAATAATTGATAAAAAAAATAGAAAAATAAAAAATAGACATAAATGAACACCTTCACTGTCACAGGTAAACTGCAAATTATCGATTGTTTTTATTACAAAATTTAAAAGAGACTTGGTTGGACTCCATCTAAGAAAAGGGTCTTGAGATGTATGTTTCCTGATTTGCATAAACAAACAAAAACCCATCTTTCCAGGGCTATGACATCAAAAGTTATGACATCATCAATGACCCCCCCAATGACACATGTTTTATAAGCCGAGGCTTAGGCAGAAGCCAGTCCCTTTACTACTTCTACTACTACTATGGGGCAGGCAGTGAAAGGGTCAATTTAAGAATGATTAAAAATAGAAAGAAAGAAGGCAGACATGTAGTCTTTTGCAGGCAAATCTCGACACTGCTAGGCCTTTCCAGGTCCATACAACATCCTTTATTTATCAGCAAGGTTGTAGCACTTCAATGTGCGTCACTGCATTCCTTGTCTGACGCTGATCAAGAAGAGGTAAGGATATTACCGTATGTTTCCTGACTATAAGGCGCACTTTATTACAAGGCGCACGCCCCAAACATTAGACAAAATTCAGATTTAGTGGTGTAGTGTGGCACAGAGTTCGCCTTGTGTCAAGTAAACCCGAGTTCGAACCTGGGTACAGGGGATTTTCCCTCTCACTTTGTACTAGGCTTTACGGTCTGAACGTGGAGTCTTTCGGGTGAGACGATAAACCGAGGTCCCCGTGTGCCCATTAAACCCAGTGGCAACGAAAAAGTTGTCATTTGGTCAAAATTTACCCCCACCCCCTCTCCTTCCTCATCAGTCACACAAAAATCGCCTCTGGCTGTGACACGCTCTCCAGGTGGGAGCAACCCGAATTTCACAGATGCCTCTGTGACTATAAAGTACCTAATACCTAATACTAATGTCTCCATTTTTCTGTGGCAGTGAACGGGGTTAACCCTTTGTGTCCTAGCTCCTCACCGGTTCAGGGGGGGCGGTGACGGGCTGGGGGGAGGCGGTGAGGGAGGTGAAGGAGGAATTGGACGACCCAATCGGCATGGAAACGGACGGGAACTGGCCCGTTTGGGCCGCCGTGATGGGCCCGCTGGGGGCTGCACACAGCGATCACAACAACAACAGCCAATGGTGATAATGATGTTTACAATCGCACCGATTCTAAAAGGAATCATAATAATAATAATTAATAATGCTTATATAGCGCATAACCTTGCTAAGCAACTCAACTGCTGTTCACTCACCATTCGTACAAAACATTTCTAACCGACTGGTTCATGCATCCTCACCATACATCTCTATGAAAATAAATACATTAGAAGAATGCATTGCATATAATCATAACACAACACACTAACACCCACCTCCCTTCAAACCCCCCAAAGAGAGAAGGAGAGGTACTGAGGAAGAGTTTTGTCAAAGTGACGAAAAGCGAAAGCAGCCATCTTGAATTGCCAGCGGAATTTGACAGGAAGCCAGTGGAGCTCAGCCAAAAGAGGTGTGATGTGATCACCCTTTCTTTTGCCAAGCACAAGCCGAGCAGCACTGTTCTGCACTATTTGTAAGCGCGAAATCTGTTCTGCTGGAAGCCCAGCATACACCGAATTACAGTAGTCCAATCTGGACAACACCAAGGCAGAAATCAGTCTAACAGCAGCATCTCTGGACTGGAAGGGTCTGATGGAGGCGATATGCCTTAACTCTAAAAGGAATCAAGTCAAAATGCAGCACACATCCTATGTTGTAATGAGCGGCTTAGGTGGATTTACACAGCTTTCACAAACGTATTGCAACACATACAGTCTCCTGTCATACGAGTACAGATGCGTCATGCTGCTGTTATGCTCCTAACTAAGAAACGGTTAGGCCTCCAGCATGACTAGAGAAAATGTTTTGGTAAGAATTCCTAGAAAAAGGGCAGGGGAATGGACCGATGGGCAGAAAAACGCTAGATAACAGAAAGCAAAAAGGGAAAAGGCAGATACAACAGAGCTATAGATTACAAGAAGTTACAAGCACAGAATTTCCAGAAGGTGGGGTAACCATGGGTGCAACTCCCCAAAATGAAAAAACCCTGAAAGGCAGAGGTCCAGGGACCTAAGACCCCGGCAGGGTACAGGGGCAGAGCCCTGTCGGACGATTCAGGGGGGCAAGTTAGAGAGAGAGATAACGAGATAGACCAACAATTAAAATGATAGACAAGAGACAGTTTGAGTCTGATAAGCCTTGTAAAATTATTACATTGCCTTTGTAAACTTCCAAGATAGAACAACCAAATTCAAAACGCCTCAAATCGCTTGTGGTTAATTTTGTTTTGTTTTGTTGGGATGAATTAAAAAACACACTGAAGTTCAGTTTCTCGTAAAATTTTAATTCAGTGTAAAAATGAAAGAGTATCACCAAAGACACTGAAAAGAAAAGACTAACATCCGGTCCCTTTTCCCTATATGGGTAGTGAGGACAGAAACACTGGTTATGTCCCTTTTAACAGGACACATTTAGGATAAAAACACGTCGATAGGCCAGTTGAATTCTCCGTTCAAATTCCAGTCTGAGTCTTTGGATAGCCGCCACTGTGAATGGGGTGTAACTACCCCACTAACGATAACTCTATCAGCCCAGCTCGCCGTAACTCTTAAGTAGTCCATCTTACCCTTTTAGAGTCTTTCAGGTAGCACCCATGGGGAACTATATGTATAAAAGACCCCCCGGTATCCCCACGGGGGTGGGGTGGGGTGGGAAAGCCTACCTACGGACAAACAGACAGAGAGCGGAGGAGGAGGATGCACTGACCGGATACGGCGCTGGGCTGGATGTTGAACATCTCCTCCAAGGCGCTGCTGGACAGGAACAGGTGACCCGCGCTGCCCTGCTGCTCCGGGCTGGACCCCGCCAGCTCCACCTGCGCGTGCACACAGATTTACTTCCCTTGAAGCAAATGCATAAAATTGACAGCTATCTATTAATTCCGGACATACTTATATGGCCGGAACGACTTGAATGAGTTGATCTACCTGTTGCTGGGATTGGACTGACCCGGGTGTAAGTACCAGACCTGTTTACCCATATGATTTCGCCTTACTTTGTCCACATACTTGACAGAAATAGGATTAATATGGTACAGGGTGGTTAAGACGTTCGCCTGCCAAATGTTATGCGT
>CM065683.1:17194275-17250023 GCA_017654935.2 Phymorhynchus buccinoides | reverse complement strand
GTGACCCCACCCACCACCAGGCGGCGGCAGGTAATTAGACCACGCCAGTATGTTAACCTGTCCTACAACCCCATAAACATGAATGCATAGTGTGCCACCCCCAGTCCAACCAACCCCACACCAACAAACCACCACAACCCACCCGTGACACCACTAGCTACTCCACACTAACCCCAAACCTTCTATACCTCTCCACTTAACAGGCATTTATCCCAACACCGAACCCACCTACTACAAAAAAAAAAGAAAAACGAAAGGAACACAAAAAACAAAATACAAAAAAACACAAAGAAAAACATGTCCTGTCAATAAACAAAAAACAAAAAAAAAATATCATGTGGCACCGGAAGTGTGCGGTCACACTTAATTAAGCTTACTGGCGGCCAAAAGGGGCAGCACCTCAACTCAACCGCCCCGTTGGGTGGGGGGGGAGGGTTGGTGTATCAGTTAATCTGGAATACCACCCAACCCCACACTGCACACAATCCATACATAGCCCCCACCCCCTCCCCAGTTCCATGTTTTTACAGGCCACAGACATCGCAGAACCAGACTTGTTCGTATATGTGGGGGCGGGCACAACCCATTAACCCACTGTTACTGGGGCCAAATCGGCAGAGTTCAGTAACTGTTAATACAGTCACATAACCCTATGCACGACTCACACCACAACACCACCCATATCCCCATCAACCACACCCCCTTACCCCATAACCCCGCTCGACCGTATCTAAACCACCACACCTAGTCCCATCCACATAAAGATACATCCCACTTTACACGGCCCCCAAAACGCACCCCACGAAACCGCTCCCCCGACCTTAACACTATGCCTCACACAAAGGACGCCAGGCCAAAGGCACACCCATAAGTTACTGGGCGGAAAAAGGCAGGTAACTGACTACGCATGGACATCTCTGTGTTGCTACAGTCCATGTTATACAGAGAAGGACAGAATGTTCGTATTAGGTTGGGGCACACCATTTAAGTTATGGGGGCAACCAAAGGCGTAACTGTGGATACCATGGACCATCCTGTGTCACCAGTCCATGTTTTCACATGGAGACTGAAAGACAGACTGTCATCTGCAGCCAGGTAAAGGCCCCCCCCACTGATACGAACTTAGAGAAGAAACGGTACGAGGAGCTATAACATCTCTTACCTGCCTGCAGGCCTACAGCAAGGAAACCATAAACCATGATAGGATGGACATCCTACTCGCAGCTAGACTTAGCCGACGAGAGCGAGAACGAGACGAGAGGAGAGAGAGAGATAGCGAGAGCTCTGAGAGAGAGCGAGAAGAACTCCGAAGAGTGAGGCGCGACAGAGCCGAGAGACGAGAGAGAGCGCCGCCGAGACCACGCGCGAAGCGCACCTAGCATCGCTCTCGCTCCCAAATGCCAAACCGACCCGTGAAACCACTAGAACACGAACACAAAGAAAATAGAAAAACCCAGCTTTCCCACCTTGAGATCTACAACACCTTGACCCCTCATGTGCCCTGACACACTCACTCGTGGCTCCATCTAACACCACATCTGCAAAACCCATCACACATCAAGACCCAAACAAAGGATGACGCTCCCACCATACCTCGTGTACAATGAAGGGGGGCCGCCCCACGAAGGGATGTGTTGTAGTGTCAGGAAAAATAATAAAATAAAATAACACCTCAGCACGCATTATTATAGCTCCCCGTCCTTATTCAATCTGTTATCTGTTTGTTTGGAATGTGCCTGCCGAGATGTCGGTCCCTCCATGATTATGCAAAAATGAATTTAACGATGTATATGGCGGCTGCCTGGCCATCCACCAACACAAACCACTCAACAAACTGCACCAACGCTCCCGCTCACCTATCCGCCCACACCCAAAACCTAATTTACACAAAAAAAAAAGGAAATCTTCATCAGCTACGTCACCCACTCAACAGGGAGCCCACCACCATACAACGACCTCCTCACCAATCGACCACGTAAAAGTCCACAGAGAAAAACTGCGCATGTACACAGACTCACCACAAGCACAGTCAACAAATGTTTGCCCCACCTGAAAAAATAACAAGCATCGCTGCCACGAAAAAACTAAGTCACAATACACACTCCTCGCACTCCACTCACCCTCTCAGCGATCTACACCTAAATCCCATCTTTCACAAAAATACGACTATTCATAGCTTTCCTCAGTCAATGGACGCCATAAATGTTCGTCATCCATATTGGAAAAATCACAAAAATGCCAAAGTTGGTCACTAATTTTCAAAAATTCAAATATTCCAAACCAATCGGCCTAGAAGCCAATTCAAGCAACAGGGCGGAAGTGTAATCTATAGCAAAAGCGAGACTGAAGCGCTCACGTGACTGCCATGTAATAAAAACAAAATGGAAGCGCCCTAACCGGCCACATGGAATCCGTACGTTCCCGAACGTTCTCGGCATTTCCGATCCAATTTTTTTCAGAACGTTCGCGAACATTCACCGCACAAGAGTTAAGGAAACATACAGTTCTGATCTCCGGCTTTTTTAACGACTCCTTCGCCTGTGCCACCTGCTACTTGCCGCGTATGACGCCGCCGGTGCGTTTGCCGCGTGCTGATTAGTTGCTCGTACTACGCGGCAATATCGCTACTTAGCGGCGACATATATACGTCGGTGGCAAGTACTGAAGTGCTATAGAGGACGTATATACACGTCGTGGCGTCAGCGAAGGGGTTAAAAAGAAAAAAGACAGGACATGGCGTACCTGTGGGGGCACACCATTCAGTTGTTGGGGCAAAGGCAGTAGCTGTGATACCGTCACATCCTCCGAGTTGCCATAGTCCACGTAGAAGATTGTGAACTTTGACCCCGTGACCTTGGTGACCCTGGCGCGAGCAGGCTCCACACCCTCTGAGTAGCACACAAACTGCTGACCCACGGCTGCAGCACTCGCTGGACTGTCGTGTCCTGTGTACTGAACATAGCACACAACACACGAGTCACTCGCTGGATCATGGACTGTTGTTTCCTGCATGGGTGCTACTCCCAAAAATGAAAAATACTGAAAGGCCGGGGTCCAGGGGCAGGCCCCTTTGGGGGGTTCAGGGGGGCGCCGCGTTTGGGGGTTCAGGGGGGCAACGCCCCCCTGAAGCTGAAGCAAAAATGCAATTGCAGAGATCGTTTCCATAGCTCTCCTGCAATCTGGGAATGGGTGAGGAACAGATTACGATTTGACATCATAGTTCTGTTGGCAGACGACAGTTGGCACTTTGTAAAGTGACTGTCTAAGTTGCTGAGACACGACAAGTCACATTACCTTTTTACAAGAAATACAAAAGATCTATGGTTAAAATCATATTTTCATGACTAAGATTTTTACTGACATTTCAGAAACACAACTATAAATTTATAAAGCCGTTCAAATAGAAGATAATAATTAGATCATAAGTGAAATACGATGTCAGTGGATCCAAACATGACTCTCAATTGAGTTTTTCTAAGCAACATTTTTAACATATTCATACGTTTAACATCATAAATATTATTTGGTGAATTGAAATATAGTTGTAACTTACCTTTCTGTGAAGTTTGTAGCTTTCATGACACAAAATTCATGCTTATAATGTTGAATTTAATTCAAATAAGCATGTGTGAATATGACTCGGCTGCCATTTTTGTTGTTGTATTTTCACTTCCGGTGGTTGGAAGACCCAGATTCAAAATGCCCCCAACCACAGTTAACAGATCAACTTTTTTTTTGTTGACAAAATTTTAAAAATACGGAATTTCCGTCTCAGCAGAAAACTTAATTTACGGATTTCCGTTTATATGGAAGGTAGTAGCACCCATGTTCCTGTGCACTGAACATAGCACACACACGAGTCACACGCTGGACTGTCGTGTCCTGTGTACTGAACATAGCACACACACGAGTCACACGCTGGACTGTCGTGTCCTGTGTACTGAACATAGCACACAACACACGAGTCACACGCTGGACTGTCGTGTACTGAACATAGCACACAACACACGAGTCACATGCTGGACTGTTGTTTCCTGTGCACTGAACATAGCACACACACGAGTCACACGCTGGACTGTCGTGTCCTGTGTACTGAACATAGCACACAACACACGAGTCACACGCTGGACTGTCGTGTCCTGTGTACTGAACATAGAACACAACACACGAGTCACTCGCTGGACTGTCGTGTCCTGTGTACTGAACATAGCACACAACACACGAGTCACTCGCTGGACTGTCGTGTCCTGTGTACTGAACATAGCACACAACACACGAGTCACTCGCTGGACTGTCGTGTCCTGTGTACTGAACATAGCACACACACGAGTCACATGCTGGACTGTCGTGTCCTGTGTACTGAACATAGCAGACAACACACGAGTCACACGCTGGACTGTCGTGTCCTGTGTACTGAACATAGCACACAACACACGAGTCACACGCTGGACTGTCGTGTCCTGTGTACTGAACATAGAACACAACACACGAGTCACTCGCTGGATCATGGACTGTCGTGTCCTGTGTACTGAACATAGCACACAACACACGAGTCACTCGCTGGACTGTCGTGTCCTGTGTACTGAACATAGCACACAACACACGCGTCAACACAGACGCTCTTTCAGTCCCAAGTGCACTTTGCAACCCCCGTCAGAAAAATCTAAGCGAGTTGTCGACAGCACAGGTGGAAAATATGTCCTTGATGAAAGGCAAAAAGGCATCATTCTGTTGAATGACGATGATACTAATACTACTTCTACTGCTACTACAACTACTATAACTGGAGGTGGAAAATATGTCCTTGATGAAAGGCAAAATTCTGTTGGATGACGATGATACTAATACTACTTCTACTACAACTACTATAACTGGAGGTGGAAAATATGTCCTTGATGAAAGGCAAAAAGGCAGCAATCTGTTAGATGACGATGATACTACTACTACTACTGCTAATACAACTACAACTACTGTAACTGGAAAATATATCCTTGATGAAAGGCATGGGGCAGTGGGTGGATGCCTTGTGCCTCCATATGGGGAGCTGGACGACCCCGCCCCCTCCACGAGTCTCTTCCCGTGGGGATACCAGGGAGTCTTTCGTAAAAAAATAGTTGTACCCCACCTTCTGGAAGTTCTGTGCTTGTAACTTCCTCTAATCTGCCACTCTCTTTGACTCTGCCTTTTCCCTTCTTACTGTCATCTGCTATCTTTCTGACTTATTGGCCCATTCTCCAGCCTTTTTCCCCCAAAAAAATCTTCCAAATAATTTTTTCCTCCTTTGAGCTCCTCCAAAATTGGAAATGTGTCGGCTGTACGCAGCGGGGAGACCATTGAAAACTGAAAACCGGGCACATACGTACATACCTTACCCATTATGGCCAGGGAACGCAGAAGAAAAAGATGAAAGGCAAAAAGGCAGCTATCTGCTGTATGATGATGATACTAGAATTTACGAAATACCAAAAAATACTCCAAAAATACTAATACTACTTCTACAACTCCAGACCTGTTTACCCCCTACACAAGTCTTGAGTAGTCTGGATAGCTGAATAATAATAATACACGGATATTTATATAGCGCTTTTTATCGAGCACAAAGCGCTTTACAATCAGTATTGAAACACTCACACACGCAAAACAGACACACACGCACGTACGTGTACACGCACGCTCGAGAGTGAACGCGTTCTTGCACACAGACATACCCACACACCCACACACATTTCATCAAACACACAGAAAACACATTCTCACTGAAGCGCACACAAACTTACTCAAACATACACTTGTACAAACACGCGCACACGCACGCACACACACACACACACACACGCGCGCACTCACATACACAAAGCACTCACGTGTACTCACACTCACAGACACATACTCACACACACACTCCTCTCCCCCCCACCCCCTCTAGTGAACACAATTTCTCCTGCGCACGCATACACTCATACACTGAAATGAGTAGTTTTTGGTGTGAAATGAGTAGTCCTCTTTATTAAACCATCAAATAATGTTCACTGAAAATGAGTAATTAGAGCATTATTTTCAATTTTGAAGAGTAGTAGAGGTCCAAATTGAGTAGAATACTACTCGAAAAGAGTAGAGTAAACAGGTCTGCAACTCCAACGGTAAGTAGTAACTACTACAATATTTTACGACTATAAGGCGCTACTTTTTCCCCAGACTGAGACCCCTGCGCCTTATAATATGACTGGTAAAATTGGGATGTGCGCCTTATAATGTGGTGTGCCTTGTAGTCCGTAAAATACGGTACTACTCAGACCTGTTTACCCTTATAATGAACCTGGAATTTGCCACAGAAAAAAACGGAATTTGAGGGGGAAACAAACAGAATTCACATCGGTACACGACTCGCGATAAAACCCTGATTTAAAAGGTGTCTTGCAAGCGCACTGTGCGAAATTTTTGAAGTCCACGTTGCAGTACTTGCAGTGTGCATGCTCGTCTCCCAAACACGAACTTGTTATTCCTGGCACTTTCGAATACTTTTGAGAAAACTTCTGCTTCACTTTTGGCCGCTTCACCCTATCACTCCAAGGTTTCGGTTAACCCTTGCGTCTTTTCACACAAACAGAAACAAATAAGACGCTTTTTTGAAATCCCGGGATTTTCAGTGTTCACCCAGAATGTATTATTTTACCCACAATTTTGGCAAATTCCCGCAAAACCGGGAGGGTAAACAGGTCTGGCTACTACTAGTAGTAATCATACTAAAATAACTTACAGACTCAAACACGCCCAAAAGGAGTGGAACAAAGTCGTTGAGTTGGTCAGCAATCTGCACCCACAAACACTGAGGATGGTCGACGTGGGACACCAAAACCTGAAAGCATCATGATGATCATTGGCATCATTACACTACAACAAATGATAAGATACATGGCTCCCAATCGCACCGCAAAACAAGGGGTCCCAGGGACTCTTTCACTTACAGTATAGAGGGTCCTAGAGGCGGGATAGAGGGTCCCAGTGGCATTGCGAATGCTAAAAATAACTTTTCTAGTGCATCCCTGGGACCCCCCTGCGCATTCTTTTATAATAATAATAATAATGGGAATTTATATAGCGCTCTTTCTCACATGAGCTCAGTGCGCTTTACATTGATAACAAGAACCTTAAAGGCAAACAAATAATGAATCATTAGAAAGTAAAATAAACACGATGATTGCACGCAACATTCTCTTACTTCCTCACACACACACACACACACGCCTGCAGGCACACACATACATACATACACAAACACACACATGAACGTACGCACGCACACATACATACACGCACGCACTCACACACAATTATACAAGAGTAAAAAATAGTTACAATATGAACATTCTAAGAAGAAACATAGACCACATTCACATTCTCAATCAAGTTTGGATACAATACTGTAACTTGAAATAAAATCAAACTGCTATCGACATACCATTACCAGTTACATGACTATAATAGACACATTTTGCAAGAACAAAGGTCTTTTAGAAGGTCCTTTAGAATTTTAGTGCTTCATACACCCCCAAATGGGGGGAGCCTTGAAGACATTCAGCCAGACCTGCCAACCCCCTAACAGACCAAAGAGTAATATTTGTAGCAGGAAAGAGGAACTTTGGGGAGCTAAGAGGAATTTTGACGCGGCATCTTACCCTTCACGCGTAAACATAATTTGAAGCAAGCAATTTTCATCCTTGTGAATTTGTCTTGTTTAAAACCATGTCTTGTCTGGAAGTGTCACAACTATTCCTAACACAATACAGTACTCCCCGTTTATAGTAAACTCAGTTATAAGCAATTTCGGTTACAGTAAAGGAAAGCACTGGTTCCCGGCCAAAGGTCTACTGTTTTATTACTAAATAGACCTCGGATAGTAGCAACTCGGTTATAATTTTTAAAAACTGCTATAGTAAAGTCACTTTTGGTTCCCCACAGGACTGGCTCCTCGGTTGCAATAATAAAAATTTCGATGGCTTGGAGTCAAAACGGACTAACTTTAGATAGTCCATTGACGTATTATTGAACATATTGCGAAAACTAATGACTTGTTTCAAAAAAGACTGCAGAAATATAAAAAAGCATAATCCCCATTTTATATTATTTGCAGTCTCTTTTAATACAAGTTCTTAGTTTTTGCAATAACATCAATAATAAGTCAATGGACTATCTAAAGATAGTCCGTTTTGACTCTAAGCCATCGAATTGTCCTCTTCGTGACTTTTGTAAATACGTCACCAATGTATGCGTCACAGTCTCACCACTCCCTCCATAATAACAACTGGGTTATAATTCAAATTTTAAAAACTCCTATAGTAAAGTCATTTGTGGTTCCTCCTTGGTTACAATAAAAAAAAATTGTTCTCTTCCTGACCTTTGTAAATACGTCATCAATGAATATGTCACAGACTCACTACTCCCTCTACCCACCTTCATCAACGAAATTGAAAGGCACTCAAAAACATGTTTCTTTCCCCTCATTACTTAGTGGAAAAAAATGAATCGGAAAAAACTATATATCGAGGGTTACCTGCCAGATCATGATATATCGACAAAAATGAGTTTTTCATTTTTTTTCATAGAAACACTCTAAAAGGGGTATATTTTCATGCTATCACTAGTATCAGATGCTTTAGGCGATATGACTTGTACATTTTGAGTTATTAATGCTACCATCCAAGAACTGACCAAACCCCTGCAACCCAGATCATGAGATATCTGAATGTATCCTTCAGCTTACCAACAAAAGTCTAAAACTTGAAATTTCGCCCTCGCTGAAGTAGTATATAACGCTTTCAACTTGTTCAGCATGTGCTGAGCAGACAGTTTCGTCTTACAACTGACCGGCTGATCAGATGACAACTGAGGAATGTCTTTGATCAGTCGGAAGGAATTCAGTCACAAGGGCCTCCAACTTGGACCAGACAGTGACTTGTGACCATATAACATAGGCGCGTGTTTGATTTTGAAAGACTAGGGTCATATAACCACAGACTGTAATGGGACATCTTGTGAGTCACGTGAGCTAGTGGGGTCTCTCTCTCTCTCTCTCTCAGTCTCACTCACTGGTAAATTAATCGGCAACTCTCTCTCTCTCTCTCTCTCTCTCCAAACGTCTTTTGTTTGTCTTTACTCAGCATAACAGTTTTTATTCTAGTGAATTGTCAATGTTAGAGAGTAAACAATATTGTTCATACATTCGTACGTTTTCGTGGGATTACATGTCATGCAGATACCGTTTACTTTTCCATTCCAATCCTGCTTACCACCCCCTCCCTTTCCCCCCATTTTTATTACCCCTGGTATTTCATTACCGCCTGGTATGCAGTACTGCGGTATAGTAGTTGACCAAACAGTAATGAACGCACAAAGATCACAAGGGCGGTAATGCTGACACTTGTTTGATGCCTACATCACAAACGATGGGTCACCTAAAAGCTATCGATGTTGTCTGTCTCTCAATCTCTGTCTGTCTGTCCGAATCTTTCTGTCTGTCTGCTTGTCTCTTTCTGTCTGTCTGTCTGTCAGTCACACACACACACACGCTAACACACACACATATTAAAATGTGTATGTGTTTTTTTGTCTGTCATTCCTTTTTTTTTGTAAGTCTGCCCACTCTGCAAATTACCATTATCTCATAAAGATCACACGAGGCAAAAGCTCTTTTCAGCAATACAGCACCTTCCACACCTCTATTTTAGCCCCTACCTCTCCATTCACCAACTAACCTTTTATTTTCTTACAAACTATTATTTTGTGCCTGCCCTTAAATCACATTTCCACACAAGGGCAATATCATACAATAAAATCTTATTGATTATCAGTTGTAGGCCTACATAATACTGTATTTTTTTCCCGAGTAGGGTAGGAGTGGAAGGCGTTTGTTTACTTCATAACATTTTATTTTTACTCTGAATATCTAAATGTTCCTGTTCAATTGTTATCAAACTCGTAAATCAAAGTGTTTGTTGCAACAAAAAAAGTAAGAGAAAACTACTTTGGTAGCCTTCTGAACGCTTTTTGTTTTCCCACCGACTCACGTATCACAGTTTGGCTTTCCCAGTTTACGTGAAAACGTGATTTTCAACCCTGTACGCATTGCTCCCTCACTGGCCTCAGTGTATGTCGGCATAATTATAACAGAAGGGTCACCTTGATGTTCACCACCACTGGTACGGCCAGAGCAGAGCATGTGAGGATACTCCAGTATGTTAATGAGTATCGGTCGGTCTCTGTCCCGTGTTGCGTCAGACTGAACTGAGACATATGACTATACTCGTGATAGGCTGGGTGTTTAGAGCGCCTTGTGGATTGAATGCCCCCGGCCTTTTTGTTATAGCGCTACCCCTACCTACTTTGATTAATTATTGTGATAAAACTAAACATTGTGTTGTTAAATTTCTTTCTCTTGCTAATGGCGAAGATATCAAAGTAAACGCCTAAACTCTTTCCACGCTACAAAGGTTTCGTTTATTGATGTACTTAAGCTTCAAACTTTGAATTCCGTTTTTCTCCAAACTACTGAAACGCGATATACGCTACTCTAGCAGGCAACCCTACGACCACATAAATACCCTAAAACTTGAAGATAAGAACAAAATATAGTTTTTGTTTAATGTAGGTAACTTCAATTTTTTTATTCTAATTTTGAACCGGAACGACTCCAAACCGACTTCAAGACAAGACAGTAGGGAAAGATAACCCCCAAAGACTGAATTTTGAAAGAAAAAAAAGCGCTATACACGCACACATGTATTCACACACACACACTCACAGGTGTATTCACTTCCACAATGTCCAAAGGCTGTTTCATGTAGCAGGGAACCACTTTATACACACACACACACTCACACAGACTCGCACACACACTCACACACAGACACGCACACACACACACACAAAGACACACACACACACACACACACACTCACACAGAGACACAGACATGCGCACACACACACACACAGTCACGCACACACTCACACTGACACAGTCATGCACACACACTCACACAGACATGCACACACACTCACACAGAGATACAGACTTGCACACACACACACAGAGACACAGTCATGCACACACACAGACACGCACTCACACAGAGACGCACACACACTCACACAGTCATACAGACACACACTCACAGAGTCACACAGAGACACAGACATGCACACACACACTCACACACAGACACGCACACACACTCTCACAGACACGCACACACACGGTCACGCACACACACACACACAGTCATGCACACACACTCACACAGACACGCACACACACTCACAGAGAAAGTCAAACACACACACACTCACACAGTCACGCACACACACTCACACACAGAGACACAGTCACGCACACACTCTCACAGTCACGCACACACTCACACAGACATGCACACACACACAGTCACGCACACACTCACACACGCACAGACACGCACACACACACTCATGCACAGACTCGCACAGAGAGACACGCACACACACACATACAGAGACACTCACAGTAATGGGAGTATTCACGTCCACCATGTCCATGGGCCGTTTCATGTAGCAGGGAACCACTTCCTGCGATACCACAGCAGCGCCCCCTACACTGCCAGGGGAAGCAACTGCCCCCTCAGCTACAGGTGCTGCAGCCTTGGGGGAGGCTGCAGCCTTGGGGGAGGCTGCAGCCTTGGGGGAGACTGCAGCCTTGGGGGAGGCTGCACCCTTGGGGGAGGCTGCACCCTTGGGGGAGGCTGCACCCTTGGGGGAGGCTGCACCCTTGGGGGAGGCTGCAGCCTTGGGGGGTTTGGGAGGGGAGGTGGGGGTGGGGGTGGTCTCTTCCCAACTGTCAGTTTTGTCGTTGAAACGAGGGCCTTGGTTGTCCCTTTGGTTGAAAGGCTTGTTCTGGAAACGATAATAAAGTCACTGTATAATAAAGTTTTGTTCCCCGGAAACTAATAATGTTCTATGATGAAGGTTCTTCTTCTTCTTCTTCTTCTGCATTCCCAGGCCAAAAGGCCATAATTGGTAGTATGTGTCCGTTTTCATTTTTCACTGGTCTCCCCGCTGCGTACAGCCAACACGTTCCGATTTCGGAGGAGCTCAAACGAGAAAAGTTATTTGGAAGATTTTCTTTGAAAGAAGGCAGGAAAATGGGCCAATAAGGCAGAAAGATAGTAATAATAATAATTAACATTTATAGAGCGCCCTTTCTCTCATGAGCTCACGGCGCTTCACAATTATTTAAATAAATACATAAATCATAATACTAAGTATTAACTATCAAAAACATGCACATAGCCACAACACGCAAGCACACATCCACGCGCACGCACACACCCACACACAATATGCAGAACATAGTTTTAAGGCGGGAAACAGGACAAGGAAGAAATCAGAGGTATTGCCGGAAGAGGTGAGTTTTAAGAGTGGTTTTGAAAGATTAGACAGATTTAGCAGAACGAAGTTAATATGGTAGGGTGTTCCAGACAGAAGGGGCGCTGAAAGAAAATGAACGTTCACCATATGCCCTAGTGTTTGTACGAGGAATAGAAAGGATAAGTTTGTCAGAAGAGGACCAGAGAGACCTGGAGGGCGAGTACAGGTGAACGAGATCAGAGAGGTAGGCAGGACCAGATGAATGGACAGCATTGAAACAGAGGCAAGCAATTTTATACTTTATTCTTGCCTCGACTGGAAGCCAGTGTAAGGTATTGAGGTGGGGTTTGATGTGGTCTGTACGAGGGACTTTAAGGATTAACCGAGCTGCATTGTTTTGA
Organism: Phymorhynchus buccinoides; assembly: GCA_017654935.2. NCBI lineage: Eukaryota > Metazoa > Mollusca > Gastropoda > Neogastropoda > Raphitomidae > Phymorhynchus > Phymorhynchus buccinoides. Next base: position 17,237,224 of record CM065683.1, on the reverse strand, counting down.
ACTTTCTGAAGTTTGTTGAGGAGGGTTTGCGGACAGCCTACAAGTAAGGAATTGCAATAATTGATGCGAGACAGTACAAAAGCTGACACTAGAGTCTTGGTGGCTTCAACTGTAAGATAGTGACGAATGGCACTAATACGACGGAGTTCAAAGTTCACATTACAAATCAGTCATGACATGAATGACCATTTGACAGTTGAGTAGATGATAGAAAGCAAAGGGAAAAGGCAATCAAAGATAGTAGCAGAAGTTACAAGCACAGAAGTTCAGAACTTCCAGAAGGTGGGGGAACTATTTTTATGAAAGACCCCCGGTATCCCCACGGGGAGAGACTTGGGGGCGGGGGCGGCCAGCTCCCCGTATGGAGGCACGAGGCATCCACCCACTGCCCCAGATGAAGGTTCATTCTACAAATTTAAGTCATATAATATGTGGAATGAACTTGAAGTCTTTACACAGACGACATTTTTAATCAACAGCTTGCAAATACTTTGTTTTAGGGGATTTCATAGAACATTTGATACACATTTTTGTTGACTATAAACGTCTCCATAGGATAACTGTTTTGTCCTTAACTCTTTAGTTCGGTGAACGTTCAGAAAAAAATCGGATCGTAAATGCCGAGAATGTTCGGGAACGTACGGATTCCATGTGGCTGGTTTGGGCGCTTCCATTTTGTTTCTATCACATGGCAGTCATGTGGACGCTTCAGCCTCGCTTTCGCAATAGATTACACTTCCGCCCTGTTGCTTGCAATGGCTTCTAGGCTGATTGGTTTGGAAGGTTTGAATTTTTGAAAATTAGTGACCGACTTCGTCATTTTCGCGATTTTTCCAATATGGATGACGAACAGTTATGGCGTCCATTGACTGAGGAAAGCGATGAATAGTCCTATTTTTGAGATCGCGAAGTAAGGAGTGTACTCTGACCTATTTCGGCAGCGAGCTTGTTTTTGTTCGGTCGATGCGAATGTTTGAAGTAGTGTTACTGACATCGGCATTTTCCCGACTTTTACATCATGGATGATGAATCGTTATTGCATCCACTGAGTGATGACAGCGATGAAAATTCCTTTTTTTGTGAAAGATAGGAATTGTAAGATCGTGAAATGAAAGGGTAAGTGAATGATTTTGATCTACATTTCCATTTCAGTCATCTTAGGCTTCACCAGTGGTGACCAGTCTGCAAAAAGTAGGCAGTTAATGACTAGTGAATGCAGTTTGCGACTACACTTTGGCATTTTGATTTTTTTTGTGGAGCCATGCATCCCCATAACATCTTGAAATTCATTTTGCAAATCAGACAGACAGGCAACACATTCAACAACAAAAAACCCACAAAATCTGCTAGGGCATATTTTATTTTATTATTTTTCTGACGCTACCCCCCCCTTTTGTACTGAGTGAAGTCCCTTGGGCTAGGATTTCAGGTGACTGAGCGCACAGAGCGTCAGGACTTACAGGGTTAAATAGGTGAGGCTCTACAATGTACTTTGTGGGACTCGGTACTTTCTTTGTTACAACATGGCAGTTTTCTTAGAAATGCTTAACTTTAAACTAAATTAAAGGGCACGTTAGCTTTAACCCTCTTGCATTTATTCTGCCCCAAACCGCCCAGCCGGAAGTTGCCTGTGTATTCAAGCCGCCCAAAACCGCCCGTAGCTTGTCCCCACTCTGAGACCCCCCTCTGATGGCATTTTCATCGCACACCTAACACTCTTCAGTTCTGGCTTGTTATACACACACTATGAAGAAGCTTCTCACATGCAATGTGACAGTAAACTGTATGGCGCTCTGTGTGCTTCAAAAGACAGATTTTCGTGATAATGTGTGAAAGAATCTGAACACTAGAAGAAGTTTAGTCTGTAACAAATGCAAGAGCGTTAAAATAAAGAAAACTTAGAGAGAAATGAACTAGATCGCTAAGTAGCATACAACAAAAGTAAAACTGCGGTAAAGGTCAAGATGTGCCACCCCCCCTACATTTCTCGGTTAATTGTATTTTTCCGTTTTTGCCTTTCTTACCATACATAAAGCTGTATTTTAGGAACCTTTTTAGCTAATAACCTTTTTGGAATACTAACCCTACCACCCACCCTATAAGACGGAAAAACGCAACGAACCACAACTGTGACAAATCGCGGTGTACTGCAGTACATAGTGGGGGGTAGGGTTAGGTTTAGGGCTAGGGTTAGTATTCCAAAAAGATAATTAGCTGAAAATGTTCCTAAAATACAGCTTTATGTATGGTAAGAAAGGCAAAAATGGACAAATACAATTAGCCGAGAAATGCAGGGGAGGTGGCACATCTTTACCTTTACCAAAACTGCCAGTAAGCTACAAACAACAAGTAGGCAGCTTATTAAAAAACCCATCCATGTAAACCCTACGTCTTCAAAAGAAAGCATAATCTATAATCCATCAACAATGCCGAATGGTGAAACCTGGACAAAATGAAAAGCAGGAAGGCCTGGGTTGTGGCGGGCAGAGTCCTTTGTGGGGGATCAGGTGGGTGAAGTTTTTCCTTTGTACACTTTTACTAATAAAATCATAGCATTTAGAGACGGCTTTCATGTATTATTTTAACAATTAAAGATTTTTTTTTGATTTTTTACTATTGCCAGGATAATTATTCTTCAATAAAGAATTGCAAATTCAGGATTTCCTGAAAGCCAAAATCAGGATTCCTGCTTTTTTGGCCATGTGGTTTCATCCATGCATTACAAAGTCCAAGTAGCAATGACCCATTAACTAACTAACTAGTATATCTGTAATCCATTAGAATGTGCAAAATGATTCAAAATAACACTACTAACCGGTGACTTAGGCTTGGGTCCACGCTCGTTTCTGGGGGGCCCTCGATTGTCTCCTTGGTTGTTCATGTTGTCTCTCTGCTGTCCGCCGTTACCGTGAGGCCCGCCGCGATTCTGGAAGTTATCTCCCCTTTGAAAGTTTCCTCGGTTCTCTCCCTTGTCCCCTGGGCCGCCTCTGGATTTCTGGGGGCTCTCCTGGGGGCCACTTCTCTTTTGTGGGCTACTTCTCTCCTGGGGGCCACTTCTCTTTGGGGGGCTACTTCTCACCTGGGGGCCACTTCTCTCCTGGGGGGCGTTTCTGTCCTGGGGGCCACTTCTCTTTGGGGGGCTACTTCTCTCCTGGGGGCCACTCATCTCCTGGGGGCCACTTCTCTCCTGGGGGGCGTTTCTGTCCTGGGGACCACTTCTCTTTGGGGGGCTACTTCTCTCCTGGGGGCCACTTCTGCCTCTGGGACCTTGCTCCTCTGATCTGTTTCTCTCCTCTCTGCTTCCAAATTGGCCGTTTCGCTCTCGATCCTCCGTTCCTCTGTTTCCGAACGGACCATTTCTCTGTTGGGGCCCGTTTCCAAACTGGCCGTTCCTCTGTTGCAGCCTGTTCCCGAACTGGCCGTTCCTCTCGTGCAGACCATTCCACGGAGGCAGATTTTGTCCCTCCTGTGGACCATGATTTCTTACTTGTTGCTGAAACCCTGTCGGTGCCTCGTCTTGTCGCTCACCCCTATCTACGCGGAAATGGGATGGCCCGTCGCCTTGACCACCCCCGCGAAGCAATGGTCCGTCCTTTCTGCCTTGCTGCCAACCCCCACCTTCCCTTCCCCCCACCTTCCTGTCTTGGTTGGGTCGGCTTTGCGGCGCAGCAGCTCCCTGAACAGCATTAGGGCGGTGATCCTCGTTACTGGGCCCATCGCGACGCCGCTCATCAAAGTTGGGTCCGCTGCGGTAATTGCCCGCCTTAGGGTAACTCTGACCGCCATTCTCTTTGCCTCCCTGCGGCCCAGCTCCCTGGTTGCCCCCCTTGTCTTGGGCACTCTTCGGTGCCGTGAAGCGGGGACGGTCGACAGAGTGGTCGGGAAGGCGAACGACTCTTTTGCTCCCCGAGGAGGAGCTGGAGTCGGAGCGAGCCACGTCGGAGCTGTGGAGCCACTTCTCCACTTCCTCCCTGTGGTTCTGGGAAAGAAAGGGTTAACATTTCATAAATTGTAAGACATGGTTAACGTTTCACAAATACTGGGACACAAACAGTTCACATAATGCATATTTCTGAGACAGGAATGGTTCCTATTTGAAAAATTCGAGCCACTTCTCCACATCCTCCCTGTGGTTCTGGGAAAGAAAGGGTTAACATTTCATAAATAGTAAGAGAGAAATGGTTAACATTTCACAAATACTAGGTCAGAAACAGTTCACATAATACATATTCTGAAACAGGAACGGTTCCCATTTGACAGGTTCAGAGACAGAAATGTCCACATTAGAGACAGAAACAGTCGTGGTTTCATCAATTCCCAAACAGAAATAGTTCACATTTCAATAATTCTGAGACAAAAATGGTTCACATTTGATAAATATCAAGATAAGAATGGAGCATGTTTCATAGACTGAGAAACAGATATCATTTCATAGAGACAGAGACAGAAATGGTATACAAGCTATTGATTCTTTATCGCTAACAGTTCAGTGAGTGAACTTTGTATGCCGTTCTGTGGGTTGAATTGCTATCATACACAATGCACACAGGTGTCTCAACGCAATTACTTTAACTACTTACTGTTTGTCTCATTTACATGTACCTGGATAAAGCTCTCATCTATGTGCATTTCCAGCTTGGCAAAGTCAGGCTCTGGTACTATACATAACAACACTCGCTAGGAATCAGATGCTTAACACAATGTGACATACAAGATACACGTTTTATTCACCCAGAAACAGTCAAATCAAGTTCTTTTAACATTATTTCATTAACTCAAAATCCATTTAAGAAAATTGTATCGCATAACGAAAGACAATGAACGGACAACTGAGACTACTCCTGAAATCCACTTGAAACAGGGCATGGGAGGAAAAAGTCATAAGAAATCAGTGGCCATTGGTGTGAAAATCACAATTAACCCTTTCACCACCAATGTCACATTTTAGCACCACACTGATTATGACCCAAGTCACTAAAAGGTGTGAAAGTAAGATCTGTTATTCTATAACCTATTGTTGATAAGTTTGGGAGATAAGGAAAGGCCTTATTTAATGCATGGCATAGGGGGATTCACAGTATTGCAGACGCTGACTTTTCTGCACCCAGGTAAGTTTGACAGAAATGTTTGGCTAAAAATGTCTGGCAGCGAAAGGGTTAATGGACTGTCAATAATGTGACCACCATGGACCTCGATCACTGCCCTACAACGCCGCCTCATGCTGCAAATGAGGTTTCTGACCCGCTGCTGGGGGGTCCTGGCCCACTCCTGAAGAGCCACCATGAGCTCATGGATGGCACGAGGATGCTGCTCTCACGCTTATACGGCTTGTACGATGTCCCAGACATGTCCAATGGACGCTTTGGCATGAGGCTGTGTCAGACCAGTTGACATAAGCTAGAACACTGAGGCTACATCAAAAGGTCGTTATGTTCTGCATGGCTGTGCGGGGGTTGTCTTAAGCCATGACAAGCTCCTAGCATAACATCATCAGTCTAAAATCCTCCTAAGTCAGAGTGTGGCTGCCCACGTGGCGGGGTAATGAAAAACGGTCACACACGTAATGTTCTCATCCCTAGCTGGTGCATTTGTACCATAGTGTTCAAGTGCTTCGGCTGTTGGGATGATCCCTGGAGTCTTTAAGCCAGGGTAAGACAAACAAAAAAATGTCCAATGGGATTCAGGTCCAGAGAGCATGCTGGCCACAGCATTCATACACTTTCCCTCATACTGCAGGTGCTGGCTGGCATGACGTGCACGATGATGGCGGCCATTGTCGTCCATGACAATGAAGTCTGCGCTAATGGTGCATGTGTGGGGATGAAGAGAAGCATGTACCAATATGTCTGCTCACGAGGTGCTCTTTTTCAGCACAAACAAGTCAGTTTTGCCTTGCATGGAAATGCCACCCCACGCCAAATTTGACACCCCCCCCCCCCCCCCCCCCATACCAGTCATTGTCATATGCATGGGTGCAACTCCCCAAAATGAAATTTTTTTTAAGGCAGGGGTCCAGGGGCAAAGCCCCGTCAGACGATTCAAGGGGGCAAGTTAAGAGAGAGAGAGATAACGAGACAGACAGTTAAAATGATAGAAAGAGACAGTTAGAGTTTGATAAGCCTTGCAAAATTATTACATTGCCTTAGTAAACTTCCAAGATAAAAACAACAAAGTTCAAAACGCTCAGTTTCTAGTAAAATCAAAAATACTGAAATCAGTGTAAAAATGAAAGAGTAGCACCCATGCATATGCTGACCGATGACGTTTGGATGGAATGGTTCATGATTTAGGCAACATTACACCCTCTAAAGTCAATCTGTAACATAAAAACTATAACTGGACTCTTCGCGGAATGAAGTGGTCCAATTTGCAACGGTCAAACTATGTTTTATTTTCTGTACTTGGCATTTTTGCTATGTATATTAGTACAAGTAACACAGGTGACTATTTATCTATGCCATATTTACCTGGATAAATTCTTCATCCACATGCATCTCCAGCTCTGAAAAGTCAGGCTCGGGATTTAATACTACATACCATTCACACCTGTATCTTATGACTCATCATTTACCTGGAAATACTCTTCATCCACGTGCATCTCCAGCTCTGAAAAGTCAGGCTCAGGCATTAATACTACACACCATTCACACCTGTATGACTCATCATTTACCTGGAAATACTCTTCATCCACATGCATCTCCAGCTCTGAAAAGTCAGGCTCAGGCATTAATACCACACACCATTCACACCTGTATGACTCATCATTTACCTGGAAATACTCTTCATCCACATGCATCTCCAGCTCTGAAAAGTCAGGCTCATGGGCGATGGTGGAGGGTGCACGGGTGCTGGGGACACTGGGGACAAACAGGACACTTCCATTTTTAATCATATTCATTTATATCATCATGTTCCTTAATTCCACGACTCCCAATGACAGAAAGCAAAAACTTTGTACTTTATGGGGAAAGCCCCAAAATATGTATGAATAATTCTGGCATCCCTTGTCAGTCCCTTTCTTCTTCTTCTGCTTTCCCAGGCCATATGGCCATAACGGGTAAGGTACGCATGTGTCCGGTTTTCAGCTGTCATTGGTCTCCCCGCTGCGTACAGCCGACACATTCCGATTTCGGAGAGTCCTTTTCAACTGTTGCTTTACAATGCTGATACTAGATGTCGCAGTAAGATGATACTTACACAAGACCAGTTTCGACTTCTTCTTCCCTCAAACAAAAAACAAAGTATACCCAATAACTCATTAAATGGCTCAATTAACTCCTTGACTGCCACCAACCTATCACTACTGACCTGATGACATCACTGATGGTGTCATCAGATGAAGAGGAATAATCCTGATATTCTGGCCTTTGCTCTAACAGTCAAGATATCTATATCCCCAGACCATTTTGCCAGATTGGCTCTTATCAGTTGTCTTTTTCATGGCATGATTTGCCCAATGATTTTTTCTTTAATTTTCTCTGGCAGTCAAGGGGTTAATTTTCTAGCTCTTTCTCCCATCCCTGTGATACGTGAAAATAAATTTTTCCACTCAACTTCTATCTCAATTTTCATTGAAACCTGTGATATTGGGATATGTTGGGAGCCCTGACATTTGTGCTTCTCTTTTTTTCTTGGCGAAAATGGAGTTTTACGTCCTCTTGGTCTGAATCAGACACATATGGGACATTTGTAAATACAAATATGGTGGGAACAATGCTGGAGGTAATGCCCGGAGGCAGTACAAAACCAGTAAAGTCCCGATTTTTTTATATTAATACAGATAGGTGTAGCGGTGACCACGCCTCGGTTAAACCTCATCGGCTATGGCACCGCCACAAGTAAATATATGCCAAAAAATATAATTAACTCTTTTTTTTCTCTTTTTAAACCTTACTTACAAAGAATCAAAACGTACTCTTTAGCCATCATTTCTTTTTCGTTAATGAATATTAGACTAATGAGACTTTAAAAAAAATTATTAATGAATATTAGATTTCAAAAGCTATAAAACCAAAACAATAATAGCTATTCCAAATTGTTTTAGGTACATGCGAACCGGCACACGGTTGTACACACACATGCACACAAACACATGCAGACACACAAACACGCGCACACACACAAACAAGAATGCACACACACACACACAAAGAGGTACACACATGTGATCGTAGACGCAGGTTTTGCGGTGAATTGACCAGTGGGCAGCCTGACATTTTGCGTTGCAGTAATACACACCGCGACACGCCTGGCAACGGTGGGTGGCTGGGGACATAATATAGCATAATACAACATGTGGACATAATATAGCATACATGGTTCGTGGGGACTTGGAAGAGTGCCAAAAAAGGACCTTAAAAGGACCTTTAAAGGACCAGCAAAATTTTTTAAAGGACCTATTTAAACCTTGTTTGTAGTTGTACTTGCAGACGTGGTGGGCGCAGAGCCAGACGCCGACGATTGTAGCTGAGCAGATTTTTTTTTTTTTTTTTTTTTTTTGCTGAGCAGATTCATTTGTTGTTAGATTCATTTGCTGCTTGCAAAAAAAGTCGGTCACATTGCACCTCGATTCCGCCTTGTGCCTTCTTTCAGCTTTCTTTGTGATTTTCAGTCTTTGCGTGTTGTTTCGGCACCGACTCTCCCATTGACAAGATGTTGATGTTTTTTTCACAATATGCACAACGAACTGCATGTTTGTTGTCCATCACTTTTCGGACCCAGTCCTTATAAATGTCTTCTCTCAGCCAACGATCCTGAAAACGAACACTTTCCAGGCATTTTTACACTTTTTACTTGAAAACAAGCACTGAAGCAACCGCATGTGCGAAGAATTTCAATATGGCGCATAAGATATCTCGCCGAATCTCGCGCACGTGACCGGATTTACAGTGACTATTAAAATTAGATCGTCTGCTCGAAAGATACAAAGGCGATCGATTTTTGGCAAATTTTATTTCATTTAATATATTTTTTTGAGTTCATTTCTTATGACAAGGTACTTAGTTTTGTTTTTTTGGCCCGATTAAAGGATTTAAACTGACCGCACCAATTTTAAAAGGACCTTTGACTGATTTGAAAGGACCTCCTTGCTGATATAAAGGACTTAACAGGCCTTTTGAAGACTGATCAATTTCACAGCACTTTAAAGCACCTGAAAGGACCCCACGAACAACATGTGGATATAATACAACACAAAACTAATACACACTGCGCATGTCTGGCAACGCTGTGGACATAATACAACATAACACAATACAGTAATACACACTGCGACATGCCTGGCAACGCTGGGAGGCTGGGGATATAATACAACATAACACACTACAGTAATACACACCGCGACATGCCTGGCAACACTGGGGACATAATACAACATAACACAATACAGTAATACACACCGCGACATGCCTGGCAACGCTGGGAGGCTGGGGATATAATACAACATAACACATTACAGTAATACACACCGCGACATGCCTGGCAACGCTGGGGACATAATACAACATAACACAATACAGTAATACACACCACGACATGCCTGGCAACGCTGGGGACATAATACAACATAACACAATACAGTAATACACACCGCGACATGCCTGGCAACGCTGGGGACATAATACAACATAACACAATACAGTAATACACACCGCGACATGCCTGGCAACGCTGGGAGGCTGGGGATATAATACAACATAACACACTACAGTAATACACACCGCGACATGCCTGGCAACACTGGGGACATAATACAACATAACACAATACAGTAATACACACCGCAACATGCCTGGCAACGCTGGGAGGCTGGGGATATAATACAACATAACACATTACAGTAATACACACCGCGACATGCCTGGCAACGCTGGGGACATAATACAACATAACACAATACAGTAATACACACCGCGACATGCCTGGCAACGCTGGGGACATAATACAACATAACACAATACAGTAATACACACCGCGACATGCCTGGCAACGCTGGGGACATAATACAACATAACACAATACAGTAATACACACCGCGACATGCCTGGCAACGCTGGGGACATAATACAACATAACACAATACAGTAATACACACCGCGACATGCCTGGCAATGCTGGGGACATAATACAACATAACACAATACAGTAATACACACCGCGACATGCCTGGCAACGCTGGGGACATAATACAACATAACACAATACAGTAATACACACTGCGACATGCCTGGCAACACAATACAACATAACACAATAATACACACCGCGACATGCCTGGCAACACTGGGGACATAATACAACATAACACAATACCAGGGGTGGGATTGGACCAAATAAAAAAAAAAGGAAAACTAGATTTTCAACAGAACCCACGCGGCCCACCCCGATATTGTTTTCTGTGTTGACAATGTTATTTTTGCCAATTTGACATTTTGTGGGTTTTTTATTATTACGAAATAAAAAAAATAAAGGTGTGTTCAACAAAGATGCTAAAAAAACACCATGTTTATTATTAAAACATTGCAGACACAAGTCACTTACATGATCACAGAAGCACTAAAAGCTCAAAATAAACTTAGTACTTGATGAAAATGGTGTTTTACGTCCTCTTGGTCTGAATCAGACACATATGGGACATTTGTAAACTTAGTACTTGCCTTTCTGTAGTATTTTAGTAATGCAATCAACAGGTAAAAATGATGTTCGGATATGCACACCTGTCGGTCTCATTGAATCATCGACTCATTGCCGATCATTCGCGATCGAAGTTTTCATGAAAAGTATCTCTATGCTTTGTATAAAGTGTTAAACCGATCTAAGTCCGATAAAAATCAATGAAACTGTCCAATTCACTAGTGTTCGAATGCTCAGCAGATGACCGGTTGTCGGAATCGTTCCATTGATTTTCTGTCGCAGTTGGCACTGCACTAGCACGAGTCTCAACAGTCACTTCACTCTGGCCCCTATAACTAAGTCCAAAAGCACGATTGGCACACAATTTATCGGCAAAAACATCGATAACATCGTCATGCATCGTTCGGAACGCCACCATTTTGATGAAAAAAAATTCGAAGAAAATTTATCAAATTTAGCCTTCAATCGAGCTCCGTGCACAATGGCGGCCATAGAAAGAGGAAGTCGAATGCTTTCCAGCTGTCGTTAAAGCTTTCGTTCTCCATTAGAGAGCTCTCGCTTCCTTAGCAATACGACTAAACAACGTGGGTGGATCGGCGCGGTTTAGGATCGACGGCGACGAGCAGAACGGCGCGGTACAGGACGTTATAACTAAGTTAATAATAAACAACAACTACAATAAAATAAAGCCTATAGGAGAAATGGCGCCACATAAGGCCTTGAAATAAATAATAAAATGGGTTGGAATATGGGGGTTTTGCCGGAAATGTGTTTTTTCAATGTCGGAATTTTTTTTTAAATAACGGATTTCAGGCAAAAACCGGACAAAATCCCACCCCTGAATACAGTAATACATACCGCGACATGCCTGGCAACGCTGGGGACATAATACAACATAACACAATACAGTAATACACACCGCGACATGCCTGGCAACGCTGGGGACATAATACAACATAACACAATACACACCGCGACATGCCTGGCAACGCTGGGGACATAATACAACATAACACAATACAGTAATACACACCGCGACATGCCTGGCAACGCTGGGGACATAATACAACATAACACAATACAGTAATACACACCGCGACATGCCTGGCAACGCTGGGGACATAATACAACATAACACAATACAGTAATACATACCGCGACATGCCTGGCAACGCTGGGGACATAATACAACATAACACAATACACACCGCGACATGCCTGGCAACGCTGGGGACATAATACAACATAACACAATACAGTAATACACACCGCGACATGCCTGGCAACGCTGGGGACATAATACAACATAACACAATAATACACACCGCGACATGCCTGGCAACACTGGGGACATAATACAACATAACACAATACACACCGCGACATGCCTGGCAACGCTGTGGACATAATACAACATAACACAATACAGTAATACACACCGCGACATGCCTCACCACACTGGGGACATAATACAACATAACACAATACAGTATATATACACTGTGACATGCCTGGCAACGTTTGAAACCATAAATTTAAAAATTCAATGGTCAATCCAGTTCGCCAATGAGTTGGTTGCCACCTGGCAGTTAAATCAGCTAGCTAAGCTGCTCAAAAACAATACAACACAGACAGCGCAACCCAGTCAAATAGAAAATAACACTCACATGGAAACTTTTCCTAGCCCTGCCAATTTTCATTTCACATTTGCCCCCTCTTCCCCCTCTCTCCCCACACCTTTCTTTATCCACTGCCCTGCCCTGCCCTCCCCCCCCCCCCCCCCCTTTGTCTCACCTGGTTTGCGGCAGGAGGCACAGCGGTCCACAGTGTCAGTTTGCCTTCCTGAAATCACAGACAAGTTTGAGGTTTAAACCTCTGTACTGCAATGGACAAAGTTTTACTCCATACACACATAAACTAATGAGCAACTTAGGACGATGATTTGACCGCCAGGGGGCAATCAAACCAATCCCTAGGGGCTTAGTGCGTGATATTCTTAGTTGGGCGTAGTGAGAGAGAGAGATTCGGCGTAGTGAGAGAGAGGGAGGAACTCATCTCCCTCCCTCTCTCACTACGCCTAAGAATATCATGCGCTAAGCCCTTACTGGTTTGATTACCCCCTGGCGGTCAAATCATCGTCCTAAGTTGACCATTATTCAGACTACAAGGCACACCTTAAAATAAGACCCACAAAATTCAAATTTCATTATATTTTCTGACTATTGTATGCAAGCCATACTATAGGGGTCTAATTCTCAGGGAAAATGTATCGCCACACACTCTGCAAAACACGGTACGTCACTTCGTTTACGGTAGACATTGAGAACTCACAGAATACAGCATTAACTATGAACGAATGCAGTTCTTTTTATATGGAATAGTCACTGTAATATTTGCGATCACATATAATAATTTGAACTTGAAGAGACTTATATTTTGTGAATACTACTTTTTGATTAACTCTTTATTTCAAATCTTTCTTTTGGCAAAGAACTATGGCATTCCAAACGTCAAACAATTATTTGCACGATTTTTAGTGGTAAAATGAGGCACTTTCCTCATTCTGTGCACATAATTCATTCTGTGGCGCACACAATTCATTCTGTAGGACATAATTCATTCTGTAGGACAGAATTCATTCTGTGGCACACACAATTCATTCTGTAGGACAGAATTCATTCTGTAGGACATAATTCATTCTGTAGGACAGAATTCATTCTGTGGCACACACAATTCATTCTGTAGGACAGAATTCATTCTGTGCACAAAATTTATTCTGTGGGATACACATTTCATTTTGTGCGCAGAATGAATTCTGTGTCCCACAGAATAAATTTTGTGCACAGAATGAATTCTGTTATCCCACAGAATGAATTCTGTCCAACAGAATGAATTCTGTCCGACAGAATGAATTCTGTCCTGACAGAATAAATTCTGTCCTATAGAATGAGTTCTGTGGGAAACACAATTCATTCTATGGAGAATGAGGCTCATTTGCATATGACGTCACTGTGTGTGTGTGTGTGTGTGTGTGTGTGTGTGTGTGTGGAGGAGGGGGGGGGGGGCAAACTGCCTACCTTCTTCTTGTAGGCGATTGTAGATTGTTTGACAACTCACTCCAAAAAGCGTCGCTACTCTTGAGAACGGCAGTAGATCAATTTTTGGTCTTCCTGTCATCGATCGATCGTACACCAAGAAATGTCGGCGTTGCTTTGGTAGGCCAAAATAAGAGGAGTTATACTATTGTTAGCAGGTTTCGTATAATATAATTATTTTCTTTTATTTGAAAAGAAAGGGGGGGGGGGGGGGGGGGGGGGGGGGTCTTAGTTACAAATTTTTTTTAAGACAGTTGCATACATTTCCAACAACACATTTCTAAACTAATGAACACTACCTAGGTACCTACAATCGCCATCATATGCAAATGAGCCTCGTTCTCCATAGAATGAATTGTGTTTCCCACAGAACTCATTCTATAGGACAGAATTCATTCTATAGGACAGAATTTATTCTGTCGGACAGAATTTTTTCTGTCGGACAGAATTCATTCTGTCGGACAGAATTCATTCTGTCGGACAGAATTCATTCTGTGGGATAACAGAATTCATTCTGTGCACAAAATGTATTCTGTGGGACACATAATTCATTCTGCGCACAAAATGAAATGTGTATCCCACAGAATAAATTTTGTGCACAGAATGAATTCTGTCCTACAGAATGAATTGTGTGTGCCACAGAATGAATTCTGTCCTACAGAATGAATTCTGTCCTACAGAATGAATTGTGTGTGCCACAGAATGAATTCTGTCCTACAGAATGAATTCTGTCCTACAGAATGAATTGTGTGTGCCACAGAATGAATTGTGTGCACCACAGAATGAATTGTGTGCACAGAATGAGGAAAATGCCTCATTTTACCACTAAAAATCGAGCAAATAATTGTTTGACGTTTGGAATGCCATAAAGAACACTTAAAGAGGCAGCTGAATTATTTTTATGTACTTTCACACACAATATTGCCATGAACGCAAACGACAACCTACACTCACACAGACAAGTTTTATAAGCCACTAAGGTCTGAAATTGTCTCTCCTCCTCCTCTCTCCCACTCCCTGTCTTTCTCTCCCTCTCTTTCGCTGCCACACTCCCTCAAGGGGGCGACTCATATAATGATGTAATAGCTGACGTACAACTATCCAACTGTGAGGCATGATTCTTGTTAAATACTACTGTCTCAATGAATCCGATGAAATCCTACTTTTTCCATTCACTATGTTCATGAAGGCCCCAATACACAAATGATCGGAAAGTCATAAAATGTCCGATACAAAAATATACATTTCATCAGATTCTTGCCCTCTGAAGTCGGAGTGTGGCTGCCCATGTGGCGGGGTAATCAAAACCGGGTCACACACGTAATGTTCTCATCCCTAACTGGTGCATTTGTACCATAGTGTTCAAGTGCATCGGCTGTTGGGATGATCCCTGGAGTCCTTTAGCCAGGTACGACAACATCATCAGATTCTTGTATGGCGGACCACAATCATAGTGAAGAAACTCGTAGGATTTCATCAGATTCAGTTAGACAGTAGTATTTCACGAGAAACATGCTTCACAGACGTCACTGTTGGATAGTCGTCTGACAAAAATCGCTCATGTGGGTCGGCCCCTTCAGTCTCTCTGTGTGTTTGTCACTGTCTCCCCCCGTGAGGATACCGGGGGGTCTTTTGCATATATAGTTCCACCTTCTGTGCTCATAACTTCCTCTAATCTGTCACTCTCTTTGACTCTGCCTTTTCCCTTTACTTACTGTCATCTACTATCTTTCTGCCTTACCAGTCGATTCTCCTGCCATTTTTCATGAAACACTTTCAAAAAAGATTTCCTCCAGCCGAGGTCGGACATGCTGGGCCTATTTCTTAGGCGCATAATGGCAGCATGACGCATCTACGCTAATTGACAGGAAACTGTCTGAGCGATGGAAGAAGAAGTCTCTGTCTTACCGGGCACAGCAGGAACGTGTGAAGGGGTCCTGTTGACGGCAGCAGCTTGGTAAGGTCTGTTCTGTTGCCGGGGAGTCTCCCTGCTGACCTCTCTGGTGACCCTGTCGCCCCTGGCAACCCCTTCCTCCACCTGCTGCAGTGTACAATGTTCACCGTCCATCTTCACTGAATAGTCATTATATCACTATCAAAAAAGAAGATGAAAAATTGACTGCAGTACCTTTTGGAGATCAACGCAAGAATGGTGGGTAAAGCAAACAAGGTATCTGTGAAAGGGAAAACTCCAACTTAAGCACTTACTGACTTAGTCATGAAGTGAAGACAGCAAACAAAGTTTGACCGGTTGTAGATTTTCTTCTTGTGAGTATAGTTCACAATCAGTCCAAAGGTCAGTGGGAGAGAAATAGTGGGAGTAGTGGGAAAAATAGTGTGATTACAGTTTATGAGGGTAGTTTGTGAGCTTTGTTTCTGCCTATAAATTGCTGGTATTTGATGTGCAAGTGCAGTCGATTGATCATGAAGCCTGATGAAGTATTGTAATAAATACGAAAGCTTGCAATGAACAGTGTTGTGTTTTGGGTGATCATCTTAAAAAATTTTTTTTTTAAATTAAAGTTCTTAATTGAAAATTTAAAACATTTCCATTTTACAAATTTAGCCAAACACACATGCACAGAATATAGTGATGATTTTGGAAGCAACAATAACTATAACATCAACAGCACTCAATGGTCACAAGGACAGCAACAAGTTCTTAATTTCTAATTAAATTAAAATACTGAGCTTCCTATGTGAACTACACAGCAGTATCTAACTTACAAAATCACACAATCAATCATCTCTATCTCTCTCTCTCACTCTCAGTAACTCACCCTTCTATGGTCTGTGACAGTGATTCTCATACTGCCAGCCACAGAGGCAGCATCCCCCTGAGAGCCTGTGAACACACACACACACACACAATGTATAATTCCTGTGTCCAACATTACCAAAGATATTCTAAAAGGGTCAGATGGACTACTTAAGAGCTCGGCGAACCGGGCTGATGAGTTATCGTTAGTGGGGACAGTACACTTTTCACAGTGGAGGCTATCCAAAAACTCAGACTGGAATTTGAACGGATAATTCAACTGGCCTATCGACGTGTAAAATGTGTCCTGTTTAAAAGGGACATAACCAGTGTTTCTGTCCTCACTACTCATATAGGGAAAAGAGACCGGATGCTTATCTTCCCCTATACAGTCTTTGACATTACACTTCTTATTCTACTTTTTCTTGTTCCCACCATGCTAAATGTCCGGTCCGGTGGATGAAGGCCGCAGTTGACTGCAGCGCTGCTACAGGACCCCACAGCTTGTCTTCGAGCGTCACAGGCCTGGGCCAAATTTCGAGTCTCGGTGTGGTGAAGAGAGGGCAGTCCTGCAGTATGTGGGCTGGGGTCTGTGAACTGGTACCACACGGGCATTCGCCCGTGTGGGACATTTTCAGACGATAGAGATGCAGGCATCAGAATACTCCAGTCTAATCCGCGGACGAAGAACACTCGCCATGACTCGGAGTCGACATCGAGTTGGACCCCACAAAACTCTAGTCCGTAGTCGGCATCACTGCGATCATTCGCTTCCCGATTTCTCGCGGAAAAGTTCAAAGTTCTCACATCATCCTCTAAATCGTCTCATTTAAAACCCAAATCACAATCACTCTCATCAAAACAAACTCTGAAACAGTGAAAGTAAGAGTCTAGAGAGCTCTAAACCCGGAAGAAAAAACAAACATGGCCGCGATTTTTCGTTTTCGAAGCTGCAGTATGAAAACAAACCGTTTAAGAATACCATTTGAGAATAAGATCGCACTGCCTCATGAAGTACAAACCGCGGCCGGCAGTGCCAAAACCGCGGCCAGCGGCTTCCAAAACCGCGGAAATCCACGGATCCGCGGGCCATTCTGATGCCTGGAGATGGGAGAGGAGTTAGCAATGCCCAGTTCTGAGTCTGAAGATGACAACCTGCTGGGCACCATTCAGCTGGTGGATGCCATCCTCTCTAGTGTCCAAGTGCAGACGTTCCCTCCATTCCACTCTGAAGTGGCCCCGAAGTATTGTTTTTGCTTCTCCAAAGGATATGGGGTGCAGAGGTTGTTCCATTGTGCTGCCCATTTTGGAGAGCCTGTCTGCTTCTTCGTTGCCACCCAGACCACAATGAGAAGGGATCCACTGCAGGATCAAAGGGGACTTGCTGCTTAAGTTCTTGCAGCTCCTTTTTGATGTACTGCAAGATTTGGTCTCTCTCTCCTGACTGGAGACTTTGGAGGATGGCACGACAGTCTGTTAGGAAGACCGTTACCCTCTAATATTGACAGAACATTGTTATTTTTCAAGACACCTTACCTCCCTCCTTTTCTCCCCCCCCCCCCCCCCCCTCATCTTTATAAAACAAATCTAAAAATTTACAGAAAAGTGAACAATGACCACACAAAAATCCACATCCAAGAACAATATTGATCATGGAAAAAACGTAATAACCTTAAAGTGGTGTCTTTACTTTTTATCGAATCTAACTGAAACCTTTTTTAAAATTTTTAATTAATTGTGCTAAAAACAGACAAATAGTCGGATAAAGGCAGAGCCCTGATCTTCTAGGCAAAGGTAACTAGATAACACCATCAGAACAGAGGAGCAGACCCGTTTACTCTTATTTTCGAGTAGTATTCTACTCAATTTGGACCTCTGCTACTCTTCAAAATTGAAAATAATGCTCTAATTACTCATTTTCAGTGAACATTGTTTGATGGTTTAATGAATAAAACTACAGATTTTGCCCCCAATCTGCTCATTTCAGCTATCCAGACTACTCAAGACTTGTGTATGGGGTAAACAGGTCTGGAGAAGACTGACAAAAGGGGGGGAGACAGACAGGCCAGACACTGGGGGAGACAGAAACAAGTCTTACCGGGTCTTCTGGAGGAGTTGTGGGGCTCTGCTGCACCGCTGTCTACAGGAGGCGCTGCCGCTCCACCACCAAAAGCGCTGAGGGAAAAAAAGGGGAAGTGGACAGATCACAAAGCTGGCTTCAGATCATGTGTACAAATATCACAAATATTGCTAAGATTTGTCCAGCTCCCATAGTTTCTTTATACTTAAATCAGGATGTAAAAATATCTCTAATGCAGACCTGCCACATTCTGAGAATAAAAAAGAGGAGCGAGAATCTAGGGGCTGGCACTGGCCCCCCAGTATGCAGTCGTTTTTGTCAGTTTGAGATCCATTTTAGAGTAAGAAATATTGACCATTGTCAATTTGAGATCCATTTTAGAGAAAGAAATATTGACCAATCTACAATATTTGTTGGTCAATTAGCCTGAGATAGGCCTATGCTTGTGTAATAATAATAATAATAGTGAATCATTTATATAGCGCATTCCTCCACCAATGTGGAGCTCTATGCGCTTAACAACAAAAATTAAGAAGCAACAAATTCAACAACACGAAATAATCGCTCACGCACATGCAAATAGGCATACACATACACACCCCACCCACACATACACGCACGTACCGGCACATACACACACACATGCACACACACACGCGCGCACACACACACCGTTACCATCACCACCACTCACCCCACCCAAAAAACACAATACAAAATACAATCAGTTGAACAAAGCATCAACACACACACACACACTCTCACTCACTCACTCTCTCTCTCTCGCGCGCGCGCAACAAAGCTGACGTAGACATTGCAGTCAACACACAGTGAAACTAATATGGGGGGAGGGGAGTGTGTGTGTGAGAATAGAGTCCAGAAGTAATGTGGCCTAAAGGTTGTGATGTAGCTTGAACAGGTGGGTCTTGAGAGCTGATTTGAAACATTGCAAGGACTGGATATGGCGGATTTCGCGTGGTAAGGAGTTCCAAACTGATGGGGCCTCACTGTCTCATGCTGACCCTTAGCTGGTGCTTTGAATGCATGCCCTTTGTTGTGAAATTGAGTGGAAAATGTATACAAGACAGATTTTAAAATATAGGAGCTGGGGAGGTTGCAAGAGGAGCTAGGAGCAATGCTTAACATATCTGAGCTGCTCCTCAAGTGGCAGGTCTGCTAATGTATTCATTTTCATAGAGATGTATGGTGAGGATACGTGAACCAGTCTGTTAGAAATGTTTGTACGAATGGTGAGTGAAAAGCGCATTGAGTTGCTTTGCAAGATTATGCGCTATATAAGCATTATTAATTATTATTAAATATTTTCTCAAAAGAAACGACCCTGACCTTTGACCATCATTCTAGCTAACAAGACAAGTGACTGCTCGACAAACTTGATTCTGCTCAATTTCCAGGGACACCTGACAGAAAAGTGGATTCCAGGGACAAGGTGTCATTTTTAACGTTTCCAGGGACAAATACCCCTTAGGGGGGACAGTAGGCAGCCCTGGTGCACCCTTCTCGCCACATTCTTCGTTTATCTACACTGTTTTCTCCTTACCTTGCTCCGTCATCTGCTCTGAGGCTTTGGTAAAACTCCTCCTCTCTCTGAAACGCAGCACAATTCATTGTCAGTATCATAGACTTATTGATCATCTTATTGATCTTTATCATCTTCATCAGTGTCATTTTCATCATCATTATCATCATCGCTGAAACATGGCACACTTCATTGTCAGTTGTTTGTTGTTGTCGTACCCTGGCTTAAAGACTCCAGGGATCATCCCAACAGCCGAAGCACCTGACCACCATGGTACAAATGCACCAGCTAGGGATGAGAACATTTCATGTGTGACCGTTTTTGATCACCTCGCAACGTGGGCAGCCACACTCCGACTTTGGAGGATTCATTGTCAGCATCATTGACATCATTTTCATATAATAATAATCATCATCATCATCGTCATCATCACTCATTCACTGTTGGACGAGTAAAACTCTTCTTGTTGCTGAAACAATCCACTTCAATGTCAGCATCATTGCTATTGATCATCATCATTATCACAGTCATCACCATCATCACTGTTGGAAACTGCTATGCAAGCACTTAATTATAAACATTTCAGGTAGCTTTAACTTTTTTTTTAAATCTTATTTTTTATTAAGCTTTGTTTTATGTGCGAACAATCTACAAAACCTATGAAAGATTTCAAATCAGAAAGAATAATTTGAAAAGATTCCTGTGTTTAAAATAATATGGCAGCACCCTCCCTCCATCTCGCAAGATTGTAGCGCTGTGGAATCACTCATGACTTCAGTTACGCGTTGACTACACAGAGCATTTCGAACAAGCTTCAAAACCTATGAAGGATTTCAAATTAGAATTCAAAAGAATAATCTAAAAAAAACAAATCCCCCCCCCCTTTTTTTTTAATTCCAAAAAAGAGGATAAAAAATATAATAAAACAACAAAAATAAATCCATCAACAAAACAAGTTGGTTTGATCCCCTGACCTGTCTCTGGTCATTTCTTCGTGCGAGCTCCTCCCTGGACTGCTTGACCTTGACAACGAGCGCTTTGCCCTTGACATTGAAGCCGTTCAGGTTTTCTATGGCCGCCTGGGCTCCACGTTGATTGGCCATGGTCACAAAGCTGAAATACAGTAATATGTATCATGTAAATATAATCATCCAACATTGTCGACTGTTTCTGACCTTGACATGACATGGTTGTCTTGATAAAGATTATTAAATTGAAATGTCGACACTTGTTACCAAGCTTTTTGTTTTGATTTTTCTCCCTCCTCAGACCTGTTCATTGTCACAAAGCTGGAAAAAAATAACCATGGGATGCACAGAATATATCATAAAAAATGTGATGCATAGAATATATGATAAAATGTACTAAACACTCAAGATGGTCTGACCTTGACACAGACAAGTCACAAGTCGAGTCACAATTCTTTATTGTCTTCAAATGATCGAAGATGTTCGGCATGCACATAACATTAAAAACTGACAGTGACAAGACAATTAGAATAATTTATCACTTGAGACACAGGAGCCTATTGACTTTGATACTGAAACCGGCCATGTTTTCTATGTCCGTCTGTGCTCCACGCACTTTGGCCATGGTCACAAAGCTGAAACAATAATATCAATCATAAAGAGCAGCTCGACAGGTCCACCACCTTCCCAGAGGCCAAAACCATCATCAAGGCCAAACAGCAGAAGAAGTGGGCCAGACAACACCCAAAACGCAACAGGGCAGACCCATATTACATGCTAACCCGCCAAGAACAGGTCTGTGTTTTCAGACTCAGGACACACAATCGTCTGAAACACCACCTGTTCAACAAACTACGCATTGGTGAATCAGACAGGTGCCCGTGTGGCACTGAGAACCAAACAAGTGACCACATACTACAGTCATGCCCACTGTTATAACAGCAAAGGAAAAAAGACCTGGCCAGACTACGTCTCTGTGGCCCAGCAGCTCTTTGGAAGCCTGGAGGACCTGCAACATACGGCTGCCTTCATATTGATGCTGGGGTGTCCCTCTGACATACGAGAAGAAGATATCAATCACGATGGTTTACAGGAACATCAATATGACGATGAACACAAAGAACTTGTTTAAGTTTTAAGTAGTCTGGCCTCCCCACTTGAAGCCAAGGTGACAGCGACTTACAAATATGAAACAGAAGAAGAAGAAGAAGAAATTTTGGGGTTTTACGTCCTCTCGGCCCGGGAAGGCACATATGGGACATACAAATATGAAACAGCAGTTACAATGGGGCTTTATACCACTTCTTGACAAGGTGCAAGGGAGATAATTTTAGGACTGAATCGATTGCAAACAGCAGCAGAGAATTCTCAGTGGCTATAAACTATTACTTCATGAAACGCAAGAACAATAATATAATGTAGGTTGCACACGTGTTTCAGTGCATGATACAAGGGCAGAGAAGTTTCAGTATAAAGCCTCATTACTGTTTATGCTAAAACATTTGCCTTTTCAATCAGTATTTTTTTAAAAGACATATAGTTCTAGCTCTTGTTTCTATCACAAATTGTGTGCATGGTGTGTGTGTGTGTGTGTGTACATAACAGCACGTGAGACCACATGTACGAGCATCATGAGTGAATGCATGCAAATGTAAGAGTGCGTCATTACCTATGAAGACATCCCATTGTAACGACAACAAAATAAACTGCACTGACCCCATTTTGGAGTTGAACTTGGCCACTTTCTCAGGGGAAGGGGTGGGCATGTGAGCTTTCAGCACATTGCCCTCCTGCTCAAACAGGTTCTGAAGAGCAATCTGCAACATATCACACATAACACCAAGTATTACACCATGTGACATATCACGGGGATAGGTAAAAGAACTCTCAGTACCATGTCCTCTTGGCTCAAACAGGTTCTGCAGAGCAATCTGCAACGTATCATGCATAACACCACGTCAGACCTGCTTACCCCATACACAAGTCTTGAGTAGTCTGGATAGCTGAAATGTGGAAGTTTGGGGCCAAAATGTGGAGTTTTATTCATTAAACCATCAAACAATGTTCACTGAAAATGAGTAGTTAGAGCATTATTTTCAATTTTGAATAGTAGTAGAGGTCCAAATTGAGTAGAATACTACTCGAAAAGAGTAGAGTAAACAGGTCTGCCACGTCACATATCATGATGGGGATAGGTAAAAGAACTCTCAGTACCTTGCCCTCTTGGCTCAAACAGGTTCTGCAGAGCAAACGCATCATGCATAACACCACGTCACATATGGGGATAGGTAAAAGCACTCTCAGTACCTTGCCCTCCTGCTCAAACAGGTTCTGAAGAGCAATCTGCAATACATCATAATACACGACAATCGCGTCACACCTCATATCTCACCACAAATCACACAGTATCAAGTGTGATACATGTGAATTTTTGCCTTCCTGCTCAAACAGGAAACTAATTTTTTAGTCTTTTTTTTCCTGAGGGTGCCAGAGTGATCAATTAAATGATTGTGGGCCCCAAAGAGAAGAAAAAGAAACAGGATCTGCAACACACAATAACACTCATCACATGGCTTATCACGCCACATCACACGTCACTGGGGGCAGGCATGTGAGCCGTTAGCGCTCTGTCTTCCTGTTCTTCAGCGCAGTCTGTAACACACCAGAAAACCTCACATCGCCTCTTGCTGCTGCAGCGTGAGGTATTTGGTTATCACAGAGGATCTTCCTCCATGTTAGCTGACCCTAGGTCCCATATGATGATAGAGTGGGGATATATGCAGACCTGGTTACCCCCTACACAAGTCTTGAGTAGTCTGACTAGCTGAAATAAGTAGCTTTGATGTGAAATGTGTAGTCCTGTTCATTAACCCTTTCGCCGCCAGACATTTTTCAGCCAAAATATTTCCATTAAACTTACCTGGGTAGAGAAAAAAATCTGTCTGTAACATTGGGGATTCTTCTGTGACATATTTAAAATAAGGCCTATCCTTACCTCCCAAAATTAAGAGAATAGGGTCTTTGGATAACAGGCCCTGGTTTGATGCCTTTTAGTGACATGGGTGTCATTGTGGTGCAAAAATGCGACGTTGGCGGTGAAAGGGTTAAAACCATCAAACACTGTTCACTGAAAATGAGTAGCAATCAAGAATTAAAGAGCATTATCATCTATTTTGAAGAGTAGTAGAGGTGTAAATTGAGTAGAATACTACTCGAAAAGAGTAGAGTAAACAGGTCTTTTATAATATGTAGCCCAGCACCACAAAAGGGACATTAAGTCACTACACAAGTTTCTCACCACAGGCTTGCAAAGTAAAACAAATATAATTTTTTTTGTCAATTTTGAGTTATGGATATTTTTGTGTTCTCTAACATCTTATCTTTCATAATTTTTTCATGGTTGTGGGTCACATATTTTCTTGGGCAAGGCACTTCCAAGTTCAATTGCAAACAAATTACCAGTCTTTCATATCAGCTGCCTCCTCCGCCATCATGCAGCAGGTCTAAGTCATACATGACAAATACACACATACCATCATATAGTAATAAGCCAACTGTCCGTGTGTGTGTGTGTGTGTCTGAAACACGAAAACGGGCCTTGTAACTCCGCCGTTTTTTCGACCGAATCGCTTCAAATTTGCTGTGAGCCCTAACGGGCCGATGGCAATGGCAACCGACACGGCCGTGTCATTTGCGCGGTTCGGCAAATGCGTGAAACGCGCATCCGCCGGCCTCTCGGCGCCCGTATCTCCAGTGTTTCTGGACCGATTGCCTTCCAATTTGGCAGGAAGATCACCGGGGACGGTGACTATCCGTGTACTAACCCGGAAGCGAATCGGTTCAAACACGCGCGCGCTATACGACTCCACCGTTTCTTAACCGAATCGCTTCAAATTTGCTGTACTCAGCGTTACCAGTACTTGGCGTTACCGTTACTAGGCGTTACCGTTACTAGGCGTTACTGGGACTCGGCGTTGCGCTAGTAATGCATAATGTTACAAATAATGTTATCTTTCGGTCTTTCCAAACTAATTTTCCCAGCAATATGAAAAACTAAATTAATTGCTAGCCTTAAATGAAGGGCTTGGAAACAGTCACATCTGGGGAAAAAAACACCCACACACCTCAAATTCCAACAACGGATGCTTGTTAAGAAAAGGCATGAAAGCTAAGTAAAACACACACACAGAAAAACTACTTGAACAGACATGGGATTTGGGGAGAAAAGCCCTTTTCTTGCAATTTAAAGAGACACCCTGGCGAATACGTTTTTGCAAGAAACATGTCGAGATCACCAGGAAAACACCCTTTACAGTGATCGCAACACTCACTCTGCTCTGGTTTCCTATAATTCAAACCGTCAAATTGGCGATTCCTCTTTGGCGGAGGTGCTAGAAGCCAAATCTTTCAGTGAAAGAGAAGGAATGTGCCTTCTCTTTTCCATTGGCCACCCGAGTTAGACCAAATCGTTTGCACGAAATGTCCACAATACAAGGCTTTTTATACAGTTTACCAAAAGGAGTTTCGCTCACAATTTCTTTTTACTGTACTACAAAGAAGAAAAAGCTTCAAGTTCAACCACTCTCAGTGGCCTCCACCCACCCCGTCCAAAATGACTTCTATCTCCGGCAAATCCGCCAAGGAGGAATCGCCATTTTTTGACAGTTTGATTTCTAGGAAACCAGAGCAAAGTGAGTGTTTCGATCCTTGAAAAGGCTGTCTTTCTGGTGACCTCAACGTGTTTCTTGCAAAAAACTCATCCGTCAGGGTGCCCCTTTAAGACTGAAAAATCCCATCCCTGTTGAAATGAAAGCTCCAGTGTACTCACATCATCCATATCCAGGGGAATGTTGGTGACGTACAACACCACTGACTGGCTAACTGCCTTGGTACCGGTGCTGAAACCAACATCAGTCACCAATATAGAACAATATTACCAACAATATACCATCTTGATCGTCATAATACCACTGGCTGGTATCCTCCATTGGTACCGGTGCTGAAACCAACATCAGTCACCAATATAGAACAATATTACCAACAATATACCATCTTGATCGTCATAATACCACTGGCTGGTATCCTCCATTGGTACCGGTGCTGAAACCAACATCAGTCACCAATATAGAACAATATTACCAACAATATACCATCTTGATCGTCATAATACCACTGGCTGGTATCCTCCATTGGTACCGGTGCTGAAACCAACATCAGTCACCAATATAGAACAATATTACCAACAATATACCATCTTGATCGTCATAATACCACTGGCTGGTATCCTCCATTGGTACCGGTGCTGAAACCAACATCAGTCACCAATATAGAACAATATTACCAACAATATACCATCTTGATCGTCATAATACCACTGGCTGGTATCCTCCATTGGTACCGGTGCTGAAACCAACATCAGTCACCAATATAGAACAATATTACCAACAATATACCATCTTGATCGTCATAATACCACTGGCTGGTATCCTCCATTGGTACCGGTGCTGACACCAAAACAATCACCAATATAGAACAATACTACAGTCGACCCCCTCTTTTAAGACATTCAAAAAATCTTGAAAAATCGGTCGCAAAAGAGGGGGGTCTTAAATCAGGGGTGACCAAAACAATGCACTGTGACTCACTACACCGTATATGACGCACAGCACAAGCATATGTCTCCTCACTACTTTCACCATTTGCTCAAGAGTGAGCGTCACACGTTTCCTTTTTTTACCCACATCGCTACACTGTGCTTTCTCCGCCATTCTTGATTGAAACATCCGGAGTAGCGCGGCTTGAATTAGCGCAGAGAAATCTCACGAGATCGGACCCTCGCAAGATTGACATTGGCTAACAACAGTGGTACCCCAGTTGTGCGTCGGCTCGAACTGAGGCCGAGGAAAGGATAGATATCATACGTTTTTGCGGACCTGAAATTTGTAAGAATGTGTTGCATCTGGTCGTAAAATCAACACGATTACAGTCGTAAAAACGCGTTAGAGGTGGGACGTCGTAAAATGAGGAGGCAAGTTTGAAGAAAACGATAACGTTCATGCATCATTGTCGGTCTTAAAAGACACTGTAGGGGTGGTGTGGCCCTCGTAGGTCGTTCTAATATAGGCACACTACGCAGGGCACCACCGTGTACAACTACTTGTGACCTGTTAGAGGGGTCGACTGTACCACAATAGACCTCTCACCATACAGCACACGTCACTGCTGATTATGAGGTCATATTTTGCTAGTTTGCCCTTTGCGGCCCATTGGCTACTGAGAAATCATCAAAGCTGTTGCTCGTCCTAACGGTCACGTATCCTACCGTAGTATCAAATTGATAGAAGAGGCAATAGTCTGCCAGACACACAAAAAAACCACGTATATCTACAGCTTTACACGAAAAACGGTACTGCGATTTTATAAAAGGTTCCGTCCTCAGCGCACATGCCAAATCATGACAAGGTTTAAGCTAATTATATAGAGTATTTCTATGTAGGATGATATTTAATTAGGCGGTTATTAGGTACTTCATTGAAGTCAACGCATGAGCCGTCTTGTGAAATTCGGTGTTGTAGTATGAGCATCCCGTACCTCGGCTGGCACGATCGTCTTGTGAGGCGCGTTCGCAGGCAGAGGCACGCCACCCAAATTTCTTTTTTAATCTTGATGTTGCAATGTTTTTGTGTTATGTGACTGATTACGGAAGTGGGTGAATATCCGAAAAATCTCTCTTGTTAATAAAAAACAAAAGACTATGACGATGGAGAGGAATTAGCTATTGGTTAACGGGAATAGTATTAAGATTTCAATGAAATCAGTCAAATTACAACTTTTTCGTTGATCCGACAGAATAAGTGGATTCACCGATTGTGTCCATGATGCTATAATGCCGTGCACGCTCGGGGACAAATGAAGACTCCACAAAGAAAGTCAGTTAGATTTTCTATCTAATGAGTGCCTCATCTGAAAGTAATAAATACACAGAAGGTTCCCAGGGCTATCTAAGCTTTAATTACCTACAACTTGTCAATGAAAAAAGGAGGACCTTGAAAAAATAGGGAGCACCTCGTAGAGTTTCCCTAAAAGACGGAGAGACTGCACCATACACAAACATTTTTAGTGCAACCAAGAATGTTGATCACCCAAAGGAAACACATACCTTTTTCTCACCCAAGCAATTATGAACGCCATGTCGACTAAAACAAGATAACCGCGCACTCTAAAAACACTATGGCGGGAACAGCAAAAGTATACGCAAAAGTTTTCTAGACAAAACCAGAACCACCAAAGACAAATCAATAGATAAGTAAAGTAAACTTGAAGATTGTATTTCTAAGGTAACCAATTTCCATACTTGCATTACCAGATATGTCGCACGTAAGAGACTGATGGACAAAAATGACATATGCACGTTTTTGTATGCTAACCAAGTTATCACGTGGCTGTAAACAGATTTGTGATAGCCTCAGGAAGGCCCGCCTGATGAACCAAAAACACAATGTGATCAATTAACTGGTCGATCGGCAACCAAAATACCAAACGGCACAATGCTCTCCATGGTGGCAGGAGTCAGTCGCGTAAAGTGGGAGTCAAGATTGCGTGTGAGCGATGTTTCTCAAGGGTTTATAAATGGGGTTGCCTGCTATCTTGACTAACTATTTTTTCTAGTCAAATAAGTGTGGGGGCTATTTCCAGGGGCAGTTTTTGGAATCTAAGCCGGTCAGGACTTGTTGTAAGGAGCTTGAAGTGAATGTAAGCACTTGTAAGGCGTTCCTTACATGGAGGATACTAATCACTATTTGACCTTGGTCAAGTACTGGTCATAAAGGACCACATGGCCAAGAAGGGGCACTGAATATACATACTGGCGGATCTCAATATGAACCCTTGTCCGTGATCGAGGTAGTGTTAAGGCCTAGTGCAAGGGGCCGGAGGGACAAACGTCCCCGACTGTACCCCAGGTCGAAATCAAACACGGCCAACGCCCTCATGTCGGAGTTGATTTCCATTCATCATCGTCAAATCTACATCAGTAGATGGAGCGTAGAAGTTTTACGAGTATATTTGATCATAGAGCTATCCGACTCTATTGCATTACGGGGTCTGGGCACATCACTCATGTCTCTTGCCTCTAGGAGAGTAAGCTCTCGGCGGCAACACGCTCGATCCTCCCTGTAGGGAGTTTGATTGGTTCCCGGTGTTCCTGAAATCCGTGGCTTCCATGGGATTCCAAGGTTTGCTCGCCATTGCGTGCCATAAAGCGTCAACACCAAATGAGAATTGCAAACGAGATAATGCCATGATGGTGCCAACAGACATAGGGCCAATGACAATACCAGGGCCTGTGATCCAAACGTTCTCGGGTCATCACACAAATAACACCAGAAGGCGCCTGAGACTCACCAGTGAGAGAGCCCCACACCTCCTGCTTGACACTCCGACCAATCTGCTGCCTGCTCAGCATAGATGGGTTCGACTAGAGCAGGAATCAATAAAGGATAAGCAACATAAGGAAATCGACGAATTTGGGGGCGGATTCCCGAGTGGCATTGTGAGTATGCATAAAGAAGGATATTGGTCGTGTTATCCGTGGCAGTCCATGCATACGGAGTTCCGATGGACCCCTCGGACCTGCGAGCATTCTTTTAGAGGGCCTTCCCCCACCACCTCCATAGCACATTTATAGGTTATAGCCTCCTTTGCATGTAGGGAGTCCCCGGATTCCATCAGGGGGGCCCTTTTGGGCCTTAACAAACAGATGGCAACAACAAACAACACAGCTCAGGTAGGTCAAACAGCGTCAATAGACCTTGTGGCTCTTTGGTATGTCGTCGATGATTGTGGGTGGTATCTGATTTGGTGGGATTGGTGATTACCTACAACCTTCTAAAGGTGGTGAGGTGTCTTCCGTTGAAAAGCACGTACTAATTATGAGTCTCCCCTGCACCCTTCTGCCGAAACGTCACTGTGCCTTGTCCATACTTCCTCTAACATACTGCCACTCTTTGACCATTTAAGCAGCACCTCCATATTTTTTTCCTGTTGCTTACGAGTTTTGATAATCTACTATCTCTCTGAATTACCTATGGCCACTAATTCTCCATAGGCAGTTGTTAGTTTCTATCGATATATAAATAACTTATAATGCCTTAATTTTACGCCAAACACATAGCGAATCCCTTTCTCCTGTATTGTAAACTTCTGTCAAAACCTATGCTAAGTAAAAATTCTGACCCATTTAACTTTAAACAGGTGACTGTTATAACCGACTGGCGATATTTTTTTCTCCGAATATTTACGCAGCGGTCGACCGTTGAGAGAATCTGAAAACTTGAAAACAGATCCGCCTTAACAAACACGCATACATGACATTTACACGTGGCAGTCCTATGGCCTATCTATTGGTACCTGTGAAAATCGTAAGGGGAACGCAAGAGAGGCAACGCTTGCCGCCTAGGATATCAGTACAAAGATAGTCTACGTTAAGTACACAACAACAAATGTCACGAAAATGTTGGTTTGAACGATTTGTCACGGATACGACGATTACCACGGTTTATGTACCAAAAATGCTTCGAATAATCCTTTGTGTTTTATACGTTCCAAGACTGAATGATGTTAGGATTTACCAATACCAACTAAATGCCAACAACCCCTTATTATTGGATGTAAATAAAGTATTCATCCTGTATCTAATCTATGCTTTAACGAGCTTGATAACGGCTACACTAGAGTCTACGTACCACAGTTTTTGCGATATGAAGTTGGATACCTTGGCACAAATTATGGTATGTCGCTAGCAAACACAACACCTGGAAGTCGCAATAATATCGGAAGTGTCGTTTATTGTAGAAGGGATCCAACTATCGTGTTTTTTATGACTATATCAATTTGTTTCGTTAGCAAATTGCCAATTTACCAAATGACCAATGAAGCGCTTGGTTTACAGTGCTTAACCGAGATGCTGTAGAATATACGCTTGCCACTTACAGGTGTGGTGTGTATCGGCGTGCTTCAAACTCTACACAGCCCACTACCACTAAGCTGCCGCGGCAACCCACACTCACTACGTCACTTCCGGAGAGGCCTAACTCAGTATCAAGTCTCTGTTTGGTGAATGGTGATAGAGAGAGACTTCGTCAGCCTTAGTCTCCATTTTTCTATACTCCTCCGATAAAAAACCAACCTTGGCCGCGCCATTTATTGAGTAGTTTTTACTTGTGTATTTTTTCTGTAGTCGCTGGAAGACGGAGGCTTTTGCAGCGGGGTGCGGAACGGCGGAACTTTTGAACGAATCGTAGTGAGAATAGCGCTTTCAGGGTTGGCTATAGTAATTCTTTATAGAGTTTAGAGTATATGTATGTTATTTTTTTTAGGCGATGTTTTTTAAGAATTAACCCTAAACCAAAATTCATTCAAACTGTGTCCAATGTCCTATTACTGATTTCAATATGGCTTAAACATCTATTGCGTAGGAATACACGTGGTTCCCACGAACTCCATTCGGAACATATCTTGACCATTGACGGCACCATTCAAGGTAGATTTAGTCACACCGATTGATTCCCAGCGATAGAGAAGTGTGGCTTTTGTGAGTTGGAGGGTAAGCAAAAGCATTTGAGTCGTTAGGATCGTGTCTTAAAGCGTAAAATTCGCCGAAAAGCCCTTGTAAGCCAAACAAACTATACGTAACTCGAACATTCACACGGACTAAGACACTGGCTCTTCCTATAGGAACACCTAAGTTTGGGCGCAAACGTGAGCCCCACTACACCATTTGACGGTTGGGAGTATGACAAGGCACCCTGTAAGGAGAGCGGCCAATTTCAGTCACTTAAGTTGTTTCATGAAAACAATCCGAGTGAAACCAATCTCTTCTCGACCTTATCTTTCCAAATATTAGTTGTTCACAAGTAACAGTAATCAAGTTAACAATCCTGAACATTATTCCCCCCTATCAACATTGTTCGACCATTCCTCCATCCCATTACCCCCCCACCCTCATATATGGTCATCGATCAATGCACCACCTCTCTTTATTTATATATCCCCTGTCCCACCCCCCCCCCCACTCCTTCCCTCCACCCTCCTCCCCTCTCTCATCGCCTTATTGTCTTCCCAGACGGGAATGATTACAGTAGGCCAGAGGAAACCGGAGAGAGGAGCCTTTGCGGGGAAGCCAGGCCGACAAGCCGGCGACGGATCCGTTCAGGGAACCCAACCATGATGCCGTGCCAGGAGTGCCAACCAACTGCCTACCCTAGGGTCTGAAGCGTAAAAACTAAGTTTTAGTGTTTACTTCTGCCAAACAGCCTCCTGAAGAAGGCTTTCAGCAGAAGGGGCCTGAACAGTTTTTGGAAAGCCTAGCGGGCAAGCACCAGCCGTCTTCCATAGCCAGGATTTCTCGTATGACGGCACGAGGGCTGCTGAAGGTGTGTCCTGCCTCTGGCGCGGAGAAATGGCGCAGGGGTGAAAAGCGAACGGGAGGACGTAGTGAACGTTGGACTTGCGGAGTGCTATTCAGTGAGGTGCTGCATCAATAGATCGTCGCTGGAAAGGGCAGGCGATTCTGGCCACTCCCTGTTGAAAGCTGGATTCGCGATTGTAGTCCGCCCCTAGGGCTTCATTCGGAGCTTGCTCTTGGACAGCTTAAGGGCTGCAGTAGCACGACAGGTTTTCAGCACGTGACCTGGAGATCGTGTCCACCTTGGTGTATGATGGATCGTGCTAGCATCATAGTTGTAAATATGGTGGGTTAGAGTGTGGGACCGGATTTTCGTTTTTCAATGCGAAGCGGGGGCCACTCCATTTTGGTATCGAGTCAGTGCGGCAGGTCCCACGCGGACTTTTGATGCATGTCATTCATGACGAGGCCACTTTAGTACGCTAACTTAATAGCCGCCCAGCTAAAAAGCACCACCGTGTTGACTCTGCGTTGAGGACATACTTTCGAGTATTGTCAAAGGTTTATGTGTGTGAGTCTCGACACAGACTATCGTAGTTTGACCAGGCATATGTCAAGATTTCTCATTCGAAGGGACGGCACAAGAGATGAACAGTGGACTTTCGCTAGCGGCCTGTTCTGTTTTTTGATGTTTGCTCTCATGATCTCCGGGACTTGAAGGGGGGTCCTTCGCTGATTGAAGCCAAGGGTATGGTTTGGGACGTGTTCTTCTGGCTTGAGCACACAATGTGGTAATACTTCTTATATAGTGGGACCCCGTGGTGATCGAGTGTGCCCCAACCAGGGCTGACCGCTATTTCCTGAGCAGGAATCATGGGGCCGTGATTCCCAAGACTTTGTGGAGGCCACTCTCTCTGCGAATTCAGTGATCGTGGAGAGACATGGTGCCAAAGACTGGGGGAGTATTGGGGAGGTGGTGGTGTCCTCCGTTTGTGACATGCTATGACGAAAGCATTCGATGTTAACCGGACGGGAATTGCATGGTCACCTCATGTTCACGGGGATGTTTACCAGCTAGCCATTTCAGGCTTCTTCGCTAGGCAGTGCTGAGCGCATTTGCGTTTCTTGTTGGTCGTGGCCCCTGCTCTATTAAGAGACTCCACAAGGATGGATGTGGCCAGCAAAGAGTAGAGGTAAGGAAAGAGGGAGCACCAAATCTATTGGGAGGTATTGCATTTAAATATTTTTGGTCCTGGAATCCACTGATCCGAGATCCCGGTATCCGTTACCCAGTATTGAACTCAAAACGTCGGAAACGGCACAGAAGACCACTAAGAGCGATGGAACACCGCTAAGAACACCGGGCACAACTAAAGTTGTTTATCTACTGGAGTAATACATATATAAATTAGATATATTCGGTGGCCAGTGGAGAAATGTTAGATGTCGGGGCAAACAAAGTGTATAGAACATTATGGGGACATTAGCAACAGATCTGCATAAATAAGCAAGCGAACAAATTGGATGTTAGTAAATGGTTACACTGTGCTGTCCACGCATCTAATGCGAAGAGAACATAAATTTAGAGGAAATATTACTAATATGCCGGGTACTCTACACAAAGTACTTTAGTAGGTTATAAATGTCACCATTAAATATTTTGATAGCACAAATGAGGTGAACTGTGAAGGGGAAAACATTTTAGCACTTTAACTAAAGTAACTTAGAGCTCTTAATACGGTAAACATATGGCAGGGCTAAATCGTGTGGGACATTGCCAACAAATAGTCTAAAAATAAATATAACACAAATTAACAGCTTGAATCTTTTAAAGGGAACATGTGAATTGTCGACCCCATGGATTGCACGATGATCCACTGATGGTCAAGTCATGGAGTCATTCACTAACTGGCTAGGCCTACGGCTACGCGCCAGCGGTCTGCCACGTTTTTTTTTTTTTCATTTCCACGCACAGTAGCCTATTTTATTCTTGCGCACTTATAAACTAAGCCTTGAAAAAACATACAAATCATGAAACTGCTCGTGAGCAGCAGAGTCCATTTTGTAACCTATGTGTCTACCAGGAATCACGTTAAAATTGCACAGCCCGCACCTAGGTCTGTGCAAAAAAGATGGCCCCTTCGATAAAACAATGAAATCGCCCCTGGCGAACGCATCGAACCAAACCAAACGGAGGGTGGCCCCTGAGGAGACTTCAATGGCGTACAGCACGAAGGCAAAAAACAGGGTTTCTCTTGCGCACGCATTGCCAACGAGTGGAGTTTGACAGAAACGTGTGGGGACAAACTATTTTCGTCTTTTTATACGAACCCATACAAAGTTCGACGTTTTATTATCTGTCTTTGTTAGCTCGAAATAATACTGTGTAAATTGTTTTTGAGCAGCATTTTATCGGTTTGAGATAGATTTGAAACAATTCTTAATTACATTTATCAACAATTAGAATTTTGAAGGCACATCAAATAAAGAAAAAGAGAGAAAGAAAACGTCAAGAGGCCGCGAGGCCTAGATGTCCTAAAAGCCTGACCCTGACCTGACCTGACCTAAATAGCGACCAAAAGTCCAGACAAATAAAAGTAGTAGATGATACAAAAGCAAAGGGAAAAAGGCAAGAGTCAAATTAGAGAGTGACAGATTATAGGAAGTTTACTAGCACAGAACTTCCAGAATGTGAGGGAACTATTTGTACAGAACACCCCATGCTATATCTCGCGGGGGGGGGAGGGGGGGGGGGATATAATGTTGTGAACCAAAGCACATAATCACTTTTCAAATTTTTGCATAATACCGTACACAGCTAGTATCACCGTATATTACTGTCATCCAAAGAACATTAATCTGTCCAGCAAGTATCTTGTGAACCACTGCTCATAATCGCTTAAACTGTTGTGTCAGGATCTATGACCTGAATCCAGTGCATTCCACAGTAGAGTAAAAAAAAAATCACATGTCTCTCATGAAAATTGCGCCAGGGTCTGGTGGCCACAAGGAGCATTCCATTATTAAGTGTCACCCATTGTGATAGTGGTTTTGTTTCAATGTAAGTTTTGGTCCATTCTCTTGATTTTCTCCTGCCTTTTTCCCCAACAAATCTTCCAAATAACGTTTTCCTTTGAGCTCCTCCGAAATCAGAAATTGTCGGCTGTACGCTGTGGGGAGACCAGTAAAAACTGGGAAAACAGACACATATGTACCTTACCCATTGTGGCCTTATGGTCCGCCGGAACGCAGAAGAAGAAAGAAGATGAATCCATTTGAGCCTCTTCTGAAATCGGAATGTGTTGGCTGTCTTGGGAAAAAACTTATTACAGCGAGGACACCAGTTGAAAACCTCTGACACGGACACATACGTACCCATTGTGGCCTCATGGCCCATGAACGCAGAAGAAGAAAAAAGACGAATCCTTTGAGCTCCTCAGAGATCGGAAATGTGTCGGCTATGAATGCAGCGAGGAAACCAATGCGAAACTGGAAAATGGATACATACGTACCCATTGTGGCCCCATTGACCCGGGAACGCAGAAGAAGAAGAAGAAGAAGAAGAATGATTTTCTGCTAGTTGGGTAAAAACTCATGGTACAGTTTGGTTTCTTGTGGAAGACCATTTTTGTCTCAAACTTTGGAGGGATTTGCACATTGCCGCAGCTCTTAGTTGGCGCGCCTTTGGGGACTTTCCCCATTGCCAGCTGTCCTCGAATCATCTTGGTCAAGAGTGGGGATACACCCTGGACGAGACATCCACGCTATAAACAAATTCTAGCCCAGCCGTTTTTTCTTCTTCTTCTTTTGTTTTTGCTCTTGTCCTTTTCTGTTGTTATTGCTTCTCGTGTTCTAAAGTTTTTGGCATTTTGCTTTCTTCTACTTCCTCCATTTTAATCTCCTCCTCCCCCTTTTTTGTCACCCCCCTCCTTCTGCTTCTTTGTAGGGGAAGACGGGGTAAAAGGCGCATGGACGGGTAAGAAGCCCACCCCAAATTATCTCGTGAAATAAAGAAAATTTCTGTCCCATTTTGCCCATGAGATGAGTGTTGATGTTTAGCATTCGTCTCAGGGGCAACTTTGACTGAAATTTTCTTTATTTTTTCATGAGATAATTGGGGTGGGCTTTTACCCGCCCATGCGCTTTTTACCACATCTTCCCCTACATGTTATTGGCCTTTGCTTTCATCCTCCTTTGTGGGACTGTCTTACTTACTTCTTACTATTCCTTAATTTCTTCTCCCTTTATTTCACCGCTTTTCTTCTTCTTTTTTTTATATTCTCTTTCTCAAATGTTTTTTTTTTATAAATCTGTTCAACCTCTCCTTTCCTCTCGTCTCTTTTCCTATTTCTTTCCCGCCTATTTTTTCTTAATTCCTTTTTCACCTTTCCATTTATCCATTTTTGGTTTTTTTTAATTGTTTTTCTTTATGTGATGATGAGATTAAGTTCCTGATGAAGATGATGCTGTGGGGTCCATTAAGGCCCAGACAACTGTGACAGGGCTGTCCTCCACGCTCCCAATCAAATCTTATCCTCGTGTCAACCAAGGCCCACGAGGTACAGCAGACACAGCTACTGTGCGTGACAGGGCTGTCCTCCACGCTCCCTATCAAACCTATCCTCGTGTCAACCAGGCCCAAGAGGTACAGCAGACACCTGCAGTGTTGGCTGTGACAGGGCTGTCCTCCACGCTCCCTATCAAATATATCCTCGTGTCAACCAGGCCCAAGAGGTACAGCAGACACCAGCAGTGTTGGCTGTGACAGGGCTGTCCTCCACGCTACCTATCAAACCTATCCTCGTGTCAACCAGGCCCAAGAGGTACAGCAGACACCTGCAGTGTTGGCTGTGACAGGGCTGTCCTCCACGCTCCCTATCAAATATATCCTCGTGTCAACCAGGCCCAAGAGGTACAGCAGACACCAGCAGTGTTGGCTGTGACAGGGCTGTCCTCCACGCTACCTATCAAACCTATCCTCGTGTCAACCAGGCCCAAGAGGTACAGCAGACACCAGCAGTGTTGGCTGTGACAGGGCTGTCCTCCACGCTCCCTATCAAACCTATCCTCGTGTCAACCAGGCCCAAGAGGTACAGCAGACACCTGCAGTGTTGGCTGTGACAGGGCTGTCCTCCACGCTCCCTATCAAATATATCCTCGTGTCAACCAGGCCCAAGAGGTACAGCAGACACCTGCAGTGTTGGCTGTGACAGGGCTGTCCTCCACGCTCCCTATCAAATATATCCTCGTGTCAACCAGGCCCAAGAGGTACAGCAGACACCTGCAGTGTTGGCTGGCTGACATGGCTGTCCTCCACGCTCCCTATCAAATATATCCTCGTGTCAACCAGGCCCAAGAGGTACAGCAGACACCAGCAGTGTTGGTCAGGAAATTAGAGCACTCTCAGTGTACACCCGCAACGCGGATGAAGCTCGATTATATGTGGCTTTAATTGTCTTCCCATTTAATTCACAGCACACTCCGTAAACACCCCTGGGCGAATCCAGGAGCAACGTCTAGAGGCCCAGTCTAAACAAAATCCATAAGACTCTATGGGAATGTTCAAATCCAATTAAGACCCCATCTACATTTGCCAAACGTATTCTTTTGTTGTTAGGTTGTTGTGGCCTTACTATGGGCCTAAAGGACTCCAGTGGATCATGTGCTCCTAACAAAGCCTCTCCCCGCGAAGTCGTGAGCGTTGGCTAATGCGAACGTGAGGAGACGGGCTGTTAATCAAAAACAGGTGGGAACCACACGTAATGTCTCATCCATAGCTGATGCACTTGTCCCATAGTTTCAAAATGCTTCGCTGTTGAGGAGATCCATGCGGGTCTTTTAGCCATAGAGTAAGCAACAAACAACAACATTGGGTCACAGGTTTGATCTCCCAACAGCCGGTCGCACTTGAAACACTTATATCGTACAGTACAATGTGCATCAGCAACGGATACCCTGAAAGCCCAACAAATTGGGACTGCCATCCGCGACGCTTTTGGAGTCTTTTAGCCAGAGTAAGCCAACAAACAAACAACATGCCCATATACGCGAACCCCGAAGCACATTGAAACACGTTTATACGATACCCAAAAAGTCAAGGCTGCATCAGCAACGGATGACCCCTGGCATAAGCCCAAACAAATGTCGCGCACATTCCACCGACGGCTTTTTGCTGACGACACTGCCTGCCACAAAGATGGCATGACCAACAGCAGGGACAATGCGAGCTAACCTCGATCAAGCAAGACCCTGAATTGAGCAACTACAGTGCAAAGTCTGGGGGAAGGAGCGCTGCGAAAATGACGTTCAATCCAGAAAAAATGCCCTCAACTTGCACCCTCCAGGTTTGTCACGTACTTCAGGACACTGTGGCCAAGTTGTTCAAATATTCTTGGAGGCGTGACCCTGGACTAAGGATCTGAAAATGGGACCCTTGTCCCACATCAGCAAATTATATGGACACGTAGGGCCTGGGACCTGAACTGATCTTGAAATGGGACCGCCAACATCAGAACACGGTCAACAAAGCAAAACAAGACCCTGGGCTTTGTAAGAAGAAATCTGGAAAAATCTGCAGTCGAAAGGCGAAGGAGCTTCATACAAAGCTCTTGTTCAGACATAGTGCTCGAGTATATGCTAGTCCTGTATGGGACCCACCACAAAAAACCGCATCGACTCCATGAGTAAGGCGGACCATGATGCAGGGACTAAAGGCAGCTTCTTAGCGAGTCAGCAAACATGATGGCGAGAGCTTTCCTGGACCTAACTGCAAACCAGAGAAGAAAAGAAGGCCAGACTCACCACCCTGTTATAAGTACAGAAACGACCTCCTGAACAGTTGAGACAAAAACATCGCCGCGCAACCTGATACAGAGCTGCCAGAAGAAGCAAAAAGCGGGACGCCGCAAAACCAACTCCCAGGCAGTATAGACAGCCAAATGCGTCCGTCGAACACTCCGTGTGTGCAGATCAGAAGCGAAGAACCTTCTTCCCCCGCACAATCCCTGAGTAGTTCGGAAGCGCCGCCTATCCCCCGCGTATTGACACTGTCACTGCACCATCCCTGCAGTCTTTAATCCAGTGCTTCAACGCCACCTCCCCTGAACTGGACCAACATCCCAGACTATGGATGGGAGAGCAGCGTCGGAGTCATCTGAAGCTCTCAGCCACAACCAGCACGGAATAACCTTCAACAAACGCCCCTACCCCAGTCGATTCCATCTTCATCCCCAATCATTTTTACCCCAGGTAAGTTAGGGATCTGTTATAGTGTCTTCTTCTGCCCCATGTCTCGTTTTATGGGTTTCTGGGCTGGAAACCAAGGGCCACTCGTTTCCTTGGGCATTGTTTTATGGACAGTGTTTAGGGTTAGGCTAAGTTCCAGCTTGCCGGGGTGGTGCGAATGTGAAAATTAGTATAAGCTGCCGGCCAGCTCCCGGTGGAGCTTTCCCCTTCCCAGCCCAGAACTTAGGTGTCGTGGCGGTTTTTGTTGTTGTGGATGCATTGTGCGTGTGTATATATATATATTATAATGTGTGTGGTGTGTGTTGTGTGGTGTAGTGGTACAAGTCTGTGAATGCGTGTGGGTGTGGGTGTGTCCTGGTTGTGGTCGTGTGTTGTTACAAAAAAAATGTTTCTTCACTTGTTTTCCATATTTAGTCGTAAGACCAATACTGTGAATACTGTTTCTGGATTGACCGTGTATTCACTTATGCCACTCTTCCTCATCCTCTCTCTCTTTCTGATTTCTTTTTCTCGAGGTCACGTTCGCCAGAATCATAAAGGAGTACACTTACTTCTATACTAATACGAAGTGGGTCACACCACAGAAGAAGAAGAAGAAGAAAAGGAATTGGGAAATGAGGGTAAGACATAAGTGGACATTCGCTGTCCAGGAGATCGATCGAAAGTATCTTTTTGGAGCGGGATGTAGCAAAAAAAGGATAAGAAGAAGAAAGACAGATGCTAGAGATACAAG
Organism: Phymorhynchus buccinoides; assembly: GCA_017654935.2. NCBI lineage: Eukaryota > Metazoa > Mollusca > Gastropoda > Neogastropoda > Raphitomidae > Phymorhynchus > Phymorhynchus buccinoides. Next base: position 17,196,769 of record CM065683.1, on the reverse strand, counting down.
CTTACGTATGTGACCATTTTGATACCCCGCCCCTAGTGTGCAGCCACTCCATCTACGTGGGGATACATTAATTCCTCTGAGTTTTGTTAAAAGTCCCATGTGTTTGGATGCTGTTTCTTTCTGGTTTATTGAATGAGGAATTAATTAAAACGACTTGGGTGCGGTCTCTATGAACAAAACACACAAGATGCTGTGCATAATAACTAGTTTACATCCATTTGCCGTTATTCGATAAGACGACATAGATTGGGTTAGTGCAAAAATACACCGTGAGAGGGGAGAGAGCAGATGCAATTGTACTTTGGGCAAAACAGGTCCAGCGGGGAGAGGCATTTTGTAAAAATAGTTCCACCAGCTTCTGGAAAGTTCTGTGCTTGTTAACTTCCTCTAATCTGCCACTCTATTTGATTCTGCCTTTTCCCTTTGATTTTATCATCTACTATCTTTCTGATCATTGGCCATTCTCCTGCATTTTGTTCCAAAAAATCTTCCAAATAATTGTTCTCATTTGAGCTCCTCCGAAATCCGGAATGTGTCGGCTGTGCGCAGCTGGGCGAGGACCAGTGGAAAACTGAAAACCGGACACATAGGTAACCTTGCAATTGAATGGGCCAGTGGGGGAACGCAGAAGACGAAGAAGAAGAAGAAGAAGAAGAAGAAGAAGAACAGAAGAAGAAGAAGAAGAAGAAAAAGTAGGCCCAAAAAAAAGAAGAGGGAGAAAGGATCATTTAGTTACCGATTGGCGAGTGTAGATGGAACACACTATTTGCATCACCAAGCGGAGAAACAAAGGGTGGAAGGGAGGGGCGTGCTGGGCTTAGATGCTGCACTAGCAGCGACAAGTTCTTAGCAGTTGGGACCATGGCCCACCAACATTTCACAGAAAGAAATATTACAATACTGAGGTTGCAGTGGCTGTCTGGGGAGAAATACAACGTCAGCGCTGCCCCAAACAAGGGGCGCTATTCTAGCAAGCAACACGGTCTCAAAGTTGGAGCAACCCGAATTTCGAAGAGACAAGCTGTTGGGGCAGGGGGTGGATGCCTCATGCCTCCATACGGGAGCTGGATGATCCTGCACCTCACACGAGTCTCCCCCGTGGGAATACGGGGGGTCTTTGTAAAAAATAGATCCCCCAGCCTTCTGGAAGTTCGTGCTTGTAAATTCTCCGCTAAATTATCTGCACCTCTTTGACTTTGCCGTATTTTCCTTGCTTTCTGTCCATCTACTATCTTCTGACTTATTGGCCCATTCTCCTGCCTTTAAAAATAACCCGAAATGCTTACAAATAATTTTTCTCCGTATGAGCTCCTTCGAAATCTGAATGTGTTGGCTGTATGCAGCGGGAAGAGGGAAGCCGCGGGAGACCAGTGAAAACTCAAAAACGGACACATACCAAATACCTTCTACCATTATGGCCATATGGGCCTGTGAGCGGGAAGAGACAGAAGAAGAAGAGACGAGGAGCCTGTGTGAACTAGACAAACGGGCGGCTGTTACTGCAGCGCGGATTCAGAGACCAGTGAAAAACTGAAAACCGGACACATACGTACCTTACCCAGTATTGGGTCTTATGGCCTACGGGAGGAGCAAAGACAGAAGAATGACGGAGTTGTCCTTTCCTGTGTGACTAGCTGACAAGGTCGAGTACAAAAAACAATGCAATAAAACGATATTAAAAAACATCCATACTGAATTGCCCAAGTTGTCTGTAACTGCCGATCCTTCACGCCGCTCACTCTATATTTTGACAACTCGTGCCTCAGGCTGTCTCACAATGTGTTCGGCTTTTATCAATGGTTGACTTTAGCCTGTATAGTTTGGGCCAATAGTAAATGAGAGCGGGCAATGAATGTTTTCAACAGCTATTGGAACATCTTGTTACAGCTTTAGCCTATTTGTGGAAGACTATGAACTCTCAAACTAGGGGGCCCGGACATGGCTCTGGTGCTGCAGCCTAAAGGGATTTGGTGGCCTTGGCGGACCTTCACCAATTGCAAGCGTCCCCAAATCCCTTAGGGCCAGGGAACGTGTCTGTAAGCTAAAAAGGAGAGATTCTCCGTTGGCCCTTTGGGGGACTTCACACAATGCCAAGCTGTTCCATCCAATACCTCCCTTAGGGCCGGGGATAGTGCATTGGACCACAGCTAAAGGGAGTGTTGGCCCTTTGGGGACCTTCACCAATGCCAGCGTGTCCCCAAAATACTCTTAGGCCCGGAGGTCTGCAGCTTAAAGGGATTTGTGGCCTTTGGGGACCTTCCCCAATGCCAGCTGTCCCCAAATCCTTAGGCCCGGATGCACTGCAAGCTAAAGGGATTTGTTGGCATTTGGGGACCTTTCCCCAATGCAGTGATCCCCAAATCCCTTAGGCCGGGAGAAGCTGCTGCAGCTAAAGGGATTGGTTGGTCCTTTGGGGACTAGTACTCCATTTGCCCAGTGTCCAAATCCCTTTGGCAGATTGATTGGGGGCCCAGAGAAGAATCGACCTTAGCTT
>CM065683.1:17179243-17193775 GCA_017654935.2 Phymorhynchus buccinoides | reverse complement strand
CTTCTCTCTCCAAAATTCAATTGGTTCATCTCTCTTCTCTCTCTCTGTCATACTCTCTCTCTGTATGTGTGTGTGCGTGTGTTGTGTCTCCCTCTCTCTAGTATATTGTGGTGTCTCTCTCTCTGTGCTCTGTCTCTCTCGCTCTCTCTCTCTCTCTCTCTCTCTCTCTCTCTGTATGTGTGTGCGTGTGTGTGTCTCCTCTCAACTCTGTTATGTTGTGTGTGTCTCTCTCTCTGTGTCTCATGTCTCTGTCTCTCTCTCTCTCTCTCTGCTCTCTTCTCTCTGTCATCTTCCTCTCTCTCTCCTCTCGCTCTCTCTCTGTCTGTATGTGTGTGTGTGTCCTCTCTCTTTCTCCTCGTCTCCTCTACTCTCTGTGGTATATGTTGTCTCTCTCTCTCTGTCTCTGTATCTCTCTCTCTCTCTCTCATCTTCGAGAAATTTCTCTCTCTACCTCTTTCTCGTCCGCGTAGAGTCTCTCTCTTACTCTCTCTCTCTCTCTCGTCATCTCGTCTCTCTCTCTGTTAATATATATTGCTTGTCATCTCTCTGTCTCTCTCTCTGTCTCTCTCGTCTCTCTCTCTCGTCTCTCTCCTCTCGTCTCTCTCTCTCTCAGTCTCCTCTCTCTCTCTTCTCCTCGCTCTATTCTGCGTGTGTGTCCAGTTTGCCCAACGTGGTCCGTTCACCTGATGAGGGACCTCACCCGGGCTGACGGGGCCTCTTCCTGTCCATGCTCTTCTGTGGAGCTCTCAGGGTCCGTCCCCCCGCACCCGCCCCCCAAATCAAAGTTCGCATTAAGAAGTTGCCATCAGAAATTTCCCACATCTGAGATGGGAATTTGACACCACCTTGATATCTTCTTGCTCACACTCTAATCCTTAAACATTTCCTTCCCTCTTCCTCGTTATTCTTTTTCGATTCTTACTATCTTTGAACTATTTACAACTGAACTAACAAACAACACATCACAAACGCTACACATTAACACACACAAAAACAGTTGAAGATTGGGGGAAACAATAATCCAAGTAAACTATTTGCCTGTGCCGGGTCGTAGGAACTTACTAACGAAGACTTTGCCATGCGCCACCAGAAGTGTGCAAAAACACTCTTTCGTTTTTAGTGGCTCAAAGGCCACGAAGAAGGAATAAGAAGATAAAAGAGGAGTAGGGGAAGATGGGGTAGAAAAGCCCATTGCGGGTAAGAAGCCCATGCCAAATTATCTCATGAAATGAAGCAAATTTCAGTCACATTTTGCTCATGAGACGAGTGTTTATGTGTTAGCATTCGTCTCATGGGCAAATTTGACTGAAATTTTCTTTATGTTTTCATGAGATAATTTGGCATGGGCTTCTTACCCGCCCATGGGCTTGTTACCCCGTCTTACCCTAGGGTATGGATCAACCTAGGGTTATTGCATATAAAACTGAAAGAACCAGGAACGTTGTGGTTTAGGGCGCACACACATTAGATCACGCAATCCGTAAGTTCCGTGCGGAAACCCCATACACTTACATAAGAAATAAGCGGACGTGATTGCGCATGGGTTTCCGCATTGTACATTTATATGCGACTCATTCACAGTTCTTTACTTCCGGATATTGTTCGGATTGCGCATTTGAATGGTGATTTTTATGGACGTGTCTGCTGCTCAGCGACATACTGTTGCTTGATTTCTGTTTGTAGCCATAACTTTCGCATCGTTGGACTTACTATGTCAGACTTGGTCGTTGGTTGCGTTGGCTTTGAATGGTGATTCCGAACATTGGGGTACTATATCCACCGGACTAACTAAGGTCAACAATCAAAGGGGACAGAGTGGAGGTGTGGGTTGTGTGTGTGGGGGGGGGGGGGGTGGGGGGGGCGGAGGGTTGGGGGTGGGGGGTCGTACGTGCAAAGGACATGTTTGTCCGCACCAGCGAACGACACGTTTGTTGTGTTTGTCTGATATTTTGGGTGGGTATTTTGCCTTTACTTTAAATCCCAATGTCCCCAATCCTTTATCCCCGCCCCCCTCTATGTGCCTCTTTCCCCACCTCCCTCCTCCCCTCCATTTTGTATTCTCATTTCTTCTGCATGTACTGCATATTATTAGCTTTCTATGCTTGATTTAGTGTGTGTAATTTTTCCCCAGGGCTGGGTGGAGAATATGGAAGTGTTTATTTGTAATTATTATATTTATTAGGTTCGTTTATTGATAGTCCAGAGCATCTCTGGTGAAAATCGGGTTGCTCCCCGTGAGATCGCGTCGCCGTCCCTTGTTTTGTTTTTTTTGTTTTTTGCATGCGATTTTTTGTTTGTGATTTGATGAGGAGGTGGTGTAAATTTTTGAACCAAATGACAAACTTTTTTTCGTTGCCCACTCACATCTGTTGTACTGGTTTAACATGTTTGCTAAGTGCTACATGGGCACCCGGGACCCTCGGTTTAATCGTCTCATCCCGGAAAGACTCTCCACAATTCAAAACGTAGGCGCTTTGCAAAAAGTGAGAGGAAAAATCCCCTGTACCCCAGGTTCGAACTCAATCGGGGTTACCCTGACACGAAGGAACGCGTTACCACTGGATGTAATCAGCTCTAACAATAATCTTGTATCTTGCTTACCAGCAGTCATGTGCTCTGGTTATATAAAATTTCGTGTTTCGTTTTCGTTTTTCTGTTCATCACGTTGAGTCGTGTCGGGGGCATCGACTCGTCTGGTCCGGCGCAAACACGGTGGGAACCTGCTGACCAGCACTTCACAACTCCGTAGAAGGACAGCACGGTCCACCGCCCAATCACCAAGGCCATTGGTCAAGTCACGGTCACCATCGAGCTACTAGGGATTTTTTTCTCTCCCTTTGCACTAGGGGAATGTTTGTTGCACTGAGGCCTTAACTGGGGGGCTGAAACATGGAAAACACCAAATGTCATATGGGTGTCAATTGTTATCAGGAAACCCAATGACAATCGGTCCTTGACGAAAACCTGGTCTATCTTTGATGTGTTGTTGTGATGTTGTATATTTGTTAGTTCTGTTATTTTGTGGTGAAGCTGATTTGTGCGTCAGTCCGTGACTAGACCCTTTGGGCTTTCTTGTCCTTCTTCTTCTCTTCCTCTTCTTCTTCTTCTGCTTCAGGATCGCTACAGACGTTTTCCCTGTCAATTATGAGCGCATAGTGGCTCCATCTGTGGCTCCAGTTTGCTGACATACATATAACCAAGAAATGAAATTAGGCACCAGCAATGTTCCGACTTCGGGGCTGGAGGAAATCTTTTTGAAACGTATACAGTATCTTGGGAAAAAGGAAAAGAAGGCGGAGATGGGGAGCCCGGTAAAGGCAGAAAGACAGAGTATGACTAAACAAGCAAAGGGAAACGAAAGGCAGAGTCAAAGAGCGTGACAGATTTAGAGGAAGTCACATGTTCGCAGGAGCACAGACGATGCCGAAGGTGGTGGGAGACTATGCCGTTACAAAGATTGGGTCCGACCCGTTAATCACCCTCGGGGTTGGGGGGTTGGGGGTTGGGGGCACGGCTTTGGGGTCACAGTTCCGATGAGTGCTGATGAGATGATACCTATAAAGAAGTTATGGAACTAGGTCAGAAGGAGGATTGCACACACCCGCTACTTAAATCTATCAATTTTGTGAAAACCGTAATTATGGAGTGGCCCTCCAGCTGTCGCGAAAAATTTGCGGCTGATATCTATAAATGTGTCTTACTATTAATATATCCATATAATGTTGAATTATTGATGTATGTTATGTATGGATGTATGTAGTATGTATGTGTGTGTGTGTGGTTTGTGTGTGTGGTTGTGTGTGTGTGTGTGTGGTGTGTGTGATGTTTGTGTGTGGGGTGTGGTGTGTATTTGTGCGTGGCGTGTGTGTGTGGCGTGCGGTGTTTGTCGTGCTTGTGTGCGTGGGTGTGTGTTGTGCGTGTGGCGTGTTGTGCGTGCGTGCGTGTGTGTGTGCGCGTGTGTGTGTGTGTGTTTGTGTGCATTGGAGGTGGGGGATTAGTGTACGGCTTTCTGAGCGTGGTGAGTGTGCGGCGTGGCTTACTAGAGGCCGGGCTTATGTGGAACATAAATATGTGCTTTTTGTGTATAGTGTGTGTGTGTGTGTGTGTGTGTGGTGTGGGTCGTGTGTGTGTAAGTTGTGTGTGTGTTGTGTGTGTGTATGTGAGTGTGTTTGTGTAATGTTTTGTTGTGCAATGTTATTGAAAGTAGGGTCGGTTCTCCTGAGCGTGGATGCCTCGCTTACCTGATGAAGACCCTGTTTCCGGACCTGTCCACACAGGTCGTCAAAGACAGGTGTTTGGCCATTTTTTGTTCTGAGCACCTCGCTGCTTGCACAATGTTCTTCATGACGCACATTAATGCTATACACGCAGGCACATATAAATGTACAGCGCTGCATACATACATACAACACAACACACACACCATACACGCACCACACGAGACGCACGACACCGCAACGCACAGCATCACACACACACACACTCCACTGGCACAAGTCCCACGCAACGCGCACACATACACATACGCACTGCACATCTACACACGCACGCAAGAATGCACACTCCAGAAACACACACACACACCCCTACACACCACACACATAACGCGCGAGCACGAATGCAGCACACACAAACACACCACACTATCCGCCGACACACATACCAAATAGGACTACCCCATCCCCTACAACACACACACACACACACGACAATCTGGACACACACATACATACGCACTCACACACGACCATCAGCACACATCACGACAAAGCACGAACACCCACACCCACACAACACACACACACACACCCACACACCACACACAAGACGAGACAGACAGGCAACACACAAAAACATACCGCACACACACCACCACCAACACAGACAGACAGGACAGGCACACACAATACACAACACATCACACACACAGACACGGAGGAGGACGCACACGGCTCTGATTTGACTACTCTCCCGCCAGCCCGCCCAAACCATTCCACCCTACAACTCTCTTTCCCTTTCCTGCTGCTGTATGTATGTACGTAAGTACATGTATGGTCTATTTGTCGTTTCCGACTAATGACTTTCCAGATAGCCGAGGGGGGGCAGGGAGGGGGGCAGCTGCTATTCTCGGCAGGGTGGGCTAAAATTTGTTACAGCGGAGAACTTTTGCCATGGTAACACCCCCACTCTCTCGGCCACAGTGAATCTGAGGCAGATTGGCGCTTGTAAGAGGCCCAACCTCGCCCGAAACAAAAAAAAGAAGCCAACCAATCTCTTTTAGCTGTACAGCACTAACGTCAGTGCCAATGCCAACCGGCTAGTTAGAGAGTCACACTCACAGTCTTCCACAAAGAGACCAGAAGCTGTATCAAAGTTTTCGTTTGAAAATCCCGTATTGTAGGAGCTCTCGTTTACTATGGCCCTTTGTCCAGGCTGCTAATGTTCAACAATGATGATTAAAGTGCAAATGGTGATGATGAGATTAGCGTGCGATCGGTCAATCGGTTATGGACGGTATTCCTAAAAGCGCATTTTTTTTGTTTGGTCATTCATCTATGGGCTTCAACTTTGGGTCAGTGGTCGATTTTTGGACAACCATTAGGTTTGAACGAATGTTTGTCGTTCAGCACGACGTCGAAATTGGGACGTATATTATGAATTGTTACCCCCACCGGGCCCTCTATCGGTGTGTGTGTTGTGTGTGTGTGTGTGTTGTGTGTGTTGGTGTGTGTGTGTTTGTTGTGTGTGTGTGTGTGCAGAAGAGAGAGAGAAGAGAGAGAGAGAGAGAGAGAGAGAGAGAGAAGAGGGACAGACTTTGTTTTGTTGTTTGGTAAAGGCAAAACTACTGAATTGGGTTTTAAACAATTAATTTTGTTGTCTAGTAACTAGCTCAGAGGGTAAAACTGTCGACGTGTATGTGTCGTGCGGTGCGTGCGTTCGTTGCGTTCGTGTGCGTGCGTCGTGCTTAGCGCGGCAGCGCCGCGCTCGTGTCAGTTGCCCACCGCGCGCATGTTGTGTAGTGTGTTTTACCAGCTGGCGGATCACTGTAGGGGGGGTTCCCTGGGACTGGGGGTCCTGTGGCTGGAGTGTTGTTTCTGGGCGCCAGTGTTCCTCGGCAGCAAACAAATAACGTAAGCTAATTTGCTTTTCTCTGACGGACGCTAACTCCGAGTCTAAACAAACCCTTTGGATAGTATATCCATTCCACGTTATGGGTATCATGAACCAACCGTTTACGGTAGCTGAACAGGCAAGGCAAAGGCCAAGGCAAATTGTTTATTTCATACCCATTTTGGTGCATCAGAAATATAAAACAAAACACCACATATTTTAGAACCACTCAAAAATTCAATCAGAGTGATGTCTATCCTAATTACTATCAGGATGCGACAAAGCATATAAACATGTAACATCATGAACAAATATCTTGTCCCATAGTAAAAATAAACAAAAAACTGTACATTTTATCCATATAAAGTCAATTCGAAAAAGAACTGTTTAAATATAGGCTGTAACGAAGTGCTTAGTTTTAATCAAAGTTTCTTATTTCTTGAGCAAAAAAGCATTAAATTTTTATAAGCATTTGGTCGCGACAAAAAGTACCCGCGGAAGATTCCTATTCTTTCACGTTGAAAGAGGGATAACCACCACATAATGGAACTCATCTGCCACATAGTCATGTACATTACACTTTTCAACAGATTCTTTCACTATTCTCTGGGTATATTATCCATAGCGAAATTTATTTACTTTTACTGGCCAGTTTATTATTTAAAGTTGTTTCTAAATTTTAAAATGGTAAACACCTAAATTCTTGGAAATACTAAGTAGTATGGTCAGCACCAAATGAGGGTTTAAAAACATTCTATGTTCATATATATTCTATCATTATCAACGATACCTGTACCAGGTTTGTAACAAACTATCTTTAAAGACAGCTTTCCACTTTCTCTTTTGAACCATATGTGTGTACATCAGATATTTTGTTCAAACCAAAAGCTACTTAAACCATTTCATTTAATAACGCATGAATGTATTTGAATATCTTTTTTTCGTGTACTTTAATTTCATTCATTACTCAAAAAGGGTTTTATGCACATATCTATTGCTTTTCCTAGCACAACTGACTTGGTTTTGTCAATAGTTTAAAAACCCAAAAAAAAATGACAACATTCTCTGGATTTAACACTTAGCTGGATATGGATATTAATTTTTGCCTGTCTCTTCCAAGATATCATGACAAAGAAGATTCGATCGCGCACTCAGAAATTTCAAACCATCTTTATAATTTTAAAGGTTGCAGTCTTTGAATAAGATCATTCATTCAACCTCCCAAATTTCCCACCGTATGTAAGAATTGGAAGTCAGTTTTATCACTAAGTCAATTCTAAGGTCTGCATTGAAGCATCAAATAACTTAGTAGCTTTCTCAGACAAAGCAACATTGCTTCGATAAACTCATAACAAACGAAGTCATTTTGTGCAACATTCATAACTCGGTAGATAGTTTAAGTTTTAATCCTAGGTACAAAAAAATCATGAACAACCCTACTTATCTTATCTGTTCCTATAAATAAGTCAGGTAAAAAACGTCAACTTACCCCTTTAAAAAATAAACAATTTTAAAACATTTTTACATTTAATGTCACTTTCCATATTTCACAATATTGCTTAGTACATCAAGACCTTGCTGCAGCTCCCCAGCTGAAGTTTCAGAAAAAATACAGTGTCGTGCTGTGCATAAGTAATAAAAACAATTTCACAAAATGTCTACGGGGCTATCTTTTAGTATTTCACATGCCTGCTCCCTTTGCTTCCCTTGCAACAGTAAACAAGGTCAGTCATAGCCCCGTACATGAACGTCTTTCATTCATTCAAGAATCTATTGCAAACATTACAGGTGAACAAATTCTCCTCTATCCTTTTCTCACACCAACATCCGAAGAAACACTAATCAATATTTTCGCCATTACAGACTACACATGATTTGCTTGAGAATACATATTTGTATTACTCCTTAGTAATTACCGTTTAATTTTAAAATACCACTATTTTATCAATTTCTGCCACAAAAAACGACATATTTACTGTATCAAATTGCCTTTTCGTCGGTCTAACTAAATCCAATTATGTAATAACGTTTTTTTTCTGAGAACAGAAAATATCAATCACAGCCATATAAATAATCAAATGCGGTGTGGGAAAAGTTATTTCTAAAAAAACCAGCTTGTTCCATGCCCATCAACCAAATGACTCAATGGACCCTTTTAAAACGTTCATGTCATCGATACTTGTGAAACCACCTTTTTCCAAGCATGACAGTATAGTTATACCTCGATAGTTCGCTTGGAAATCTGCAGGTCAATGCCTTTAATTTTTTAAATAAATGGGTGTATACCTCCAACTACCCAGATCTGAGAGGAACTTTACCAGTATTAACACAAGATTAAATATTTAAAACATACAACTAACATTTTTTATTTATTGCCGAATTTTTCAAGAAATTCGTTTGCATATTGTCTAGAACCCACAGCCTTCATTATTCTATTTAACCTTGTTTCTGCATTGCAATATATCTCATGTGTTCGATAATCAATTATTCAAAGGCATTCACGATGATCATTATCAATCCATTACACTGACTTGATCAGCCTCTCTTGGTCTACTACCATTCATAACTTTTAATATTTAAAAAAACCTTGAGCAACTCAGGTTGATTGAGGGTTAGGTTTTCTCTTTTTTTTCTTTTTTTTCCCCCCCGTTTAATTAAAATGGTCCAATAAGCCCTTTGGATTCTTTCGACTGTAATTGGCGCATTGTTTTGCCATTTCGTGGTTATATTTTCTTGCTTCTTTCTCATCGTTTCCTTATATGCTTGGCCGCGATGGTCTCTTTCTGCTTAGAAAACTAAATATTTTTCATAAGTAAAACTTCTTTCTCATACAACGTGAAAAATTCCTTCCTTTTAATCTTGTCGGCTAACCGTCAAAACCATGGTTTATATCGAGTCGGGGTTTGTCTTTTTAGGCTCTTACACCGTTCTTGTTTCTTTTTCAGCATATTTAAGTGTATTTGCACTTTTCAAGGAATCATCTATAGAACTCTGGCCAACTGACTTATCAACACCACCTATTTAAGTAACATTCCCTCTAGGTTTGTAAGTAAACCAAGCCCTTCTCTATTGATGCAGTAGCAATTTTGTCATCATCTAAAATATCAACGAAATTTGTTTTCAAGGATCTAATCATTTTGCATAATGGTGAGATTGGAATCATTTGGGCATTAGGAACTTGGAACTCAGGCTTCTCGTATTCTAATCCTTTGATGAATTACAAACTTTAATAGCAATAGGGCAATGGATGTCTGCGAAATAAATTCATTAAAGCATGCACACAATAGTCTACAACAACTATCAAGTAAATCACAATAATGACACAACACGCGTAATCCCGCACAGAACCTCATTCTTACAAAGTCAGATTTACCCTTTACCAGTACCATGATCTCTACCTGATCTACCGTTAATAAACAATAAAACTTGACAATGCTTTGCAAAAACCTTATTAATGGCAGCCCCAATGGTATTTGTTTGCCTATCTTCAGATGTCTTTCATGAAAGTTAACATATCCTATCAAGAAACAACCATCAGAAATAAGAAGTTTATTAACAACAATGTCTTTTAACTGGCCAGTTCTGGAGTTGAAAATCCCGCCAACAGACAGACACTGTCAATGCCAATGTGCAAATGGTTGTCTCTAAATCATTGTATGCCTTACGTTAAATAGAGCGACCTCTCTGGTTCAAATATAGTCAGCACAAAACAAAATTTTCTTTTCAAAGACAGACATCCTATAAAGCAAAAAACAGTGCAGCACGTTGACGACATAGCAAATCTACAAACTTTTAATACTCAAGTTTCAACACTGACAGTCATTGTTTAAAAATCGTTTTTTGTCCCCTTCAAACCGGTAATTAAATACTGGAACAAAAACTTTTTCTTATCCGTACTAGTAGATACCTCCAGATTGTCCTTTTTATATTTTTCTGTTCTTATAAAAATGCGGTGTATCCATCAATTTTGCACAGTATCCGACATCAGCCTAGTTTACTTTCTGAATTGCAAACGACATCATAGTAATTTAATAAACCTCCAGAAATCATGTAAAGGCAAGTTTAGACTGAAACCTTACCATATAAAGCAACGCATTTCATTCAGACATCTAGCTTGATATTTCTCCATTATTAGCTTCATTCAGCATCATCTGCATCCGCTCTCCTTCATTATGGAAAGTATCATCCTTCTTCAGGTTCTCTGTCACTGTTATTATCATTGTTGCGGTCATTATTTTTCACATCCGCATTCTCTTCATTGTTTGCATCGTTTACCAGTTATTTTCTAGGACATCTAACAGAATTATCTGCTAAATTATCAGCATCACTATCGCCAATGGCCGACGTATCACGTATCCTTCAGTATTGAAATTATCACGTTATACGACATTTGTTCTTACAATCTAACCATCATCATCCCATTATCTTACAATTACTAATTAACTATCTATCAGCATCAATATTACTACTCTTACTAATTCCAATATCATCACAATTGTTATACCATCACCCAACATCTCAACGACATTGCTCTTACATTCACGCAGATCATCGACATATCTTATAATCACCAACATCATCAACATTGCACTTATTATCACCAATATATCGCATACTCTTATCTATCACTAGCATCATCAACGACAATTGCTCTTACAATCACCCCAACCAAACCTCATCCCGCCAACACCATTAATCTTATAATCCCCAAACATCATCAACCATTGCCCTTATTATCCCAAGATATCGAGCCGCTGCTATGTATACCAACCAACATATCCATAACGTTGCTTATAATCATCCACAACATCATCTACATTACTCTTATGTCCCCAACATGATCACATTGTCTCTTTATTCTCACACAACATCATCACCATTTATCTTAGGATCACCAACATCATCACAACCTTGCATCTATACACAATCACCAACAGCATCGACATTAATCTTATAATCACCAACATCATCAACATTGCTGCTTTTATCACCAATACCAATCGACAAGACACCGTCAGTCTTAGGCTGGTTTCTGTCTCCCCCCTCCTATTTCTGACAATGCCCCCCCCATAGCATGGAGGAAAAACTACCTGGGGTCTGTATTCATATTATTAGGTATTAGGTATTAGGTACTAATGATAGTTATACAGAGGCATCTCTGTGAAATTTCACACGGGGGGGGGGGGTTGCTCCCCACCTGGAGAGCCTCGCAGCCAGAGGCGCAGGCACCCAAGATTGTTTTTGCCATGCGATGATTTGTGTGTGAACGATGAGGAAGGAAGGGAGGGGGGGTAAATTTTGACCAAATGAAAACTTTTTCGGTTGCCACTGGGTTTAGCGGCATGCGAAGGTGGCATGGGCACATGGGACCTCACCCCGACTGTTTATCGTTCTCATCCGAAAAGACTCCACGTTTCATGACCGTAAGGCCTAGTGTAAAGTGAGAGGAAAAAATCCCCTGTACCCGCAGTGTTAGCAGCTCTCGGGTTTACGTGACAAGAGGGATGACCGTGATACCCTTCGTGGGCCGCTCTACACAAATTGAGATAGTATTAGACGTATCACAATCATGACCTCCGTTAGAAGTCCCTTCTAAAGCCAGCACTATTATACTAGACTAAAAAGGACTTTTACATATATCAAGAAAGACGATCGTCCTCTACTATCAACTATCTCACAAGTACAGGCCCTGCCACACTTCTTTATTTTCTTTTTTTTTTTCCACATTTTTTAGAACAGAGATAAATAATACATAAATACACAACTAAATAATAAAATAAGGTATATCTACAAACGATTTTGGATCCTGATATTCGAACATACATCATTTGGACGGACGTGGTTTTTTTTGTTTTTAAATCCAATTTTAACACATATTCATATGTATATACTTACTTACATATATATACTTACCCACCTACATACAGGGGGCAGGGGTGGGGATGCTGACGGGTCTGGTGGTCAGTCTGGTGGCCGGCATTGGCAGGTCTCTGTATGGACAGCCCTCCTCCTCCCTCCCCTCCGCACCCGTGGACCACTGTGACGTCACCAACGGATCTGTGGCGCTGACCGCTGACGCGTTGTCTGTCGCCCTGTCGCCGGTGACAGAGAGAGGAGGAGGGGTGGCGGGGGTGGATGCCTTCACTATTAGTCCTGGTCCTGAGGCAGGAAGGTGGGTGGGTGGGTGTGAGTGAGTGACAAAGGGGAGAAAGGGAGGGTGAGTGCGATGGATTTAGAAGCACGTGCAGACAGACACACAGACCGATAGACAGGCAGACAGACAGGGGAGATAGACACAGAAACACACACACTACACGGCGCCTCAAAACACACATGCGCAATACGTATACACACAACGCAAGAAAAGAGCAACAAAAGACAACGAGCAAGAGCCACAACAAAGCAAGAAGAGGCCGCGCGTGCCACAGCGCGCACCAACACACCCAAACACTTCACACGCACAACACACACACCGCACAACACGCAACAAACCGCGCACACACACAACACACACACACACACCACACACACACATCACACACAACACAACACACGCCACAAAACACGCCATTGCACAATGCGTTATGCACACAACCGGCCAAGCCCACACACACATAGCAAACAGAACACACACACACACATACACATACAGTACACACACACACACAACACAACGCGCCACAAAACATGTTGCATTCACAATACGTATTAAACAAACACAAAAGCGGCACACAAAGCGAACACAAAAGCACACACACAAACGCTTTGTTGTTTGCATGCAAAAAAAAATACAAGTAAGGAAGGGGGGCAGAGACTTGGAACAGGATGCAGAAGGGAGATAAAAACAAGAACAGAAAGAAAAGAACAAGAAAAAACAAGGCACACACTGGTTTCGCTCCTACATTATTTCATGTGCTTTCTTTTTTTTTTTTTTTTTTATCAAACATGGAGATTACGATTATTAAAGAGCTATTATGAGTGGTTTAAATTATGTTTTGTTGGTTCATCTGCTATCCCTCCTAAGTGAAAAAATCGATTTATATTTCATTTTGGTAAATTTGAAAATCAGTCTCAGCTCTATGTAATTATCCTTGATGGAATGATAGTCATATGTTTTAACGTTTTGAGGTAAGAAGGAGTGATGAAATAAGTTTGATCTTAACATTGGATATAACCGTTTTAGCTTCCTTTTTTTTAATTTTAAAGCACATGCTCGCTTTTTAAAGTGTGTGTGTTTTTACTGTGTTGGTGATGTGTTCATGTGTGTGTGTGTGTGGCGGCCCTGCGCATGCGTATACCGCATGTAGTGTGCGTTGTATGTGCGCACGCGCGCGGTGTTTGTGTCTGCGTGTATGTGTCTGTGTGTTGTGTGTGTGTGTGGTGTGTGTGTTGTGTGTATTGCTTGCGTTGCGTGTGTGTAGGTGGTTATGTGTGTGTGTGTGTGCAATCTGTGTGTGCATGTTCGTGTGCGTGCGTATCCAGCATGCGTGTGCGTGTATGTGCGCACACTGGAGTGCGCATTTGTTGTGTGTGTGTTGTGTGCTGTGTGTAGTGCTTTGAGTGTGTTGTGTGTTGTGTGTGTGTGTGTGTATTGTGTGCATATATGCGAGAGAGAGAGAGAGAGAGAGAGAGAGAGAGAGAGAGAGAGAGTTCTTTTGCTTTGTATGTACGTTGTTGCTGGCTTGTGTCATCCTTAAATACTATTTTCGTTATTTACTTGCTGATGAATAATTGATTGTAAAAAGCGCTTTGGGCTCATTTGAGGTAAAGCGCTATACAAATGTACTACTATTATTATTATATTATTATTATTATTATTATTATTATTATATGGCCACAATGCGCACGCATGACGCATGCCTTTCTCTCTCTTTGCGCGTTCCCTGCCCTACCAGTTCCAGCGCCTTTTCCTTCTGGGACCTGTCCTATCTGTGGTTCGCCGCCATCGGCTTCTGGACCACCCTCCTCTCTGGCACCCTCATCAGCCATTCTGACGGGTCAGTCTTTCTTCTTTTTCTTCTTGTTCTTATTCTTGTTCTTGTTCTTGCTGTTGTTGTTCTTATTCTTCTTGTTCTTCTTGTTCTTCTTCTCCTCCTCCTCTTTCTTCTTTCTTTCTTCTTTCTCTTCTTCTTTCTTCTTCTTTTCTTCTTCTTCTTCTTCTTCTTCTTCTTCTTCTTCTTCTTTCTTCTTCTTCTTCTTCTTCTTCCTTTTCTTCTTCTTTGTTCTTTTTCTTCTTGCTCTTATTCTTGTTCTTGTACTTGTTCTTGTTCTCTTCTTCTGTTCTTCTTCTCTTCCTTCCTTTCTTCTTCTTCTTCTTCCTCCTTTCTTCTTCCTTTTCTTCTTCTTCTTCTTCTTCTTTTCTTCTCATTCTCCTTTCTTCCTGCTCCTTCTTCTTCTTCTTCTTCTTATTTTCGGTTTTTT
>CM065683.1:17146743-17174243 GCA_017654935.2 Phymorhynchus buccinoides | reverse complement strand
TATTCAAATGCCAATACAAGGAATTAAACAAGAATGAGGTCAAGTCAAGTCAAGTCAAGTCAAGTCAAAATGATCTTTATTGAGGATAAAGGAGTAAGCTTGACAGCTTTTTTTTTATCCTGTCCTCAGAATGAAAAGTAATACGAAAGCAACTTGAAAAATAACTCAACATGCAAAACAAAACATTCCAAACTACTAAACATTAGCCTAATAATATAACGCATTGAAATAACTCTGTGAGAGAGAGAGAGAGAGAGAGAGAGAGAGAGAGAGAGAGAGAGAGAGAGAGAGAGAGAGAGAGTAAATGAATGGGATATTGAAGTGAATGTGGTTGTCCCTTCCCCATTTCATTTTCTCCCCATCACCCATAATTATTAACAAATGTCCCGGACACAATGGAACAAAGCAAAGAACAATCAAAGTATAAAAATTGTAAAGTATCAATTAAAAGGACATGTTCCGACGGAATAGGTGCTAAATTTCAAAAGTTAGAGACTAATTCATAGGGTTTCTAACATATGAAATTTAAGTGCTTTCATAAATGTCTGTCTTGATGTACACGATTTTAAATTAAAAGATAAATTGTTCCACGCCGTACAGCCGGAGTACAATAAACTAGATTTATAAAGATTATTACGGGGTCTGGGAAAAGAAAGTTTGTGTGTATGTCTGCTTTCGTTGCTAACAAAATGTTGGGTGATTTTCTTAGGGGGTAACAACAAGCAAATGATTATGACGTACCCTATACTCAATACATTATCAGAAGGTGATCAATTCTCACCAAAGAAGAAAAGCAAACCACACTGACATCAACACAATAAATAATCCATGACCAGCCGCTGTGGCGTATAGTGGTTAGTTAGCGTTGCGGACAACTGGCTGCGAGGTCTCGGGTTCGAATCCCATCAGAAGCGAGGTTTTTTTTTGGTCCTGGACCGACTCCTACCCAGAGTGAGTGGCTGTGGGCTCAATGGGAAGACTGAAACCACACAGTCGAGCTTCATCCGCCTAACGGATGCGATTCTGAGAGTGTTGCTATAATTTCAAGACCAACACTGTAGGTGTCTGTAGTTCTCGGGCCTGGTTAACGCCGGGGGATATCATTATGAAAGGAAGCGTAGAATACAGCCCTGTCATGCAGTCTCAGACCGATATGGAACTCCATAGCATCATCATCATCATCATCATAGTCATCCGCCTCATTTCCATCAATCATTTTTTTAAAAAAGTCTCTAATTCTGTGGCGTTGCAAGCCCTGCTCTCATGGTGACCTCAGTTTCGGTTTCTGATCCAGTCTATGCCTTGGTGCGTTCGGGTCAAAGTCATGGGGAGCAGTGTGTTCTGGGGAGCGACTGAGAGAATAGTGTCGTCAGTAGGGGGCTTAGCAGGTGGTGTCCTGAACAGGCTCTACTGAACTCCATCGAGGTGACTCAGCAGCAGTGCAGTGTCTCCTCGGTTGGTTGCCTCCTGATGGCCTAACATAGATTAGCTCCCCTTGGGCTGCTGGTCTCGGATTCTGCGACCTGAACGTGCGGAGGTGTCGCTGCGAATTGGGACTCGGAATGAGCGGCGTGGGAGCAACGCCACTGCACGGCCCAAAAGATGGGACAGCAAGCAAACAAAAACCAAAAAATGTCATGAAAAACAAACAAATAAAAATAAAACAATGATTACGATATAGAGGTGTAAGACGTAATACGCAAAAAAGCAGCGCCGTTGTGAGCAAAAGAATGAAGAAAAGAAAGAAACAAACAAATGAGAGACAGGAACAAACAACACAATAAATGAATCATCTAATGTCTATGTAACGAATTAGCAAAACGCGCATAGCTATGCAACCACACAACAAGAATGCATGTATATATAAACCAATCTTCAATATGGGTCAGAGGCACACGTGCGCTTTTAGCATAAGCAATTAAAGCGAATTTCATTGAAACTCGAGAAAATTCGTTTGCAGTAAGAGATAAAACACACATTGTATATTAGTTAAAAATCGATTTGAATCGCGAATGAAAAGATGAACAGTTTCAAATACAGAAATGTTGGTTTCATAACCATTCAAGAGAAAATCAATTTGAAATAAGTTCAGGAGGAAGGTCAAAATTTGCTCTGCTTGCCTGGTGCGACTGTGCCTGCCCCCCCCCCCCCCGGTTTGCTGGCAATTGTGCCCCCCCCCCCCCCGGCTTCAACATGTTCATACGCCACTGCTGACTCACACATGCGCGCGTACGCTAACACACACACACATACATGCACATTACACACAAACCACACACACACACACACACACACAAAATACACACAAACACACACACACACACGCACACACACACACACACACACTGCCACACACACACAAGCACCCACATTTACCACAATGTCATTTTTCGACAATAGGCTGTTTGGCGCCTTTGGCTGCAATGTCATTTTTAGACCGTAGGCGACCATGCTCTACAACGCCAGACCTGGCAAACCAGGGGGAGTAGAGCTACAGATGCAGCTTTGACGCAGCCGCCACGACCTGGAGAAGACCGTGGACTTCGCCATGAAGACTGGTCTGAAAATCTGACGCAACCAACAGCGTCGAATGCAAAAGAAAGAAAAAGAAAGACTGTAGGCGGCACCGTAGCTTGGACTGTAGGTTGCGATGTAGATTTAATCTGCATGCAACGTAAATTCTGCAGTATAATCTGCAATGTAGATTTGACCGTAGGCTTTAATGCAGATTCGACTGCAGTCTGCAATGTAGATTCGAGTATAATTATAGGCTGCGTTGTAAATTCGACTGTTGGCTACAAAATAGGTTCGACTGCAGTCTACTTTGAATATTCTACTGCAGGCCGCACCGTAGATGCGATTGCATGTTGCAATGTAGATTTAGAATGCTTTAGAATACTCTAATGATGTTTCCTGTAATTGTGGTAATCATACAACAGTGCATCATTTGTTAAAAAACAAAGTCCAATCTTAACATCACTTTATAGAGAAAACCAAATATTATCTAGCTCTATCATCTTTGACATTGCTACTATTAAAATTGCACAATCTGAGGTTGTTAAATTGTCGTGAATTGCAGGCGCTATGTGTTTAGAAATTATCGTTTGCTATGCATTAGTTTTGTTAATAATTATAGGTAATACAAGTATGTTTTCCTTTTGTCAAAAATCACCAAAGATGAAAAGACGTAAAATTAAACTACTAAACTGGACTGAACTGCAATGTAGATTCAGGCTGCAATTTGGGATTGACTGCAGTCCAATACGAAGATTCGACTGTAGGCTGCAATATAGATTCGACTGTAGCGTAGATTCGACTGCAGGCAGCACTTTAGATTCGACTGCAGTCTGCAATGAAGATTAGACTGTAGGCTGCAACATAGATTCGACTGCAGGCAGTATATTAGATTCGACTGCAGTCTGCAATGGAAATTAGACTGTAGGCTGCAATATAGATTCGACTGCAGGCAGCATATTAGATTCGACTGCAGTCTGCAATGAAGATTAGACTGTAGGCTGCGATGAAGATTAGACTGCAGTCTGCATTGAAGATTAGACTGTAGGCTGCAATATAGATTCGACTGCAGTCTGCATTGAAGATTAGACTGTAGGCTGCAATATAGATTAGACCGCAGTCTGCATTGAAGATTAGACTGTAGGCTGCAATATAGATTAGACTGCAGTCTGCACTGAATATTAGACTGTAGGATGCAATATAGATTAGACTGCAGTCTGCATTGAAGAATAGACTGTAGGCTGCAATATAGATTAGACTGCAGTCTGCATTGAAGATTAGACTGCAGTCTGCATTGAAAATTAAACTGGAGGCTGCAATATAGATTAAACTGCAGTTTGCATTGAAGATTAGACTGTAGGCTGCAATATAGATTAGACTGCAGTCTGCATTGAAGATTAGACTGCAGTCTGCAATATAGATTAGACTGTAGGCTGCAATGTAGATCCATTTGAATTCTGCTTTTTTCAAGTATAGATAAATATAAACACCCACCAGATCCATGGGTGAAAATCACTTGTTTCACTGTGCTTCCCTCTCTCGCTGGTAAGAAATCTTATTTTGACCAGGTGTAACTCCCATACAAATGCCCCAAAATTCAAACGAAACAGACACTTTGAAGAGCAGCCTCAATTTGAATTTGGGGGCATTTGTATGTGGGTCACACCTACCCAGAAAAAAAACCCAAGGGACTTACTCTGGCTGGGTCAGTATGTCTTTAAAACAAATTTGTTTTTGTTGTTGTTGACGTACTCTGGCTAAAAGACTCCAGGGATCATCCCAACAGCCGAAGCACTTGAACACTGTGGTACACATGCATCAGCTAGGGATGAGAACATCATGGGCCAGCCACACTCCGTCTTCGGGTGATTTTCATATCTGGTAGCTTGGTATTTTCAAGTCACAGAAAATTCGGGTTGCTCTCATCGGGAAGTGCGACGTCGTTATTGCAGCGCCACACATTTTTTGTTGTTGTTGTTGTGGTGGTGGCTTGAACGGAGGTACCCCTGACGCCGGCTGCTCTGACCTTAGTTTTTTGGCCGAGGGTCCGTCTCTCCGGGCCCTTCCACGCCTCGCGGCCTGCACCGTGTGAGGTGGCGGAAGAGGGTGAGGAGGTCAGTCAGGAGGATGGACCCCAGCACCCCGCAGATGACCAGCACCCCTACTGCCCCCAGGCTGACCGCCGAGGGCCGAGAGTCCGGCAGGCTGATGTAGCGGATACGGTTCTTGTAGGTGCTGCCGGGTGGGATGATCAAGTCCTGACACAAAAAAACACCATGCAACATACATGCTGGGTGGGATGGTCAAGTACTGACCACAAAAACACCATGCGATATACATGCTGGGTGGGATGGTCAAGTCCAGACACAAAAAAACACCATGCAATATACATGCTGGGTGGGATGGTCAAATCCTAACCACAAAAACACCATGCGATATACATGCCGGGTGGGATGGTCAAATCCTGACACAAAAACACCATGCAATATACATGCCGGGTGGGATGGTCAAATCCTGACAACACCATGCGATATACATGCCGAGTTGGATGGTCAATTCTGGACACAAGACACCATACAATATACATGCCGGGTGGGATGGTCAAGTACTGACCACAAAAACACCATGCGATATACATGCCGGGTGGAATGGTCAAGCACTGACACAAAAACACCATGCGATATACATGCCGGGTGGAATGGTCAAGTACTGACACAAAAACACCATGCGATATACATGCCGGGTGGAATGGTCAAGTACTGACACAAAAACACCATGCGATATACATGCCGGGTGGAATGGTCAAGTACTGACACAAAACCACCATACGATATACATGCCGGGTGGGATGGTCAAATCCTGACAACACAATGCATAATACATGTCGGGTGGAATGGTCAAATCCTGACCACAACAAAACTCAACCGCAATGCAATATACATGCCGGGAGGAATGGTCAAATCCTGACAACACAATGCATAATGCATGCTGGGTGGGATGGTCAAATCCTGACAACAAAACACCATGCGATATACATGCCGGGGTGGGATGGTCAAGTCATGACCACAAAAACACCATGCGATATACATGCCGGGTGGGATGGTCAAGTCCAGACACAAAAAAACACCATGCAATATACATGCTGGGTGGGATGGTCAAATCCTAACCACAAAAACACCATGCGATATACATGCCGGGTGGGATGGTCAAATCCTGACACAAAAACATCATGCAATATACATGCCAGGTGGGATGGTCAAATCCTGACAACACCATGCGATATACATGCCGAGTTGGATGGTCAATTCTGGACACAAGACACCAATACAATATACATGCCGGGTGGGATGGTCAAATCCTGACACAAACACACCATGCAATATACATGCCGGGTGGGATGGTCAAGTCATGACCACAAAAACACCATGCAATATACATGCCAGGTGGAATGGTCAAGTACTGACCACAAAAACACCATGCGATATACATGCCAGGTGGAATGGTCAAGTACTGACACAAAAACACCATGCGATATACATGCCGGGTGGGTGGAATGGTCAAGTACTGACCACAAAAACACCATGCGATATACATGCCGGGTGGGATGGTCAAATCCTGACAACACCATGCAATATATATGCCGGGTGGAATGGTCAAATCCTGACAACACCATGCAATATATATGCCGGGTGGAATGGTCAAATCCTAACTACAAAAACACCATGCGATATACATGCCGGGGTTGGAATGGTCAAATCCTGACCACAAAAACACCATATTAACTCGCTCCAGTCCAGAGTGGTTTTCGACAACACCGCCTAGCAAAGCATGACCAACAACCAAAGAGCCAACAAGCAACGGTCAAAAGGGAAGCCAACCTCAACGTCATCCTCAAAGAAAGAAAGAAAAGAGGCTGAGCCAGGGTTTGCCTTAGATATGACCATCGCCCACACAGTACACAACAACAGTGGTGGAGAGAACTGTGTGACCAAACAAATCAACGTGTATTCAAGAATGGCCTATTATTTCAAACTTGACTCACTCATTCTCTCACTCACACACTCACCCCCTTACTTTTATTTAGCCTAATAATGAGCAGCTTAGGACGCACATTTCACCGCCAGGGGGTGGGGAGGGGGCAATCAAACCAGATGGGACTTAGCGCGTGATATTCTTAGTTGGGGGTAGTGAGAGAGAGAGAGAGAGAGAGAGAGAGAGAGAGAGAGAGAGAGAGAGAGAGAGAGAGAGAGAGACTCATCTCCCTCTCTCTCTCACTCTCACCCCCAACTAAGAATATCATGCGCTAAGCCCCTACTGGTTTGATTGCCCCCTGGCGGTGAAATGAGCGTCCTAAGTTGACCACTGCTCACCTGCCACGTCCTGTTCACAGACACGGGGTGGCCTGGGGTGGAGCTGGCTCTCACGCACGTGCAGGCGCATAGAGAGAAGCGGTGGGATGATGATGATGACGGCGATGATGACGACAACGACGACGATGTTGACGATTCTGAAACATCACTTGTTCTAGCATCAGTAGTAGTAGTAGTAGTAGTAGTAGTAGTCGCGGCGATTCCGTTTTCTTCAGTCTGATGCGATGTTTCGGATTCTGCGGTTGCTTCTGAGTCTGCGATTGTGGTCATGTCCGTCTCAGAAGACTGGTCCAGGGATGTGTGTAGAGTAGTGGTCACTGGTGGATCGCTGGAGGTGCGGTGGTCGGGGACAGCTGTGGAAACGGTACTACTGCTGTCCAGTACAGTGTCGTTGAGGAAGGTTTCTTCCTGCAGGATGGCTGGGAAAGGGAGGGAACAAAAACAACACAGTTATTAAAAGAAAGTGAATATAATTTTCCCCAACACATGTATGTATGTATGCATGCATGCATGCATGCATGTATGTATGTATGTATGTATGTACGTACGTACGTATGTATGTATGTATGTATGTATGTATGTATGTATGTATGTATGTATGTATGTATGTATGTATGTGTGTATGTATGTATGTATGTATGTATGTATTTGTATGTATGTATATATGTATCTGTCTATCTATCTATCTGTCTTTCTATCTATGTATCTATGTATCTATGTAGGCCTATCTATGTATGTTTGTGTATGCATATAGAATGTATGCATATAGACTAAGATATTTGTATGATATATAATTTGTGAATGCAAGTTGTATGTTTGTATGTATGTGTAAAGCAGATGTGTATATATGCATAAGTTAGATGAATGGGTAGGTAAATGGCTGTATGCGTGCGCATGTTGTGTGTGTTGTGTGTGTGTATATGTATGCGTGTGTGTGTATGTGTGTTTGCTTTGACCTTGCCTCTCTTGAAATCAACCAATCATTGCAGACTTTATTTTCAGCTTTGGTTGTAGAGGGGGGGTCAAAGATCGGAATGTGAAATTTTCCTTCTTTCTATGTGTTAGCTGTTTTCGTCAATAGGAGACAAACGACGAAGGTAAGGAATCTGATATTTTATGATCGTTTAGTGCATGGTGTTGCCAATCTTGTCTGAAAATATTGATGCCTAACTCTTCATAACTTGGTTTTGGTGATTATTTTACGAACCTAGTCGAATGCCCAGTCCCCACAGAAGAAGGGGAAATAATTCGGCCAGTCCCGAGTGAGCTAAAATAGTCGCATATTTTATTGTTTGGCTTTTCTACATACTATGTCTCTGTCTTGTTGTGTTGATTGTTTTGTCGCTGCAGAAAGAATTTCCTGTAACCTGGACAATAAAAAATATTGATTGATTGATTGATTGATTGACAGTGTCTCACTTGTTAGCTGTAGAAGTGTTGTTAAAAGACCCACCAGATCACGTGTCAAAATCACCGGGTTTCACGCGTTTTCCCTCTTATAGCTGGTAATAAATCTTGTTTTGACCAGGTTTGACTCCCATACAAATGCCCCCAAATTCAAAACGAAACATCATTTTAAAGAGCTGCCTCAATTTGAAGTTGGGGGCACCTGTATGTGGGTCACAGCTACCCAGAAAAAACCCCAAGGGACTTAATCGTGGTGGTGGGTCACTGTGTCTTTAAAGCGCAGTTGAGTTGTCTAGCAAGATTATGCATTATAATTATTATGAGCACTATTTGTTATTATTGGAAGTGAAGAACGAAACACCAGAAACGCCATGCACAAAGTTAACGCTCTCAGGTTTGCATACTCACATACGCAAAGCTATTGCTTACAAAGAGGCATACGCGCAGTCGCACACATGCACGCTCACACTCACGCACTCGCACGTGAGCATGCGTGAACGCACACACACATACACACGCGCGCGCTCGCACTGCACGCACTCTCATTCTTATTCACTGCCCGTCCCCTATCAATGTCCCTGTACCGAGTCCATCATTAGGTAGTCTTTTAAAGGAGCATTTGTTGCTGTTGTTGGCTTACCCTGGCTAAAAGACTCCAGGGTTAATAAAGTATACTTGACTTGACTTGACACGATTTGACATGGTTCTTCTTCTTCTTCTTCTTCTTCTTCTTCTTCTTCTTCTTCTTCTTCTTTTTCTTCTTCTTCTTCTTCTTTTTCTTCTTTCCTTCTTCTTCTTCTTCTCCTCCTTCTTCTTCTTCTTCTTCTTCTTCTTCTTCTTCTTCTTCTTCTTCTTCTTCTTCTTCTCCTTCATCTTCTTCTTCTTCTTCTTCTTCTTCTTCTTCTTCTCTTCTTCTTCTTCTTCTTCTTCTTCTTCTTCTTCTTCTCTTCTTCTTCTTCTTCTTCATCTTCTTCTTCTTCTTCTTTTTCTTCTCCTTCATCTTCTTCTTCTTCTTCTTCTTCTTCTTTTTCTTCTACGATCACTCAGACAGTCTTCTGTCATATAGAGCGGATGCGCCACGCTGCCGATATACGCCTTTAGAACTAAAAAATAAAATCTTTGAAATAATTTCTAGAACAGGAAGGGCAGGAGACTAGAGACCAGCTAAGGCAGAAGGATAGTAGATGACAGTAAGCAAAGGGTAAAAAGGCAGAGTCAAAGAGAATGACAGATTCGAGGAAGTTACAAGCACAGAACTTCCAGAAGATGGTGGAACTATTTTTTTTTAACGAAAGATACCCCCTGGTATAACGCGGGAGGAACCTGGATTCAACTTACCCCACACGCACGTCGTCCTATACAAGGTGTAGCTGGAGATTGAAGAGTAGGGCGGGAACAGTCCGCTGAAAGCAGCGGTACGGATCCTGCACTTTGGAGATAAGAATACAATCTTGGGTTTGTGGGAGAACGACAGGCAGCCTGGCGCCGCCTGGCATCGTGTCTGGCACTCGCTTAGGCTGAGGCTGCCCAGGTCCTGATAGTCTGAGACCAGGGCATCTTCCTTGGCCATCACGCTGCAAGGCACTGGGCGAAGAGTTGAGAAAGAAACAGGATGACAGCGCCGTGTAAACGTTGTCCCAGTTCAACAATAAATAAATACATAAATAAATAAATAAATAAATAAACAAATCAATCAATAAATCAATCAATAAATAAATAAATAAATAAAACATGAAAAATGTGCCAATCAAAAGTACATAATATATAAATAAATAAATAAATAAATAAATGAATAAATAGATAAATAAATAAATAAATAAACAAATAAATTAAAAAAACATAAAAATGTGCCCATCAAAAGTACATATTACATAAATAAATATATAAATAGATTAATAAATAAATAGGCCCTAAACATGTCCGAAAGGCCGAAGAGGGCGTAAAGCCTTATTTCGCTAGGCCCTAAACAAATAAATAAACAAACAAAATAACATACAAAATCTTCCCATCAAAAGTACATATTAGAGAATTAAAGATAATAACATGGGAAAGGCGCCAATCAAAGTACATTTAGCAGTTAAAGTGAATTAACGTCGCATGCAAAGTTTTCGGGTTATGAATGTTTCATTATGCTCAGTTCAATAGTTTTGGTAATATTCACCATTATATAAAAACGTCGGATCATTTCTTTTGCTTGTTTGTCGAACGCTCAAACAGTTTCCTGTCATATGAGCGCAGATGCGTCATGCTGCTTTTATGCGCATCACTAAGAAATAGTTAGGCCCAGAGTGCCCATCTTCGGCTGGAGAAAATCTTTGTAAGAGTTTCAGGAACAAAGAAAGGCAGGAGAAAGGACCAGTGAGGCAGAAAGACAGTAGATGACAGCAAAGTAAAAGGAAAAGGCAGAGTCAAAGAGAATGAACAGATCAGAGGAAGTTACAAGCACAGAATTTCCATGGATGGAAATCTGTTTAACGTCCTCCGGTCTGGAACAGACACATATGGGTCATTAGTAGATATAGAAAGATGGTGGGAACGATCCTGGAGGCAATGCCTGGCCGGGGGCAGTGCAACACCAGGAAAGTCCCGAATGTTTTTTAACAATGCAGATGTGTAATCTATAAACCATTCACAGAAATTCCAGAAGGTGGGGGAGTCATTTGTATGGAGACCCCTGGCATCCCCACGGTGTGTGTGTGTGTGTGTGTGTGTGTGTGTGTGTCATTTTTCTATGACCTTACTATTGTCCTTGATGCACAGGAAGGAGCGGTGATCCGCGCAGTCGTAGGAGGAATGCTCGCCGGTGTCCACGTGCAAAGCGCCACACTGCGTGACGTCAGAGCCGCGCGCTGTTACGTCAGCGGTGAGGGGCGTAAGGCTATCGGCCCACAGCACTGGACCGTTGCTGCCGACGCTGTGTTCAAAGTGCACCCAGTGAGGGTTGCGCTGAGTCACTGAGTAGCCGCCCTCGCTGAAATAGAAAGAAGGAAAGAAGGAAGGAAAGGAAGGAAGGAGGAATGAAAGAAAGAAAGAAAGACAGATGGACAGACAATTATATAGACAGAACATGGGCTGGAACTGACGATGCTGTTTTCAAAGTGCGCCCAGTGAGGGTTGCGCTGAGTCACTACAGTAGCTGCTCTCGCTGAAATAGAAAGAAAGAAAGAAGGAAAGAAGAAAGAAGGAAAGAAAGTAAGAAAGAAAGAAGGAAAGAAAGAAAGAAGGAAAGAAAGAAAAAGAAAGAAGGAAGGAAAGAAAGGAAGAAAGAAAGACAAAATAAGAAAGAGAGAACTGTTCATGAGTTTGTGTTAAAAATGCGTTCAGTGAGAGTTGCACTGAATCATGGAATACATGTTCTCACTAGAATAGAAAGAAGGAAAGAAAGAAGGAAAGAAAGAAGGAAAGAAAGAAGGAAAGAAAGAAGGACTGACAGATGCAGAGTGAATCGAGTGAGGGTTGCGTCGAGTGACCAAGTACTTGTTCTCACTGGAATAGAAATAACATTCAAGAAAGAAAGAACTGGAAACATTCAAAGAAAAGTAAAGAAATGAACCCTAAGAAAACTGACAGACAGACAGAGAAAACTAAAATATATAGTGCAAAGAAAGAAATTTCGCTTTTTAAGGTCAAGGTCGGCACGCCAATAATTTATGCTTGGATGTCTTCTACTCTACGTCATTCAACACGACACACAATCTAAAGCCTTGATCGTTTTAACACCATCGGATTTACCATACAACAATGCACCTACATACCAAATTAGAAGACTCTAAGTCCAATGGTGTAGAAGTTATGGCTCTGTACATATTGTAGGCTTTCAAGGTCATACGGCAAGGTCAAGGTCGCGATTGCGATAATTTATGCGCGGATGCCTTCCTATCTTGGTGACACACCACCACACAAAAGTTGAGGCGATTCTGTCAAGCGGTTCGGGAGAAAATGCGGCTGGACGGACGCACCCACGCACTCACGGACGCACGCGCGGACGGACGGACGGACGGACGGACGGACGGACGGACGGACGGACGGACGGACGGACGGACGGACGGACGGACGGACGGACGGACGGACGGACGGACGGACGGACGGACGGACGGACGGACGGACGGACGGATCAAACAAAAACAATACTTCCCGAAGAGAAAATGGGCCAGAGCCGACGGGTTGCGTTGAGTCACCGAGTTTCATTGGCCTTACTTACTAATACTCCGTGACGATTTCTTGCAGTAGGGGGCGGTCACTTTCCAGCAGGGCACCGGCCAGTGTTTGACCAATCATCTGACAGTGAGACAAGGCGGCGGGCCAACTTTTTGCCTCCCTCACCAAAGTGTATACTGTGGGACAGAAAAAACCCCTGTACATCTGCAATTAATTCAAATTAATAAGGGAAAGTTCTAAGAAATAAATAAATGGTAAATAATCATATATAACATAGACAGAAACGATGTTTTGCATCTAGCCTAAGAAATTGCGCATTTTGTGAATGGGGCAGTTAAAAACTCGATCAGGGCCTGTATTCACGTTGAGATAACATGAGACTTAGCATGATGCTAACTTAGAAGCTCTTCCAATGTCCTATAGGATTTAATAGGACTTTTGGAAGAGCTTCTAAGTTAGCATGATGCTAAGTCTCATGCTATCTCAACGTGAATACAGGCCCAGTTCATGAACACATCGAGAATGGTGAATACAAGGCAATTTTGTTGTTGTTGTTGTTGTTGTTGTTGTTGTTGTTGTTGTTGTTGTTGTTGTTGTTGTTGTTGCTGTCCCATCTTCTGGGCCGTACAGTGGCGTTGCTCCCACGCCGCTCGTTTCGAATCCCAATTCGCAGCTACACCCCGGTTTGTTCAAGTCGCAGAATCCGAGACCAGCAGTCCAAGGGGAGCGAATCTACGTTAGGCCGTCAGGTGGCAACCAACCGAGGAGACACTGCACTTCTGCTGAGTCACTTCGGTGGAGTTCAGTGGAGCCTGTTCAGGACACCACCTACTAAGCCCCCTACTGACGACACTATTCTCTTAGTCGCGTAGCCAGCGTGAGTGAGGTCCTCCTCCGAGGGCGCCACCACGACCGTCCACCGACAGCTCCCCAGAACACACTGATCCCCATGACTTTGACCCGAACGCACCAAGGCATAGACTGGATTGGAAACCGAAACTGAGGTCACCATGAGAGCAGGGCATGCAAAGCCACAGACTTTGAGACATCTTTTAATTTTATGATTGATGGAAAATGAGGCCGATGATAACGATGATGATGATGCTATGGAGTTCCGCATTGGTCTGAGACTGCATGGCAGGGCTGTATTCTACGCTTCCTTTCACAATGATATCCCGGCGTTAACCAGGCCCGAGAACTACAGACACCTGCAGTGTTGGTCTTGCAATTAGAGCAACACTCTCAGAATCGCATCCGTTAAGCAGATGAAGCTCGACTGTGTGGTTTCAGTCTTCCCATTGAGCCCATAGCCACTCACTCTGAGTAGGAGTCGGTCCAGGACCGAAAAAACCCTCGCCTCTGATGGGACAAGGCAACTATTTGTTATCCTTAGATATAGGGACATAATGCATTCAATGACTTCTCTTCAAACGGTTGCTTCCTTTCTTAGCAACATCAACAACCGCTTCAGTTGTCAGCAATGTCCTAGATTGGGCGTAACATGTTAACACGTGCACGGAAATGAGAGTATGCATTCACACACACACACACATACATGCATACACACACACACACACGCACACACGCACGCACGCACGCACGCACGCGCACGCACGCACACGCACGCACGAACGCACGCGCACGCACGCACGCACGCACGCACGCACGCACGCACTCACACGCACTCACACACACACACACACACACACGCACGCACACACACACACACACACACTCTCTCTCTCTCTCTGTCTCTCTCTCTATTTATCTCTGTGTGTCGCTCTCTGTCTGTCTGTCTCTGTCTCTGTCACTGTGTGCGCGACTCGCTCTCTCTCTCTCTCTCGTCCCGCTCTCTCTCTCTCCTCTCTCTCTCCTCTCTCTCTCTCGGTCATCTCTCTCTCTCTCTCTCCTGTCTCTCTCTTTCTCTTTCCCCTCCCCTCTCTATCTCTCTCTCTCCGCCTCCTCTCTCTCTCTCTGTCTCTTTTCTTTCCCCCCCCCTCTCTCTGTCTATCTCACCCCCCTCTCTCTCTCTCTGTCTCTCTGTCTCTCTCTCTCCTCCCCCCCCCTCTCTCTCTCTCTCTCTCTCTCTCTCTCTCTCTCTCCTCTCTCTCTCTCTCTCTCTCTCTCTCTCTCTCTCTCTCTCACCTCTCCCTGTCTGTTTACTGTGGCAGACGGAGAGGGGGAAGGGAACGTTCACCTTCATCCAGCTGTACTGGGTTGTGTCCACAGCATCTGGGAAAGACATTGTTTTTTTGTATTCTGGGTATTATGTATAATTATTCTTGTCGGATACTACTCAATTACACATGCTTGCGCATAACGGCAGCATGACGCATCTACGCTCATGTGGACAGGAAAAACTGTCTGAGAAGAAAGAAGAAGAAGAAGAAGAAGAAGAAGAAGAAAGAAAGAAAGAAGAAGAAGAAGAAGAAGCGCCTGTTTAAAAAATGACTTATTTGGCGCCCATCCCGGTATGTACAACCGATTGTGCCTGGTTTCTGCAAATTGATGTATCTTAGAAGGTACACTTCAGATGACTGTAAACAAAATCCAAACTAAACTAGAGGCAAAAGCCTTCAAGGCTCACTCGAACAGGCACATGTGGGACAGGTGTGTGTGTGTGTGTGCGTGTGCTGCGCGCGCGCGCGCGCGCGTGTGTGTGTGTGTGTGTGTTTGTGCGTGCGCGTGTGCGTGCGTGTGTGGTGTAGCGTGTTGTGTGTGTGCGCGCGCGCGCGCGTGCTTGCGTGTGTGTGTGTGTGTGTGTGTGTTTGCGCGCATGTGTATTGTGTGTGTATGTCACGTGCATAAATAGTCAATAAGAAAAGAAAGGGGGAAAAAAAGAAAAAAGGATGTGTCCGTATTTTTCTCTATTTCCCCTGCAAAGAGAAGCTAAATAAGCCACTACCGTGATATCGCCTGCAACCCCACCCCCACCCCCCCCCTACCCCCACCCACAACACCCATTATTAATTCCAGTCGTCTGCAGTAGCTTAGCCTATAGGCTACAAATGGTTAATCACAAACGAAGCGAAAAACAAAAGTTGAAACTGGGGGGGGTACAGAACTGTACATGTACCACCCCTGTCTATTTTTGACCTCTTACTATATCTTGCTTGCTGTCTGTCAGTCAGTCTTTCATTTTATTATTTTTACATTGAAAACATATATGTATCCAATACGGAAACGTCTGTCTGTTAAGCCTAAAAAAACCGGACCAAAATACAACGCCTGAACGTTTTGTGTTTCGTGTGTCTACGATTGGTTCTAGTGGTCATTTAATTATTTTCAAGTACTTGCTTACCCCTTTAAAAAACCAACACTTAAATCGGTGACTTTCCTGGTTTTGCAGTGCCTCCAGGATCGTCCCGTCTTTACATAAAAAAATGTCCCACATGGACCTGTTCCAGGTCGGAGGACGTTAAACGTTGAAGGTGCACCCTGACGGATGAGCTTTTTTGCAAGAAACTCGTTGAGATCATCAGAAAGACAGTCTTTTCAAGGATCGGAACACTCACTTTGCTCTGGTTTCCTAGAAATTAAACCGTCAAAATGG
Organism: Phymorhynchus buccinoides; assembly: GCA_017654935.2. Lineage (NCBI taxonomy): Eukaryota > Metazoa > Mollusca > Gastropoda > Neogastropoda > Raphitomidae > Phymorhynchus > Phymorhynchus buccinoides. The sequence continues at coordinate 17,158,241 of CM065683.1, read as the reverse complement.
CGATTCCATCCTTGGCGGAGATGCCGGAGAGAGTAGCCATTTTTGGATGGGGTGGGTGGAGGTCACTCGATCATTGTGGTTGAAGCGTTTTTTTGTTTGTTTGTAGTGCAGCACAAAAAAAAAAAAAATGGAGCTATTTCCTTTGTTGTGAGCGAAACTCCTTTAGATAGACTGCGAATACAAATTTTTTTAAAAAAATAAAAAATAGCTTGTATTGCGAAATTTTCGTGCAAACGATTTGGCGGCCATTAGAAAAGAGAAGGCACATGCCTTCTTTTTCATTGAAATAATTTGACTTCCAGCACGTCCGCCAAGGAAAAATCGCCGATTTGGCTGTTTGATTACCCCCCCCCCCCCCCCGGAAACCAGAGCAAAATGAGTGTTGCAAATTCTGTAAAGGGTGTTTTCCTGGGTGATTCCCGACGTGTTTCTTACAAAAACCTCATCCGTCAGGGTGCCCTTTAAAAAAGATTTTCATTCAGGTGTACCCTCACCTTCGTAACACCTTTTAATGAACATGGTGAAGCCGACGTCTGGCGAGGTCGCCTCCGCCACGTCATCGAAAGCGAAAGGGGAAATGACGTTGTAGAGCAGACACGCGTCATTGGTGACGTCATAGGCCGCGGCCCAACAGTCCAGGCCGTCGTGGTCACAGAGGGTCACGCAGTCCTGGGGATCGGCGATTTTCCTTGGCGGAGGTGGCTGGAAGTCAAAATTATTTCACCCAAAGAGAAGGTGGGTGCCCGTCTCTTTTCTAATGGCCGCCAAATCGCTTGCACTAAATTTCGCAATAAAGCTTTTTATTTTAAAAAAATTTGTATTGCAGTCTATCTAAAGGAGTTTCGCTCACAACAAAGGTAATAGCTCCATCTTTTTTATTTTTTTGTATGCACTACAAACAAAACAAAAAAACGCTCAAACCACAATGATCGAGTGACCTCCACACACCCCACCAAAATGGCTACTGTCTCCGCATCTACGCCAAGGAGAATGGAAATGTTGACGGTTTAATTTTCTAGGAAACAAGAGCAAAGTGAGTGTTCGATCCTTGAAAAGACTGTCTTTCTGACTGTCTCGACGAGTTTCTGCAAAAAAAAAGCTCATCCGTCAGGGTGCACCTTTAACGTCCCTCCGACCATGGAACAGGTCATGTGGGACATTTTTTTATCGGTAAAGACGATCCTGACGGCATGCAAAACCAGACGTCCCACGATTAAGTGTTGGTTTTTAAAGGGGTAAGCAAGTACTTGAAAATAATTAAATGACCACTAGAACCAATCGTAGACACACGAAAAACACAAAACGTCAGGCGTTGTATTTTTGTCCGGTCTTTTTAGGCTTAAACAGACAGCGTTTCGTATGAACCCAAAATATATGTTTTCAATGTAAAAATAATAAAATGAAAGAACTGACAGCAGCAAGAAGATAGAGAAGAGGTCAAAAAGACAGGGTGTACATAGCAGTTCTGTACAGTTTAACTTTTGTTTTCGCTTCGTTTGTGATTACCATTTGTAGCTATAGGCTAATACTGCAGACGACTGGATAATAATGGTGTTGTGGGTGGGGGTGGGGGGTGGGGGGTGGGTTCAAGGCGATATCCAGGTTAGTGCTTATTAGCTTCTCTTGGCAGGGAAATAGAGAAATACGGGACAATCCTTTTTCTTTTTTTCCCCCTTCTTTTCTTATTGACTATTTATGCACGTGACATAACCACACAACACGCGCGCAACACACACACACACACACACACACGCACGCCGCGCGCTGCGCCACAAGCACACGGCGCACACACGCACACGCGCACGCACACCACACACATGCACACACACGCGCGCGCGCGCGCGCGCGACACGCACACACACACACACCTGTCCCCACATGGCCTGTTCGGAGTTGAGCCTTGAAGGCTTTTGCCTCTAGTTTAGTTTGATTTTGTTTTCAGTCATCTGAAGTGTACCTTTAAGATACATCAATTTGCAGAAACCAAGGCACAATCGGTGTACATACGGGATGGTTTTTTTTTTGTTTCTTTTCCGGCGCCAATAAGTCATTTTTAAAAGCGCTTCTTATTCTCTTCTTCTTCTTCTGCTTCTTCTCTTCTTTCTTCTTCTTCTTAGTTTGCTCAGGACAGGTGTCCTGTCACATAGCGGAGATGCTTCATCGCTAGCCGTTATGCGCAGCATTGTAATTGAGTAGTATCCGACAAGGAACTAATTAACATAATACCCAGAATACAAAAAAACAAGGTCTTTCCAGATGCTGTGGACACAACAAGTACAGCTGGATGAAGGTGAACGTTCCCTTCCCCCTCTCCGTCTGCCACAGTAACAAGACAGGGAGAGGTGAGAGAGAGAGAGAGAGAGAGAGAGAGAGATAGAGGGACGATCGAGTTGGAGAGAGAGATGATATATATGATAGAGAGGAGAGAGGGGGGGGGGAGAGCGAGAGATGACAGAGAGACAGAGAGAGACGAGAGGGGGGGAGATAGACAGATGAGAGGGGAGGGGGAAAGAAAGGAGACCAGAGAGAGAGAGACGGAGACGGAGAGACAGAGAGAGGGGGGGGTAAAGAGAGGGATGAGAGACGAGAGAGAGAGAGAAGAAGAGAGAGAGAGAGGAGAGAGAGAGAGAGAGAGAGAGAAGAGAGTCGCCACACGTACAGAGACAGAGACAGACAGGGACAGAGGCGACACACAGAGAAAATAGAGAGAGAGGACAGAGAGAGAGAGAGGAGTGTGTGGTTTGTGTGTGTGCGTGCGTGCGTGTGCGTGTGGTGTTGTGAGTGCGTGTGAGTGCGGGTGCGTGCGTGCGGCGTGCGTGCGTGCGCGTTGCGTTCGTTGCGTGCGTGTGCGTGCGTGCGCGTTGCGTGCGTGCGTGTCGTGCGTGTGTGCGTGTGTGTGGTGTGTGTATGCATTGTATGGTGGGTGTGGTGAATGCATATCTCATTTCCGTGCACGTTTTAACATGTTACGCCCAATCTAGGCCATTGCGGACCACTGGAAGCGGTTGGTTGATGTTGCTAAGAAAGGAAGCAAACCGTTTGAAGAGAAGTAATTGAATGGCATTATGTCCCATATTAAGTGATAAAAAATAGTTGCCTTGTCCAATACAGAGCGAGGGTTTTTTCGGTCCTGGACCGGACTCCTACTCAGAGTGAGTGGCTAGGGCTCAATGGGAAGACTGAAACCACACAGTCGAGCTTCATCTGCTTAACGGATGCGCGATTCTGAGCGTGTTGCTCTAATTGCAAGGAAGACCACCACTGCAGGTGTCTGTAGTTCTCGGGCCTGGTAACGCCGGGATATCATGTGAAAGGAAAGCGTAGAATACAAGCCCTGCCATGCAGTCTAGACCAAGCGGAACTCCATAGCAATCATCACATCTTATCATCGGGCCTCATTTTCCATCAATCATAAAATTAAAAAGATGTCTCAAAGTCTGTGGCTTTTGCATGCCATGCTCTCATGGTGACCTCAGTTTCGGTTTCCCAATCCAGTCTATGCTTGGTGAGTTCGGGTCAAAGTCATTGGGGATCAGTGTGTTCTGGGGAGCTGTCGGTGGACGGGGTGGGTGGCGCCCCGGAAGGAGGAACTCACTCACGATGGCTACGCGACTAAGAGGAAAGTGTCGTCAGTAGGGGGCTTAGTAGGTGTCCTGAACAGCTCCACTGACTCAACGATATCTCGAAGTGACTCAGCAAAGTGCAGTGTTCTCGGTTGGTTGCCACCTGAAGGCCTACTACGTAGATTCGCTCCCCTTGGACTGCTGGTCTAGGATTCGCGACTTGAAAACAAAACCGGGGTGTAGCTGCGAATTGGGATCGAACGAGCGGCGTGGGAGCAACGCCACTGTACGGCCCAGGAGTAGGGACAGCAACAACAACAAACAACAACAAAACAACAACAAACAACAACAACAACAACAACAACACAACAAACAAAAATTGCCTGTATTCACCATTCTCGATTGTGTTCATGAATGGGCCTGTATTCACGTTGAGATAGCAGAGACTTAGCATCATGCTAATTAGAAGCTCTTCCAAAAGTCCGATTAAAACTATAGGACATTGGAAAGAGATTCAAGTTAGCACTCATGCTAAGTCTCATGTTATCTTCAACGTGGAATACAGGCCCTGATCGAGTTTTTAACCTGCCCATTCACAAAAAAAAAAAAAAACTAAAGACAAAAAAAAAAAAAAAAAAAAAAAAACAATGCGAATTTCTTCGGTAGATGCAAACATCGTTTCTGTCTATGTGTATATGATATTTACATTTTATTATTTTCTTAGAACTTTCCATTATCTAATTTGAATTAATTTGAGATGGTACAGGGGTTTTTCTGTCCCACAGTATACCTTTGGTGAGGGAGGCAAAAAGTTGGCCGCAGCCTTGTCTAACTGTCAGATTGATTGGTCAAACACTGGCCGGTGCACCTGCTGAAAGTGACCGCCCCATGACTGCAAGAAAATCTTCACGGAGTAGTATAGTAAGTAAGGCCAATGAAAACTCGGTGACTCAACGCAACCCGTCGGCTATGGCCATTTTCTCTTCGGGAAGTATGTTTTGTTGATCCGTCGTCCGTCCGTCCGTCCGTCGTCCGTCCGTCCCGTCCGTCCGTCCGTCCGTCCGTCCGTCCGTCCGTCCGTCCGTCTGTCCGTCCTTCCGTCCGTCCGTCCGTCCGTCCGGTCGTCCGCTGCGTGCGTCGTGAGTGCGTGGTGCGTCCGTTCCAGCCGCATTTTTCTCCCGAACGCGTGACAGAATCGCATCAACTTTTGTGTGGTGGTGTGGCACCAAGATAGGAAGGCATCCGCCGCATAAAATTATCGCAATCGCGGACCCTTGACCTTGCCGTAGACCTTGAAAAGCCTACAATATGTACAGAGCCATAATTCTACCCATTGGACTTAGAGTCTTATAAATGTGGCATGTAGGTGCATTGTTGTATGTTAAATCCGATGGTGTTACAACGATCAAGATTTAGATTGTGTGTCGTGGTTGAATGACCGTAGGAAGTAGCAGACATCCAAGCATAAATTAGTGGCGTGCCGAACTTGGACCTTAAAAAGCGAAATTTCTGTATTGCACTATATAATTTGAGTTTTCCTGTCTTGTCTGTCCGGTTTTCTTTAGGGTTCATTTCTTTTACTTTTCTTGAATGTTTCCAGTCTTTCTTTCTTGAATGTATTTCTATTCCAGTGAGAACAAAGTACTTGTCACTCGACGCAACCCTCACTCGATTCAATCTGCATCTGTCAGTCCTTCTTTCTTTCCTTCTTCTCTTTCCTTCTCTTTCCTTCTTTCTTTCCTTCTTTCTATTCTAGTTGAGAAACATGTATCCATGATTCAGTGCAACTCTCACTGAACGCATTTTTAAACACCAACTCATGATGAACAGTCTCTCTTTCTTATTTTGTTCTTGTCTTTCTTCCTTTCTTTCCTTCCTCTTTCTTCTTTCTTTCCATCTTTCTGTCTTTTCCTTCTTTCTTTCTTACTTTCTTTCCTTTTCTTTCTTCTTCCTTCTTTCTTCTTTCTATTTCAGCGAGAGCAGCACTGTAGTGACTCAGCGCAACCCTCACTGGGCGCACTTTGAAAACAGCATCGTCAGTTCCAGCCCATGTTCTGTTAGATAATTGTCTTCCATCGTCTTTTCTTCCTTTCTTTCATTCCTTCCTTCCTTACTTTCCTTCCTTCTTTCCTTCTTCTATTTCAGCCGAGGGCGGCTACTCAGTGAACTCAGTCGCAAACCCTCACTGGGGGCACTTGAAAACAGCGTAGGGCAGCAACGGTCCAGTGCTGGGGCCGATAAAGCCTTACGCCCCTCACCGCTGACGTAACAGCGCGCGGCTCTGACGTCACGCAGTGTGGCGCTTTGCACGTGGACACCGGCGGAGCATCTCCACGACTGCGCGGATCACGCTCCTTCCTGTGCATCAAGGACAATAGTAAGGTCATAGAAAAATGACACCACACACACACACACAACACACACCCCAAACCGTGGGGATGCCAGGGTCTTACATACAAATGACTCCCCCACCTTCTGGAATTTCTGTGAATGGTTTATAGATTACACATCTGCATTGTTAAAAAAACATTTCGGGACTTCATGGTGTTGCACGGCCCCCGGCCAGGCATGCCTCCAGGATCGTTCCACCCTCTTTGTATATCTACTAATGACCAATATGTGTCTGTTCCCGACCGGAGGACGTTAAAAAAAAAAAAAACCCAAAAAGGATTTTTTTTCCATCCATGGAAATTCTGTCTTGTAACTTCCTTGATCTGTTCATTCTCTTTGACTCGCCTTTTCCTTGTACTTTGCTGTCATATACTGTCTTTCTGGCCTCACTGGTCCTTTCTCCTGCCTTTCTTTGTTCCTGAAAAACTCTTACAAAGATTTTCTCCAGCCGAAGATGGGCACTCTGGGCCTAACTATCTTAGTGAGCGCATAAAAGCAGATGACGCCTCTGCGCTAATATGCAGGGGAAACTGTTGGAGGCGTTCGACAAACAAGCAAAAGAAATGATCCGAAGTTTATTATAATGGTGAATATACCAAAACTATGAACTGAGGCAAATTGAAACATTATAACCCGAAAAACTTGGCATGGCACGCCCGTGGATTCACCCTTTAACTGCTAATGTACTTTGATGGCGCCTTTTTCCAGGTTTATTATCTTTAATTCTATAATATGTACTTTGATGGGAGATTTTGATGTTATTGTGTTTGTTTATTTATTTGTTTAGCTAGCGAAATAAGGCTTACGCCCTCTTCGGCCTTTAGGACATGTTTAGGGCTATTTAATGATTAATCTATTTATATATTTATTTATGTAATATGTACTTTTGATGGGCACATTTTATGTTTTTTAATTTATTTGTTTATTTATTATTTATTTATCTATTTATTTCATTTATTTATTATTTATTTATTTATATATTAGTACTTTTGATGGCAATTTTTCATGTTTTATTTATTTATTTATTTATGATTGATTTATTGATTGATTTGTTTATTTATTATTTATTTATTTATGTATTATTTATTGTTGAACTGGGACAACGTTTACACGGCGCTGTCATCCTGTTTCTTTCTCAACTCTGCGCCCAGTGCCTTGCGCGTGGCTGGCCAAAGGAAGATGCCCCTGGTCTCAGGACATCAGGACCTGGGCAGCCTCGCCTTAAGCGAGTGCAGACACGATGCCAAGGCTGTGCGCCAGGCTGCCTGTCGTTCTCCCACAAAACCCAAGATGTATTATTATCCCAAAAGTGCAGGACCGTACCGCTGCTTTCAGCGGACTGTTCCCGCCCTACTCTTCAATCTCAGCTTACACTTGTATAGGACGGGACGTGGAGTTGGGGGTAAAGTTGAATCCAGGTTCCTCCCGCGTGATACCATGGGGGTATCTATCGTAAAAACAATAGTTCCACGCATCTCGGAAATGTTCTGTGCTGAACTTCATCGATATCTGTCCATCCTTGGACTCTGCCTTTTTACCCTTTGCTTACTGTCATCTACTAGCCTTCTGCCCTAGATGGTCTCTAGTCTGCTGCCTTCCTGTTCTAGAAATTATTTCAAGCTTTTTTTTAGTTCTAAAAGGCGTATATCGGCCCAGCGTTGGCGCATCCGCTCTAGATGACAGAAGACTGTCGAGTGATCGTAGAAGAAAAGAAGAAGAAGAAGAAGAAGAAGAGATGAAGGAAAGAAAAAGAGAGAAGAAGAAGATGAAGAAGGAAGACGATGAAGGAGAAGAAGAAGAAGAAGAAGGAAGAAGAAGAAAGAAGGAAGAAGAAGAAGAAGAAGAAGAAGAGGAAGAAGATGAAGGAGAGAAGAAGAAGAAGAAGGAAGAAGAAGAAGAAGAAGAAGAAGAAGAAGAAGAAGAAGTGAGGAGAAGAAGAAGAAGAAGGAGAAGAAAAAGAAGAAGAAGAAGAAGAAAAAGACGAAGAAGAAGAAGAAGAGAAGAAGGAAAGAAGAAGAAGAACCCATGTCAAATCGTGGTGATGTAAGTGCAAGTCAAGTATACTTTATAACCCTGGAGTCTTTAGCCCAGGGAAAGCCAACAACAGCAACAAAATGCTACTTAAAAGATACCTAATGATGGACTCGGTACAGGGGACATTGATAGGGGACGGGCAGGGAATAAGAATGAGAGTGCGTGCAGTGCGAGCGCGCGCGTGGTATGTGTGTGTGCGTTTCACGCAGCTCACGTGCGAGGCGTGAGTGTGAGCGTGCATGTGTTCGACGCGCGATGCCTCTTGTAGCAATAGCTTGCGTATGTGAGTATGCAAAACCTGAGAGCGCTTAACTTTGTGCATGCGTTTTCTGGTGTTTCGTTTACTTCACTTGCCAATAATAACAAATAGTTTTTTTGCTAATAATAATTATAATGATAATCTTGCTAGACAAACTCAACTGCGATTTAAAGACCACATGTACCCACCACACGATTAAGTCCTTGGGGTTTGTTCGGGGGTAGTGTGACCCACATTACAGGTGCCCCCAAACTTCAAATTGAGGCAGCTCTTAAAATGATGTTTAGTTTTTGAGTTTTGGTGTCTCTGCGTTTGTACGGGAAGTCAAACCGGTCAAACAAGATTATAACAAGCTATAAGAGGGGAAAACGCGTGAAACCGGGTGATGTTGACCACGTGATCTGGTGGGTCCTTTAACAAACCACTTCTACACGCTAACAAAGTGAGAAACTGTCAATCAATCAATCAAATCAATCAATATTTTTATTGTCCATATTACAGGAAATTCTTTCTGCAGCGATAAAACAATCAACACAACAAGACAGAGACATAGTATGCAGAAAAGCCAAAACATAAATATGCTGCGACTATTTTAGCTACTCGGGACTGGCACATACAATTCCCTTTGGTATGCGGGGACTGGGCATTTGACTAGGTTCACACAACTATCACCGTCCCCCAGTTATGAAGAGTTTGGCATACAATATTTTCACACACACATTGGCAACATTATACACTACACACCCACACACAATCAGATTCCTTACCACACGTCGTTTGTCACACATTGACACACACAGCTAACACACACACATGAGGACAATACCACACACATATCACACACCACAACACAACACACCGAAGCTGATATATATAGTCTATATATGATATACTATATATATATATATATATATATAACAGTGACGACACAACAACACACGCATGCAATACACAACAACACAACACACACAAACATGCGCACGCATACAGCCATTACCTACCCATTCATCTAAACTTATGGCTATATAAACATCTGCTGAACAATTACATACAAACATTACAAACGTTGCTTCACAAATTATATATCATACAAATATCTTAGTCTATATGCATACATTCTATAATGCATACACCAAACATGATAGAGAGGCCTACTAGAGACATAGATACTAGATAGAAAGACAGATAGATAGATAGGACAAGATACATATAGAACATACAACAAAAACATGCATACATACATACACTACACACATACATACATACATACATACATACATAAATAATACATACTACATAAATACGTACGTACGTAGTACTACATACATACATACATACATGCATCATGCATGCATGCATACATACATACATGTGTTGGGGAAAATTATATTCACTTCTTTTAATAACTGTGTTGTTTTGTGCCTCCCTTTCCCAGCCATCCTGCAGAAGGAAACCTTCCTCAACGACACTGTACTGGACAGCAGTAGTTACGTTTACACAGCTGTCCCGACCACCGCACCCTAGCGCATCCACAGTGTACCAATACTCGAGACACACATCCCTGGACCAGTATTCTGAGACCGGACATGACCACAATCGCAGACTCAGAAGCAACCGCAGAATCCGAAACATCGCATCAGACTGAAGGAAACGGAATCGCCGCGACTACTACTACTACTACGACTATACTACGATGCTAGAACAATGATGTTCGAACGTCAACATCGTCGTCGTTGGGTCGTCATCATCGCCGTCAGTCTATCCATAATCACACCGCTTCTCTCTAGCGCGCACGGCGTGAGAGCCAGCTCCACCCAGGCCCCCGTGTCTAGTGAACAGGGACGTGGAAGGTGAGCAGTGGCAACTTGGGACGCTCATTTCACCGCAGGGGGCAATCAAAACCATTAGGGGCTTAGCGCATGTATCTATTGGGGGAAGTGAGAGAGAGAGGGAGAATGAGTCCTCCTCTCTCTCTCCTCTCTCTCTCTCTCTCCTCTTCTCTCTCTCTCTCTCTCTCTCTCTCACTAACCCCCAACTAGAATATCACTCGCTAGAGTCCCATCTGGTTTGATTGCCCCTCCCCACCCCCCTGGGCGGTGGAAATGTGCGGTCCTAAGTGCTCAGTATTAGGCTAATAAAAGTAAGGGGTGAGTGTGTGAGGATGAAGAATGGTGAGTCAAGTTTGAAATAATAGGCCATTCTGAATACACGTGGATTGTATTGGCACACAGGTTCTCTCACCACGTTGTTGTGTACTGTGTGGGCGATGGTCATATCTAAGGCAAACCTGGCTAACCTTTTCTTCGTCTTTGAGGATGACGTTGAGGTTGGCTTCCCTTTTGACCGTGCATTGTGCTCTTGGTTGTTGGTCATGCTTTGCTAGGCGGTGGTGTCGAAAAAACACTCTGATGGAGAGAAGTAATATGGGGTTTTTGTGGTCAGGATTGACCATTCAACCCCGGGCCCATTTCAAAAATGGGGGGTTTTAATTTTTTTATCGCATGGTGTTTTTGTAGTTAGGATTTGACCATTCCACCCGGAATATAATATGATGGTGTTGTCAGGATTTTTGACCTTCCACCAGGCTATATATGCATGTGTGTCAGGATTTGGACCATTCCACCCGGCATGGTTATATCGCATCGTGTTTTTGTGGTAATGACTTGACCATTCCCACCGGCATGTATATCGCATGGGTTTCTTGTGTTCAGGACTTGGACCATTCACGGCATGATAGCGCATGGGTTTTTTTTGTGGTCAGTCCTTGACCATTCCACCTGGCATGTATATGCATGGTTGTTTTGTGGTCATGACTTGACCATCCCACCCGGATGTATATTGCGTGGTGTGTTGTGTCAGAATTCGACCATCACCGGCAGTATATTGTTTGGTGTCTGTGTCAGAATTATGACCATCCAACTCGGCATGTATATCGCATGGATGTTGTCAGGATTGGACAATAACACCTCCGGCATGTATATTGAATTGATTTTTTTGGTGTCAGGATTTGACCATCCCAACCGGCATGATATATACGCATGTGTTTTGGGTTGGATTTGACCAATCCAACACAGGATGATATTGCATGGTGTGTTTTGTGTCTGGACTGACCCATCCCAACCGGGCATGTATATCGCATGGTGTTTTGTGGTCATGACTTGACACCCACCACGGCATTAATCGCATGGTGTTTGTTGTAAGGATTTGACCATCCACAAGCAGTATATGCGGTGTCAGGATTTTGACATTCC
>CM065683.1:17138775-17146243 GCA_017654935.2 Phymorhynchus buccinoides | reverse complement strand
GACCCTGCACAACAAGGAACATGTCACTGAGGGACTGCAGGAAGGACAGGTACTGCTCTGCCTCCGCCAGGTTCATGGAGTAAGACGTAGACCCTGCACAACAAGGAACATGTCACTGAGGGACTGCAGGAAGGACAGGTACTGCTCTGCCTCCGCCAGGTTCATGGAGTAAGACTGAGGGTCTGGTATCCAGTAACATTATGAATCTTTTCTCTGGCCAAGAAAGCTTTGGCTAAAAAATGGCTAACGCTGAAAGGGTTAAATTAAAGAAGTAAAAAACAAAAATAGGACAGACTGGAAACAGTCTAAGGGAAGCAACTACAAGGGGAAGGTCTCAGGATTAATAGGAACAGCGAGTTATTTCCCTTTTATTGGGTTTCACAACAGTCAAAACTGTCAAACTATGTCCATGCACATACATTTTTGGGGACATTTTTTTTTAAGTCTATAATTTATAGACCTTTATAGAATAAATCAAATGAAAGCCTTGAAAGGTAGACCTACGTTACAAACTCTAGTATTTGGTGGGCTGCCTCATTACTTGGTCAGCCACCACTGATTGCTCTCTAAAAACTGCTGCAGTGGAACCTCCTTTATTAGTTATAAGAAGATAACCCCCTCCCCCCCTCCCATCCGCCTTCCTCACACCTAAGACCTACTTCTCTGAGACATTGCCCTTCTTTGTAAGTACTAAAATTATCTCCCTTATACAACTCCCTCCCACTTAAGACCTCATTTTGGATTATTTTTCAAGGTCTTAAAAGGGAGGTTCGACTGGAGTTTGGGTTTTATTGTCTATAAGAGGCAACGCCTAATTAGACATAGACTTCTATCTGCTATCAGAACACATGGTCATGGCTGTGCTGGGACTCACAGTTAGGATTCAAAAACAAATTTAAATCTTGGAAAACCTGAAAGGCAGGGGTCCAAGGGCCGCCTAGTCCCCAGTGGGGTACAGGGAGGGTGAGGAGCGGCATCCATATTGAGGTGGGCAATGCCCCCCCTCCCTCCCCATCCCTGAAGCTGAATGAAATCTGCTAAATCAACAAAACATTCCCCCCAAAGATGAAGTGTGGATGCCCATGTGGCGGGGTAATCAAAAACAGTCACATACGTAATGTTCTCATGATGCAGCACTTGTACCATAGTGCCCAAGTGCTTCCGCTGTTGGGATGATCCCTGGAGTCCTTCAGCCAGGGCTCATCAACAGCCATGGCTCCCAGGGACCCCCATTTGGGGGTCTATGAAGCACTAAAATTCTAAAGGACCCTCTAAAAGAATGTGCAGGGGGTCCCAGGGATACACTAGAAAAATTCTTTTTAGCATTCGCTATGCCACTGGGACCCTCTATCTCGCCTCTAGGACCCTCTATGCTGTAAGTGAAGGAGTCCCTGTGACCCCTCGTTTTGCGGGACGATTGGGAGCCCTGACAAAGAAACAAACAGCGCTGCCGTTACCTGGGTCTGAGGTGTCTCTGAGGTAGAAGAGCAGCCTCATGAAGATGCGGGGCATCATGGCCTGGGACACGGCCAACAGCTCCACCGGGGGGCTGCTGGCCGACTGCTGGTTGTCGGGACCATGCCGCGGGCAGAACCTGACGCAGCATCATAGCAAGATTCTAAAGAACAGGCGTCCCCCAGTGAAACAAAGAATGTGGTGTTAACTAATTAAGGAGATTAAATATGTGTATCTTTTTTTTCATCGTTGTTTATTCGCTCTATAGTCTATATGTGCTTTATCGTTTATCAAAATACATTTATACACTTTTCTATAAATGATGATATGTACTGATCTCCAAACAATTTGATATCTAATTATTACATTAACTCCTTGTTTTTAGATCTCATTATTATCATTTACATTTCATTAATGCGTTCATCTCAGTGCAAAATGCGCATGATATTTTGTGCAAGAATACATAATGAATATTATTAGCTCCGTGCATTCAAACATAATTAATATCATTTTAGAATGTAATTACCATTTGTCAACGCCAACACGATATTTACAGCTGTTATTTATTTTTGTCTGTAATCATTAGCTTCTGAAGTTTTGATGCACACAGGTCGACTAGATTTCTACATGAAGGGTGTTCTTTAGCTAAAGCTCTCGTTAGCAAAAGAACACACTTCTTGAGAGCTCTCATGTACCATGCCCAAATCCAAATAACTAATAATGTTTCAACCAAGGGTTACCCAGCAGCGTGGTGACCTCAGTTTCGATTTCCAATCCAACGCAGCAGTGTGGTGACCTCAGTTTCAATTTCCAATCCAACCCAGCAGCGTGGTGATCTCAGTTTCGATTTCCAATCCAGTCTATGCCTTGGTGCGTTCGGGTCAAAGTCATGGGGACCAGTTCTGGGGAGCTGTCGGTGGATGGTGATAGTGGCGCTCTCGGAGGAGGACCTCACTCACGCTGGCTCCGCGACTAAGACAGTATTGTCGCCAGCAGGGGGCGTAGTAGGTGGTGTCCTGCGTATGTTAGCTCAGCAGCAGCACAGTGTCTCCTCGGTTGGTTGCCTCCTGACGGCCTAACATAGATTTTCTCCCCTTGGACTGCTGATCTCAGGTTCTGCGACCTGACAAGCCAAGGTGTGGCTGCAAGTTGGTATTAGATATTAGGTACTTTATAGTCACAGAGGCATCTCTGTGAAATTCGGGTTGCTCCCACCTGGAGAGTGCATGCGATTTTTTGTGTGACTGATGAGGAAAGAAAGGGGGGGGGGGGGTGGGTAAATTTTGACCAAATGACAACTTTTTCGTTGCCACTGGGTTTAACGTGTGCTAAGTGCATGGGCACATGGGACCTCGGTTTATCGTCTCATCCGAAAGACTCCACATTCGAGTGCAAAGTGAGAGGAAAAATCCCCTGTACCCAGGTTCGAACTCGGGTTTTCTTGAGACGAGGCGAAAGCGCTACCACTGTGCCACTCTACACAGTTGGGATTCGGAATGAGCGGTGTGGGAGCAACGCCACTACACTGTACGGCCCAGAAGATGGGACAGAAAAGAAAAGTGTTACCCAGCAGTGTTCATGACGTTGGCATCCCCACAGTCGCAGGCCCCGCCGGCCTGGCTGCGGAACATGTTGTAGTCGTGGCCCTCGTGGTTGCCGGCCATGAAGCAGTCGGCGCACAGCGACATGCACGGGGAGATGGCGCACGTGCGGCAACGGTACGCCACAAAGTTCGTCGTCCACACCAGCCCACACATCACCGACGAGTCGTACTCACGAACTGGAAGAGAGATAAGGAAACGTCTAACAACATCTTTTCTTTTTTAGATGAGTGTTTTACACTATAACATAATAGCCTTCTAAATCAAAATCTATGCTTCTCAATTAAATTTACTGACATGCTACAAAGTTCTTTGTCTACACCAGCCCGCACATCACGTACAAATCATACACACAGACTGAAAATTAATATTAAAGGAAACAGGAAAAAAATTGTTTCTTAAAGATACTTTTGTTTTGCATTTGTTTTGTTTTTGTTTTGTTATTAAAAGATCAGCCCTCACCAAACTAAAACACATCTTACACATGCTAGAAAAAAACAACCACACACAAACACGACACACAACATACATACACATACACATGACACACAACACACAATCACACACACACACACACACACACACACACACACACACACATATATATATATATATATATATATATATATACACACACACTTTTTGTTTTGTCTAATATCAAATGTAGTGAATAGAACTAGAAGTTAAACGAAAGATACACATACCTACCACTACCAGTACCATTCATACAGATCTATACACAACACAGACACTCACACACACACACACAGTGAAACATAAGACATAAGATTTTTATTATGTTAGTCCATACATAAGTACATGGAGAAATGTACACAACATATGTGCACACACATACATGTACACAAACACATACATAAATATATGCATGTAAACACACATGCACGCACACACATGCACATGCACATACACACACACTCAAGTACACAAACACACACAGTGACACATGTGCATGTTTTCAAAACCAACCTGAAAACCCATCTATTCTCTGAACACTACTGTCCACCATGATCGGATTGTGAGAATGAAAGCGTGTGTGGATGAGGAATGGCATGGGAAAGTTGGGAGACAGAAAGTGTGTGTGTGCATGCGCGCGCTGGCATGTGCTTATGCACATGTGTGGGGATGTGTGTGTGTTTGTATCTGTGTGTATGTATGTATGTACGAACGTACGTACGTACGTATGTATGTATGTATGTACTGTATGTATGTGTGCAAGCGCGTGTAAATGATATGCTATGTTCGTCAGTGTGTGTGCTTGTGTGCGTGCGGGCATGGGTATTGATGTGATTTGATTAAATGTATTTTTTGTAAAGCGCCATGAGCAGCTAGCCTGGAATGTGCGCTATATAAGTTTTCTTCATTATCATTATTATTATTATGTGATGTAAACACACACACACACAAGCATGTGCATGCACACACACACACACACACACACAGAGGTTTACAAACAGACACAGACACAGACGTGCACAAACACACACACACACATGACATCATGATGACACAGAGTACATTTCTACACAAGCATGTTAACTCGGTCGCACAATTGTGGAATGGGGACAGTAGATCTCGACTATCTTCCAAATTCTAGTTCAAACCAGACAAGCAGCCCTGAATCAGTGAATGACCTAGCTACTGGAGGTCATGAAATTGGCTCACAAATTAAACATGTCCATGACCATTTACTTACAATTAAAAACAACATCACTTTAGTCTGATTTTAAAAGCACTCTTAACTAACTTAACATCATTTGCACTTGATCAAAAGGAAACTCGTACAAAAACAAGCATAATTTAGTTTGGAAAGTTTTTATTCAAGCCATTTTAGCTCATGCCTGCATGAACATTTTTCATGTGTATTCATAAATGCATGCAGGTGCTCAAGCGCACACACGCATGCACACACACACGTTCGTACACACACATTATCAATCACAATCATAAATTTCATATCCTTCTTCTAATTCTATCCCCCTCTTCCACCTTCCCTTTCTCTTCAGTCTATTAATAGTATTATCCTAATCCTTTCTTTCCTTCACTATACAATAAATATAGTAATAATAATAATAATAATATTACAGCAGGGATTATTCTTAGCACCGGTCATCAGTCATTGACTGATAACATTTTGAAATGACCTATTGTTTTTGCAGGCTAGAGGTCATATGACTTATTATGTTTGCTTCATGTGTGTCAGCAACTTTAAGGATTTTGATGTGCTGTGCAACCGATTCCATACTGATCAGATTGACTTAG
Organism: Phymorhynchus buccinoides; assembly: GCA_017654935.2. Lineage (NCBI taxonomy): Eukaryota > Metazoa > Mollusca > Gastropoda > Neogastropoda > Raphitomidae > Phymorhynchus > Phymorhynchus buccinoides. Next base: position 17,140,907 of record CM065683.1, on the reverse strand, counting down.
GTGAAACAATAGGCTGTAAAAATAATTGCCCTATTATTACCTTACATTGCACAGTACTGTACTAGCTTTTCTCATGCCAAAAAAATTAAAACAACACAAATTATGAAGAAAACAAAATTTCTCATGTTATTCTTTTAACATGCAGTCTGTGAAACTATCTGATTGATTGCAACAGAGTGTCCTAGAAAACAGTTTTTGTTGCACTCAAGTTGTATTATTTTTTTTTTACATTATGACATTGTTTTATGAAAATGACCTATTATATTTTCTTCAAACTGGTCAAATGACCTATGATGTCCTGTGACAAGATTGACCCCTGTTACAGTGATGCACCAAGGATCTAAAAAAAAATAGGACAAACTGTTCCGAGATGACAGAAATCAATAGAACAATGTCCTGGCTCATGCAGAAATCAATTTATAAATCAAAGCGCGCCAGTGTTAAAAATGTAATCAGACATTTGTCCTGACAGGGGAGAACACAATAGAACATTTTCAATTTTAATAGGTCAATGGCCTATGACCGGGGCCTACGGGACATCACTGTAATAGTGTTCTTCACCGCCACCACCCCAGCCAGTGCCAAACATCTTTCCATTTCCAGACATCGTCCCCATCCCCCAAACTCCCTTCTTATCTTTCAAAAAGTTTTTATCAAGCTTGAATGAAAAATGGTGTTTTACGTCCTCTCGGTCATAGACACATATGGGACATTTGTAAATACAAAGATGATGGGAACAATACTGGCTGCAATGCCCGGAGGCAGTGCAACACCAGTAAAGTCCCGAGTTTTTGACAATATAGATAGGTGTAGCGGTAACCACGCCTCGGTTAAACCTCATCGGCTATGGTACCGCCACATATTAAAGTAATACTAATAGTTATTACATGATTTTTATTTTTATTTATCAAGCTTCTCAATCCAATCAACTAAAATATTACCTTACACTGTTACAGTAATCAATTCAAAAAAAGAAATGCATAGTTTATTATCTAGAATATAATATAAGTTCAATTGTTTGTGAATATACTGAGTGATAAACTATAAAAATGCATACCTTATGCTGCATAACATGTTTTCTTTGCATACAATCATTATAAATCCATGCAGCGCAAAGTCAATAGGCATTACGCACATTTTCCCCAAAAGATAAAGGATAATAATAAATTATTTTTGCTGAAACAAGGCAACCAATTTAGCACATTTTGTTCATTAACTTCACTCGCTACCGAGCGAAAATCACTTGACATCCAGGTAATTTTAAATTGGATTGAGGGTTCGCCCCCGGGGACCGCTATGGTAGGCCCACCTAGCCGGATTAGTCTTGTCTGGATACTGCGAAATAAAGGTCTATATCTGGCAGATTATTCCAGGCTGTGAGTGTGACCACAAGTCTCAGCCCAAAGTAATGCTTTCTAATGTCCAGATGGGACGCTTGCTTAATTCTAACTTTAAGAGAATGTCCTCTTGTGTGTGATTCTATACCAGATGGGAGGCAATTTAATTTATTCCTACTTTCTTTTCATTACTCCTTCATTCTTTTTCACTTCTTGTCTTCTCACTACCCCCCAAAGTTGGCTGCCTGAGGCGAAGAAGAAGAAGATTTGTTTTGCCAGGAACTGAAAAGTATAAAGTACTGAAAACAGAAAAGGGAATAAGTAACCGCCATGACAGAACATGCGTCTAAATAGAGGTCGTTCGCCAGAGATCAGATAGACCAGCAGAAGCCATCTTTTTATTTAATTGTGCCTGACGAAGGTGTAAGTTTCAATAGTTTTCGCACAATCGAAGGTTACTCTTCGTTTCTCTTGTTTTTTAGGTGTAGTCCTAATCCTAGCCCTATCCCGATGGTAAGTTCTAACCCTAACCACAACAGTTGTATGAACACTTAACTTGTGCTTTACTTTTAGTTTTTTCGTTCTCACATCCAGAAAGTTTCCGTCAATTATTTTGGTGATGAAATTTGTTAACATCATTTATTTCGGTTGTTTACAGTTCTAACCCTATCCCTTACCCCATTTCTAACCCTATCCCTTTTCTGGTCGATCAATTCAAACCCTATCTCTATTCGCCGACTTGGTGAACGACCTCCGTTTAGACTCAACTCATGAACAGAATTCATACCAAATTAC
>CM065683.1:17128775-17133775 GCA_017654935.2 Phymorhynchus buccinoides | reverse complement strand
GTCTAACTGAAACCTTTATTGATGGTGAAATTGATGAGAGTGCATTTGTAGATTTTTTATGTGTTTCCATCTAAAGCTAGAAAACTGTCAAAACAGGGAAGATGTGCAGGGGGTGTAATGGTGTTGGTTAAAAAATGTTTTTGGACTTTCGTTGAGAGAGTGCCTTGTGATGTAAATAATACAGTAATTTTGAAACTATCAAGTGAACTTCTAAACACAGATAAAGACGTTTTCTTCATTGCCACATACACTCCTCCATATGATTCACCCTCTTGGAAATTCGAAGAAAACGGGTTTGGTTTAGAATTATTAGAAAAGTGTATGTTGGATCTCCGTGAATCTTTTTTGATGACTTTTATGTCTTGATATGTGGGGATTTGAACTCGAGGACTGCTGACAAGAATATTGACTTCAGTTTATCTGATGATGGAAGAGACTTGGATGAAATAAGCAAAATAGTAAAGAGACATTCACAAGATGATGAAATGAATTTATTTGGTGAGCAATTGATTGACTTTTGTAATATTTTTGACTGCTTGATTTTTAATGGTCTTGATGTGTTTGGTTTTGATGATAGTTGTACGTTCATTTCAGTTGCAGGTTCCAGTGTTGTTGACTATTTTATTTCTTCTATTGAGCTCCAGTACAAATTGTGTTGGAAATCTTTGTTTGTCTCTGAGATGGTAGACTCTGACCACTTACCTATTACATTGTCAATTTGCGTTCATTCTGATATTAATGTGACACCTAGTCGAGAAGCAGAAAATAGTAAGTCAATCCCTACTAAGAAGGTTGTCTGGGATAAAGGGAAAGAACCCGAGTTTGTAGCTAACGTTAATAGTGAAAAGATTGCAAGTGTGTTAGAAGCTGCCACTATGGAACTAGACAATAATGTTAATCATGCGTTGGAGGTTTTTAATAATTGTTTAAAAAGTGCCGCTGATTGTATGGTGAAACAATGTTATATATTTTCAGGCAAGATGAATAAACCATGGTATGACCAAGAATGTAGGGATGCAAAAGCCAACTGCAAAAGGCTGTTAAAAGTTTTTAGGAAAAGCAAACAACAAAAGAAGGAATGTGTCAAGGATGATAGGCAAGAATTTGTCAGACATAGAAAAGCTTACAAGAAATTGCTTAAAAGAAAAAAACGTGAATTCCGTAGAGATACTGCAGAGTCTCTTGCAGCAAATGTGAACAAGCCAGCAGAATTTTGGAAAGAAATAAAGAAGCTTGGTAACAGCAATTTGAAAACGAATGCAAGTGATAAAATAAACTTAGATGACTGGTTTAACCATTTTCAAGGAGTTTTCCAAAAAGGTGGTGATGGTAATATTAATGGAAATAATATTGATAATGATATAAATGATGCAAGTGATCACTGTCTAAATAAGGAAATGACAGAAAAAGAAGTTACAGATGCAATGAGGAAATTAAATAATGGAAAGTCAGGGGGTTTGGATGGTGTTGTTCCAGAAATGTTAATAGCAGGAGGTGAAAGTGTTGTTAAATTTATGACCAAGCTTTTTAACAAGGTTTTTGACTCCGGGGAATACCCACAAGAATGGTCGAAAGCAATTGTCATTCCAATCTTTAAGAAAGGTGACCATGACCAGCCAGACAATTATAGAGGAATTTCACTCATTAATGCTTCATGTAAATGTTACACATCTATTTTAAACAACAGGCTAAGCTCTTGGTTAGAGAAAAATAATACTATCGTTGAAAACCAGGCAGGATTTCGAAAAAAACTATTCCACTGTCGACCAAATGTTCAATCTTTATGCTTTAGTCAAAAAATGCTTTAATAAAAGAAGACAGAAACTGTATGTTTGCTTTATTGACTTCAAAAAGGCTTTTGATTCGGTAAATCATAATAAACTATTGGAAGTAATATATAATGAAGGTATAAGAGGAAAGTTTTTCAGTGCTTTAAAAAGTATGTATGAGTCTGGTTTCTTGTGTGCGTGTGAACAGTGAATTTTCAGATTTCTTTAGTTGTCCTACAGGTGTGCGACAAGGTTGTGTCATGAGCCCTACTTTGTTTTCCCTTTTTATTAATCAGTTAGCAAATCATATTAACAGTACTGGTGTCCATGGTGTACAGATGTTACCTACTTTGCTTGAACTATTCATACTGTTGTTTGCAGACGATGTGGTTTTGACATCAACAACCCCTGTCGGTTTACAATCCCAGTTAAATTCGCTTAAAATTTGATGTGATGATTTGAAATTGACAATTAACAAAGATAAGACCAAAGTAATGGTGTTCAGGAAGGGAGGGTATTTGGGACAGCGAGAAAGGTGGTTTTATGAAGGAAAATAATTAGATGTTGTTAATATTTACTGTTACTTAGGATTCTCTTTTACCACCATGATAAGTTTAAAACTGGGTACAAATCATTTGGTAGCAAAAGGAAAGAAGGCGTTATACTGGCTTTGTCAAGCGTTCAGAAAATGTAAAGAAATGTCACCTAAAATATTTTTAAGAATATTTGATGCTAAAGTTCAGTCTATTTTATTGTATTCTTCTGAGATTTGGGGTTTTAAGCGGTTAGACCACATTGAAAAAGTACACTTATTAGCTTGCAAAAGATATTTGGGATTGCCATTGAAAACGCCAAATAAAATGATTTATGGAGAGTTAGGTAGATACCCACTGTTTGTAAATTCACGTATACGATGCATTAAATATTGGTTTAGACTGTTAACTATGGATAATGATAGATTACCTAAACAAGCTTATTTAATGATGATGTCCATGGATAATGATGGTAAAAGATGCTGGGCTACTGAAGTGAAAGAAATGCTTTCAAATGCAGGTTTCTACCAAGTCTGGTTAAATCAAGGGGTCGCAAATATTAATGTGTTTATAAGTGAATTTAAGCAGCGTTTAATAGACATGTTCTTTCAAGAATGGTCTGGTGCAATCCGAGATAAAGAAAGATACAGCATATACAGCTTGGTTAAGAACAATCTTGCACTATGTACATACTTAAATGAAATTGATATTTTTTGCTTCTGTGTGGCTTTAACTCAGATTAGATGTGGAGTATTACCAATTAACAAAAATATGAACAGATATGGTATAGATGTAACACAATCGTATTGTCCGAAGTGTAAAAACATGTTAAAGGATGAACTGCATTTTTTGTATCATTGCCCTTTGTATTCAGAGCTTATAAATAGATATTTTGCAAATGGAATCAATGTTCCACTGGAGAGACTACTTGACGGAGAATGTAAAACACTTTCTATTTTAGTTTCCAAGTATATCTTCCACGCCATGAGACAAAGACAGCAATTTTTGGAAGGCTAAACATTAATGTTCAACTATATATTAAGAAATGATTTTGATTGTTAAGTATTATTTGTGTTTGTGTTGAACCAGTTAATTGTCTATTCTATGTAGATATCGAAAGTAATTGCCAAGAACGTGCAATTTATACTTATTTTCCTTTTCTTTCTTTTTCTGTATTACTATTTATGTTCCCCCATTTTCCCCAATGTTTATGTGCCCATGGCCTAAAGACATTAAAATATTTCAAGTTTCAAGTTTCAAGTTTCTCTCTCTCTCTCTCTCTCTCTCTCTCTCTCTCTCTCTCTCTCTCTCTCTCAGTCTCTCTCTCTCCCAGGGCTGGGTGTAAAAAAGTATGTATGCTTATCTCACCCTGTATAAATAAAATCTCTCTCTCTCTCTCTCTCTCTCTCTCTCTCTCTCTCTCTCTCTCTCTCTCTCTCTCTCTCTCTCTCTCTCTCTCTCTCATGAGTTTTTATTTTATTTTGTGAAGGTGAAAGTATGTACGTGCATGCATGGTGCTTTTTTCTTTGCTTTTGATTGCATGCAGTTTTTCATTATTGAATTTGTCTGCTTGTTTTTCGTTTTTCTCTCATTTGTTCTATTCTATTTTATTTTGTTTATCTAGAGAACTGGATGAAAAGAAAGTAATTATTCTTGAATTCTATTTTCCTCGAAAAACTAAATTCATTCATTCATTCTCTCTTCACTCCACCTAGTCCCTTTTGTTTGTCTGTCCGTCTGTCTGTATGTCTGTCTCTACACCCCACCCACCCCTATGCGTCTCTCTCTCTCTCTCTCTCTCTCTCTCTCTCTCTCTCTCTCTCTCTCTCTCTCTCTCTCTCTCTCTCTCTCTCTCTCTCTCTCTCTCTCTCTCTCTCTCTCTCTCTCCCTCCTTCATTTACTCCTTCTCCCTCAGCTTTCCGTTTCCGTCTTTCCCTGTCTCTCTGTACTATCATTTTCCTCCTTCTTCCTTACTCCCCCTCTTCTTCCTCCTCCTCCTCCTCCTCCTATTCTTCTTCTTTTCCGCTTTCTTCTTCTTTTCTTACTCGCGCATGCGCGTGTGTGTGAATGTGTGTGTGCGCGCGCTCGTCACGTGCATGCGTGCGTGAATACTGTGCGTGTGTGCGTGCGTTCGTTCGTTCGTACGTGCGTGCGCACGTGCGCACTCACGTGTGTGTGTGTGTGTGTGTGTGTGTGTGTGTGTGTGTGTGTGTGTGTGTGTGTGTGTGTGTGTGTGTTTGTACGCGCGCGTGCGTGCGTGCATGGATAGCGTATAGGTCCCACAATTGGGTTCCACAAATGTCTGCGGATTTGGGGCGCGTCTAGCTATGCTTACCAGTCAATTGCGCCTGGTTGAAAATTCCTCAATTGCGCCTCTCTGGGTATGTAGGCCTACACCAAAGTGCGCCTGCTTTCCGCAATTGCTGTATCAAGGAATGCTAGCTCTATCTTTTGAAACAGAATATCCATGAATGTAAAAGTTCCATTATGTCTAGTTTTTTCACGAACCATTTCAACCTTTTTAACGGGCGTAATTGATGACTACAACGGGCGCGATTTAGTAGTAGGGGAAGACGGGGTAAAAAGCGCATGGGCGGGTAAGAAGCCCACCCCAATTATCTCATGAAATAAAGAAAATTTCAGTCAAATTTGCCCATGAGACGAATGCTAGCATGGGCAAATTTGACTGAAATTTTCT
>CM065683.1:17043775-17123775 GCA_017654935.2 Phymorhynchus buccinoides | reverse complement strand
AAATTATCGCCATGCTGACCTTGGCCTTGAAGTTTGACCTTGAAAACCGAAATTTCCTTCTTTGCGCTATGTATTTCTTCTTCAAGCTGTATCTCGTGAACTAGAAGACAGAATCCCTTGCAATTTTGTGTCAGGATGTGACACTCGACGGGGTGTCGCAAGTGCGTGGCATTGCTGGTGACGGACATGTCTGCCGCTCGGCGACGCCCTTGTTTTAAATGAATTCAAACGAAGTCTACTGATTAGACTTTCGATGTCCATGGACGAGAAAGTAACACGTGTGTGTAATATTTTCTCATCGTCTCTATCATCAGATTTAATACAGCTATTAAATCAGTATGTAATCCATGTGCATCAAATTTGAATGTTACTTTTTGTTAAGGACACTGCATGATTATTTCAAAGATGATGGATGGACTTGAACCAAAGTTGGTATGCATGCAGTGAAACAGTGTCATCAAAGAATGTGTTTTATAAAATAATAAACTTCTAATTTAGGCCTATTAGTTGCCATATCCATGTATACCGCGCCCAAAAACCTAAAGCACAATGACTCAAGAGGCAAACATGATCTTCTTCCTCTTCTTCCAGTAATGTTCACCTGTCGTTTATTGGCAATTATTGACATATAATGGGGTTCAAAGACGAAGATGCGCAGCACGGGATGAGATAGGATATGAGAAATATGCCTATATTATGCAATAGAAAAGCGTTTGTTGTTTACAATGATATTGAGAGGATGTGAAGAGTAATTTGGTTGGGTATTTATTTTTTAAGTTCAGATAGGTATTAAATATTAGATAATCATTTGTTGTTTTAAGATGATATAAAAGATATGAAAAGATCGATGAACTTGCATGGCTGATCAGTAGGCTTATTTTGTAGGCTTGAAATGGGTGGGGGAGGGGTTGAGTAAGTTTTAGTGAGATGTAAGATAGAAGAAGGAGTAAGTCATGCACGACGCTCAGGCCTCACATGATGCATGCAGACAAAGACATCTGTTTGAGTCACGCACGACCGTTAAGCATACCCAGGTCAGCCAGGAATGCTCGGGCCCCACACGATGCATGCAGAGGGCCGGGGAATATGTATATGAATCATGCGTGACCACCAAGCAGGCCTCACATGGTGCATACGCGCGCGAGAAAGAGAGGGGGAGGGGGCGAAGCATGATTTAGGGGAAGACGGGGTAAAAAGCGCATGGGCGGGTAAGAAGCCCACCCCAATTATCTCATGAACTAAAGAAAATGTGAGTCAAATTTGCCCATGAGACGAATGCTAGACATTAACGCTCGTCTCATGGGCAAAATGAGACTGAAATTTGCTTCATTTCATGAGATAATTGGGGTGGGCTTCTTACCCGCCCATGCGCTTTTTACCCCGTCTTCCCCTAGTTAGGCATGTTGTTTCAGCACCCTCGAGGTGAAGGTGCTGAGTGTGGGTGACTGGATTGTTTCTGCGGACAGATCGTTCCAATCGCAGATTGTATGGGGAAAATAAAATATTTGCGGTAATCTGTCCTTAATACGATGCGTTGAAACTGTTGGTTGTGACTGCGTCTCCTGTTGGTGGGGGGCATGGGCTAAAGCGCTTCAAAGCGCTACAGTCCACGCAGGCTAGTCCGTTCTGGATCTTACAGAACATTGACAGCCTGCGGAGGCGCGGCGGTGTTCTGCCAGAGATGGCCACTGTAGCTGCTGCAGCATGTCGCCAACACTTGACGTGTTCCTGTGCCTGTTGAGAACGAACCTTGCTGCTCTGTGCTGGACTTTCTCGAGGTCCGTGATGAGTCTGCCGGTGTGTGGATCCCAAACAGCCGGGGCTGGTATACTCTACAACAGGTCTCACCATGGCCTTGTACGCGAGCTCCTTGGTTGCTTTTCATCAGTAACTGGGAGTACAGTGCGTATGACTCTACCATCTTGTTGCTACCTAAAATGCGATCTGTTAACCAAAGAACAAGTAGCAATTAAATTATATGAGGCTCTTTCCTCTCTTTGCAGGAATGGAGCCTTTGGGTATCTTTTGAGATGGCGGCCAGTAAAAAGATATTAGAACAAACGGAAGTAGAACTCACTTGAAATGAAAGCAATTTTCGATCTCCCGAGCAACAGCTCGCGGGAAAGACAACTTTAGGCCAATGTTGTGTAATGATTTTAGCGCACTCTAATGCATTTTAAAGCATCACCAGATTACAATGGCTGTTCAAAGAATCCAAGAACTAATCGGGTTGATGCAGAAAAATCTCGAATGTTCCATCTGGTAAGAATTTAATTTTCTCCGATTTCTGCGCTCAAACAAAACTTAGTGATACTAACAAATTTTAAAAACAAATTAAAACCTCTTGGACAAAGACCCAAAATTGAGTAAATTAAAATGGCAGAGGCTTGGGGTACGGGACGGTATCTCACATTCTCCAGGCTACGGGTACGGCGCTCAATCACGGGATGCATAAATTGTGCGCAAATGTCTCCAGAAACTACTATAAATACAAACAAAAATAGTAACATTAACTCGACATGTTCCTAACCCTATCCCTAACGCTATTCCTTACCAAGATGCATTAAATATACAAAATAAGAAAATGCATTTGTTGACGAAAAATTCGACTGGGAAGAGTTACTAGATCCCTGAACATCTGGATCTGGATTCATTACGTTGTAGGAGCCTATGAAGGCTATATACATTAGGGTGGTTATAAAATTTAATTTTTTTTTTAACTTTTTGTCAAATCCTAATGAAATTTATATCATTGGAAAGAGCCCGACAAGACCTTTAAAATGATACCCAAATTATCAAAATCGGTCGAAAATTGAGAAAGTTACGACGTTTTAAAATGTTAGCTTTTTTTACATGAGCTATATAAGAAAAAGTTGATCAAGGTTACCGGCCCTTACCGTATCAAGGTTTGGATGAATAAAACAGCCATAACTTTTTCTTTTTTTTACCAATAAACAAAACATTGGTACCAAAATAAAGCTTATTCAAAGGGGCAACATCAACCCCAAACATTAGACAGATTAGGCCTAAGCTTTTTGTGCGACTCACAAGATCGCAACATCAACATGCGCGTGACAGAAAACATGTCAGACAGTCTTCGACGTAACACCTCCCGACTTGTGGAGACCTTGAGCAGCATTGAGATTTATTCTAGATGCACCAAATTTGGTGTACTTGTAAAAAAATAATTAAATGTAACTGCGCATTTGTTTTAAAGAATTATATAATTACCGTTCAGAAATGATAAACGAATGAATTGGACCCAAATATTGGATCGCTTGTCTCTCGCGATCGGCCGTCTTAGCGTAAAAAAAGATCGTTCCCGAATGACCGAGTAGGTGTCTGCTTCCCGAAAGAAAGAAACTCGGATGGTCAGCGCCAAGAATAACCACCAATAAAAACAAGCAAAGGAAGTGACCGTTTGGCACATAGCCAAAATCGCGGTTCGGATTTTCAACGAGAAAAATCGCTGCGGCTTGACCTAATTCCGTCGTTCCTAATATACATGGTATGAGTGTTGCAGCAACGCTGTACCCGTAGCCTCTGTGAATTAAGATACCAGTACGACTGATTTAGTGATTAGTCTACTAAAACCGTCACAGCTGTGCCAACTGAATATACAGTGGATTCCTGCTAACTCAATAATTGTTTGGTCCCACTTGAATAATCCTTATGTTAAATTATTGAGTGTGTGTGTGTGTGTGTGTGAACTAAAATTTGTCAGATGAATTCAAGTTTTAGTTATAAACTGCCACAAAAAAAGTGCAAGTTTTTATTTTGTTTTCTCTTCATCAGCTTGGAACCTATGAAGCGCCCTGTGGCTACAAAATGTGAACATTACTTTTGCAGGTAAGGAAAAAAAAAAATCATAACTGATCGCTGTTCATTATAACTTCATATTATGCTGATGATCTTTGTTTTTTTATACTTGATTTATTTGCTTCAAAGAAGCTAGTGAAATTAATATTGTAATCACTGACAAAAATACTGACACTCTCTTTCATTTATTTTGTTAAAATGATGTTTGTTTCATAGATGATTGAAGCAAGTGAAGGAGGACTGGGGTTGAGGATGAGATATACTATATATACAGAGGTTCCTCTACCTTTTACTTTTATCCGTCCCCGTGACAGACGAGGTAAAAAATGTTTGTCCTGGGATCATCTTCACCTGTCCCCACTGAATTGTGTTGCTACGGATCCGATTAGAGCCATGGCTCCCAGGGACCCCCATTTGGGGGTCTATGAAGCACTAAAATTCTAAAGGACTCGAAAAGAATGTGCAGGGGGTCCCAGGGATGCACTAGAAAAATTATTTTTGGTATTCGCAATGCCACTGGGACCCTCTATCCCTCCTCTAGAACCCTCTATACTGCAAGTGAAGGAGTTCCTTGGACCCCTTGTTTTGCGGGACGATTGGGAGCCCTGAGAGCAGAAGCTCTGGTTTGTGTGCAAATGCACCCGCGAGACACGCACTGAGAGACGACGGAGCAAAACGGTACAGGTACTCCACAGCATTTTGTCTCCCGTTGATGGACAATTTCGATTTGTTCTCATCAAGTACAGATTTTCCCCGTCAAATACGGATAATTTTTGGTTAACGGAACCTGTGATATATGGAAAGGCCGAAAAAACAAACAAACAAATAAACAAAACCAGAAACTGTCTGCACTAATTAATACTGAGAATAGGCAGAATACAAACACCAGCACACAGAAAGTGTGTAAACCAATACCTCTTCTTTTTCTTCTCCTTTTTCCAACTGGTGTTCATGTCCTGAATTGGACTTCTTCCAGTGTAAGCCATCAAGATCAAGATCTGCATTCCCATGCTCAAATGGGTTAACTTTGTGCGTGTCAGGTTTTCAGTGGTCTCCCTGCTGCATTAACTTAAGCCATCCCATTCCGATTTCGGAGGAAGTCAAGGGAGAACATTATTTGGAAGATTTTCTGGGGGAAAATGGTAGGAAAATGGGCCCAAAAGGGAGAAAAATAGATAGATAGTAATAAAAGGAAAATGCAGTCAAAGAAAGATAGATTACCATATTTTTCGGACTATAAGGCGATACTTTTTTCATAGACTCAGACCCCTGCACCTTGTAATGTGACTAATAAAATAGTAAGAAAATATAGTAACAAAATCTGAAATCTGGGTAAAATTTGGGGTGTGCGCCTTATACAAGGGTGCGCCTTATAGTTATACTTAGAGTCAGCAAAATACGGTAGAGGAAGTTGCTAGCACAGAACTTCTTGGAGGAGGGGGAACTATTTGTAATGAAAGTGAAAGATCCCCCCTGTATCCCCATGGGGGAAAATACCTCTTCAACTTTAGACAAACGGTATTAAATGGAGATTTGTTTGGTAATACTGTAGCAATAGATTTGTATTTTAAATGAAGAAAAAAGCATCTGTTTGATATTGTTAACAATGTACTTACTGGCTTGTATTAATTTTAACTGAAGTTTCATTTTGTACTTATGATTGCTATAAGTATAAGTAGTTGTATATAAAAAAAACAATTTTCACTGGTTGCATTTGACAAAACTGATGTCAATTTAAATTGTGATGCACATATATTATAATAAATTTTATTTTATCCCTTTTGAATAACTCAGCCTGTGTGTTTCCAGTTTTTGTCTCACAGAGTTTTTGGGCAAGAAGAGATTTGTGCCATGTCCCCTGTGCAAACAGCCCATTACGAAAAGGTACCGTAATAATGTGCAAACTACCTCTGTCTCTCTGTCTCTGTCTCTCTCTCTCATACACACACACACACACACACACACACACACACACACACACACACACACACACATATGCCGCATGTGCTATCTCTCTCTCTCTGATATCATACACACTATGATATTGGGTCCCTGGAATAACGTGGAGAATACAGTTCGTCCTAACGTGAAAAAAGTGCGAAATTGGCCTAAGGTGGAAAGAAAAATTGCGTCTTGTACATTTCGTCCTAACGTGAGTTTTTGGGCCTAATGTGGCAAAACTCCTCTTCGGCCTAATCTGGAATGTACATTTCGTCCTATTGTGGAATGTCCCCTTGGACCTAACATGGAAAACTCCACGTTTGCATACGCATGCATATGTGTGTGCGCGCATGTGTGTTTGTGTGTGCGTGCGGATGCCCCACAAGAGCATATTTACTTTCACCACGAACACGCATTAAGTCTTATTAAAACTACATCCAGTAAGTTTCGCAGCTGAAATGGCCGACGATCAAAACAAAACTCAGCTGTTTTTTTGTTTGGGAATATTGCAACTTTCTTTCATAAAAAGTAATCAGTTTTGGACAATGTAGTAATTATATAGGTCCCAGGAATAACGTGGAAAGTACAAATTGTCCTAATGTGGAAAAGGAGACTATTACTGTTCAATTTGTTGCTGACTGTTTATGGCAATCTTTAACAGCTTTGAAACAAAGTTGATTTCTGTAAAGCCTGGACATTGTCCTATCTATTTCTCGTCTCAGGACACTCAGTACATCACTGTAACACCATCTCACTGTGGTGACTTGTTTCAGGAGCCTACAGGAGAAAGGAGAACTGAACAACATTGTGGGCGCTCTCGACAACCTGATTACAGCTTTCCAGCAAGACAGCGGTGTCACGTGTAAGACCTCTCAAGTTTAATTCAATTTGTTGTCTATAGTCGGTGTTAATTGTATCTTCTTCTTCTTCTTCTTCTTCTGCGTTCCCGGCCCATATGTCCATAATGTGTTTGGTTATCAGTTTCCACTGGTCTCCCCGCTGCGTACAGCTGACACACTCCGATTTCGGAGGAGCTGAAAGGAGAAAAATTATTTTGAAGATTTTTTTGAAAAAAGGCAGGAGAATGGGCCAAACAAAGGGAAAAAGACAGTCAAAGAGAGTGGCAGATCAGAGGAAGTTACAAGCACAGAACTTCCAGAAGGTGGGGGAACTATTTTTTACGAAAGACACCCCCCAGGATATCCCCCTGGGGAGAGACTCGTGGAGGGGGTGGGGTCGTCCAGCTCTCCGTATGGAGGCACGAGGCATCCACCCACTGCCCCGGTATCTTCAAAACCAGGGTGTCGGAATCTGTACGTGAAATATGTGTACATTTTTAGGGGGTCGCCTGGGTACTTTAGGGCGTCTCTCTTGATCATTTTTGAAGTAAAAAATGGGGCAGTGGGTGGATGCCTCGTGCCTCCATATGGGGAGCTGTACGACCCCACCTCCTCCACGAGTCTCTCCCTGGGGGGGATACCGGGGTGGGGGATGGAGTGTGTCTTTCATAAAAGTAGTTCACCTATCTTCTGGAAGTTCTGTGCTTGTAACTTCCTCTAATTCCACTCTCTTTGACTCTGCCTTTTCCATTTGCTTGCTATCTTTCTGACTTTAAAAAAAAAATCTTCTGATTAATTTTTTTCCTTTGAGCTCCTCCAAAATCGGAATGTGTCGGCTGTGAGAGAGCAGTGCAAACTGAAAACGGGACACATACGTACCTTACCCATTATGGCCATATGGCCTGGGAACGCAGAAGAAGAAGAAGAAGAAGTTTAAAGAAAAAAGCATCAGGTGAAAATTTGTTGTAGTGACACACTGTGCATCAGATGGGTGTTTTGAGCGTCCGTCTGTCTCTTTTATTGAACTCTCAAGTTATGTAGCTGTAGGTATTGATATGTGTTGGGGTCAGTGTTCATAATTGTGCTACTTTGATCCTTTTCTTAAATTTTAATCAACTGGATATTATATTTTAAAGAGGCACCCTGACAGATGAGTTTTTGTAAGAAACACGTCGAGATCACCAGGAAAACACCCTTTACAGAGATTGCAACACTCACTTTGCTCTGGCTTCCTGGAAATCAAACCGTCAAATTGGCGATTCCTCCTTGGTGGAGGTGCTGGAAGTAAAATTCTTTCACCCAAAGAGAAGGCGTGTGCTGTCTCTTTTCTAATTGCTGCTAAATCGTTTGCACAAAAATTTCGCAATATTATTTTTATTATTTTAAAATGTTATGCAGTTTATCTAAAGGAGTTTCGCTCACAACAAAGGAAATAGCTCCAATCTTTTTTTTTACTGCACTACAAAAAAAGAAAACGCTTCAACCACAATGAGTGACCTCCACCCACCCCGTCCAAAATGGCTACTCTTTTCGGCATCTCCGTCAAGGAGGAATCGCCGTTTTGACGGCTTAATTTTCTAGGAAACCAAAGCAATGTGAGTGTTCTGATCCTTGAAAATGCTGTCTTTCTGGTGATCTCAACGTGTTTCTTGCAAAAACTCATCCGTCAGGGTCCACCTTTAAAGAATTTTTTTTTTTTTACCTTAGTTTGCATTTTACATATCATATGTATTAGTTTTATTACAATTTCCTGTGTATGCCTACAGATTCTCCTCCCGGAGGACCTCAGACTTTCTTCCCCTGCACACCTGACACCATCAACAATCACCAGGTATGAACGACGCCTTGATGAACTGTGTAGGCATTTTGTGAACGATTGCTATCATGTACACATGTCAGTTTCAACAGCAAAGCTGACAATCACCAGGTATGAACAACGCCTTGATGTACTGTGTAGGCATTTTGTGAACGATTGCTATCATGTACACTTGTCAGTTTCAACAGCAAAGCAGACAATCACCAGGTATGAACAACACCATGGTAAACAGAGCTGATCATCTGGGCAGCAAGTCTTCTACACAAGTCTACTGTTTAGTTGGAAACCCCCCATGTCATAAGCGTCATAATCATCTAATTGTTGATGGAGGACGCTATATGCAAGAAGAAGAAGAGAATAAAGCTAGGCATTTTGTGAACAGTTCCTATCGTGCACATCTGACAACAACAAACCTGGCAATCACCTGGCATGAGCGACGCATTCATAAACCGTGTTGTTGTTTTGCAAAACGATTGCTACTTAGTAAAGCTGCAGAAGATTCAGATTAAAATCTCGAAACTTGCATTTATTGCCTACCAAATTCAGGAATTCAATCATTTTACCGCTCTGCCTTTTATTTATTCATTCCTTTTTCGTTTCTTTCTTTCAACCTTCACATGCTAATGAAGTCTAAATATGACATTACAATACATTATGTGTTAATGTTTCAGTCGTCCATTTCACTGGTTCGCGGGGTAATCAAAAGCGGTCACACACGTAATGCTCTCATCCCTAGCTGATGCATTTGTACCATAGTGTTCAAGTGCTTCGGCTGTTGGGATGATCCCTGGAGTCTTTTAGCCAGGGTACATAAATAAACAAACAAACATAGTGATAGTTGTCATTATTCTCTCTCTATCATGTCTTGATGGCAGACGAAAGGCAAGAGAAATGTGCGTCGCAGCAGTAGACCCTCGAAACAGACAGCTGACGACACCCTGTCCGTTGAGCCTGACGTGGATAGCTCTTTCGTGTCAGAGGAAGGAGTGGCTGGACCTAGTACTTCCTGGTAATGTCAATTTCTGTGTTTCATTACTCTTATGCAGCTTTTTTTTTTAAAGCTTTTTTTGGTGTTTCCTGGTATGGCAGTACCTCCAGGATCGACCCATAATCTTTACTTATATACATGTCCCATATCTGTTCCAGGTCGGAGGACGTTAAACGCATTTTCTTCTTCAATTTCTGTGTTTTCCTGACTTATTATTTTTCTTTTGTCCTCAGAAGCAAAATCTGTGTATCGATGCGACTTTTAGTTTTGCAAGTGTCCCCCTTTGACATTCTTTTCCCTGGTGTTAAACAGAATGAAAAATTGGTGACTGATGGGGACATTTTGTTGTTGACATTTTCAGTTTCTTTATGAAAGCTAGATCAGTTGTAAATTTGTACGGATTGCTTTTATAGATTGGCATGATCTATGCACACAACATGTTTTTGATTTACGTTTGCTTTTTCTTATTAATGTTAATGTACTTTTTCAATGTAGACTCCAGTAATCAAAATTTAGCAAAGATAGGGTATTCTTTTTTTTTTCCTTTTCTATTTCAGTGTGATGAACATCAGCAATCGAAATTCAGCGCGAAAAAGGAAAACCACTTCAGCCGCAGACAAGGCAAGCTGCTCACCTCAGCGTGTATCGGCGACCGAGCAACCAGACCAGCCCAGAGGCAGACCACGATCCAAACGCAGAACGACAGCAACGACAACAACAACAACAACAAACGCCAGCAGCGGTCACAGTAACACTCAGCTCATACATTACCTGGATGAGAGCTCCTGCGGTCTGCTGCGGAGGGAAAACCAGCAGGAATGTGTCCCTGAGAAACAAATTCCGCAGAAGAGTGGCGGAAATGCGCACAACTCTCATCGCCGTCTTGCTGAAGATGAGGGAGTCGCGAGACCCAAGGCTGAGAACGGGGCTGAGGGAAGCGAGGCAACCAGAGCTGCTCAAGAAACAACGGATGTGGAGAGAAAGAAAACCGCGACGAAGGATGAAGAACCACGGGAGTCTGAGGCAGTCAGACCCGGCGATGAAATGGAGGTTGACGCCGAATCCTGGGCGGCTGACAGTCGGAGTACAAGCTGTAACGATGAAGGAGAAGCGATGAAGGAAGGGTGGAAGGAGAGCAGGGAGGAAGAAGTTCCCCAGCACGGCACTAGAAAGCGCGCAACGACCGTGGACTTCAGGGCTCAAAGCGGGGACAAGGAGAAGGCGACAGACCCCAGGGACGCTTGTTCAGGGAGGGAAAAGGTTGATGACCCTGAAAACACCAGCGCTGCTCACAGTTCGCAGGCTTCCAGCGAAGAAGGCAGCGCTTCCTACACCGGGCAGTTCCAACGACCATTGCCGCCGGTAGCCAAAACCTACAGCAGACGTTTTACCAGCAGGAGGAGCGCAGGGAAGAAAGTGGAGGACTGGGTCGCCTGTTTGCCTTCTGACCTTCACCCTTCAGGTCACCAGCACGCAGATCAAAGGCAGCGTGTGGAACCTGAGGCAGAGACGGTGCAGGATCAGGCTGGAAAAGATCGCCCCAGCAAATCAATCCAACAAGGGAAAGGCGCTGTGCAGAATCAGGCTGGAAAAGATCGCCCCAGCAAATCAGTCCAACAAGGGAAAGGCGCTGTGCAGAATCAGGCTGGAAAAGATCGCCCCAGCAATTCAGTCCAACAAGGGAAAGGCACTGCGCACAATGACGATGCGATCATTGTAGATTGTGGCGTTACAGAAAAGGAGAACGACAATGAAAAGGGCGCTGTAGAACATGGTTCCAATCAGGAATCCGGACCCCAGGCGTCCGTCTCGGGTGTGTCAGAGACGCACGATGAAGAGCTGATGCCGACTCCGCCTGTCAGAAGGAAGCGCATCTTCAAGAGGAGAAATGACCGGGAGCTCCAGTCACCCCCACGCAGCACGCTGCAAGAGGTGCAGGAGAGCTCCCCGCCGGCTGACCCCTACACCTTCGTTGTGGGCCACACCCCGGTGGCCAAGTCCAAGAAAAGAGGGCGGCCCAGGTCCAAAGAGAAGGCGGGAAATGCGGCCGCCATCCAGCCGCTCAGTTTGAGCGCCAAGGAAAGGAAGACCGTGAGGTTCTCCGAGGCAAACGCAGACACGCCCAACATCGGGTCCTTGACTGAAGAGAAGCTGAAGGAACCGACACGGGCAAGCAGCACCCTCACTGTGACAGACCAACCCTGCAGCTCCGAGAATCCGCAGGATTTGCTGTCTGTCGAAACGCTCGCGTTTGAAAGCGTAGATGATGACTCCGCTACACCTTTCCTAAAGCCTGCTGTCAGATCAAGACGGAGTAAAACACAGAGCGCTGGAAAAAGTTCTGATGGTAGGAGTAAAGATGTTTCTCGGCTGAAGAGCACTCGGAGAAAGACCACGCAGAAGGAAGATAATGGTGAAACGGAGAGATTACGTGAGGAGCAGGCGAAGCAGCTGGCATCCTGGATCGGTCAGGCTGAGGATTATGATCTGTTGTTCAGCACGCAAGAAGCTCAAGCCTGTATGGATAAGGAAGAAAGACAGGAGAAAATTGGTGGAGATGATGACGCTGTTGGCAATGATGACGACATAGCCATTGCTCTGAGGGAGGAGGATGAAAACAGCGATGATGATGGTGTGTGTCTCATTGGCCCGATAGCTGATGAAAGACCTCCGACAACGGAGAAAATGTCTACACAAAGTGGAAGCTTTAACAAGGTTGCAGCAAACTTTAGATCAGAGCAGAATGCCACAGAAGGCAATGCCAACATGCGTGGAAGGAATTCAGCTGAATTGAAACAGACTACCGGAAAAGATACATCACCAACCAGCAAAGGAACGTCCATGTCTGAAACCAATCAAAGCAAGGTTTCAAATGTTCAAGAGAGGAAGACTCTTGAAAGTTCACCTTGTGGTGTTAGCTCTTCGTCTAAATTGTCAGAATCCAGAAAACAGTCGGACGTTGTTCCGGAGACCCAACTGTCTACAATGGAATCTCCAGCCCTCTCCGGTATTGTCCTACCCTCTCCAGCAGTTGGAGCGGCCTTTCCTAAGTTCAGCATGCCCATCATCCAAACCGCTCGACAAACACGATGGCGTAAGCAAGGCCAGGCTCAACCTCGGAAAGGAGTTGAAGACGACCTTCCTGAGCAGAACACTGTGCACAGCTTCAACGCACACCATGGGAAACAAGATGCCCCAGTTGTGCCAGCATCCGCTGGAAGTTCCGTTTCGAGGCTTCGTGATAAAAACATGGCAGAAGACGGCCCAAAGCACACTTTGAGCGCGTTGAGTCAGCCCCACGCTTCTCCATCGATGGTTGAGCAGTCAAACAACGAGTTGCCTTCCCCGTCTTCCGCGAAAATGGCCGACAGCAGCTTGATTAGACGAACAAGGAAGGGCGCCACAGATTCATCAGCTTCCCCTCGAGAATCTCCACCCAGCTCGACCGGTCGGCTTAGACGACGGAAGAAAGGTTCCAGCGGTCAGTCGCCTTTGGTGACGGCCATTCCCTCCTCCTTCACTGAAGAGTCCAACTCTCATGTCACTTGCATTCCGGCAAGCGTCCCAGACCAGCAAGAACAGCCCAGCAAAGATGGGGTTAAGGAGTCTGTGCCTCAGCCGTCAGTGTCACGTATGGATTCTGATGAAAGGGGAGATAAGCGTGAAACGGTGACAGCTGCCAGTCTGTTTTCAAACACAGATGATGCAGAAAAGACTGGAAAAGGGGGAGATAAACGTGAAATGGCTACAGCTGCCAGTCTGATTTCAAACACAGATGGAACAGGAATGGCTGGAGAAAAGAAGAGCCCCAAGACTGGAAACGTCGCCTCTACAATACAGAACACGGGTGAGTTTTGTTTTATGTTTGTGTTTTGATGTCTGAAAAGAAAATTTGAGGTAAAGCTGAGATAGAATTGATGTAAAGGTCAGGGAGTTGTTTTAAAATAGCTTGCTCATGTTTTTGTTTTGCTTTGATTGCTTCTTAATCTTAGAGGAGTGTGTTTGCGTTGTGCATGCGTGAGTGTGTGTTGTGTGTTTGTGTGTGTTCATTTACATGTATTATTGAATGTGTTAAAATATACATATATTGATATATTAAAAGACATATAGCATTTTCTTGCACAAATTGCATGCATAATAAAATTATGTTCACACTCATACTTCATTTTTATATTCAAGCACATTTGAGCACAGTTAAGACCTGTATGTTATGAATATACTTGAGCATTGTGAAGACTTGTTAATAAACACCTAGTTTCTATTAGCTATGATCTTTCATTTCCCTTATCATTCCACCCAGTGGTGAGAACCATGACTATCCTAAACGCTAGCTTCATTGTCAACTACAAGAGTTGAATCGCCAACAGATGCGAAATTCATGGGTGCTACTCTTTCACTGATTTCAGTATGTTTAATTTTACCAGAAACTGAACTTCAGGTGGTTTTTTAATTCATCCAAAAACAAAGCGATTTGGGGCATTTTTAACTTGGTTGTTTCTATCTTGGAAGTTTACAAAGGCAATGTAATAATTTACAAGGCTTATCAGACTCAAACTGTCTCTGTCTATCATTTTAACTGTCTTATCTCGTTATATCTCTCTCTTAAGTTGCCCCCCCTGAATCGTCTGACAAGGCTCTGCCCCTGTACCCTGCCGGGGCCATGGGTCCCTGAACCCTTGCCTTTCAGGTTTTTTTTTCATTTTGGGGAGTTGCACCCATGGACATTGGCCCAAAGCAAGAGCACTAGTAATGTGTGGTGCAGCGATGACTGCTAACAGGCATGGTAGACCTCAGCGAATCGCGGAAAACCCGCAAAAGTGAAAATTTGACCCCCCTCAAAAAAAGCTGGGGGTAAAAATTCACTCGGGTGCCTAAAAATTACGTGCGTTAAAACCTATGCAATCGCTTCGCGGAACCGGATGTTAATGACTGAACAAGCAATTTCCCGCTGAAGTTAGCAGTCGTGCGCGGCCTAGCCTAGCTCACGCTATATGTTTCCAGATTTGTGATCCTAGTGCTTCTTTTTCTTCTTCTTCTTCATTTTGACGCTCAACTTCATCATTTTAGTTTGTCGACATCTTTCAAATGAAATGCAGAATCGGTTGGATCTTCTGCGAAACTCACTTTGCCCCCACATTGGTCTCATGGGTCTGCCTGGCTAAACAGCGGGTGCATGTTCTGTGTATTGTGCAGCCAAAAATGACACAGAGGGAGAAAGCGACAGTTCCTCCACTGAAGACCTGGAGGTGGATCCCTCTGACCACGAATTCGAAGAAGCTGATATGAGTGAGTGGAACTTTGAAGGGGAAATTAGCTAATTCAAGTCGTTCTGGCCATAGATAGCTGTCAGTTTTATGCATTTGCTTCAAGGGATGTACATCTGTGCACACACCATACCTTGGTCACTTCTAAGTTTGCCTCGTTCCCTTAGACCACAATTGTGCCTCTGACTTTGCTTTTGTAGTGGTTTGTTGTGGGGAACCAATCGGTGTAGAGAGTTTTTCTATGTAATGTCTATAATGACAAACCTCTATTTTAAGACTTCCAAAATGTCCGGAAAAATCGGTCGTAGATTGGAGGGGTTGTATGACGGAGGTTTTCACTGGCAGCCGTAGAAAGAAAAAGTTCAGCACAGTTCATACTCTCTTCTTCATGACATATTAAAACTGGATTTGGGTCTTTCCAACTCCATAGGATTGTGCAATCGATGTATTACAGTTTCACTTCGCCGACTTCTGTTAATCACCTCCACTCTCGTCCAAAGTCAGTGGTTTTCTTTTTCAAAGTCAGTGGTTTTCGTGCTTTTCCTACGCTTTCCGCCATCTTTTCTACAACAAGGGAAGCGACTCCGCTTTCAGGCCCTTGACCGTGGTTGTTTCCCTTTGCTTGAAGTCTATGCAGACGACAGCAACGGTCGTAAAAACCAACAAAATGGCAGTCGTAAGTCACGTTTTAGAGGAAGTCGTTTAAGAGAGGTCGTTTACATAGTAAAATGCATCCGTGCCAACAAATCCGGTCTCAAATGAGAGGTGGTCGCTTAACAGAGGGTCGTAAAATAGGGGTTTGTCTGTATAAAAAAGTCTGATCTACCACTTCCCTATGTCTAAACCTGAAGTAAAAAACCCTAATCTTCTTTCATTTCTCCTTTTGTTTATGTATGTTTTGTTTGTGTCTGGCTGGAGTGATTTGTGATTTTTTTTAATAATTCAAAATCGTTTGATGCGAACGTGTTAAGAGTTCATAGCTCCTTAGGCTGTGTGCACATAAGATATGCACGCACATTCATTCCGTTCAGAAACCCACCCGCAATCCGCCCCCCAAAAAATCTGGAAGTAAGAAATATGGAGAACATACTCGCAGAAACCCATACGTGACCCAGCACCACGAAAGGGACATTAAGTCGTTGGGCTAGTTTGTCACAACAGGCTTGCAAAGTCAAAAATATCATTTTGTTAAAATGGATAAGGATGCAATACTGGCAAACCATTATATGTTCAACATTTTTTATAGTGTGTGTTTATGTTTGTGTGTGTGTTTTCAGCATTGCAGCCGGAAGAGATACAAGAAAGGCTTTCAGCAAGACAAGACACGCAGACTGGCGATATTTCTTCTCACAAGGGAGCTATGCAACTCTCCAGTATAAAGAAACCAACTCTTCTGATTGAACCAAAGGAGAGAGAGAATAAACAGCAGACAGAGGAAAGGAAAACCGCTTGTGGTGATGAACCACACGACGACAGAACAGTTCATGTCAGTGTGGGATCGGCTGAAACACAACCCCCCCAGAGCCTGTCCTCACTCACGCACATCCCAGAAACTTTGGACACGGCACAGTCTGGCGGCGAAGCACAAACAACACTCGGCAGCTGCGAGACACAGGACTGGAGCAAGGATGAGCAAAGCGAGGGGCAAGGTTCTCCCAAAGCCAGCCACACTTCGGCGAAAAGGTCGCCTTTGCCGCCTGTTTGTTCCACACAGCAGGGGCCCCGTGACCCATCCTCACAGCCGTCCTCCACATCTGTGGTGGTCATTTCCAGCGATGACCAGACCTCGGCCACGCCCAGCCAGTCCATCCTGCAACCCGTAGGGGGTTTGACACAGTCTGCCGTCGTTGTGGATGAGAAGAGAGAGCAGCAAAGCGGATCGACCTCCCCTAGCCGATCTGTATTGAAACCTCTATCAGATGGGAAACGGGGTAGGAAAGGTTTAGCTAAAGCGATTGAGGAGCGTTCTGAATCAACCTCCCCTAGCCAGTCTGTCTTGAAACCTCTAGCAGATGGGAAACAGGGTAGGAAAGGTTTAGCTAAAGCGATTGAGGAGCGTTCTGAATCAACCTCCCCTAGCCGGTCTGTCTTGAAACCTCTAGCAGATGGGAAACAGGGTAGGAAAGGTTTAGCTAAAGCGATTGAGGAGCATTCTGAAACAACCTCCCCTAGCCAGTCCATCTTAAGACCTTATGTCACGGAGAAGAATGTGACCGGATGTAGTCTGCAGCAGGTTAAATCGAGCTTGCCAAGCCAGCGTCTCTTACAATCCAACGGAAGAGAAAAAGAACCAGAGCCTGAGAGTGAAAATCCTTCCTCCATCGATGTGATGGAGGAGAGTCTCCCCCAGTTTGCCGTGTCCCCCTCCCCCAGCCAGTCTCTCCTGCTTCCCCTCACAAAGGGGAGACAGTCAGGGCGTGGAGGTGCTACGAATCCCAGTGAAGAGAGTGTGCAGCAGCGTGAGTCGGCCTCCCCCAGCCAGTCTCTCCTGCAGCCCCTCACAAATGGGAGACAGTCTGAGTCAGTGCGTGGAGGTGCTGCGAATCCCAGTCAAGAGAGTGTGCAGCAGCGTGAGTCGGCCTCCCTCAGTGAGTGCCTGTTTCCCACCGTAGAAGACGAGCTCCCTGTCAGCGTGAACGGTGCCAGTCGTTCAGAGGGCAAGCCTGGTAGTTTGAAACCACTGGCTGGGAACCAGACTCCCACTGACCAAAGGTGTACTCTTATCAATCGGTCAACACAAGATCGTGCAGTCAAAGCAGCAGGCCCTGACTGTATCTCCCATTTAGCGGTGTCGGAGAACACGGGTGAACCGTCCATTGACTGTGAAGATCAGGCGTGTACGAAAGATGTTGGCGCACAGCCCCAGCTGCTGGTAGAAGACACCCCAGTCTGTGACACAGCAGCAGACCAGAGCTTGCCTCTTACCTCTCAGCAAGTGGTCTTGGACTCGGCGACGCTGCAAAGAGAACCCAACGTATCGGAAACGCTCCCTGAAACCCAAATCAGCTCAGCAATGGACAACTCTACCATTGTTTGTTTAAAATCCCCCAAACTTTCTGTCTGTGGTGATACATGCCCTGGCTCAGTGTCGTCCCAGACAGCTGACAGTGAGCATGTGAGCAACCCCCCGGTTGGTTCGTCTCCGTCAATGACGTTGGCGAAGAAGAGAAAGCTCAGTGAGGAAGATTGTACAAGTCGGACGTTGAGGGCCACTGGCTGCCGGCCCCCTCCAACACCGCAGCCCCTGCTGTTCAAATCCCCGTGCAGCGCCTCGGACAAAGTGGTCAGCAGCGCCCCTCCCCTCCGCACCACCTCCCTACCCTCTGACAGTGACGACCAGAGCGACGACACCGTTGTCATCATCAGAAGAACCAAGCGCAAGTGCTTTTCCCTGGATGGCAGCCCCCTGAAAGGCAGAGCGGCCCAGTGTGTGAAGAGAGGCCGGTACTGCGGAAAGCAGAAGAAGCTGACCCGAGATTTTGATAAGGAAAGCGACAAGAATCGTGGTGTGAACGAACAGCAGCTTCCTGAGCTCAACACTCAAGCAGAACAGGAGAAAAGTGAAGAAATCCAGGATTCAGTTTCATCATCAAAACATGGAAACAGGTTCAGCGGAGCTAATTGGAGCATCAGCTACGAGAACGAGGCAGATAATATGGAGAGCAGCAAACCAGAAAGCGTGACAAAGTCGCTGAGTGAGAAGAGCGGCGACAGCAGTGAGCCTAGCGGGAGGCCAAAGACTTCCCCAGCCTTCCCCAGGAAAAAGACAGTGCGCGGGCTGGCCCGACAGAAGATGTCGCCGGCTGATCGTCCGGGTGAAAACAGCCACAGAAATGTCACGCCTGGGAGGCAAGCCGCAAGCCCTATGAACAAACCAGAACGGCAAATCACATCAGACGTGCCTTCGTCAGAAGTGAATCTATTGGATTCCCTGACGCCCAGGAGAGCATGGCGAAATGCCAACCAGCGTGAGGTCCTTGTTCACGTTTCGGACGACGACGACCCAATGGAAATTGATGACGTGAGCGTTACTGCAGACTCGGGGAAAATTAACCTCCTGAATGCAGGCCGCCAGAACAAAGCGAGAGTTAGTGATCGTGCATGTGGCAGATCAGGAGAAATGGTGTTGGCTGAAGAGAATCCAGCAGAAGGGCCTACTGGGAGTGCAGATACGCCTATCGTCGTCACCCAGACCTCGGATAAAAGCCAGACTCACACTGCACACTGTGACATCCGGACCTCGTTACCAGCACCCGCCAACGATGACGACAATGATGATGCCACTGTTCCTCCGCCCAGCTTCGACCTCAGGTTTGACGAAGACGAGGACAACGATGATGACGAAGAAGAAGCGGAAAGACTGAACTTTAGAAAAATTTTGTTTTCGAAGCGAAACGCCCAGAGCACTTATGTGGAAGAAGATGGACCGAGCGATGCGAAAGGCGCTGCTGCTGCCATCACTGTGGATGAAGCCAGAGAAGAGAGTGAGAAGCAGGGTCGAGGCACGATTGAAGGGGAAACAGAAGGAAACTGTGAGGCAGATTCTGCTAAACAGCTGGACAGGAATGAAGCGGCAGAAGGTGTGTGTGATGGGGAACGAGAGATAAGGACCTCGGGGGGGTCTGGGAAACCCCCGTCATCATCTGAGGAGGAGGAAACAGTGATAAGGATCTCCGGAGGGTCGGGGAAACCCCCATCATCGTCTGAGGAGGAGGAAGTAGTGGTGAAGAAGAAGAAAAAGCCTGCCGTCATTGACAGTGACTCTGATGCTGCATCCGATCATGGTGAGAATAATTGTGTGTGTGAGAGAGAGAGAGAGAGTGTGTGTTGTCTGTGTGTTTGTGTCACTGTGTTTGAGAGACTTTTTTGGTGTGTGCATACAAGTGCGTGCGTGTGCCATTGTGGGGTTTGGAAACTCCTGAACTTTATTATAGATTCATTTTCCGAAGTCGGAGTGTAGCTGCCCACGTGGTGGGGTAATCAAAAACGGTCACATGTAATGGTCTCATCCCTAGCTGGTGCATTTGTACCTTAGTGTTCAAGTGCTTCGAACGGCTGTTGGGGTGATCCCTGGAGTCTTTAAGCCAGGGTACAGCAACAACAACAAACAAACAACATTATAGATTTAACTTCCCCAAAAGACCTTTCTATAACAGAAATGTTTCTCTAATACATGATTTCTGAATATATATTCTATTTTAGCCATTTGTTCAGTGCAAGTCTTCCTGGACTAGAGTGGAGAGCAGAGACAGATTTCAGATGTGTTCTGGAAAGGCATTTGCATGAACATGTAAATTATAAAAAAAAATCAGGGCTTCCAGGGACCCCCATTTGGGGGTCTATGAAGTACTAAAATTCTAGAGGACCCTTTAAAAGAATGTCCCAGGGATGCACTAGAAAAAATATTTTTAGCATTAAGCTATGCCACTGGGACCCTCTATCCCGCCTCTACTAGGACCCTCTATGCTGTAGGTGAAGGAGTCCCTGGGAAACCTTGTTTTGCGGGACGATTGGGAGCCCTGATGGGTGCAACTTTTCCTGGTATACAAGGATTTCCTGTTTTTGAATTTTACCAGAAAACAAAATTCCTTTTTTTTTTTTAAATTCGTCTGTGTTTCTACTGTATTTTTCAAACACTTTAAAATAAGCATTTGTATAAGTTGTGGAAAAAAAGCTAACTAAAATACCTTCCTAAATCAGTTTTTGCTTCAGCTGCAGGGGGACATTACCCCTGGACCCTGGTCTTTCAGGTTTTTTCATTGTGTGTAGTTGCACCCACGAGCAAGCTAGCTTAACCCTCTTGCATTTATTCCGGCCCAAACCGCCCAGCCGGAAGTTGCCTCTGTGTATTCAAGCCGCCCAAAACCGCCCGTAGCTTGCCCCCACTCTGAGACCCCCTCTGATGGCATTTTTATCACGCACTAACTTCTGGCTTGTTCTACACACACTATGAACATAATGAAGAAGCTTCTCACCTGCAGTGACGTGATGGTAACTGTATGGCGCTCTGTGTGCTTCAAAAGACAGTTTTTCCCGAAAATGCGCGAAAGAATCTGAACACTAGAAGAAGTTTTGTATGTAACAAATGCGAATGCAAGAGGGTTAATGTTTTGCTTTGAGAGAGAAATTTGTTTAGATTTTTCTTATGTCCCCCCCCCCCCCCCCCTCCTAGAATAGGCGTTAATTACCATTCATTGTCCAACATGGGGGTTACGAACTTACAAACAGCACACTGACAACAGTGTGTCTGGCAGTGGGTGCATGCCTCATGCCTCCATTTGGGGAGCTGGACAACCCCACCCCCTCCACGAGTCTCTTCATGTAGGGACATCGTGGGGCCTTTTGTATTAATAATAGTTCCCCCGCCTTCTGGAAGTTCTGGGCTTGTAAATTCCTCAACTCTGTCCCTCTGTTTGATTCTGCCTTTTCCTTTTGCTTACCGTCATCTATCTTTCTGCCTTACTGGTCTATTGTCCTGCCTTCCCCCCCCCCAAAAAAAAAAAATCTTCCAAGTAATTTTCTCCTTTGAGCTCCTCCAAAATCAGAATGTGTCGGCTGAATGCAGCGGGGAGACCAGTGAAAACTGAAAACCGGACACATACATTCCTCACCCATTAAACTATTAAACGACATATGGCCTGGAAATGCAGAAGAAAAGAAGAATTACTCTTGCATTCATTGTCCAACTTTTCTAACAAAAGCAAACTGACTGCAGTGTATGCTGTGTGTTGTGTGTTGCTGTGTGCAGGTTCTGAGATGGACAGTGAGGCCAGTCTCCAGCTCAACTTCACCTCGTCCAGTGCTCTGTCCAGCCAGAGTGAGGTCATCACCACACAGGTAGGGTCTAACTTCACCTTGTCCAGTGCTTTGTCCAGTCTGAGGTCATCACCACACAGATAGGGTCTAACTTCACCTTGTCCAGTGCTCTGTCCAGTCAGTGAGGTCATCACCACACAGGTAGGGTCTCACTTCACCTTTTCCAGTGCTCTGTCCAGTCAGTGAGGTCATCACCACACAGGTAGGGTCTAACTTCACCTTGTCCAGTGCTCTGTCCAGTCAGTGAGGTCATCACCACACAGGTAGGGTCTAACTTCACCTTGTCCAGCTCTGTCCAGTCAGTGAGGTCATCACCACACAGGTAAGGTCACTTAACTTCACCTCGTCCAGTGCTCTGTCCAGTCAGTGAGGTCATCACCACACAGTTAGGGTCACTTAACTTCACCTCGTCCAGTGCTCTGTCCAGTCAGTGAGGTCATCACCACACAGGTAAGGTCACTTAACTTCACCTCGTCCAACTCTGTCCAGTCAGTGAGGTCATCACCACAGGTAGGGTCACTTAACTTCACCTCGTCCAGTGCTCTGTCCAGTCAGTGAGGTAATTACCACACAGGTAGGGTCACTTAACTTCACCTTGTCCAACTCTGTCCAGTCAGTGAGGTCATCACCACACAGGTAGGGTCACTTAACTTCACCTCGTCCAGTGCTCTGTCCAGTCAGTGAGGTCATCACCACACAGGTAGGGTCTAACTTCACCTCGTCCAGTGCTCTGTCCAGTCAGAGTGAGGTCATCACCACACAGGTAAGGTGTAACTTACCTCGTCCAGCGCTCTGTCCTGTCAGAGTGAGGTCATCACCACACAGGTAAGGTCTAACTTCACCTCGTCCAGTGCTCTGTCCAGTCAGAATGAGGTCATCACCACACAGGTAAGGTCTAACTTCACCTCGTCCAGCGCTCTGTCCAGTCAGTGAGGTCATCACCACACAGGTAGGGTCTAACTTCACCTCGTCCAGTGCTCTGTCCAGTCAGTGAGGTCATCACCACACAGGTAAGGTCACTTAACTTCACCTCGTCCAGTGCTCTGTCCAGTCAGTGAGGTCATCACCACACAGGTAAGGTCACTTAACTTCACCTCATCCAGTGCTCTGTCCAGTCAGTGAGGTCATCACTACACAGGTAAGGTCTAACTTCACCTCGTCCAGTGCTCTGTCCAGTCAGTGAGGTCATCACCACACAGGTAAGGTCACTTAACTTCACCTCGTCCAGTGCTCTGTCCAGTCAGTGAGGTCATCACCACACAGGTAAGGTCTAACTTCACCTCGTCCAGCGCTCTTTCCAGTCAGTGAGGTCATTCATTACCACACAGGTAGATTCAATAAAATGTGCCTCAGCCACAAAAATCTAGTGGGTAGAATGCCAAACTTGGGTGATTGCTGTGTTCCCAAGACTGCAGATCTTTGCCAACTTTTATTAATTCAAAGTACGCTGGGTATTTCTGTCTTTGTGTTAGCGTTTGTGCTTACTCTTTGAGCTTGACATTGGTTCAACCCAGGGCTCCCAGGGACCCCCATTTGGGGGTCTATGAAGCACTAAGATTCTCAATGACCCTCTAAAAGAATGTGCAGGGGGTCCCATCGGATGCACTAGAAAAATTCCTTTTAGCATTCGCAATGCCACTGGGACCCTCTATCCTGCCTCTAGAACCCTCTATGCTGTAAGTGAAGGAGTCCCTGGGACCCCTTGTTTTGCGGGACGATTGGGAGCCCTGTCAACCTGTCAAGGCTTTGAAGCTAAACAATAAACAGGTTGTAAAATGAGTAAATATCTGCATCAAGTATTGCTGTAGTAGCTCATGATCAGAAACATTGATGTCCACGGTGAAGGAAACATTCTAATACCCGGAATTGAGCCTACAAGTCATTCTTATTGATGAGTTGTTAATGAATTTGAGTCTAGAAATGGGAGCATTTCCATTGGCTCTTGATGCTGCAGCCAAGGGGATGAGTTTGTGTTCTTCTGCGTTCCCGGGCCATAAGGCCACAATGGTTACGTATGTGTCCCTTTTCCAGTTTTCACTGGTGTCCTTGCTTGCATTCAGCCGACGCATTCCGATTTCGGAGAAGCTCAAAGGAGAAAACTATATGGAAGATTTCTTTTCGAGAGAAAAAAGGCAGGAGAATGGGTAAGCAAAAAGTCAGAAAGATAGTAGATGACACAAAGCAAGGAAAAAAGGCAGAGTCAAAAAAGAGAGACAGATTAGAGGAAGTTACAAGCACAGACCTTCCAGAAGGTGGGGGAACTATTTGTACAGAAGACTTGGGGCAGTGGGTGGATGCCTCGTGCCTCCATACAGGGAGCTGTACGACCCCGCCCCCTCCATGAGTCTCCCTGTGGGGATACCGTTTTTTTTCTTCTCGTAAAAATAGTTCCCCCATCTCCTTGAAGTTCTGTGCTTATAACTTCCTCTAATCTGTCACTCTCTTTGACTCTGCCTTTTCCCTTTGTTTTCTATCATCTATCTTTCTGACTTAATGGCCCAATCTATTCTATCATGTTACCGTTTCACTACGAATGAGTTATCTCTTCCAATTTGGAGCTAATGCCAATTACCAAAGACCAAAAAAGTCTTAGTCTTCACAAGACTAACTTACTTCCCTTGGTCTGGTTTAGCAATACCACTGAGCTGCTGTGGATCCCCTTCCTGACGTCACTTCCGGGGAGCCAACTTTGAATCATAATAAAAAAAATTTCCAATTGGAGCTGCCATGTTCTTTTTTGCTCTGCAAATTTAATTCATTTTCAAGCTATTTTCCTTGCCATTCTACCTTCTTTGTGTTCCCTTTTGCCCCTTGGGTAACAGGTATTGTCAGTGTATAATTTTAATTTGATTTTTGGGATCGAATTTTGGTTAAAGTGAAATTATTTGATTGTTGTTTGACACCGGTTTTGTGCCCTCGTTGTTAACATGTCGGACATCGGTGTCACTTCTGTGCCTTCTGCTTCTACTTCGTCGTCGTCGTCTAAGCAGTCTAGGGATGAGAAAGGGAAGTTCCTTTCTACCCCTACCCCTAGTTCTAGTTCTAGTTCGAAGAAAGAGTCTAGTTCTAAGTCTAGGTCGTCTTCTTCTTCTTCGTCTTCGAAGAAGAAAGTGCCCCCCCCTCCCCCCCTCCTTCCCACTCATTCTTCTTCTAGTACTTCTGCTGTGTCGGAGCCGTCTGTGGAGCTGACGGAACATGTCATTTCTTTAGTAGATTCCTCTACTTTAGTCTCCGATATGCTGGCAGAATTACAGAACAAGGGTTTAGTTTTGGTCCCGTCCTCTTCTTTGGTTTCGATGTCAGGTGGTTCAATGAGGCCCACCACGACTAGGACAAATACAAAACTTGACTGTGACTCAGTACCATTGGATGAACCGCCAAGTTTGGCGGATGAGAACCTCAGAGACAGAGTGCCTTACCTTTCTCGAAGTTTTGACGGATTTGAAACGGCTGTTTCAACCTCTTACTCGACGGACCAACTGGCCAGTTTGGAGAGGAAGACCGGCATACCGATCTTCTCAATGGATGAAAATCTCGACGGACACTTCTCTGACCGTCGGGAACGGACACGGACGGACACGGTACCGGTCTACGACTCCCGTTCACGTGAGTGTGTGATTCCACGGATGGATTCTCCCAGAAACTGGCAAATTCGTAACTCTAGACCTGTAAGTCCGCCCGGTTTGTCCGGGAGCGGCAGCATGGCGCGGGGCTGGAAGAAGTCCGGTCATGTGCGGTCCCAAACCGGTACCCGTCATGGGGACTCCGGACACTTCTCTGACCGTCGGGAACGGACACGGACGGACACGGTACCGGTCTACGACTCCCGTTCACGTGAGTGTGTGATTCCACGGATGGATTCTCCCAGAAACTGGCAAATTCGTAACTCTAGACCTGTAAGTCCGCCCGGTTTGTCCGGGAGCGGCAGCATGGCGCGGGGCTGGAAGAAGTCCGGTCATGTGCGGTCCCAAACTGGTACCCGTCATGGGGACTCCGGCCGCCCGTGGGGCGAGGCAGATAACGGCTCCGTCATCCGTGAACCAATGAAACACGGTCACGTGACACTAGAAACTGCTACCCGTACCGGTAGCACCGTGCCCGTGGGCACTGTCGGCACGGACCGCATACGGACAACGTCCGTTGACCCGTCAGAACGAACTATGCTGTCACGGCGCAGAACAGTCTCTGCTACAGAGAGATTTTCAACGGATGAAACTCCGCATGGGCTTCCCTCTAGGAACTCTGGCCTGGGTCTACATGTTTCTCCTGTCGAAGATGATTTTCTTCCGCCTTACTCCGAGGATGACAGCGAATTTGACTCAGCAGTGAGAGACGAAGTTCGTCGGGTCATGCGCGAGAGATTTTCCGATCATCAACACCCTGGTGACGAAACAGATCAGGACGTTGATCGTTTCTCACGGGTGGAGCAGGGCAGCTTCTGTTCTGAGCCCCCTGTACAAGTGGAACCAGTTCCTTCTGCCGGGAACTACCAAGGATACTTGGATATTCTCCGTCCATACTGTCAGGACATCAAACCGATGCCTCTTTCTGAGTCGAATTCCAGCAAGGAACAGCCACAGTTTTTCGGAGACTTACAGGCTCCGAAAGAAGCAAGACTTGCTCTTCACACTTCGCCGTTTATTCGCCAAGAGCTTCGACGTGCTGACTCTATTCTCTGGACTCAGCCTCAGATTCTGACCGAGGAGGACGACGGTCCCCCTCCACGTCAACCGGACCCAATTCCTTCTCGTGCGGGGACATTCCTGAAGAAAGACTTCTTCCCCCCGTTTCAGCTATCCAGTACCTTTGTGCCTGTGCCTTCGCACTCGAGTGTGTCTCCTCTAGAGAAACAATCTCTGGATTTTAGGCCACAGAGAGGACAATCGACGACGGTCTCTTTCTCACAGTCCTCGTTTAACAACTTGGAAAGATCGTCTTACGCTGTTCTCCGAGCCGCTTCTCTCGCTACCTCCATGCTGCAGACTCTGTCCCAGATAGTGGGCTCCACCACAACGGCTAAACCAGAAGATTTCAGCCTGCTTGAGTCCATAGATGAACGTGCATTGGGTGTTTGTTTGGCTTCGCTCAACAAAGCAGTGAACTCGATTTCGTCAGTGGCTTCTAGCACCAGGGTTCAACTGGCTGCTACTTACAGAGACTCTGTGGTCCGGGCTTGTAAACTCCGACTGGACCTCGAAGAACGCTCCACGCTACGTTCCTGCCCGTCCCATCCTTCCGCCACCTTCCACCCGAACACGGTCAAGGACGTTCTGGAAGGCTCCAAGAAACGGAGGAACGATCTCTCTCAAGAACAGCTCATGATGTGGGCTCGTAAGGCTGCGAGTCAGAGTTTTGCCGCTCCTCAACCTAAGCGTGCACGCACAGAGTTCAAGCCAGCCAGTCACACTCCCTCCAGGATGATGTCTTCTAGGGGTCGTGTTTCTCGCTTCCCCTACAACCAGTCTTCAGGTCAGCGCCACCGTCCCGCTTTCCAGCCCACTCCCCCCTCTTCAGCCCGTGGTTCCTCGTTCTCAGGACGTGGATCGGCTGCTTCGGGTCCGCCCCGATTCAGCCGTACCGCGTTTCTCGGGGCGGAAACAGCCTTTTCTTTAAAGCCCGCTCGATCTGTGGAGGGTCCAGGTTTTTCGGCCGATACAAGCGTTGGTTCTCTGTGGGAATGCCTTCCTTCATGGGAACGTTTGGTCGAAAATACTTGGATCCTTCAGGTCGTGCGGGCAGGCTACAGGTTCCAGTTTACTCAGGAACCTCCCCTGTCCTCTCACCCAATCTCCTTCCCAGCACCCCAAGACCGGGCAAAATTCGAAGCTCTCGACAAAGAAGTCGCCTCTCTACAGCAGAAGGGAGCCATCATTCCAGTGGCCCCGGTGGACTCGGGGTTCTACTCTCGCCTGTTTGTAGTCCCCAAAAAGAACGGAGAGTTTCGCCCTGTCTTGGACCTTTCCCCTCTGAACAAGTACATCCGTACGGACAAGTTCAAGATGGAGACAGCCGCTTCCATCCGTCTGTCCATTCTTCAGAACGATTGGGCTACATCCATCGACCTGCGCGACGCATATTTCCATGTGGGCATTCACCCGTCGCGGCAGAAGTTCCTTCGCTTTGTCTGGAGGCAACAGACGTTCCAGTTTGTGGCCCTGCCCTTCGGCCTGTCGCCAGCCCCTTGGATTTTTACGAGAGTCACCAAGGAACTTGTGCGGATTGCCAGGGCACAATCCATCCGCCTTCGCGTCTACCTGGACGACTGGCTTCTACTGGCGTCCTCTCGCGCACTCTGCTTGAGTCAAACGGAAACCCTGGTTCAACTGTCCGCTTCTCTGGGGTTTCGTATCCACGACATCAAATCGGATCTGACTCCATCAACCTCTTTCAACTACCTGGGCATGTCTTTCAACACCGTCCAATTCACCGTTCGGCCGTCAGACAGCAGGATCCTAGCCCTCGTGGAGTCGGTCACTGCCCTCAGACAGAAAACCTCAGCTTCTGCCCGCCAGTTACTCCGTCTACTCGGGCTGATGGAATCAGTAGCGGACCTTCTTCCTCTGGCTCGGGTCCACAAACGGCCACTGCAACGCTTGCTGGCTCAGAGAAAGATCTCTCGCCTTCAGCTGGAACACCAAGTGGTGCTAGGGGACTGGTTTCTAGAGGCAACCGAACAGTGGACAGACCGTGCCTGGGTCAACCAAACGGTTCCTATCAGACCTCTTCAGCAACAACTGTTCCTTCACACGGACGCTTCCAAAACTGGTTGGGGTGCACACCTCGACGACAGGGAGGCTTCAGGCAAGTGGACTCTCGCAGAGACACTCTTTCACATCAATCTGCTGGAATTGGAAGCGGTGGCGAGGGCCCTCAAGTCGTTTGCAGTTTGTCTCACCGGCAAGTGGGTCACCGTTTGCGGCGACAATACGACAGCCCTGTCTTACCTGCGCCGTCAAGGTGGAACACGATCGCCTGCTCTCTCGAGAAAAACGGAGGAGATCCTTCTGTGGGCTCAAGCCAAACAAATCTCCCTGTCGGTGGAGTACGTCCCGGGAAAACTGAACGTTTTAGCGGACCAGCTCAGCAGAAAGGGCCAGATCCTACCCACGGAATGGACTATTGCATATCAGTCTCTCCTCCCACTGTGGTCCCTCTGGGGGAAACCGCACGTGGACCTGTTCGCCACGAGGTTCAACTGCAGGCTGCCGGTCT
Organism: Phymorhynchus buccinoides; assembly: GCA_017654935.2. Classification (NCBI taxonomy): domain Eukaryota; kingdom Metazoa; phylum Mollusca; class Gastropoda; order Neogastropoda; family Raphitomidae; genus Phymorhynchus; species Phymorhynchus buccinoides. Next base: position 17,095,080 of record CM065683.1, on the reverse strand, counting down.
ACGTATCACCTATGAGGGACCCTCAGGCACTAGCGCGCAACGCCTTCTCGATGCCCTGGACAGGAATGTCGGTGTATGCATACCCTCCAACGTCTCTCCTACCCAAGGTACTCGAGAAATACAGCCGCGATCTACCCCGGCTGATCATCATCGCCCCATTCTGGGAGACCAGCCCTTGGTTCCCGGAGCTCACCAGCCTCTCACACGTTCCAAGCGTCCCTCTTCGTCTCACAAAAGACACTCTGCTTCAGCCACGCACGGGAGTCGGCCACGCCAACCCCCAACTGTTTCAGCTGACCGCATGGCTACTATGCGGTCAGGCCTGCGAGCACGCGGACTCTCAGAACAAACTGTAGACTTAGTACTCAAGGCGAGACGACAGAGTACTAACAAACTATATGACATACGGTGGGCCTCATGGTATGGTTTCTGTTTGTCCCATGGCATTTCTCCGTTAGATCCTTCCGGTCCGGAGTTTACTCAGTTTTTGGCTCACCTCCACCAGAACCGCGGCTTATCCGCTCAGACGTTAAATGGATACAAGGCTTCTGTTGTGCATACTATAACGGTAGCTACGGGCAAGAGAAATCCTTCTTTTTCCTTAGCTATTGAACTTTCACATCTGATTGATGCAGTCCGCAACAAGTCTGTGTCCTCGGGCGTTCGCCTTCCTCTGTGGGATTTGTTCGTTGTTCTGTCTTTTCTTCGGGATCAATGTGAACCTTTAGCATCGTTGTCTTTCAAGTTGATGACAAATACATGAAAGACATTTCGAAATCCATCATTTCTAGGTGGCTGATAGATGCTATAAAATTAGCATACTCAAACGCTGACAAATCCTTGCCCCAAAACCCCCTGAGAGCCCATGAAATTCGGGCTATCAGCTCCTCCTTGGCCATGATCAAGGGTGTGGCCTTATCCAGCGTCTTGGAGGCCGCCTACTGGAAGTCAGAGACCACGTTCTTGAACTTCTATCTGCGACATTTCTCCGCCAGGAGACAAAATGATACCTACGGCATCAGGAAGCTGGTGCTGGCACAGACCCCTGTCTCCTTGGTCTAACGGTAATTTATGTTGTTATTGTTTATTGGGATGCATATATATGTATATGCCTGTTGGGGGAATGAAATTATATGTTCATACGGATGCTTCCGGTGCTATCACGGGGATACCCTGGGTAATCCCGCTTTTTGGATATAATGGGTATGAAATGTTTGCTCTTTGTTGGAAAGTTAAAAATTCAACAATGTTTTTTCTTACCCACCTCCTCGTTGGGAAACAACTCATTCGTAGTGAAACGGTAACATGATAGAATAGATTGGATGATTTTAGTTAATATAACTATCTATTCTATCTATATACTTACCGTTTCACTACGATCAAAGGTTCCCACCCACCTCCCTCCGACGAAAACATCGTTGCGAGTCGATTAGTCAAAAAATTTATCATGATTCAAAGTTGGCTCCCCGGAAGTGACGTCAGGAAGGGGATCCACAGCAGCTCAGTGGTATTGCTAAACCAGACCAAGGGAAGTAAGTTAGTCTTGTGAAGACTAAGACTTTTTTGGTCTTTGGTAATTGGCATTAGCTCCAAATTGGAAGAGATAACTCATTCGTAGTGAAACGGTAAGTATATAGATAGAATAGATAGTTATATTAACTAAAATCCACCATTCTCCTGCCCTTTAAAAAAAAAAAAAAAATCTTCTAAATAACATTTCTCATTTGAGCTCATCCGAAATCGTAATGTGCCGGCTGTATGCAGCGGGGAGACCAGTGAAAACTGAAAACCGGACACATACGTACCTCACCCATTATGGCCATATGGCCTGGGAACGCAGAAGAAGAAGAAGTACGGAAGACACCCTCCTGGTATCCCCACGGGGGGGGTTTGTGTTCAATGACGGTGCCTTTTTCGTTGGTCACCAGAAGTAAGAAATACCCTCCCCCCAGTATCCCCACGGGGGTGGGGGTGGGGGGGGGGAGTTTGTGTTCAAAGACGGTGTTTTTTTCCGTTGGTCACCAGGACCGGGGCCGGATGGAGAACGAGCTGGAGAGGCTGCGGAGAGAGATAGCGGAGATGGAGGCCAGGCTCCACGGCCAGAGCTCCTCGCGCTCCCACAGCACGGCAGGGGACGGGGTGGAGGAGGAGGAGGAGGTGGTGGTGGTGGAGGTGGAGGGGGAGACAGGGGGGGAGCACAGCGCTGCCGAGGCGGCATCTGCTTTGACGTCGGAGGACAGCTCGGGGGAGGAGAGGGAGGAGGGTTCAGGTTAGTCACTCCCCCCCCCCCTCCCCACACACACACAAAGTGCATGATAATTAGCAGTAATGGTGATGAATTATGACTAAATTAACGCCAGCCATTTCCCAGCAACAAAATTCCATTATACTTACCTGATAGAGAAAAAAAATAGTCATCTTCAATATTGGGGATTCCTCTGTGACAAGCATCAAGTAAAGCCAATTCTTACCTCCCAAAATTAACCCTTTCACCGCCAGCCATATTTCAGCCAAACATTCCCATTAAATTTACCTGGGTAGAGAACAAAATCAATCTGCAGTATTGGGGAGTATTCTGTGACATATATAAAATAAGGTCTAACCTTGCTTTCCAAAACTAAGACGATAGTGTCTTTGGATAGTAGACCCCAATTTGATGCCTTTTAGTGACATAGGTGTTAAATCACTGTGGTGCTAAAATGCGACTTTGGCGGTGAAAGGGTTAAGAAAATATGGTCTTTGAATAACAGACTCTGGTTTGATGCCTTTTAGTGACATGGGTGTTAAATCATTGTGGTGCAAAAATGTGGCATTGGCGGCGAAAGGGTTAATGTGGAAAACGGCATGCTTCGACATGGTTTTATAGGTTCATGGGTGCAACTTTTCCTGGTATTCAAGGATTTCCTGTTTTTGAATTTTACCACAAAAGGAAGTTCCTTTTTTTTAATTTGTCAAACAAGATCTTTGTGTGTCTACTGTCCTTTTTCAAACACTTTCATATAAGCATTTGTTTAAATTGTGGAAAAAGCAAACTAAAATACCTTCATAAATCAATTTCGCTTCAGCTGCAGGAGGACATTACTCCTGGACCCTGGCCTTTCAGTTTTTTTTCATTTTGTGTAGTTGCACCCTTGTAGTTAGCAGTAATGGTGGTGAATTACGACTAAAGTAATGTGGACAATCAGCATGTTTCGACCTGGTTTTATAGGTTTGGTCTTATTTTTTTAATATTTTTTTTTCCCCATGCTGCCCTGTTTTGGACCTTGTTTGACAATGAAGTGTTTTGTTTTGTTTTAATGTGATTTGAATTGTTCTGTTTGACCTGTTTGTAAATGTGCTTATGAAGACACTTGTCGGTTGACGGAAAATGTATACCGTATTTTACGGACTATAAGGCGATACTTTTTTTTCCGAGACTGAGAACCCTGCGTCTTATAATATGACTGATAATTATAGTAAGAAACTATAATAATTAAATCTGAATATTGTGTAAAATGTGTGTGTGTGTGTGCCTTATAATCAGGCGCGCCTTGTAGTCCGTAAAATACGGTACCTTAGTGTTTTGTGTCATGAAATGTATCTGCACACACGCGCACACTCACACACCTGTAGAGGCAGAGCATACACACGCATGCTAACAACCATGATATGAAAGAATACAAGAAGAATGAAACAATGAGAATGGGCAGAATTGATTTGCACCTGTATAGGTCGTAGTCGTATGAGAATAGACAGAATTGATTTACACAGTGTATGTATAGCTGGTAGTCGTATGAGAATAGACAGAATTGATTTGCACAGTGTATGTATAGCTCGTAGTCGTATGAGAATAGACAGAATTGATTTACACAGTGTATGTATAGCTCGTAGTCGTATGAGAATAGACAGAATTGATTTACACAGTGTATGTATAGCTCGTAGTCGTATGAGAATAGACAAAATTGATTTACACAGTGTATGTATAGCTCGTAGTCGTATGAGAATAGACAGAATTGATTTACACAGTGTATGTATAGCTCGTAGTCGTATGAGAATAGACAGAATTGATTTGCACAGTGTATGTATAGCTCGTAGTCGTATGAGAATAGACAGAATTGATTTACACAGTGTATGTATAGCTCGTAGTCGTATGAGAATAGACAGAATTGATTTGCACAGTGTATGTATAGCTCGTAGTCGTATGAGAATAGACAGAATTGATTTACACAGTGTATGTATAGCTCGTAGTCGTATGAGAATAGACAGAATTGATTTACACAGTGTATGTATAGCTCGTAGTCGTATGAGAATAGACAGAATTGATTTACACAGTGTATGTATAGCTCGTAGTCGTATGAGAATAGACAAAATTGATTTACACAGTGTATGTATAGCTCGTAGTCGTATGAGAATAGACGTAATTGATTTGCACAGTGTATGTATAGCTCGTAGTCGTATGAGAATAGACAGAAATGATTTGCACAGTGCTTGTATTGCTTGTGGTAAGAGAATGGACACAAATGATTTGCATCCGTATAGCTCGTAGTCGTATGAGAATTGACAGAAATGATTTGCACAGTGCTTGTATAGCTTGTGAGAATGCACACAAATGCTTGGCGCCTTATTTTCCCCCAGAAGATCTCCGAGCAAAGAGGAAAGGGCCGGCCCACAGGAGACGCTCCAACAGGAACGCATCGACTTCACGCGTCAAACGGCCCAGGAGACTACGACGCATTTCCAGCGATGATGACGACGATGATGATGACGATGATAACGACAGTGATGACAGACAGCCCAAACAGCAGCTGATGGACGGCTACTTGAGCAGTGCCATGGTGGAAAAGGAAGATACCGTTATGGGGACTGCCACACCGGACCAAGGTATTTTGTACATCATGTATAGATTGGTGTTTAGTTTTCCTCTCTAAAAATTGAGAATGAAGAAAATCTCTTAAAGACTTGCAGACACTGCCACACCGGACTAAGGTATTGTGTATTGGCCACTGCAAGTAGGGTTATTAACGTCCTTGACGGCGATAGTTAAGCCCTTGTTGGTCAGTATCCAAAAGGGCATTCACTCTTGCAAAAGGCAGCCATGCAGTGGCCTCAAATAGAGTTATTGGTGAGAGTTATAATAATAATAATAATAATAGTGAATCATTTATATAGCGCACTCCTCCACCAAATGTGGAGCTCTATGCGCTTAACAACAACAAAATTACAAAGCAAGAAATTCAACAACAAAACAAATAATCGCTCACACACATGCTAATAGGCATATACATACACACACCACCCCCACCCACGCAGGCACGCACATATACATATACACACACACACACTCACTCGCGCACACACACACACAAACACACACACACACACACACACACACACACACACACACACACACACACACCGTTACCATCACCACCACTCACCCCACCAAAGAACACAATACAAAATACAATCAGTTCAATAAAGCATCAACACTCTCTCTCTCTCTCTCTCTCTCTCTCTCTCTCTCTCTCTCTCTCTCTCTCTCTCTCTCTCTCTCTCTCTCTCTCTCTCATCGTCTGGCTCTAGAGCAAAACTGACATAGACATTGCAGTCAACACACAGTGAAACTAATCTAATAGGGGGGGGGGAGAGGGGGGAGAATAGAGTCGAGAAGTAATGTGGCCTAAAGGTTGTGATGTAGCTTGAATAGGTGGGTCTTGAGAGCTGATTTGAAGCATTGCAAGGACTGGATATGGCGAATTTCACGTGTAAGGAGTTCCAAACTGATGGGGCCGAAAAGGAAAAGGAGCGCTCACCAAACATTTTTGTTCGTGTAATAGGAACACAGAGAATTTTTGAATCCGAAGATGACCGCAATTGCCTTGATGGAGTATAGACAGAAAGCATGTCAGAAATATAGCTAGGGGCATTTCCAGAGAAATGAGAATGACATAGAGTGGAAATTTTGTAGTCAATACGTGATTTGATGGGAAGCCAATGGAGGGATATTAGGAGTGGTTGAACATGATGATACTTAGAGACCTTGAGGACAAGTCTGGCAGCAGAGTTCTGGACTTTTTGAAGCTTGTCAAGGAGGTGTTGGGGGCAGCCATACAAGAGTGAATTACAATAATCTAATTACAATAATCTGGTGATGGAATTGGCTTCAAACTTCATTGCTGCTCAAAACGCTACTGAGAAGGGGACAAAAATAAAAATAGAAAACCGTAAACCAAACAAAAGAAACGGTACAAGAGCGTGGACTTGAGAGCAAGAAGCTCATCTCATCCAGCAAAAGTATGTTGCAATGAGATATTTTGTAATGAGAAAAGACGAAAACGAATATGACATGAAATTTTAATGTCATTCTGTTAACACAATTCCATAGCTTCCTTGAGACATCAGCAACCGTACTGACAAATTTTCATTACGATCACTCCAGTTTTTTGACAGTGGTGACTGGAACAGATTTTGATTCACACATGCAGATCCATGCTCACATTAACAGATTTTGATTCACACATGCAGATCCATGCTCACATTAACAGATTTTGATTTACACTCGCAGATACATGCTCACATTAACAGATTTTGATTTACACGCTCATATTAACAGATTTTGATTTACGCATGCAGATACATGCTTACATACGCTTACACATATACATATCTACACATGTACGCTTTGATGCGAGCACAATCACTTTGTGGGATGCATGCACACCCATCCATATACACATTAAACTTTTTTCTTTTTTTTGTGCTGTCCCATCTTCTGGGCCGTACAGTGATGTTGCTCCCACGCTGCTCATTCCGAATCCCAATTCGCAGCTACACCACAGCTTGTTCAGGTAGCATAATCCATTAAGCTTACACACACCTACATATTCACACATCCACATACATACACTTCTACACTTCACATTTCTATATGCATAGAGAGCATCGTGAGACAATGGCTTTGGTCATTTCTTTTGTGACAGTGAAAGGACCCCTCTCCCCAGCTCCAGTCTCCTCGAACAAAAAGACGACGACGACGAAGAAGAGGAGAGACAGCCCTGTGATCAGCGACGAAGACAGCAGCGATTTGTTCCTCAGCCCCCTCTCCCCCTCCCCTCCTCCCCCTGTCAAACACTCCCTGTCTCGGACACAAGTCTACGCACGAACTCACGTCTCCGCAGACTCGGAAGCCGGTTGCTTCGGGGCGAAATTTCGCCAGTCGTTGGACTTTACGAAAGATGCAGCAGCCTTTACGAAAGATGCCAGGGATTTTACGAAAGGTGCCACAGACTTTACGAAAGATGCAAGGGAATGTGCGAAAAATGCATCAGAGTTTACGAGAGATGCAACAGGCTTTTCAAAAGATGCAGCAGACTTTGCGAAAGACACAACGGATCGGAAAGGCTCTGTGGTAGTTGAGAAACGCAGCGATTGTCGGACAGATTCCTCAGAATGGGAGGACGCGGGTCTATCTGGAAGCGTGAGGCAGATACCGGAATCGCAGTTCTCCGTTTCCAGTGGCGTGAACAGCATGCAGGGACCTGACCTGGGCCCATCCTGGCAGCGTTCTCCTCCTCCTGGCAAAGCTCTGAGGGAAAACCCCAACGCCTGCAACAACATGGACGATGCGGATGATGCGGACTCCGGCTCAAGTCCGCTGCTGCCCAGTCCGCTGATCGGCGGCGGCAGACTGCCGAAGGCTGGGGGGGAGGACAAGGAAAATGTTGGAGGTGATGAATCGGATGATGGTGGTGATGACGATGATCTGCCGCGGTGGAAGAGAAAGAGGATGGGCTTCATTTCATCTGGCCTCGACCCAGACAAGTCGGTATGTGCTTAACCCTTTCACCGCCAATGTCGCATTTTAGCACCACAATGGTTTACCACCCATGTCACTAAAAGGCCATCAATTCAGGGCCTGTTATCTGAAGACGATATATTATTAATTTTGGGATGTAAGGATCGGCCTAATGTTATATGTCACATAGGAATTCCCAATATTGCAGATGTTTTTCTCTCTCTACCAATGGTAGTTTTGGGCTGAAAAATGGCTGGCGGCGAAAGGGTTAATGGTTATCAAATGACCTTATTCTTTTTTTTTTCTTTTTATGAATCTGCTTTACTTTTATGTATTTATGAGTTATGAAATATAAGAAAAAAATCTGCCCGTGTATAAACCATGTTTTTTCTTCTGTTTTTCATTTGCTTTTTAGCTCATGCTGAACACTTTTAGTCATAGCTTTTACACGTACATTTGTTAATTGAGTTTTCAGTTGTAGTTGTGCATAATAATATAACAATGACTGTCTAATTAATTTTACGTTCAGAATAAGAGTACGTTTGAGTTAGATTATTAAATCAATATAGAGAGTGTAATTTTGAGTTTGTGACTTTAAGTTTACTCTTGGGTTTACAGTTACAAATTCTGATGTTTATTTTTTCATCTATGTGTAATTTTGAGTTGATAATTAAGATTTCACAATTAAAAAAAGTATTTTCCAAGTTCACAACAGACCATTTGTTGTGGTAGTTTAGGTAGTTTATAGTCACAGAGGGACTGTGAAATTCGGGTTGCTCCCACCTGGCAGCGACGCGCCACCCAATTTTTTAATTTTTTTTGGGTGGTGGGCAATTTTTGTGTGCTGATGAGAATGGAAAGTGTGCGTGTAAATTTTGACCAAATAACAACTTTTTCAATGCCACTGGGTTTAACGTGTGCTAAGTGCATGGGCACATGGGACCTCGGTTTATCGTCTCATCCGAAAGACTCCACATTCAGTCCGTAAGGCCTAGTGCAAAGTGAGAGGAAAAATCCCCTGTACCCAGGTTCGAACTCGGGGTGGTTCTTGACACGAGGCGAACGCGCTACCACTGTGTGCCACTCTACATTTTTTCTTAAGATCTATGTTATTGTTCTTGATTATTTTTTATTCTGATCATCTTGATATTATGGTTCATTGATTTTGTTTGCCTTGTTTATTTGTTGAAAAGGCTGAGCAACCTTGAATTTCAAGTAAGGCTGAATAAGAGAGTTCACCTAACTACGGATAAAACACGCAGGCAAGGGTGTAGTCAGACACTAGTCTAGTCTACAGTACGACCGCCTGTACAAATGTTCTGTTCAGGGCTGCCTACCATCCCCCCTAAGGGGTATTTGTCCCTGGAAACAGTTAAAAGGGGCACCCTGTCCCTGGAATCCACCTTGCTGTTTAGCGTCCCTGGAAACTGAATAGAATCAAAAGTTTGTAGAGGGATATTATCTAATGTTAACTGACCTTACTTCTGATCACAGGGACACCCAAACCAACAGACAATTTGAATTTTTCTTAACCAGGCATGGTAGACCTCTGCGAATCGCGGAAAATCCGCGAAACAGTTTGAAACAAAATTATTTTATGCATTGAAATGGCATGAAAAAGTGAAAATTTCACTCTCATTTATTGAACTTTATTGAATTTTCTTCGGCCCCCTGGACCCCTGGCCATTTTCCTTGAAAACCACTTTGTCCCCACTGCCATGCCTGCTTAACAGACATGCTACACGTAAGTTACTGAACACCAAAGGATCTTGAATATAGAAGTAAGTTGGCACTCGAGCAACAAAAATACTATCCAAAACATCCAGTTGCAGAAATTTTGCTAAATCACGAAAAAAAATTCATGACGCCTGACATTGCGATGTTTGTTCCTGGAAACAAGTCTCTGTCCCTGGTTTTTAAGCAGTTTGTCCCTGGAAGCTGCAACAGGGGGTAGTAGGCAGTGTAGGGTTAAAATTCCTAGCTCGTTAAAATTCATAGCTCGCTACTATGAGAGTGACTATTTGCGACCACCACAGATTTCACTTTTTCGTTACTTGAACCATTTACCTAACCCTAACCCTATCCCTAACCCTAGAAAAAAGTGAAATTTGTCGTTCATGCTCAATGTCGCAAAATGCCGCAAATAGTCAGTCTTATAGTATTGCGAGCTATGAATTTTAACGAGCTACGAATTTTAACCCGACTGGCAGCCCTGTCTGTTGCTAAATCATGGTAAGTTCAATGTTGTAGTGGTTGTGTTCACCACATTCATGTTTGTGTGCAATGCAGTCAATGACACAGGGCGGTTTGTGTGACACAGAGGTTGCTGCGTCGACTGGCCGAGGCCAACGAATGTAAAGTGTACAGCAAGTTCAACGACTACGTCACCCACGTCGTCATCAGAACAGGTCAGCTCTCAAGACTTCCTTTCTTTTACCTTCCCTCCCCCCCCCCCCGTGTATGCCAGACTTCCAGTTTTTGGAGTGTCCCCAAATGGGGCTTTCTCAAATTCTGGCTTTTAGAGTGCATGTCCCAAAATGGGGCTCTTGGTCTTTGGAGTGTCCCAAAATGTGGCTTTCTCAAATTCTGGCTTTTAGAGTGCATGTCCCAAAATGGGGCTCTTGGTCTTTGGTCATGACTGGTCACTGGGTGTGGCCTGCCAGTGAATAACCTATACCAAGGTGTATGTGTGCATCTATTCGCGAACTGAATTGTATTTAAATACAGTGATACCCCTCTAATAAGACGCTCGCAAATGCGACTTCTCACATACAAATGAATTTTTTTTTTCCGAATACATTCCACTATATATCCTATGGCACAAATACGACTTTTCCTGAGTTCCGACTTACGACCCGATTTCAGGGGTTGAGATGCGACCACAATCGTATCTTTTTGCAGTCAAGTTCGTGCAAATCGATCTCTCGATGAAAAGCAGACGAACTCGTGATCGAAAGTCATGGCAACGGATCCAATGGCAACTTCGATGGCCCATGTTGCACTCACACACAAACTACACATAACAGTACAGACCTAATCTTCGCCATAACGGACCTACTAAATACTGGATTATGCACAACGACACAACACAACACAAAACATGACAAAGTAACGCTCTGGCAGTTCATTTTTAGTCACAGTTTGCACACACAGAACTTTTACTGCGCATACAACTCGGCTGACAAAATGGCGCCGCATACACCGCAGATACGAAATCACGGCAAACGCTAATGCGCCAGCTGCTTTCATTTATCGGATTTTGTGAGTTGTTTGCATTCAGCGATCCAACCAGTAGGGGCTTAGCGCGTGATATTCATAGTTGGGGGTAGTGAGAGAGAGAGAGAGGGAGATCCAACCAGTAGGGGCTTAGCGCGTGATATTCATAGTTGGGGGTAGTGAGAGAGAGAGAGAGGGAGATCAAGCCAGTAGGGGCTTAGTGCGTGATATTCTTGGTTGGGGGTAGTGAGAGAGAGAGAGAGGGAGATCAAGCCAGTAGGGGCTTAGCGCGTGATATTCATAGTTGGGGGTAGTGAGAGAGAGAGAGAGGGAGATCAAGCCAGTAGGGGCTTAGTGCGTGATATTCTTGGTTGGGGGTAGTGAGAGAGAGAGAGAGGGAGATCAAGCCAGTAGGGGCTTAGTGCGTGATTTTCTTAGTTGGGGGTAGTGAGAGAGAGAGAGAGTGACCATTGTATTTTGTATTGTACATTTCGTGCTGTGCTTTCAGAGGAGGGCAGTCGGGTGTGTGAGCGCACCCTGAAGTATTTCCAGGGCGTGGCCTGCCAGTGCTGGGTGCTCAGCGTGGACTGGGTGGTCCACTCCCTGTCCAGTGGCCGCTTGGTGCCAGAGGTACATGGAACTCTGTACCAACAGAATGTATCATTGTTAGAACACGGGTAAAGTGGTTAGTGTGTATCCCAGAGGTACATGGAACTCTGTACCAACAGAATGTATCATTGTTAGAACACGGGTAAAGTGGTTAGTGTGTATCCCAGAGGTACATGGAACTCTGTACCAACAGAATGTATCATTGTTAGAACACGGGTAAAGTGGTTAGTGTGTATCCCAGAGGTACATGGAACTCTGTACCAACAGAATGTATCGTTATTATTGTTAGGACACGGGTAATGTGGTTAGTGTATGTCCCAGAGGCGCATTGAGTTTCTTGCCAGCAGAATGTATGAGAAAATACCAAAAAAAAGAAAAATCATGCATGCATAACATAAGCGTGCGCACGCACGCACACGCACACACACACACACACACACACACAAAAACCCCCCCCCAACAAAAACAACCCCAACAACAACCACACACAACAAAAAGTACATCATGCTTTACACAAAATACTTTCCCCCGTGCCTTTCAGAAACAGTACGAAATCTGTGGTGACACAGTAAAGGGAGACGACCACGGAGGACCCCAACTGTCGCGGTTATCTCCCCGCCGATTGTTGGAGGGCTTTGCCTTCGCTGCGGTCGGCGCCAGCTCAGACATGACCAAGAGTAAGTCAGGGTGAAAGCGAAATGAGATGAAGTTTCTGTCGACTGTTCCACACCACTGACTAGTTTACACCTTGGCATGAGGCTGTGTCAGACCAATAGAACGCCAAGGCTACATCAAAATGTGTGCTCGGAATGGTTGTGCGTGGATTGTCTTAAGCCATGACAAGCTCCTGGCATAACATCATCCGTCTAAAATCCTGCGAAGTCGGAGTGTGGCTGCCCACGTGGCGGGGTAATCAAAAAACCGGTCACGCACGTAATGTTCTCATCCCTAGCTGGTGCATTTGTACCAAAGTGTTCAAGTGCTCCGAAGTCGGAGTGTGGCTGCCCACGTGGCGGGGCAATAAAAAACGGTCACACACGTAATGCTCTCATCCCTAGCTGGTTCATTTGTACCAAAGTGTTCAAGTGCTTCGGCTGTTGGGATGATCCCTGGAGTCGTTAAGCCAGGGAACAAAAACAAAAACAAAACAACAACTGACTAGTTTATGTTTCCTTGAAGCACCCTCTGGTGTAGAAATCAAACTCATTGAACTATACTGTAACAAGACATTTTCTTCTTGCCCCATCGTTCTTCCCATTGGCCTAATTACGATCGACAGGTATAACGCCTGGATTTAAGCTAGTATGCCCCCGTGGGGATACCGGGGGTTCTTTCGTACAAATAGTTCCACCTTCTGGAAGTTCTGTGCTTGTAACTTCCTCTAATCTGTCACTGTCTTTGACTCTGCCTTTTCCTTTTGCTTACTGTCATCTGCTATCTTTCTATCTTACTGGTCCATTCTCCTGCCTTTTTTCTATAAATTACAAAGATTTCTTCAGCCGAAGTCGGACATGCTGGGCCTAACTATTTCTTAGTTAGGCGCATAACGGCAGCATGACGCATCTCCGCTCATGTGACAGGAAACTGTCTGAGCGAACAAAGAAGAAGAAGAAGAAGCTAGTATTTTGAAAAGTCTTACAAAACCACTGCGCAGTATGCGTCAGGCAAACATATTAATTCCCCAGATGGAGTAACTGATGAGCGAAAAACGTTGATTAATGTTGGAATCTCTTGGAAATTGTGTCTTCTTGCCCGTCAAGCGTGCTCACCCTGTGCATGAAATGGGTGTTTGGGTTGGGGGTGCATGTGTGCCTGGATGCTGTTATTACTTATTATATTCATACATATGTGATGCAGCACAGGAAAAGCAGGCTAAAGTCGGGCAGCCACAAGAGAGAAAGAGATATTTGATTGATTGAAAAATTTATAAAAATAAACTATTAGAGATAGATGAATTCCGTTTTCTGCCTGTTAATCTGCTGTCTCTGGCCTTTCTGAAAATATGAATAAGTCAAAAGTGATCATCTACGACATTAGCCTTGTTTTCCTGTGCTGCATCACATATTCTCACTTACAGTTACAGACACATCTACTCACAACTCAACCTTCACAGACATGCGTGTGTGTTGTTCTGATCAATGTTATGGAGGCTCCTTCTTTCAGGATGTCCTGAATTGCAGGATTTGTAAATTGCGTAGAGCTGGCATCGCCGGATTATGAGAATTTGAGAAGCAACGATTTTCTTGCACACACACACACTTGTACAGTAAAAAGGGCCTATGTAAGCATTTGCTATGTTCAAAGGAATGTAGCACTTGTACTAGTCTAGAGGGGTGAAAAAAGAGCAGTAAATGTGTGTGCGCTGCTCCTGCACTCCACCAGGGCCGCCCCCTTGCACAGTTGCAGGTTTTTTGAAATTTCCCAGGAGCACCCATGCAATGTATAAATGTTAACGCCTTTTTGTTTTATTGTATTGTGTTTGTAAGTGGTTATTTTTTAAAATAATAATTATATCGATGGGAGAAACAAAATATCTCTACTCCAGGAAGATCTGGTCTTCAGCCAACTTGTTCTTGAGAGCCCCCGGATAATAGACTGTAAATCAGTCTAACCCTCAATTTCAACATTTTCTGTACATTTTTACTGGCAAGGATAAAACGGTTGGTTGATTGGTAGATTGGCTGACTGATTGATGAACTGATTGCTTGTGGTTCAGAGGAGCTGAATCAGCTGCTGTGTCTGTGTGGGGGGGAGGTGGTGGGGGACCCCTGGGACCTGGCCTCCCACCCCTCCCCCCACAGACTGGTGCTTCGCTGTGTGGACGCAGAGACCAGCCCCCCCACCCCTGCCGAGATCGAACTCTTCAACGGTCAGTAGGCGGGCTTGGTTTAGATTTATGAGCGTGTATGTGTGGATGGATGCCAACACTAGCCCCCCCTAACCTCCCTCTGCCGAGATCGAACTCTTCAACGGTCAGTAGGTGGGCTTGGTTTAGATTTATGAGCGTGTGTGTGTGTATGCCAACTCTAGCCCCAATTCCCCCCTGCTGAGATCGAAAGAATTAGCTCTTTAATGGTTAGTAGGCAGGCTTGGTTTAGATTTAGAAATGTGTGTGAATGTGTGTGTGTGTGTTGATGCCAACTCTAGCCTCAAACCCCCCTGCCAAGATCGAACTCTTCAGCGGTCAGTAGGCGGGCTTGGCTTAGATTTATGAGCGTGTGTGTGTGTGTGTGTGTGTGTGTGTGTGTGTGTGTTGATGCCAACTTTAGCCTCAATCCATCCCTGCCGAGATTGAACTCTTCAACGGTCAGTAGGCAGGCTTGGTTTAGATTTATGAGTGTGTATGTGTGTGAGTGTGCGTGAGTGCATGTGTGTGTGTGTTTTGTGTGTGTGGATGCCAACTCTAGCCCCAATCCCCCCCCCCCCTCCCCCCCCCCCTCCTCCCCCCCCCTGCCGAGATCGAACTCTTTAATGGTTAGTAGGCGGGCTTGGTTTAGATTTATGAGCGTGTGTGTGTATGCCAACTCTAGCCCCAATCCCCCCCTGCCGAGATCGAAAGATCGAACTCTGTAATGGTTAGTAGATGGGCTTGGTTTAGACTTATAATGTGTGTGTGTGTGTGAATGCCAACACTAGCCCCCCCCCCCACCCCCACCCCGCCAGTGACAGTGATGTTTGTGACCACTGACACTGACAGACTGACGGTGCTATTGCAGGTCAGTACAAGCACTTTGGGCTGGTGACGGTTGCCAGGGAGTGGGTTCTGGACTCCATCAGCACTCACCACCTCCAGCCCCTTCAGCACTACGTCCTCAACACCGCCCCACACCTGGCCCTGCCTTTCTGATTGCCACGCCTGCGTTCAGCACCCGCCCGCCCAGCACTCACCACCTCCAGCCCCTTCAGCACTACGTCCTCAACACCGCCCCACACCTGGCCCTGCCTTTCTGATTGCCACGCCTGCGTTCAGCACCCGCCCGCCCAGCACTCACCACCTCCAGCCCCTTCACCACTACGTCCTCAACACCGCCCCACACCTGGCCCTGCCTTTCTGATTGCCACGCCTGCGTTCAGCACCCGCCCGCCCAGCACTCACCACCTCCAGCCCCTTCACCACTACGTCCTCAACACCGCCCCACACCTGGCCCTGCCTTTCTGATTGCCACGCCTGCGTTCAGCACCCGCCCACCCAGCACTCACCACCTCCAGCCCCTTCACCACTATGTCCTCAACACCGCCCCACACCTGGCCCTGCCTTTCTGATTGCCACGCCTGCGTTCAGCACCCGCCCACCTAGCACTCACCACCTCCAGCCCCTTCAGCACTACGTCCTCAACACCGCCCCACACCTGGCCCTGCCTTTCTGATTGTCACGCCTGCGTTCAGCACCCGCCCACCCAGCACTCACCACCTCCAGCCTTCTGCCTTATTGGTCCATTCACCTGCATTTTTTCTATAAAACCCTTCCACGTTTTTCCTTTTTACAATTTATGACATGCCAGGTTTTTTTTAATTATTGTACACTGGCGTCCACACGTGATACTTGCGCACTTGAGTGGGCACTTGTCCATTCTGCAGTGCATATTATTTTGCTTATAAGTTATATAGCCTTTTTTATGTATTTTAGCGTACTAGTATGTATTTGTTATCCTTTTTTTACTGGTTTTTTTATAACCTGGATCCGATAAATAAGAGTGGAGTGGCTCAACGTTTCCAGCACTTATGTGCTATAGGGTGCAATGATGGAGGTGTCATGTTATGAATTTTATGTTTTGTTGTTTACAGGTTGTTGAACGTTGGTAAGATATATTGATGAGTGTTTTGTACTAAGTGGTCGAACTTTACGCGGTGACAGTCCTGTTGAAGGGACTATAATTGAAAAAATAATAAAAAAATAAAAATACAGTATAGAGGGTCCTGGAGGTGGGATAGAGGGTCCCAGTGGCATTACGAATGCTAAAAATAATTTTTCTAGTGCATCCCTGGGACCCCCTGCGCATTCTTTTAGAGGGTCCTTGAGAATTGTAGTGCTTCATAGACCCCCAAATGGGGGTCCCTGGGAGCCCTGATGAGTTTTGAATTCGATGAGCACACACACACATATTATTGCCTCCAGCCCCTGTATCAAGACTGTAGTCTTCGTACCTGTGTTAACCTCCGTCTACGCTTGAAATGTCTCTTGTTTTCAACACCTGTCTGCGCCTCGGGACTGTCTTTCTAAGTGACATCTACAGGCAGCGTCTGTTTATTGGCAGCCGTGAGTTTCTCTTTACATGTACATATGGATAAAGCCTCACATTAGACGCATGCACACACACACACACACACGCACATGCACACGCATGTAGACACGAGCAAAGATATGCACGCACACACACATGCACACATGCATGCAGGCGTGCGCATACGCACACGCACACACACACACACACAGTCACTTTCATATTCACTCTAACACACACATACACACTCTTTAATATTCACCCAGACACGCTCTCTCACATACCTTTTCCAAATTACCGGATTCAAGGCAACATTAGATCTCAGGTTTTCCAGTTTAAATTATGGGCATATTTACTACATATCTAAATTGAACAAAGGGGGATAACTCTGATTAACCCCCCTTTCTTCTCCCCCTTCAATTTGGTTATCTCTTTGCCTCACTATTTCATTCTTTTATATTTACTATATATTTTCATAGATTACTTGCGTTTCATGGATTTCAATATCCAGGATTATTAATCTATTCATGTATGCTTACTTTTGGATTCATAATAATTTTAATGTAATGAAGGAATTGAGATTGATCCACATCTCGCCACCACCTCCCTCTTTCCAGTTTGTTTGATGTGATTGTAAGGAGTGTACATATGTTTGATAGTTTTTGATGTGCAAAACTATCTGCTTTGGAAATGTGCGCTTGTACTTGTAGTAAACAGCTTTATCAAACAGAAGTAACTTTTCTTTCGCATGTAATCGAACAAAAACAAATGCATGGGTGCTACTCTTTCATTTAAACACTGATTTCAGTATTTTTTATTTTGCCAGAAACTGAACTTTATTTGTTTTTAATTCAGCGGAGAAAAAAAAAGAAGAAAAAAAAGACCACAAGTGATTTGGGGCATTTTGAAATTGATTGTTCTATCTTGGAAGATTTGGAAGTTTTCAAAGGCAATGTAATAATTTTACAAGGCTTATCAGACTCAAACTGTCTATCATTTTAACTGTCTGTCTATCTCGTTATCTCTCTTAACTTGCCCCCCTGAATCGTCCGATGAGGCTCTGCCCCTGTACCCCCGCACCCATGCAAATGTGATTTGAATTGAAATTATTTTTTTCTCGTAAGTTAAGTGAGAAATTTAAAATAGATGGATTTTATGTGGTGTCAGTGTGTGGGTGAGGGTGAGGGTGTGCATGTTTGTGTGTGTATGTGTGCATATGTGTTCGCACATACATGGATGCATGTGTGAGTTTGTAGAGGCTTGCAAGTTTTGAGCCACTGTTTTCACTCATAAAATGTTTATAAAAAAAAAATCTAATTCCTTTGTCCCAAAAATTAGAAATTTATACATGGCGTCTCTTTATTGTATTCTGGGTTGCTACGAAATAATAGATGGTTCTAAACCCTTAAATTGTTAAACATTTTAATACATTTATTGGATCAGCAGGTTACCCTAGAGTTAAAAAAAATATATGTAAGTAATGATTACATCTATAAGGTAAGAAATGCAACATTAACAAGTTTGAAAAAAAGAAAAAAGAAAAAAACAACCCAACATCTATATGTAAAATTCAGTTTGGTCGCCAGCGTACATTGCAGCTTGCATTGAGAAAACTTGCTGAGATGATAGATTCACCAATGTACATCAATTCATCGCTTCGTATTATCTCAAGTTTGAGGTATTATTAGGTGTTAGGTACTTTATAGTCACAGAGGCGTCTGTGAAATTCGGGTTGCTCCCACCTGGAGAGAGCGTCGTGTGACTGATGAGGAAGGAAAAGGGTGGTGGTAATTTTTGACAAAATGACAACTTTTTCGTTGCCACTGGGCTTAATGTGTGCTAAGTGCATGGGCACACGGGACCTCGGTTTTTCGTCTCATCCAAAAGACTCCACGTTCAGACCTAGTAAGGCCTAGTGCAAAATGAGAGGAAAAAAATCCCCTGTACCCAGGTTCGAACTCGGGTTTACTTGACACGAGGTGAACGTGCTACCACTGTGCCACTCTCTGTGTCGCTTAGATTTTATCGATCTTTCCGCGTAATTGTTTCATGCTTCAATTTGGGCAAACTTCTCTGAAGTTGATTACGAATTAGACTAGTTTACTCTATTTACATCGTGACGGGATTCTTTCGTTGATTTACCAATCGCCATCAATGGAGGTATGTTTATATGGCAATAGAATTGCTTACCATATTTTTTTCTGACTATAAGTCGATGCTTTTCCTCCCAGGTCGAGACCCCTGCGCCTTATGAATATGATTGATGATATTCTTATTCTTCTTCTGCGTTCCCAGGCCATATGGCCATAATGGGTAAGGTACGTATGTGTCCGCTTTTCAGTTTTCACTGGTCTCCCCGCTGCGTACAGCCGACAAATTCCGGTTTGGGAGGAGCTCAAAGATTGGAAGATGGTTTTTTTGACAAAAGGGCAGGAGAATGGGCCAATAAGTCAGAAAGATAGTAGATGATAGAAAGCAAAGGGAAAAGGCAGAGTCAAAGAGAGTGAAAGACAAGAGGAAGTTTCAAGCACAGAACTTCCAGAAGGTGGGGGAACTATTTTTACGAAAGACCCCCCCGGTATCCCCACGGGGAGAGACTCGTAGAGGGGGCAGGGTCGTCCAGCTCCCTGTATGGAGGCACGAGGCATCCACCCACTGTGAAAATAGGGTTTTACGGCCATGTGGGGCATTTGTAAATACAAAGATGGTGGGAACAATACTGGAGGCAATGCCCGGAGGCAGTGCTAAACCAGTAAAGTCCCGATTTTTTAATAACACAGATATGTGTAGCAGTAACCACGCCTCGGTTAAACCTCATTGGCTATGGTACCACCACAAGATTATTAAAAATAACACCCACCCACTGCCCCAGATTGATAATATATATTAAATGTAATAACAAAATCTGAGTTTTGTGTCAAATTGGTTTTTTTGGGGGGGTGCCTTTTAATGAGTGAGTTTAGTTATAGTTCGAAAAGTACTGTACTTTTAACATGTCTTCATGTTTGAAGGATAATTTTTGTGTGTGTACATAGAAATAGAATTGAAGGATGAAATGTAAACAGATGAAATCTTACGGCTTTACTGTATTCAGCAACAACAAAAGTGTTCTATTTGCATAGTGAGTGTGTGAGAGTGGACATTTTCAGGCACATTCGCGTCGTGACATGGCGAAGAGTGTACACGTCTTTGTCATGTCGTCTGTTTGCTTTTTAACACGTGTACACTTTTGCTTGTACATAGACAGACAAATAGACAGACAGACAGACACACACACACACACACACAGACACACTCTCTCACACACACACACACACACACACACACACACAGTCACAGATGCACACTCAGGCACATGCACAAACTTTGAAAACACCAAACACACACACACACACACAGACACATATACAGACACACACACAGACATGAGAAGCACACTCAGGCACATGCACAAGCTTTGAAAACACCATACATACACACACACACACACACACACACACACACACACACACACACACACACACATACAAACAGAGAGAGAGAGAGAGACACACTCACGCGCACACTCAGGCACATGCACAAGCTTTGAAAACACACCATACATACACACACACACGCACGCACGCACACGCACACACACACACATACAAACACAGAGAGAGAGAGAGACACTCACACGCACACACACACATGAGAAGCACACTCAGGCACATGCACAAGCTTTGAAAACGCACCATACACGCACACGCACACACACACAAGCAAGCCCACAAACGTGCATCTGCATACCTCACTCTGCAAGACTCACCACCTAAAATACAATTTGATCAAGTCAGAAATCATCGTAGCCCACCCCCTTAAGTCAGAAATCATCGTAGCCCACCCCCTTAAGTCAGAAATCATCGTAGGCCACCGGGCCTTAAGTCAGAAATCATCGTAGCCCACCCCCTTAAGTCAGAAATCATCGTAGCCCACCCCCTTAAGTCAGAAATCATCGTAGCCCACCCCCTTAAGTCAGAAATCATCGTAGCCCCCCCCCCCCCAAACGTGCATCTGCATACCTCACTCTGCAAGACTCACCACCTAAAATACAATTTGATCAAGTCAGAAATCATCGTAGCCCACCCCCTTAAGTCAGAAATCATCGTAGCCCACCCCCTTAAGTCAGAAATCATCGTAGCCCACCCCCTTAAGTCAGAAATCATCGTAGCCCACCCTCTTAAGTCAGAAATCATCGTAGCCCACCGGGCCTTAAGTCAGAAATCATCGTAGCCCACCCTCTTAAGTCAGAAATCATCGTAGCCCACCCCCTTAAGTCAGAAATCATCGTAGCCCACCCCCTTAAGTCAGAAATCATCGTAGCCCACCCCCTTAAGTCAGAAATCATCGTAGCCCACCCCCTTAAGTCAGAAATCATCGTAGCCCACCCCCTTAAGTCAGAAATCATCGTAGCCCACCCCCTTAAGTCAGAAATCATCGTAGCCCACCCCCTTAAGTCAGAAATCATCGTAGCCCACCGGGCCTTAAGTCAGAAATCATCGTAGCCCACCCTCTTAAGTCAGAAATCATCGTAGCCCACCCCCTTAAGTCAGAAATCATCGTAGCCCACCCCCTTAAGTCAGAAATCATCGTAGCCCACCCCCTTAAGTCAGAAATCATCGTAGCCCACCCCCTTAAGTCAGAAATCATCGTAGCCCACCCCCTTAAGTCAGAAATCATCGTAGCCCACCCCCTTAAGTCAGAAATCATCGTAGCCCACCGGGCCTTAAGTCAGAAATCATCGTAGCCCACCCCCTTAAGTCAGAAATCATCGTAGTCCACCGGGCCTTAAGTCAGAAATCATCGTAGCCCACCCCCTTAAGTCAGAAATCATCGTAGCCCACCCCCTTAAGTCAGAAATCGTCGTACACCCCCCCCCCCCCCTAAAATACAATTTGATCAAGTGAAAAATCGACGTACCCCCCCTCTAAAAACACAATTTGTCAAGTCAGAAATCGTCAAAAAACCCAACACATCGCCTCTGATGGGATTCGAACCCGTGACTTCCCAGCCAGTAATCCGCAACTTAACCACTACGCCACGGCGGCTGGTAGATAGAAATGTCTTAATCAGCGTCACGCAGAGTGCACTGAGACCCATTTACACAGTGCTAATCTCCACCAAAGACCACTTAAAGACCGACCTATCTGTACATGGTAGGCGTAGACTCGTAGCAGCCAGTCCTGCTATGTTATGGTGTTTAAAAAAAATATAAATCTCGTATCTGAATCAGAATGATAATCCACGTTAACTCCCAAACTCACGTCATTGCTGTTTAGGTGTGAACTTTCACTGAATTTGATCGAAACCCAAACATACCGATACCTTTTGGAATGATTTGGCCTATGTTTATATACAGGGAGACGCGCTAACCAGCAATAAAAGTGTATTTTACTTAATTAACACGGGTAATGATAAAATACGGCACATCTCCAAAGTCCTTACCTTCAGACGAGAGCAAGGGTTTGAATTTATAAATGATCATCCAACTCTCACACACACCATAGACTAGAGAGAATCCATCTTCTCTAGTCTCTGCACACATACACCCATCAATCTGTCTACACCCATCCAGTCTTAAAGATCCACCACGTCACGTGTCAAAATGACGGTTTTCACGTGTTTCCCTCTTACAGCTAGTAAGAAATTTTAAGAAATCTTCCTAGCATAAGAGGGAATGTGACACGTGACGTGGGGGTCTTTAACATCATGATCGACAAAAGTGGGACCTTGTCCTGGAGAACGAAAATGGACGTTTTGGGCGAGAAAAGCTGGGCCTTGGCCCAGGTAAAAGTCAACATCGTGACATCAGGGGGTGATAAAAGTGGTTAGGTTCGACAAAAAGTAGTAGTAGTACAGGGTGTCTACAAAACTAGTTGGGTCAACCGAAATGGTCAATTTGACAAAAAGTTGGCTATACACGCGTTAGAGGCAGAAGAATGGACCAATAAGGCAGAAAAATAGATAGTAGATGACAGTCATGGTTGTCCCTTGGATCCCGCGAGGATGACATTCTCACTGTGCCTTCCTTGGCGGATGCGCATACATGCGGCCATGGATTCTATATTCCAATGTAGTGTCCATGATGCGGCTACGGAGACTAAACTTGGAAGCCGGTTGATCAAACTCAAGGTCACTGGAGCTGAAAATGTGCCGCGCAGCTATAGCTGGTAATCTAGCGTCTTCTGCCTCTAGCGTTAAGGGCTAAGAACGATTGTTAAAGATCCAGCACGTCACGTGTCAAAATCACGGGTTTCACGTGTTTTCCCTCTTATAGCTGATAAGAAACCTTCCTAGCATAAGAGGGAATGTGACACGTGACGTGGGGCGTCTTTAAGTCCTCTCGCACACTTTTTTGGTCCTTATGTGCACATTAGTCTACAATGACCCTGTTTTTGCTTGGGGGGGGGGGGGGGGGGGGGGGATATTTTTGCAAGTATGTATTTCATTACTTGCCATGTCACATTACCACACAAAATTGTAATATATTCTTCCAACTGGTTCATGAGATACAGCTCGGGCATGAAAGAAGGACATTTCGGTTTTGTGAGTCTTCCTTGGCGGAGGTTTGCACTGGCGGTTCACAATTGAGGATCTGAATAGGTTGTGACATGCTGATCAAGAATATGGGGAAGACGGGGTAAAAAGCTCATGGGCGGGTAAGAAGCCCATGCCAATTATCTCATGAAGTAAAGAAAATTTCAGTCAAATTTGCCCATGAGACGAATGCTAAACATTAACACTCGTCTCATGGGCAAAATGTGACTGAAATTTGCTTCATTTCATTAGATAATTGACATGGGCTTCTTACCCGCCCATGGGCTTTTTTACCCCGTCTTCACCTATATCAAGAATATATTATTATGGAAGACCCTAGGCATATTGTAGGTCATGGTATTCACGATATTTCCACATGAACAGCCCTGGGGAAGACGGGGTAAAAGGCGCATGGGCGGGTAAGAAGCCCACCCCAATTATCTCATGAAATGAAGCAAATTTCAGTCTCATTTTGCCCATGAGACGAGCGTTAATGTCTAGCATTCGTCTCATGGGCAAATTTGACTGACATTTTCTTTATTTCATGAGATAATTGGGGTGGGCTTCTTACCCGCCCATGCGCTTTTTACCCCGTCTTCCCCTACAATGCAGGCCCTAGCAAAACATTTTCAGTCGAAACTTTGCTACTTTTTCGTTCTCACAGGCCTGGCCTTGGAACCAGGATACACGGTCTATTTCCCTTGGAGGGGTATATTTTCCAGAAGGTGCTACCAGTTTTCTGTGTTCCTATTTGTGATAGTACTTTCTGGAATAAACCCCTCGTGTTGCTTTCACAGGACTGAAAGGGTTGACTCAGGTCTACAACAAAGACGCCCAGCCCGCCCCTCTCTCTCTCTCTCTCTCTCTCTCTCTCTCTGTTTGACTATCGCTGCGCTCTAGTTACAGCTGGAACGCAGAACTTGTTGTGTACGTGTGAGAGTAACATTTCTAAGTAAGGTAAGAGCTAAGACTTCGTAATGAAAAAGAAAACAAGAAAGCAGGTAGACTTAATTTGGCTGCAGTTGGCTACTTTCCTTGGTAGACATTAAGAGATATGTGACAGTGCATGGGTAAAAGAGACATAATGGAATTTTGGCGTCAATTTGAGATTTTAATTTGTCATGGTGGAGCAAAGATTCCTTGTTAATACACAAAAAAACGAATTGAGTTATCTTCTCTAGTGTTTATTGTATAATTATTTGAAGTTTGGCATTCGAATTATATTATTTGCAGAAATCGGGTATAGAAGGTACAACTTTGCCTCTTTGTTTCTATTGACTTGATTTAGAAAACAATCAAATAAACAAAGACATCATTCCAAATTGTCTTTCATGTTGTGGATGCTGGTAGAATACATAAAAATAAACATAAATATGCCCTAAATAGAAAATTTATATTTTGAGGGTTGTTGACTGGTTTTGGTCTTTGCTCAAAACATTCTGAGTGACTTATTTAGGTTTTTCCCATGCACCATCACATATATGTACTTTGAGCACATTAGACTGGGGCACACTGAGTTTTCAATGTGAAATTGTAAACGAAATGCTTACTACCGTTGTTGTGTATCCTGCATTTTGTACTGCCATCCTCCCCGTGGGGGGATACCGGGGGGTCTTTTCTAAAAAATAGTTCCCCCATCTTCTGGAAGTTCTGTGCTTGTAACTTCCTCTAATCTACCACTCTCTTTGACTCTTCCTTTTCCCCTTTGCTTTTTATAATCTACTATCTTTCTGACTTATTGGCCCATTCTCCTGCAGGCTTTAAAAAAAAACCCACTTCCAAATAAATGTTCTTTTTTGAGCTCCTCCGAAATGAATGTGCCGGCTGTACGCAGCGGGGAGACCAATGAAAAGTGAAAACCGGACACATAAGTACCTTACCCATTATGGCCATATGGCCTGGGAACGCAGAAGAAGAAGAAGACGTGCTGCCATCGAAAAGTTTCTGTCACTTTGCATGTTGCGGCATAATAGTTTGCTTTAAAATAAAAAAGAGAAGCCATTTTGCCCATTGACCGTCGAAACATCAAGTGAAAGCTGTATTTCTACTTCTGCGTTCCCAGGCCGTATGGCCACAATGGATGAGGTACCATAGGGGAAGACGGGGTAAAAAGCGCATGGGCGGGTAAGAAGCCCACCCCAATTATCTCATGAAATGAAGCAAATTTCAGTCTCATTTTGCCCATGAGACGAGCGTTAATGTCTAGCATTCGTCTCATTGGCAAATTTGACTGAAATTTTATTTATTTCGTGAGATAATTGGGGTGGGCTTCTTACCCGCCCATGCGCTTTTTACCCCGTCTTCCCCTAATTATGTGTCCGGTTTTCAGCTTTCACGGGTCTCCCCGCTGCAGGATACGTACATTCCTATTAAAGGAGAACATTATGTGGAAGATGTTTGTTGTTGGAAAAAAAGTTATAAAAAAAAGAAGTAGATGACAGAAAGCGAAGGGAAAAGGCAGAGTCAAAGAGAGTGGCAGATTAGAGGAAGCAAATCACTAGCACAAAAACGTCCAGAAGGTGGGGGAACTATTTGTATGAAAGGCCCCTCGGTATCCCCAGCTCCCCACGAGGAGAGACTCGTGAAAGGGTACGGGGTCGTCCAGCTCCCCGTATTGAGGCACGATGCATCTGCCCCGAGAGAGCTGTAGGTCTACCCCCCAAAATTAGAACAATATGGTACAGTTCATCTTTGTGTGTGTATAAGACTGTGACTCTCTAACTAGGGGGCAGCTGCACCGGATCTTAGCGCCGCATCCAAAGGGATCGGGTTACCTTTGGGGACCTTCCCCAACGCCTCAAATCCGAGAGAGTGAGAATGCACCCTGGGCGAGGCTCAAGGTTTCAAGGTTTCAAGGTTTTTTATTTCCAAAAAAACCCCTTGGGGGTACATGGAAAAACAAAAACAAAAAACAAAAACAAAAATATATAAACAATGAAAAAAAAAAAAGTAAAAAAGAACAAACAATAAACGGACAAACAAACCTTTGACGACAACAACAACATACAAAAACAAACAAACGAAAAACAGAAAATATAGATCAATATCCAGTCACATTGAAGGGTTGCGGCAAGAACTGCTGTGAATACGTACATCAATCAATGTAACAAAGCACACATAAAATAATTACTGCAACAAACATCGACCTTTCAAACGTATTAATTAACTTACAATGGTGCGGTTCACATAATTATGCACCCCATCCAACTAAAAACCACGACATACCAAATTGTCATATCACACATCACTACAATCAAACCTTTTACATATCAGTTACACTGATGTCAGTATGACCCCCACATGGTAGACAATCGAACCATCATCATGAAATTCATATCTTCGCCACAAGCAATTATTTTGTTTTATTTTTACATTGAACATTTTTTTAAATTCAATTTGCATAAACATAATACACAAACAAACAATAAATAACTGAACAATGAAATACAGATAATACTAATCGCTCACATAAAAGTTTCCTTTCTTATATTATCAACACAAACAAAATTTAAGCCCAGTCTTCCGGAATAGCAGCTGCCCTCATCTACTGTCTGGCAGTCCTAGTAGTAGTAGTAGGGCCTACTCCGAAATCAGGGATTTTATTATTTTTACCTTGAACTGGAAGCTTTTTAATTAATTTCTGAAAATAACACATGCGTAATACCACATACAAGGCACAGCAGAAAGTTTACCACTTATAAGTGGAGGCCCTTGCATACAATATTAAACAATCGTTTTTAATACGCACTCTTTCGTTTACCCAACTACTCCACGTTCCTTCCGCTTTGGAAAGTTCCCATTTTTAGCAGTAGGGGGAAGACGGGGTAAAAAGCGCATGGGCGGGTAAGAAACCCACCCCAATTATCTCATGAAATAAAGAAAATGTCAGTCAAATTTGCCCATGAGACGAATGCTAGACATTAACGCTCGTCTCATGGGCAAAATGAGACTGAAATTTGCTTCATTTCATGAGATAATTGGGGTGGGCTTCTTACCCGCCCATGTGCTTTTTACCCCGTCTTCCCCTAGACATTTATCGTTTCATAACAGTTTTGACGTAATTGCGTTCTTCTTCTTCTTCTTCTTCTTCTTCTTCTTCGACCACTCAGACAGTTTCCTGTCAATTATGAGCGCAGATGCGCCATGCTGCCGTTATGCGTCTAAGTAAGAAATAATTAGGCCCAGCGAGTCCGACTTCGGCTGGAGGAAATGTTTTTGAAAGTGTTTCGTGAAAAATGGCAGGAGAATGGACCGGGTAAGGCAGAAAGATAGTAGATGACAGTAAGCAAAGGGAAAAGGCAGAGTCAAAGAGAGTGATATTCTGATGCTTTTACCAATGACCTACGATGTCAAATTATTGCTACTTTATAAATTGATTGAAAGCAATGGCCAAATTTTGCGTTGTCTTCATTATAGTAAAACAATTAGACACATGTAATAGTGCATGACCTGGGGTAGGTGTTTACTCCCCCCCTGTGGCGGCACAGATTGTCTCCGCTGCACAAATTGTCTCCGAGACAATCCGTGCAGGGAGACAATCCGTGCCGCCTAGAGGGCACGGATTGTCTCCGCTGCGGCACGGATTGTCCACCTGTATCGACCCTTACAGCACGGATTGTCTCCAGTGCTAGCTTTCTTTCTCTTATTTTGTATGTCACTTTCTCTTTGTCACTGTCTCTCTCTGTCTTTCTCTGTCCCTCTGTTTATGTTTATCCATGCAAGCTTGCCTGCGTGAGTGTGCGTACACGCGCATGTGTGTGTGTGTGTGTGTGTGTGTGTGTGTGTGTGTGTGTGTGTGCGTGCGCGTGTGTGTGTGTGTGTGTGTGTGTGTGTGTGTGTGTGTGTTCGTTCGTTATTTAATTTAACGTCTTTCCGCCTTACAAAAATCTTAGACAACAACAACAACAACGAGAACAACAAATAAAATAAAATGTATGTGTATGACTTATGTGCAAATGTCCGTTTAAGGGAGTTTGTGGGTGTGCGTGTAGGAAGATACGAGAGGATTGTTAATCTATGCATGCATATAATTTACATGAAGAAATGGAGTGAGGGTATGTGTATCTGAGTAGGGGAAGACGGGGTAAAAAGCGCATGGGCGGGTAAGAAGCCCACCCCAATTATCTCATGAAATAAAGAAAATGTCAGTCAAATTTGCCCATGAGACGAATGCTAGACATAAACGCTCGTCTCATGGGCAAAATGAGACTGAAATTTGCTTCATTTCATGAGATAATTGGGGTGGGCTTCTTACCCGCCCATGCGCTTTTTACCCCGTCTTCCCCTACCTGTATGATTTAGACCCTATGTTAATGAAACGTCAGTGAAATACATAAACTTAGAATTACTTCTAAACATTTAAAGGTGACAAAACAATAAAAGAACAATATTAAACTCCAAAAAAGGAAAATAAAATACTTAACAAGAACATCAAAGCAAAGGTCCAATTGGGCTCCTAATAAGTCCCCGAATAACTTCTAGAATCTTTGATTCATCACAAAGAATGTCTTCATAGGCTGTCATTGATGGTTTTGTGTCCGACAACCAAGCAGGTAAATAGTTTTTCATATGTTCACGGCAAAGAAAAATCACATGGAAAGGTGTAATATGATGGCCACAAATGCAGGTTACATTTTTACCGAATTTAGTTTTCAGTGCATCAAGCCTGAATTTAAAAACTAAACTTTTTAGAATCCGCCCTTGATGAAGATTTTGTCCTGTTTTTAATCCATTAGAATTTTCCCTTAACGTTCGTCTCATGGGCAAAATGAGACTGAAATTTGCTTCATTTCATGAGATAATTGGGGTGGGCTTCTTACCCGCCCATGCGCTTTTTACCCCGTCTTCCCCTAATGTCTCAGTTTGTCTTCTAGGGGAAGACGGGGTAAAAAGCGCATGGGCGGGTAAGAAGCCCACCCCAATTATCTCATGAAATGAAGCAAATTTCAGTCTCATTTTGCCCATGAGACGAGCGTTAATGTCTAGCATTCGTCTCATGGGCAAATTTGACTGAAATTTTCTTTATTTCATGAGATAATTGGGGTGGGCCTCTTACCCGCCCATGCGCTTTTTACCCCGTCTTCCCTAAACACAGAATCCCAGGATGCTTTTTCTAAAAGACTGTAATTTTCATGTAGCAATAAAGGAATATGAACTTTTGCTAAACTGTTTTCAGTGGCTGCGATAAGAGAGAGACAGTGACAAAGAGAAAGTGACAGAAAAATAAGAGAAAGAAAGCTAGCACTGGAGACAGTCTGTGCTTTAAGGGTCGATACAGGTGGACAATCCGTGCAGCGGAGACAATCCGTGCCCTCTAGGCGGCACGGATTGTCTCTCTGCACGGATTGTCTCGGAGACAATTTGTAGGGACAATGTCCGGGTGCATCTTTTCCAGCGTATACCGGATTTCCGTTTTTTGGTGTCCAGTTTTTGGAGTGTTCAAACATTTTGCTTCCGATATAAAAATTATACTTTGGCCCATTCTCCTGCCTTTGAATTTTTTTCCAAATACACGCACACACGCACACCGGCATACACACACACACACACACACACACACACATAAGCACACGCGCGCACACACACACACAGGTTAAATGTTAGAATAAGCAGTTAAGTAGTGTGGGATTAGCTGCAGTGAATCACGTGTTCTGATGAAACACAACTCCCTTTTTATGTGTATTAAATAGTGTTAATTCTTTAAACAGGTAGAGGAAGACGGGGTAAAAAGCGCATGGGCGGGTAAGAAGCTGCCCATGAGACGAATGCTAGACATTAACGCTCGTCTCATGGGCAAAATGAGACTGAAATTTGCTTCATTTCATGAGATAATTGGGGTGGGCTTCTTACCCGCCCATGGGCTTCTTACCCGCCCATGCGCTTTTTACCCCGTCTTCCCCTATGTGTATGTTTGATGTATCTGTGTGTGTGTGTGTGTGTGTGTGTGTGTGTGTGTGTGTGTGTGTGTGTGTGTGTGTGTCAGTGTGTGTGTGTGTGTGTGTGTGCGCGCGCGTGTGTGTGTAACAACAACAACAAAATGTTTAATTACAGTTTCTTTATGAACCGTAGGGGAAGACGGGGTAAAAAGCGCATGGGCGGGTAAGAAGCCCACCCCAATTATCTCATGAAATGAAGCAAATTTCAGTCTCATTTTGCCCATGAGACGAGCGTTAATGTCTAGCATTCGTCTCATGGGCAAATTTGACTGACATTTTCTTTATTTCATGAGATAATTGGGGTGGGCTTCTTACCCGCCCATGCGCTTTTTACCCCGTCTTCCCCTAATTATGGAACAAGAACGAATGACAAACAGAACATGGACAGATTATGGACAGTACATGAGTCAAAATAAATTAAGAGAAAACCAAACGCGCACGTGTGTGTGTGTGTGTGTGTGTGTGTGTGTGTGTGTGTGCGTGCGTGCGAAATATCTTCCAAGTCTACTAAATAAAATGCGAGATCACTGGTTAGAAAGAAAGCTGTAAGGAGTATTTGCATGTCACAGAGGAATCCCCAATATTGCAGACAAAATCTTTTCTCTCCCCGGGTAAGTTTCATGGTGAATTTTAGCTGAAGAATAGTTAGCGTTGAAAGAGTCTGTGGTTTGTCTGTGTGTCTTTAACAGTGTGGTATTTCCCAGCAGGCGGCATTGGGAACAAAAATGGCGGGGGCAGAGCTGCCCGGTCTGCACTGGGCGGACTACCTGGTCATTGCGCTGTCCCTGGTTGTCGCCCTTGGCATCGGAATCTTCTTCGCCCTGTTCAGGGGAGGACAGAAAACCAAGGTCGGTCTGTCCATGGATGCTATATTTTAGATGGATAATAGCTCTTTTCTCCAACCAAGCAACTCAGAGTTGCGCTCAGAGTTGCGTTATCAACATCCAGTATTGAGAGAAGTTGTAGGCCTATGCTTTGTCCGTGCTTTGCGTTCGCAACAAGCAGTCTTCTTCTTCTTCTTCTTCTTCTTCTTCGTTGGATCTTCCACTTTCATCGTACTGAAGATATATATTTTGTGATATAGGGTAAGACGGGATAAAAAGCCCATGCGCAGGTAAGAAGCCCATGGCGATTATCTCATGAAATAAAGAAACTATCAGTCAAATTTGCACATGAGTCGAATGCTAAACATTAACACTCGTCTCATGGGCAAAATGTGACTGAAATTTTCTTCATTTCATGAGATAATTGGCATGGGCTTCTTTACCCGCCCATGGGCTTTTTACCCCGTCTTCACCTTATTTAGATGGATTACCAGCTCTTTTCTACAACCATGCAACTCCTGTTGCGCATGTGCGGAGCTCAGAGTTGCGTTATCAACATCCGGTATTGAGAGAAGTTGTAGAAAGTGCTTTGTTCGTGCTTTGCGTTCGCAACAAGCAGTCTATTTTGTGATATAGGGGAAGACGGGGTAAAAAGCGCATGGGCGGGTAAGAAGCCCACCCCAATTATCTCATGAATTAAAGAAAATGTCAGTCAAATTTGCCCATGAGACGAATGCTAGACATTAACGCTCGTCTCATGGGCAAAATGAGACTGAAATTTGCTTCATTTCATGAGATAATTGGGGTGGGCTTCTTACCCGCCCATGCGCTTTTTACCCCGTCTTCCCCTACTGGTGTTGTTAAAAACATCTGCATTCGTCAACATGCCTGGAAAGAACTGCGCTATTATTAGAGCTGTGCTTAATGTAGTGTCCATGGTCTGTCGGCTTGCCTGTCTGTCTATCTGTCTGAATCATGTAGGGGTGCATCTTTTCCAGCGTATACCGGATTTCCGGTTTTTGGTGTCCAGTTTTTGGAGTGTTCAAACATTTTGCTTCCGATATTAAAATTATACTTTGGCCCATTCTCCTGCCTTTGAAAAAAATCAAAAAATCTTCCAAATAATTGTTCTCCTTTGAGCTCCTCCGAAATCGGAATGTGTCGGCTGAGACCAGTGAAGACTGAAAACGGACACATACGTACCTTACCCATTATGACCATATGGCTTGGGAACGCAGAAGAAGAAGAAGAAGAAGAAGAAGAAAAATTATAACTGGTATTAGTGTGAACAATCCAGAACGGGACGAGAGATATTTGGGAAGCGATGATGTAATTTTGTTGGAAAGGTTGGGAAGTTTTGACATTTTATTATTTGCTAATTTGTGGTGACCCCCCCCCCCCCTCCCCCACTGAAACAGGCTGCAACATCACTGAACAAAACAACATACGAACAAATGCACGACAGTTAGTGCTTTGAGTGACATTATTTTAGTAACGAGAAACTGACAAGACAAAACATGATATTTCTGCCAAAACAAATGCCTTTGTCAAACAAACGAAACATACAACATAGAGAACAAAACAATAGTTAAACACATATTTTGGCATTGCCTTCTTCTTCTTCTTCTTTTCTTCTTCTTCTTCTTCTTCTTCTTCTTCTTCTTCTTCTTCTTCTTCTTCTTCTCTTCTTCTTCTTCTTCTTCTTCTGAAAATACGTATGTGTCCGGTTTGCATCTTAACTGCTCTCTCTGCTGCATTCAGCCAACACGTTCCGATTTTGGAGGAGATCTGCCACCAATCTATCAATATTCCAGGAACAGTATGTGTGATTTTTTGCTATAAAACTGGATTGATGTTGTACATTGGAACATCCATATTAGGCCGGGTTCACATTAGACGCGTAAGTTTCGTACGGAAAACCCTAAATAAGTGGAAGAAAGAAGGATGGAAATTTACGCATATAGGGGAAATTCGGACACGTGCGCAAATCTTTTCCCTTCTTTGTTTCACTTATGGATTGCGCACGGGTTTCCGCATGGGATACCCGCTTATGTGTGTACACGGCCTTAAGGCTCCATCTAAGATTTGACCCCCCAAGAAAACCTGTTCACTGAATTTTGCCCCTTCATATTCAGACTACTGGGTGTTCCCCTCTCTAATAAGACCTTTTGGGGGCTGACTTTTCAAGGTCTTAGTAGTGAGGTTCCACTATACCAGGAGCAGTATGGTTTTGTTTGTTTGTTATAAGACTGAATCGATGCCACGTGGTATAAAACTGCATTGATGCCACACGTTATAAAACTGCATCGATGCCACATGTTATAAAACTGCATCGATGCCACACGGTATTAAAACTGCATCGATGCCACACGGTATTAAAACTGCATCGATGCCACACGGTATTAAAACTGCATTGATGCCACACGTTATAAAACTGCATCGATGCCACACGGTATTAAAACTGCATCGATGCCACACGGTATTAAAACTGCATCGATGCCACACGTTATAAAACTGCATCGATGCCACACGGTATTAAAACTGCATCGATGCCACACGGTATTAAAACTGCATTGATGCCACACGGTATTAAAACTGCATCGATGCCACACGGTATTAAAACTGCATCGATGCCACACGGTATTAAAACTGCATCGATGCCGCACGGTATTAAAACTGCATCGATGCCGCACGGTATTAAAACTGCATCGATGCCGCACGGTATTAAAACTGCATCGATGCCACACGGTATTAAAACTGCATCGATGCCGCACGGTATTAAAACTGCATCGATGCCGCACGGTATTAAAACTGCATCGATGCCGCACGGTATTAAAACTGCATCGATGCCGCACCGTATTAAAACTGCATCGATGCCGCACGGTATTAAAACTGCATCGATGCCGCACCGTATTAAAACTGCATCGATGCCGCACGGTATTAAAACTGCATCAATGCCGCACGGTATTAAAACTGCATCGATGCCGCACGGTATTAAAACTGCATCGATGCCGCACGGTATTAAAACTGCATCGATGCCGCACGGTATTAAAACTGCATCGATGCCACACGGTATTAAAACTGCATCGATGCCGCACGGTATTAAAACTGCATCGATGCCGCACGGTATTAAAACTGCATCGATGCCACACGGTATTAAAACTGCATCGATGCCACACGGTATTAAAACTGCATCGATGCCACACGGTATTAAAACTGCATCGATGCCACACGGTATTAAAACTGCATCGATGCCGCACGGTATTAAAACTGCATCGATGCCGCACGGTATTAAAACTGCATCGATGCCACACGGTATTAAAACTGCATCGATGCCACACGGTATTAAAACTGCATCGATGCCACACGGTATTAAAACTGCATCGATGCCACACGGTATTAAAACTCCATCGATGCCACACGGTATTAAAACTGCATCGATGCCACACGGTATTAAAACTGCATCGATGCCGCACGGTATTAAAACTGCATCGATGCCGCACCGTATTAAAACTGCATCGATGCCGCACGGTATGAAAACTGCATCGATGCCGCACCGTATTAAAACTGCATCGATGCCGCACGGTATTAAAACTGCATCGATGCCGCACCGTATTAAAACTGCATCGATGCCGCACGGTATTAAAACTGCATCGATGCCGCACGGTATTAAAACTGCATCGATGCCGCACCGTATTAAAACTGCATCGATGCCGCACGGTATTAAAACTGCATCGATGCCGCACGGTATTAAAACTGCATCGATGCCACACGGTATTAAAACTGCATCGATGCCACACGGTATTAAAACTGCATCGATGCCACACGGTATTAAAACTGCATCGATGCCACACGGTATTAAAACTGCATCGATGCCACACGGTATTAAAACTGCATCGATGCCGCACGGTATTAAAACTGCATCGATGCCGCACGGTATTAAAACTGCATCGATGCCACACGGTATTAAAACTGCATCGATGCCACACGGTATTAAAACTGCATCGATGCCACACGGTATTAAAACTGCATCGATGCCACACGGTATTAAAACTCCATCGATGCCACACGGTATTAAAACTCCATCGATGCCACACGGTATTAAAACTGCATCGATGCCACACGGTATTAAAACTCCATCGATGCCACACGGTATTAACTCTTTGGTTTCTGTATTTAGATAAGTTTCAACTACTGTTCATTCTTGAGAACCTCTTTCGCTGCTGATAAAATTTATCCCGTTGATTCCTACAGGCCTCTTTTGCTCGTAATATCATGCAACATGATGCAACTGTTATTACTTTGCTCTTCTATAATTGCATTGCAATAAGGTTTGTTTCCATTTTCTTACTGGGGCAAGTATTGTTTATGAAAGAGAAACAGGCTGCTGAAAACATGCCACATATTTAATATAACATAACACCCCTTTAGACAGTTTTACTCTCTCTGGAAACCCAGGAATAGGGAGACAGAGAGCTCTATAAAGCTAGGGATCTGCAGTTGCTCCCATTCAACCTCAAAAGCGGTTCTCAGGAACGAAAGAGTTAAAACTGCATTGATGCCACACGGTATAAAACTGCATTGATGCCACACGGTATAAAACTGCATTGATGCCACACGGTATTATAACTTGTGACTGCATCGATGCCCCACGGTATTAAAACTTGTGACTGCATCGATGCCAAATGGTATTATAACTTGTGACTGCATCGATGCCCCACGGTATTAAAACTTGTGACTGCATCGATGCCAAATGGTATTATAACTTGTGACTGCATCGATGCCACACGGTATTATAACTTGTGACTGCATCGATGCCACACGGTATTATAACTTGTGACTGCATCGATGCCACACGGTATTATAACTTGTGACTGCATCGATGCCACACGGTATTATAACTTGTGACTGCATCGATGCCACACGGTATTATAACTGCATCGATGCCACACGGTATTATAACTTGTGACTGCATCGATGCCACACGGTATTATAACTTGTGACTGCATCGATGCCACATGGTATTAAAACTGCATCGATGCCACATGGTATTAAAACTGCATCGATGCCACACGGTATTATAACTTGTGACTGCATCGATGCCACATGGTATTAAAACTGCATCGATGCCACACGGTATTATAACTTGTGACTGCATCGATGCCACACGGTATTATAACTTGTGACTGCATCGATGCCAAATGGTATTAAAACTGCATCGATGCCACACGGTATAAAACTGCATCGATGCCATAAGTTATAAAACTGCATCGATGCCATAAGTTATAAAACTGCATCGATGCCATAAGTTATAAAACTGCATCGATGCCATAAGTTATAAAACTCATCGATGCCATAAGTTATAAAACTGCACCAATGCCACACGGCATAAAACTGCATCGATGCCACACGTTGCAAAACTGCATCGATGCCACATGTTATAAAACTGCATCGATGCCACACGTTGCAAAACTGCATTGATGCCACACGGCATAAAACTGCATCGATGCCACACGTTGCAAAACTGCATCGATGCCACATGTTATAAAACTGCATCGATGTCACACGGTATTAAAACTGCATTGATGCCACACATTATAAAACTGCATTGATGCCACACGGTATAAAACTGCATTGATGTCACACGGTATTATAACTGCCTCGATGCGACACGGTATTAAAACTGCATTGATGCCACACGGTATTAAAACTGCATTGATGCCACACGGTATTATAGCTGCATTGATGCCACACGGTATTATAACTGCATTGATGCCACACGGTATTAAAACTGCATCGATGCCACACGGTATTATAACTGCATCGATGCTACACGGTATTAAATCTGCATCGATGCCACACGGTATTAAAACTGCATCGATGCCAAACAGTATAAAACTGCATCGATGCCACACGGTATTATAACTGCATCGATGCCACACGGTATTATAACTGCATCGATGCCACACGGTATTATAACCGCATCGATGCCAAACAGTATAAAACTGCATCGATGCCACACGGTATAAAACTGCATCGAACAAACGAACGAATGAGCGAACGAAATTTTATTTTTACAGGGTAATTAGATAAGTATACATACTTATTTTTATACCCAGCCCTGTCGCAAAAGAAAATATCGAATAAACAACAACAACAACAAAATATGTAACATAATTTATGCGCGGATGCCTTCCTGTAATGGTGACACATCACCACACACAATTTTAAGCGATTTTGTCGAGCGGTTCGGGATATATCCTTGGGACAGACAGAAACAAACGACAACGAACAAACAAACAAACAACAACAACAAAGCAAAGAAACATACACGAACGAATTCATACTCCTTTTCGATCGTAGATCGGCAAAGGACAGCAACATCCACGAACGAATTTAGACTCCTTTGCGAAGACTCCTTTTCGATCGTAGATCGGCAAAGGATAACAACATACACGAACGAATTTAGACTCCTTTGCGATCATAGATCGGCAAAGGACGAACGAATTTAGACTCCTTTGCGATCGTAGATCGGCAAAGGGCAACAACATATACGAACGAATTTAGACTCCTTTGCGAAGACTCCTTTGCGATCGTAGATCGGCAAAGGACAACAACATACACGAACGAATTTAGACTCCTTTGCGATCGTAGATCGGCAAAGGGCAACAACATATACGAACGAATTTAGACTCCTTTGCGATCGTAGATCGGCAAAGGACAATGAAAGAAACAATAAACCAACAATGAAATGCCTCCCCCCCCCCCCAACACTCCGCCCCCCACCCCCCCCCACAGGAGCAGTACCTGGTCGGGGGCCGCCAGATGGGTCTGGCCCCGGTGTGCCTGTCGCTGTTCATCAGCTACCAGTCGGCCATCTCCCTGATCGGGTTCCCCGCTGATGTGTACGACACGGGCACCATGGTGTTCTTCATCTACGCGGGCCTGGCCCTGGCCTACCTGCTGGGCTCCTGCACCGTGGTGCCGCTCTTCCACCCCCTGCGGCTGACCAGCGTCTTCCAGTACGTGCGGCTCAGGTTCCGCTGCCGCCCCGTCAAGCTGCTCGTCACCTGCGTAGGGATGGTGCAGCTGGTAAGTGAAGAGGGTCTTGTTCTTGTTCTTGTTGTTCTTGTTCTTGTTCTTCTTGCTTTCTTCTTAATCTTGTTCTTCTTCTACCTCTTCATTTTGTTGTTGTTGTTGTTGTTCTTCTTCTTCTTGCTCTTGTTCTTCTTCTTGTTCTTCTTGCTCTTCTTCTTCTTCTTCTTGTTGTTGCTCTTCTTGTTCCTCTTGTTCTTGTTCTTCTTGTTCTTGCTCTTTTTCTTCTTGCTTTCTTCTTAATCTTGTTCTTCTTCTACCCCTTCTTTTTCTTGTTGTTTTTGTTCTTCTTGTTCTTGTTCTTCTTGCTCTTCTTGTTGTTGTTGTTGTTGTTGTTGTTGTTGTTGTTGTTGTTGTTGTTGTTGTTGTTGTTGTTGTTGTTGTTCTTCTTCTTCTTCTTCTTCTTCTTCTTCTTCTTCTTCTTTTCTTCTTCTTCTTCTTCTTGTTCTTCTTCTGCTTCTTCTTGTTCTTGTTCTTGTTCTTGTTCTTCTTCTTCTTCTTCTTCTTCTTCTTGTTCTTTGTTCTTCTTCTTCTTCTTGTTCTTCTTCTTGTTCTTCTTCTTCTTCTTGTTCTTGTTCTTCTTCTTCTTTTGTTTTTGTTCTTTTTCTTCTTCTTCTTCTTCTTCTTCTTTTTTTTCTTCTTCTTCTTTTTCTTTTTCTTCTTCTTCTTCTTCTTCTTCTTCTTCTTCTTCTTCTTCTTCTTCTTGTTCTTGTTCTTCTTCTTCTTCTTCTTCTTCTTCTTCTTCTTCTTCTTCTTCTTCTTCTTCTTCTTCTTCTGCTTTTTCTTCTTCTTTTTCTTCTTCTTTGTTTTCTTCTTCTTCTTCTTCTTTTTCTTCTTCTTTCTTCTTGCTCTTCTTCTTTTTTTGGTCTGTCTTTGTCGATCGCTCAGACAGTTTCCTGTCATACGAGCGCAGATGCGTCATGCTGCCGTTATGCGCCTAACCAAGAAAAAATTAGGCAACATGATATCTCAACGCTTTTCTTCTTCTGTACAGACACTATACATGGCCGTGGTGCTGTACAGTCCAGCTCTGGTTCTACAGGCAGGTACGTATGTATCAGTAGTATACGACTATGATCGGTGATACATGGTGCTGTACAGTCCAGCTCTGGTTCTACAGGCAGGTACGTATGTATCAGTAGTATACGACTATGATCGGTGGTACATGGTGCTGTACAGTCCAGCTCTGGTTCTACAGGCAGGTACGTATGTATCAGTAGTATACGACTATGATCGGTGGTACATGGTGCTGTACAGTCCAGCTCTGGTTCTACAGGCAGGTACGTATGTATCAGTAGTATACGACTATGATCGGTGGTACATGGTGCTGTACAGTCCAGCTCTGGTTCTACAGGCAGGTACGTATGTATCAGTAGTATACGACTATGATCGGTGGTACATGGTGCTGTACAGTCCAGCTCTGGTTCTACAGGCAGGTACGTATGTATCAGTAGTATACGACTATGATCGGTGGTACATGGTGCTGTACAGTCCAGCTCTGGTTCTACAGGCAGGTACGTATGTATCAGTAGTATACGACTATGATCGGTGGTACATGGTGCTGTACAGTCCAGCTCTGGTTCTACAGGCAGGTACGTATGTATCAGTAGTATACGACTATGATCGGTGATACATGGTGCTGTACAGTCCAGCTCTGGTTCTACAGGCAGGTACGTATGTATCAGTAGTATACGACTATGATCGGTGGTACATGGTGCTGTACAGTCCAGCTCTGGTTCTACAGACAGGTACGTATGTATCAGTAGTATACGACTATGATCGGTGATACATGGTGCTGTACAGTCCAGCTCTGGTTCTACAGGCAGGTACGTATGTATCAGTAGTATACGACTATGATCGGTGATACATGGTGCGTTATTTTGTGTACAACTGTATATCGGTGTGTTCATTCCTGTACAACTAGGTTTTGGGTATGTAGAGTGGCACAGTGGTAGCGCATTCGCTTCGTGTCAAGTAAACCCGAGTTCGAACCTGGGTACAGGGGATTTTTTTCTCGTGGAGTCTTTCAGATGAGACGATCAACCGAGGTCCCGTGTGTCCATACACTTAGCACACGTTAAACCCAGTGGCAACGAAAAAGTTGTCATTTGGTCAAAATTTACCCCCCTCCCCCCTCATCAGTCACACAAAAATCGCATGCCAATTTTTTAAAATTATTTTTAAAATTTGGGTGGCGCGCCTCTGGCTGTGACGCGCTCTCCTGGTGGGAGCAACCCGAATTTCACAGAGACACAGTGACTATAAAGTACCGAACACCTAATACCTAATTAATCATACTTTGTGTGTTAGTTAATACATTTCGAATAGTTCTTCTTATTATTATTCTGCGTTCCCGGGCCATAAGGCCACAATGGTTACGTATGTTCGTTTTCCAGTTTTTCACTGGTGTCCTCGCTGCATTCAGCCGACACATTCCGATTTCAGAGGAGCTAAAAGGAGACAAAATATATGGAAGAAGTGTTTGAATTTTTTTTATATTCTTTTTTCTTATTTTGATATGCCCCCCCCCCCCTCCCCAATAATATGTTAGCAAAACTTTTTGTTTGTTTTTGTATTTTAGTCTTTCTTTTCCCCCCAAAAAGGTCAAGCATTTAAACTCATCCTCTATTGATTCGTGTGCACATGGCAACGAACTCGGTGATCATGTTAGGATCATGAAGCGGCCGTTAACGTAATAAGATTATATCTGTAAATGTGACTGACAACCCATGTTAACTCGCCTGAAGCCTTGGAATCTCCCCCCAGTCTTCATTCATAGTTTGAATCTAAGGTGCAAGCTAACCAAGAAGGGTAAAACTTTATCCTTCAGAATCAGGGCCGGACCAAGTGATTCGCAAGGGGGGTGGGGGTGGGGGGGGGTCTCTGCTGGGGGTCCTGGAGAGCTGCATAGGGCAGTGCCCTTGGGGGGGGGGGGGGGGGGGGGGGGGGGGGGGTCCAGGGGGCGAAGCTCCCCGTAAATTTTACAATTTAGAGATTATTAAAGACCCAGTGCACCACGATTAAGTCCCTTGCTTTCTTCTGGGTTGCTGTGACCCACATACAATTTTTCCCAACTTGAAATTTAGACTGCTCTTTAAACTGATGTTTCGGTTTGAATTTGGGGCCATTTATATGGGAGTCAGACTTGGGTCAAAACAAGATTTATTTCCAGTTATAAGAGGAAAAACAATTGAAACCCGTGATTTTGACACGTGATCTGGTGGATCTTTAAGGCTAAAATCGAGTCATGTTCTTACTTTTCACCCTTGTATAAGGTACATGCTTGTGGGAGAGGGGGGGGGGGGGGGGAGGGAGGGGGGGGGGGGGTCCGGGAACCAGGACCCCCCCCCCCCCCATCCCAACCCCTAGATCCGGCTCTGCTCCTTGGTAAGTGTAACAACACAAATTAATGTACGACCGTTTTCTGGACAGTGGCAGGTCTGCCTCTATGGGTGTCTCTGGCTGCGGTTGGCACGATTGGAACCATCTACACCACCATTGTAAGTGTGTGTGTGTGCGTGTGCGTGTGCGTGTGCGTGCGCGTGCGTGCGCGTGTGCGCGTGTGTTAGGAAACGATTTTTACCACCAATAAGTGTGTCTGTGATGGAAAACGATCTATAGGCCAACTTCATGTAAAACAAACAAGCAAGCAAAACAAACAATCAAAACAAACAAACAAACAAACAAACACGAAACAAGCAAAACACCTACACGTGTTTGTGATAGCAAATTATTCTTACCATCAAAGTAAATGTATAACAAAAATTCATAATAAAATTCATAATCAGAACGAATGTGATTCGAGATCACGTGATCGAATCGCATCGTACAGTCGTGCGATTTTAGCTGACGTGTGGCCGGCCCTTAAACCTGTAGTCGAGTAGGCCAGTGAACAGCCTCACCAAAAGCAGCTGAAGGTCACAATACACGTTGATACAGTTAGAATTTATATGACAAAGTTAATCAAGAAAGATGTGGAGGCTGTATAAGCGATCGGTAATAGTGTCTAGTGCAGAAATCTGCTTGCGCATATCCTTTCCTAGATGTTGAATGTAAGCTAAGGACAACCTTTAAAGGGCCAGCCACACGTCCACTACAATCGTACAACTGTACGATACGATTTGATCACGTGGTCTCCAAGAACGAATGTGATTCGAGATCACGTGATCGAATCGCATCGTACAGTCGTGCGATTTTAGCTGACGTGTGGCCGGCCCTTAAACCTGTAGTCGAGTAGGCCAGTGAACAGCCTCACCAAAAGCAGCTGAAGGTCACAATACACGTTGATACTTTTTGTTCTTTCCCCATGGCAACACAGTGACAGGCTAGTGATAATATCACATGTTTTGTACAGTCACTATGAACTGTTACATTCGGGACGCCGCTACAAGACTTTCGAAGTTAAAGCCAGGGCACAGAAAAGTTTCATCCCCAGATCCATCCACCTTCTAAAACTCATGATCCTTTTGAATGTCTGCTCGCATTGAAAGATTCCACCTTAATCCTTATGTTGTATGTATCTATATGACCTGTGTAATCCTAAAATATGTATTTTATACTCATGCGTGTCAAATGTCAATATCCTTATGCATTTTGTTGATCTTTGTAATACTCATTCATCTTTGTAATTCTTATGTGACTTGTTATCCAAAAATGGTGCATATATTTATGCATGCTGAATGTCAATGTTTCTGTTGCACGGCACCTGGACGACATTTCTCCTTGAGAGATAATAAAGTGATTTTGAAATTTGAATCGAATCACTGTGTTTGCCATGGGGAAAGAACGAAAAAATAGCCACGTGTATAGTGACCACGAGCATGGATCGCTCCTCTGTAATTATTTCTACTACATCAGCGAAATGGAAAGGGGAAGAGAGAGAGTGTATGGATCTGGAAAATAAAGGGGGTCAAAGGAGGGGGGTGAGGGAGGGGGATCTGAGGCGTGGTAGGGGGGAGGGGGGGGGGGGGTGCGGACCTACAGGAGTACACTTGGTTGGGTCTCCACCACGCATTTCTGCACACGTTTAACTGAAAGTTCTAATCTAAGGTGTCCAGACAGATTAAATGAAATGTTCACGGGGACTGGTCAAGCTCAACGGGCAGGCCTGTTATTACGGGAAACTGACCTATGTGGAGGGTTAGGGATCCTTTAGAGAAAGAAGGTGCAGTGACCGGTTTCGAGCGTTCCTCTTAATACGGGTTTATGGGTTATTACAGTTTTCTGGTATGAGCTCACTGCTACTGATCGGGGGTAGTATACTATAATCAACTTTGGTGGAGGGGACTTAATTAGAAAGAGAATATTCACCCTTTGTTCAATTTCGTTATCTCCTCTCTTGGCCTCACTATATCATTCTTTGATTAACCAAACTTCCTTTCGAGGCTTACCAGTTTCTTCTGTGTTGTGTGTTGTTTATGTGTAAAATATTCAAGGTTAGAAGGCTATGCCACTCTTGGATAGATGTTGATTTGTTTGTATGTCGTCCTCTCCACCATTGTTGATGAGTACTGTGTGGGTGAAGGGTCATAAAGGCGAACTTGGCACATTCTTTTTTGAGAAAGATGCTTTGTTTGTCTCACTTTGGTTCTGACCCACGCATTGCTAGGTGATTGGTATCGTAATCAACTTTGGTGGAGGGGAGTTAATTAGAAAGAGAGTATTCACCCGTTGTTCACTTTCGTAGTATACTATACTTTAAAGGGTATTCCTTCATCCCATTATCAAGATCAGCTGGAAGGTACTAAGGTGATATTTTGTATTATGTAAAATATCCCTCTTACTGCCTTTCTCAGTATCTGTCTGTTCGATTCTGTATATCTGTCTGTCTGTCTGCCAGTTTCCTTCGCCATCTTCTACTTCAGCCTGAAATGCTACTGAAACGTCTCGCCTTCGTCAAGGAAGTAACTGCTGGTCTGTCGGTCAGAGCTTCTGTCCGTCAGCAGCTTAATATAAACAAAGCGAACCATTTAAACAATCTTTGTAGAGAATCAAAGAATCCTCCCCCCTCCCCCACCTCCATCTCCTCACATCCTCCCTCCAGTTTTCTCCCCGATTCCCATGTATAATGATATATATGTCCACAAAACCCTTTCCCCCTACCTTCAAAGTTCTGTCCCCCAAACCATCTTCAACCCTACGTCAGCCGTGACGTAAGCTGCTAGACCGGATAGTCTCCCACGTTTTACTATAACAACAGAACCATCAGCAAGATGATGGAGGTTGGTTGTTCGAGGAAAGAAGAAGAACTC
The DNA here is from genome assembly GCA_017654935.2 of Phymorhynchus buccinoides. NCBI lineage: Eukaryota > Metazoa > Mollusca > Gastropoda > Neogastropoda > Raphitomidae > Phymorhynchus > Phymorhynchus buccinoides. Next base: position 17,050,578 of record CM065683.1, on the reverse strand, counting down.
TGCTTTTTTTCATGTTCATTTGAACGTAAATCTGGATTCTGAATGTTCATTCAGAAATATCATGTTTAATATCTTTTATTTTTCATTTTCGTTGGCTATTTAGCAGTTTTTTGATGTTGTTGTAAAGGTGAAGTCTGTGTGTGAGCGCGCGCGTGTGTGCATGGGTGTTTGTGTGTGTAGCGAGCATATGCATGTGTGTGCGTGTGTGTGTGTTTGCGTGTGTGCACACGCGCGCACGTGTGTGTGTAGGTGCGTGCGTGGGTGTTGTGCACGTGTGCTTATGCACGTGTGTGTGCGCGAGCGCACGTGTGTGTGTAGGTGCGTGCGTGGGTGTTGTGCACGTGTGCTTATGCACGTGTGTGTGCGCGAGCGTGTGTGTGTGCGTGGATGTGCGTACGTGCGTGTGCGCGGGTATGTATTTATGCATATGTGTGTGTGTGTGTGAGCGCGCGCATGTAAATGCGTGTTTAATTCAAACGTTGTGTCCATGGTTTACCTCTCTTTCTGCTGTTCAGGGAGGCATCAAAAGCGTGCTGTGGACAGACGTCTTCCAGACCATCATGGTGTTGATTGGAATCCTGGCAGTTCTCATCCAGGTAATGTTGGAATCCTGACAGTTCTCATCAAGATAATATTGGAATCCTGACAGTTCTCATCAAGGTAACGTTGGAATCCTGACAGTTCTCATCAAGGTAATGTTGGAATCCTGGCAGTTCTCATCAAGGTAATGTTGGAATCCTGGCAGTTCTCATCAAGGTAATGTTGGAATCCTGACAGTTCTCATCAAGGTAATATTGGAATCCTGACAGTTCTCATCAAGGTAATATTGGAATCCTGACAGTTCTCATCAAGGTAATAACGTAATCCTGACAGCTCTCATCAAGGTAATATTGGAATCCCGACAAGTCTCATCAAGGTAATGTTGAGATCCTGACAGTTCTCATCAAGGTAATCATGGAATCCTGACAGTTCTCATTAAGGTAACATTGGCATTATGACAGTTCTCATCAAGGTAATCATGGAATCCTGACAGCTCTCATCAAGGTAATATTGGAATCCTGACAGTCCACGTCAAGACAATCACGTTACCTATTTCTATTGCTATGCTATGCTGTTAATTGTTTCCCTTTTTTTCCGAATCGAATCCCGAATCCCGTAGTCTGGATGACCGTAGGGACGCCTCTGAAGATTTCACAACCAGTCTCTTCCACCCTTCCCGGTTCTCGGCTTTCCTTACTGTGTCTTTCAGCTCCAGGCCCGTCCACTCGCGGATGTTGTCTTCCCATCTCTTCTTCTGTCTGCCTCTTCTTCTTCCTCCCTGGACTGTGCCCTGTAGGGTTGTCTTGGCAAGGCCTGATGAACGGCTGACATGTTGTCTTCCCATCTCTTCTTCTGTCTGCCCCTTCTTCTTCCTCCCTGGACCGTGCCCTGTAGGGTTGTCTTGGCAAGGCCTGATGAACGGCTGACATGTTGTCTTCCCATCTCTTCTTCTGTCTGCCTCTTCTCCTTCCTCCCTGGACTGTGCCCTGTAGGATGGTTTTGGCAAGGCCTGATGAACGGGTAACATGTTCATACCATTTTCTTCTTGCGTCTTTTGACTAGGGTCAGTATAGGTCAACAATTGGTCCAAGTGCATTTTCAATTCGCCGGGGGTCCAGGGAGCTGCACAGTTTCCGGGTTAAAGGGCAATGCCCTTTCGAGGGCCCATGGGCGAATTCCCTGTAAATTGTTTTGTAATTTAGTGATTATTAAGGCAAAACTCGAGTCATTTTCTTACTTTTCACCCTTAGTATACGTATATCTGTAAGATAGAGGGGGTGGAGGTGTGTGTGTGTGGGGGGGGGGGGAGGGGGGGGGGGGGAGTCCGGAAACACAGCCCCCCCCCCCCAGATCCACTCCCTACACAGGCCCTACATTGAAAATAGCGTTTGCTTTCAGGGAACGCTCGTGGTGGGCGGGATTTCCAAACTGTGGGACATTTCCAAAGATGGGGGACGACTAGTGTTTGACGAGTAAGTGTGCTTTCATCCGCTCTCTAGCCAGCGAGCACGACTGCTGTTTAAAACATCATTGGGTTATTCGTAATACCCGCCTCCTCCTTGTGCGTTACTATCAACATTGCTTCAATTGAACTCGTCTTTGCTTGTGGCTCAAGCCACAAACCTATAACTCACTTTGTCGGTCGGTCGGTCGGTCTGTCGGTCGGTCGGTCTGTCGGTCGGTCCAAATTGTCGCACATATTGACAAAATTGTCGCACTTCAAATTGAGGCTGCACTTCAAATTGAGGCTGCTCTTTAAAATGATGTATTTTTAAAGCGTACAAAATAATAAACATACGTAATACAGACACTACAACAGACACGACGAGTATGCGGTGCTTCTTTCGATGAGCATAAGTAGGATACATAGTGTTAAATGTTTTCCAAAAGATATAAAAAGTTACGAAATGGTGCAGAGATAACATTCTGGTTTACAGATTAAAATTATTGAAAAGCCAGGGGAAGCGACTCATGATTGGAGTGGTAAAAATAGACCGCGTGCAACAAACTATTGCGATTCCGCGCTTTTTTTGTTTGTGGCACAAGCCACAAGCCTATAACTCACTTTGTCGGTCTGTCGGTAGGTCCAAAATTGTCGCACTTCAAATCGAGGCTGCACTTCAAATTGAGGCTGCTCTTTAAAATGTTTCGTTTTCAATTGTCGCACGCCACAAACGATTGCGAATCCGCGCTTGTTCACATGTGTGTTTCAATGTTGTATTCATTTTTCTTAATTAAATACGTTGGAAAACCCGATATATTTTAATTGATATTATGTTTTTGTTTGTTTTTGATCTGTCATTTAAAATGTATGTGCTTAACTCTTATATAGATTACATTAATAGAGTGCATTAATAAACGAGTAATAAAAGTGTTGGTTGCTTCCCCACCCCCCACCCCCGCCCCCTCAAAACAGCACCCTCCAAAAAACACACAACAACAAAAACAAACAAACAGTTAAAAAAAAACCACGCACAAAATAATAATAATAATAACTAACTGGTGTAAAATTGCTCAAAATCAAGTAGATTTGTTTCATAAGATTTTTTGTTTATGAATGAATGTGTAATTAACCTATAGATACAATGCATTAATTTTGTACACGGACCGTACACTAGGTATATGTATATAATATTATAGCATCCGTGTTCTGTACGTCACAGAATCGACCCCAAGGCGCGTCACTCGCTGTGGGCGACCTTAATGGCGTCGGTGTTCTACTGGCTGATCAACCTTTCCAACCAGCCCACCGTGCAGCGTATTGGAGCCGTGCCCTTCATCCGCCAAGCCAGATAGTAAGTCAAAGCCCCGCCCTCAACCCGCCACGCCAGATAGTAAGTCAAAGCCCCGCCCTCCACCCACCAGGCCAGATAGTAAGTCAAAGCCCCACCCTCCACCCGCCACGCCAGATAGTAAGTCAAAGCCCTGCCCTCCATCCGCCACGCCAGATAGTAAGTCAAAGCCCTGCCATCCACCCGCCACGCCAGATAGTAAGTCAAAGCCCCGCCTTCCATCCGCCATGCCAGATAGTAAGTCAAAGCCCTGCCATCCATCCACCACGCCAGATAGTAAGTCAAAGCCCCGCCCTCCATCCGCCACGCCAGATAGTAAGTCAAAGCCGTGCCCTCCACCCGCCACGCCAGATAGTAAGTCAAAGCCCCGCCCTCCACCCGCCACGCCAGATAGTAAGTCAAAGCCCCGCCCTCCACCCGCCACGCCAGATAGTAAGTCAAAGCCCCGCCCTCCACCCGCCACGCCAGATAGTAAGTCAAAGCCCCGCCCTCCATCCGCCACGCCAGATAGTAAGTCAAAGCCCTGCCATCCATCCGCCATGCCAGATAGTAAGTCAAAGCCCCGCCCTCCATCCGCCACGCCAGATAGTAAGTCAAAGCCCTGCCCTCCATCCGCCACGCCAGATAGTAAGTCAAAGCCGTGCCCTCCATCCGCCACGCCAGATAGTAAGTCAAAGCCCTGCCCTCCATCCGCCACGCCAGATAGTAAGTCAAAGCCCTGCCCTCCATCCGCCACGCCAGATAGTAAGTCAAAGCCCCGCCCTCCATCCGCCACGCCAGATAGTAAGTCAAAGCCCTGCCCTCCATCCGCCACGCCAGATAGTAAGTCAAAGCCCTGCCCTCCATCCGCCACGCCAGATAGTAAGTCAAAGCCCCGCCCTCCATCCGCCACGCCGGATAGTAAGTCAAAGCCCTGCCCTAAATCCGCCAGGCCAGATAGTAAGCCAAAGCCCTGCCTTCCATCCGCCATGCCAGATAGTAAGTCAAAGCCCTGCCCTCCACCCGCCACGCCAGATAGTAAGTCAAAGCCCTGCCCTCCACCCGCCACGCCAGATAGTAAGTCAAAACCCTGCCCTCCATGTCAGATAGTAAGTCAAAGCCTTGCCCTCCATCCGTCATGCCAGATAGTAAGTCAAAGCCCTGCCCTCCATGTCAGATAGTAAGTCAAAGCCCTGCCCTCCATCCATCATGCCAGATAGTAAGTCAAAGCCCTGCCCTCCATGTCAGATAGTAAGTCAAAGCCCTGCCCTCCACCCGCCACGCCAGATAGTAAGTTAAAGCCCCGCCCTCCATGTTTTTAAAAATTATCTTTCCGTCTCTTTGTTTATCACAACCCTAACCCTATACCTATCCCTAACACTAACCCTTAATCCGAGGGGACATTTTGAGTCACCCTTGCATAAAGACTGTTCCATGTCTCATTTTTATTCATGCAAATTAAAAAAAAACCTGGATGGCGCGTCTCTGCATCTGACGCGCTCTCCAGGTTGGGAGCAACCCGAATTGCACAGATCGGACCGCCTCTGTGACTATAAAGTACCAACTACTAAATACTAATACTGACTACCACGTTTCGTGTTGCACGTGCAGTGCTTTCCTTCTGAACATCCCCCTGACTCTGCTGTACGGAGTTGCCCTGTGTCTCATGGGGCTCATCATCTATGCTTACTTCGTCACCACGGGCTGTGACCCGTACGCCGCTGGCTACATCGACAATAAAAATCAGGTTCGTCTTCAGATCAGATCAGATCAGATAATAGGGACGAGATGATATATCATATCGTTTATCATTGTTTTCATACCATGTATTGTGCTTCGTTGACAAGGTCGCCGATTGCTCAGGTTTTGTTGTTGTTGATGAATTAATCATCATATTCATATATTAGTTTATTGTAATCGTTCCAATTGTCTAGCAGATTTGTTTTAAAGAGTTGGTACTTGGTGCTCTTTTAAAGTTAGCGGGTAACTTATTCCATAAAGGTGCAATTCTGTTACGAAATGAACATTTTCTTGTGTTAGTATAACAATGTTCACAAAATAGTTTGTCGATACTATTTCTTGTTTTGTCGTACTCAGATAATTTAAGCTAGTCAGTTATGTTTATATCATCAATACAATTGAAAATCAGTGAATCAGGTCACCCGAATGAATGAAAAATGGTGTTTTACGTCCTCTCGGTCTGGAACAGACACATATGGGACATTTGTAGATACAATGATGGTGGGAACAATACTGGAGGCAATGCCCGAAGGCAGTGCAACTCCAGTAAAGTCCCGAGTTTTTAGCAATGCAGATAGGTGTAGCGGTAACCCACGCCTCGGTTAAACCTCATCGGCTATGGTACCACGACACAAACTAGCATGATGAACCAGGTCACCCCTTACCCTTCTTGCTTTTAATGTTGGCAAACCCTGATGCTTTAACCTTCCTCTTGTTGTTTTCAATCAATTGGTTAAATACCTTTATCGATGACAAATTACGGGACTTTCCTGGTATTGCAGTACCTCCAGGATCGTCCCACCAGAGGACGGTAACAGGATTTTCTTTTTTGTTGTTGTTGTCCCCCCCCCCCCCCCCCCCCCCCCCCCCCCCCCCCCCCGTAAGATTACAACTATTTGCCACTGCAAAGACCACCTTTTGCAAGAGTGAATGCCCTTGGTGGGTGGGGGAAGATGGTTGAGTAGGGGAAGACGGGGTAAAAAGCGCACGGGCGGGTAAGAAGCCCACCCCAATTATCTCATGAAATAAAGAAAATTTCAGTCAAATTTGCCCATGAGACGAATGCTAGACATTAACGCTCGTCTCATGGGCAAAATGAGACTGAAATTTGCTTCATTTCATGAGATAATTGGGGTGGGCTTCTTACCCGCCCATGCGCTTTTTACCCCGTCTTCCCCTACTGACCAAACAAGGGAATAACTCTCGCCAATAACCCTATTTGAGGCCACTTAATGGCTGCCTTTTGCAAGAGTGAATGCCCTTTTGGATACTGATCTCAATTTCTTAATCAATTAGGCGCATAACGGCATAATGACGCATCTGCGTTCATATGACAGGAGGCTGAGCGATCGACGAAGACGACGAAGAATCTCTCTCTCCCTCCCTATCTCTCTCTCTCTCTCTCTCTCTCTCTCTCTCTCTCTCTCTCTCTCTCTCTCCCTCCCTCTCTCTCTCTCCCTCTCCCTCTCTCTCTCTCTCTCTCTCTCTCTCTCTCCCCTCTCTCTCTCTCTCTCTCTCTCTCTCCCTCCCTCTCTCTCTCTCTCCTCTCTCTCTCTCTCTCTCTCTCTCTCTCTCTCTCTCCCTCTCTCTCTCTCCCTCTCTCTCTCCCTCTCTCTCTCTCTCTCTCTCTCTCTCTCCCTCCCTCTCTCTCTCTCTCTCTCTCTCTCTCTCTCACCTCTCTCTCTCTCTCTCTCTCTCTCTCTCTCTCTCTCTCTCTCTCTCTCTCTCTCTCTCTCTCTCTCTCTCTCTCTC
>CM065683.1:17031275-17038775 GCA_017654935.2 Phymorhynchus buccinoides | reverse complement strand
CTCTATCGGTGTGTGTGTGTGTGTGTGTGTGTGTGTGTGTGTGTGTGTGTGTGTGTGTGTGTGTTGTGTGTGTGTGTGTGTGTGTGAGAGAGAGAGAGAGAGAGAGAGAGAGAGAGAGAGAGAGAGAGAGAGAGAGAGAGAGGACGACTTTGTTGTTGTTGTTGTAAGCAAAAACTACTGAATGGGTTTTAAACACATTAATTTTGTTGTAGTACTAGCTAGAGGGTAAACTGTCGGACGTGTATGTGTGCGTGCGTGCGTGCGTTCGTGCGTTCGTGCGTGCGTGCGTGCGTGCGCGCGCGCGCGCGCGTGTCAGTGCGCACGCGCGCGCATGTGTGTGTATGTGTGTTTTACCAGCTGGCGATCACTGTAGGGGGGTCCCTGGGGGGTCCTGTGGCTGGAGTGTTGTTTCTGGGCGCCAGTGTTCCTCGCAGCAACAAATACGTAAGCTAAGTTCTTTCTACGCCGAGTTTTAAAACAAACCCTTTGGATAGTATATCCATTCCACGTATGGGTTCATGAAACCAACCGTTACGTAGCTGACAAGGCAAGGCAAGGCAAGGCAAATTGTTTATTTCATACCCATTTGGGGCACAGAAATATAAAACAAAACACACACATATTTAAACACTCAAAAATCAATACAGAGTGATGTCTATACTAATTACTATCAGAAACGACAAACAATATAAACAATGTAACATCATGAACAAATATACTTGTACCATAGTAAAAATAAAACAAAAAAACATGTGACATTTTATCCATATAAATCATCGAAAAGAACTGTTTATAGCTGTAACGAAGTGCTTAAGTTTAATCAAAAGTTTCTTATTTCTTGAGACAAACAAAGCATTAAATTTATAAGCATTTGGTCGCACAAAAAAGTACCGCGGAAGATATCTATTTCTTTCAACGTTGAAAAAGGGATAAACCAACACATAATGGAACTCATCTGCCACATCATGTACATTACACTTTTCACAGATTCTTTCACTTCTGGGTATATTATCATAGCGAAATTTATTTACTGGCAAGTTATTATTAGTTGTTCTAAATTTTAGAATGGTAAACACATAATTCTGTGGAAATACTAAGTAGTATGGGTCAGCACCAAATGATGGTTTAAACATTCTATAGTTCATATATAATTCATCATTATCAACATACATGTACCAGGTTTGTAAGAAACTATCTTTAAGACATCTTTTCACTTTCTCTTTGAACCATAATGGGTGTACATCAAGATAATTTTGATTCAACCAAAAGCTACTTAAACCAATTTCATTTAATAACGCATGAATGTATTTGATATATTTATTTTCGTGTACATTTAATTCATTCATTCTCAAAAGGGTTTTATGCACAATATATGATAGCTTTTCACTAGCACTCTGATGGTTTGTCACGAGGTTAAACCAAAATGACAACATTCTGGATTTAACAGTGACTGATATGGGATATTTTCCTGTCTCTCCAAATATCATGAAAGAAGGAGTCGATCGACGCACTTTCAAAACCATCTTATAAAATTTTAGTTGCAGTCTTTGAATAAGATCATTCATATCAACCTCCCAAATTTCACATCCGTATGTAAGAATTGGAAGTACAGTTTTATCAAATAAGTCAATCATTAGGTCTGCAGGGAGCATCAATAACTTAGCTTTTCTCAACAAAGCAAACATTGCTCGAGAAACTCGATCAAACAGGTCATGTTGTGCAACATTCATTCGGTTATTATAGTTAAGTTTTAATCCTAGGTACAAAAAATCATGAACAACCTCTATCTTATCTGTTCCTATAAATAAGTCAGGAAAACGTCTAACCTTACCTTTAGAAAAAATAACAATTTTACATTTCTTAGCATTTAATTTCAATTTCCATATTTCACAATATTGCTTAGTACAATCAAGACCTTGCTGCAGTCCAGCTGAAGTTTCAGAAAAAAATAACAGTGTCGTCTGCATACAGTAATAAAAACAATTTCAACAAAATGTCTACATCAGATTCACTGATGCCTGCTCCATTTGCTTCCCTTGCAACAGTAACAAGGCCAGTCATATCACCGGACATGAACTCTTTCATATCATTCAAGAACATGGCAAACATTACAGGTGACAAATTCTCTCCTTGTCTCACACCAACATCCGAAGAAAACTAATCAGAATATTCGCCATTAACAGCTACACATGATTTGGCTTGAGAATACATATTTTGTATTACTCTTAGTAATTTACCGTTAATACCACTATTTATCAATTTCTGCCACAAAAACGACATATTTACTTTATCAAATGCCTTTTCGTAGTCTAAAATGCACAATGTAATCGTTTTTTTCTGAAACAGCAAAATATCAATCAAGCCATATAAAGTAAACAAATGGTCGAGTGTGGAAAAGTTATTTCTAAAACCAGCTTGTTCCATGCCCATCAAACCAAATGACTCAATGGACACTTTTAAACGTTCATTCAAGATACTTGTAAACACTTTTCCAAAGCATGACAGTATAGTTATACCTCGATAGTTCGCGGAATCTGCAGGGCATCCTTTATTTTTAAATAATGGGTGTATAACTCCAACTACCCAGTCTGATGGAACTTTACCAGTAATTAACACAAGATTAAATAATTTAACATACAAACTAAGCATTTTTATTGCCGAATTTTTCAGAAATTCGTTTGCAATATTGTCTAGCCCACAAGCCTTATTATTCTTTAACTTGTTTATGCATTGCATGATCTCATTTTCAGTAATCAAATTATTCAAAAGGGCATTCACATGATCATTATCAAATCCATTACCTGAACCTTGATCAGCCTCTTCTTGGTCTACTACATTCATACTTTTAAATAGTTAAAAAAAACCTTGGCAACCAGGTTGATTAGGGTTAGGTTTTCTCTTTTTTCCCCGTTTAAAATGGTCCAATAAGCCTTTGGATCTTTCGACTGTAATTGGCGCAATTGTTTTGCCATTTCGTGGTTATATTTTCTTGCTTGCTTTCTAATCGGTTTCTTATATGCCTTGGCCGCATGGTCTCTTTCTGCTCTAAAAAACAAATCATTTTTCATAAGTAAACTTCTTCTCATACAACGTGAAAAATTCTTCCTTTTAATCTTACAGGCTACGTCAAACCATGGTTTATCGGGGTTTTTCTTTTTAGGCTCGTTAGCACCGTTCTTGTTCTTTTTCAGCATATTTAGTGTATTTGCACTTTTAAGTAATATCTCATTAACTCTGCCAACTGACTTATCAACACTATTTAAAGTAACATTCTCTAGGTTTGTAAGTAAACCAAGCCCATGCTCTATTGATGCAATTTTTTCATCATCTAAATCATCAACAAAATTTGTTTTCAAGGAGTCATTCCATTTTGCATAATGTGAATTGGAATCATTGGCATTAGGAACTTGGACTGGCTTCTCTATTCTATCATTTGATGAAATTACAAACTTTATAGCAATAGGGCAATGGATGTCTGAGAATAATTCATTAAAATCATGCACACAATAGTCTACAACACTATCAAGTAAATCAAATGACACAACAGCGTAATCCACCACAGACGCATTCTTACAAGTCAGTTTACCTTTACCATGATCTCTACCTGATCTACCGTTAATAACAATAAACTGACATGCTTTGCAAAAACTTATTAATGCATGCCCCATGGTATTTGTTTGCCTATCTTCAGATGTTCTTTCAGGAAAGTTAACATATCTATCAAAAACACCATCAGCGAAAGAGTTATTAACAAACAATTCATTTAACTGGCCAGTTCTGGAGTTGAAATCCCCCAACAGACAAACACTGTCAATGCCAATGTGCAAAATTGTGTCTCTAAATCATTGTATGCCTTACGATTAAAATAGAGCGACCTCTCTGGTTCAATATAAGCAGCACAAAACAGAAATTTCTTTTCAAAGACAGAATCATTTAAAGAAAAAAACAGTGCACTTTGACACATATCAAAATCTACAAACTTGTAACTACTCAAAGTTTCAACACTGACGTCATTTTTAAATCGTTTTTCTTCAAACACGGTAATATACTGAACAAAACAGTTTCTTATCAGTACTAGTATACCTCCAGATTTCCTTTTTATATTTTTCTGTTCTTATAAAATGCGGTGTATCCATCAATTTGCACAGTATCGACATCAGCTAGTTTACTTTCTGAAATACAAACGACATCATAGTAATTAATAAACTCCAAGAAATCAGGGAAGGCAAGTTTAGACTGAAAACCTTACACATTAAGAGCAACGCATTTCAGACATCTAGCTGATATTTCTCCATTATTAGCTTCATTCAGATCATCTGCATCGCTTTCTTCATTATGGAAAGTATCATCTTCTTCAGTTCTGTCACTGTTATTATCATTGTTGCGGTCATTATTTTCATCCGCATTATCTTCATTGTTTGCATCGTTTACCAGGTTATTTTCTAGGACTCTAACAGAATTATCCTGCTAAATATCAGCATCACTATCGACATTGCCGACGTTATCGTCATCTTCAGTATTGAAATTATCAACATTATCGACATTGTTCTTACAATCACCATCATCATCCACATTACTCTTACAATTACTATCATCATCAATATTACTCTTATAATTACCAATATCATCAACATTGTTATTACCATCACCAACATCATCAACGACATTGCTCTTACATTCACCAGCATCATCGACATTAATCTTATAATCACCAACATCATCAACATTGCACTTATTATCACCAATATAATCGACATTACTCTTATAATCACCAGCATCATCAACGACATTGCTCTTACAATCACCAACCTCATCGACATTAATCTTATAATCACCAACATCATCAACATTGCCCTTATTATCACCAATATAATCGACGCTGCTATTATAGTCACCAACACCATAAACGTTGCTCTTATAATCACCAACATCATCGACATTACTCTTATAGTCACCAACATGATCAACATTGCTCTTATTCTCACCAACATCATCAACATTACTCTTATGATCACCAACATCATCAACAACATTGCTCTTACAATCACCAACATCATCGACATTAATCTTATAATCACCAACATCATCAACATTGCTCTTATTATCACCAATACCATCGACAAGAACCTCAGGTTCTTAGGCTGGTTTCTGACAATGCCCCCCCCATAGCAGGGAGGAAAAACTAAACCTGGGTCTGTATTCATATTATTAGGTATTAGGTATTAGGTACTATATAGTTACAGAGGCATCTCTGTGAAATTCGGGTTGCTCCCACCTGGAGAGCGTCGCAGCCAGAGGCGCGGCACCCAATATTTGTTTTTGCATGCGATTTTTGTGTGACTGATGAGGAAGGAAAGGGAGGGGGGGTAAATTTTGACCAAATGAAAACTTTTTCGTTGCCACTGGGTTTAGCGCATGCTAAGTGCATGGGCACATGGGACCACGGTTTATCGTCTCATCCGAAAGACTCCACGTTCAGACCGTAAGGCCTAGTGTAAAGTGAGAGGAAAAATCCCCTGTACCCAGGTTCGAACTCGGGTTTACGTGACAAGAGATGAACGTGATACCTCTGTGCCGCTCTACACAAATTGAGATAGTATGAGACGTATCATCATCATGACATCTTAGAAGTCCCTTCTAAAGCAGCACTATTTACTAGGACTTAAAAAGGACTTCTAAGATATCAAGACGATAAGTCTCATACTATCTCAACAAGTACAGGCCCTGCCAGCACTCTTTATTTTCTTTTTTCACTTTTTAGAACAGAGATAAATAATACATAAATAAACAACTAAATAAATAAATAAAGGTAATCTAAACGATTTTGATCCTGATATTCGAACATACATGCATTTGGACAGGAACGTGTTTTTGTTGTTTTTAAATCCAATTTTACGACATTCATATATATATACTTACTTACATATATATACTTACCCACCTACATACAGGGGGCAGGGGTGGGGATGCTGACGGGTCTGGTGGTCAGTCTGGTGGCCGGCATTGGCAGGTCTCTGTATGGACAGCCCTCCTCCTCCCTCCCCTCCGCACCCGTGGACCACTGTGACGTCACCAACGGATCTGTGGCGCTGACCGCTGACGCGTTGTCTGTCGCCCTGTCGCCGGTGACAGAGAGAGGAGGAGGGGTGGCGGGGGTGGATGCCTTCACTATTAGTCCTGGTCCTGAGGCAGGAAGGTGGGTGGGTGGGTGTGAGTGAGTGACAAAGGGGAGAAAGGGAGGGTGAGTGCGATGGATTTAGAAGCACGTGCAGACAGACACACAGACCGATAGACAGGCAGACAGACGGGGAGATAGACACAGAAACACACACACACACGCGCCTCAAAACACACATGCGCAATACGTATACACACAACGCAAGAGCACACAAGCAAGCGCGCGCACACACACTCACACGCACACGCACACGCACGCACACACACACACACACACACACACACACACACACACACACACACACACACACACACGCCACAAAACACGCATGCACAATGCGTATGCACACAACGCAAGCGCACACAAGCAAACACACACACACACACACATACACATACATACATACACACACACACACACACGCGCCACAAAACATGCATTCACAATACGTATTCACACAACACAAGCGCACACAAGCAAACACACACACACACGCTTGCATGCAAAAAATACACGTAGAAAACAAGAAACAGGCACACTGGTTTCGCTAACATTATTCATGTGCTTTCTTTTTTTTATCAAATGGATTACGATTATTAAAGGCTATTATGAGTTAAATTATGTTGTTGGTCATTATGCTCTAAGTGAAATCGATTTATATTTCATTTTGTAAATTTGAATCAGCTCTATGTAATATCTTGATGGAAGTATGTTTAACGTTGAGGTAAAGAAGTGAAATAAGTTTGATCTTAACTTGGATAACGTTTAGCTTTAATTTTAAAGATGCTCGCTTAAAGTGTGTGTGTGTGTGTGTGTGTGTGTGTGTGTGCGCGCGCATGCGTATCCGCATGTGTGTGCGTGTATGTGCGCACGCGCGCGCGTGTTGTGCTGCGTGTATGTGTCTGTGTGTGTGTGTGTGTGTGTGTGTGTCTGTGTGCTTGCTTGCGTACGTGTGTGTATGTGTGTCTGTGTGTGCATGTTCGTGTGCGTGCGTATCCAGCATGCGTGTGCGTGTATGTGCGCACACGTGCGCATGTGTTGTGTGTGTGTGTGTGTGTAGTGCTTTGAGTGTGTGTGTGTGTGTGTGTGTGTGTGTACTTGTGTGCATATATGCAGAGAGAGAGAGAGAGAGAGAGAGAGAGAGAGAGAGAGAGAGAGAGTTCGGCTTTGTATGTACGTTGTTGCTGGCTTGTGTCATCCTTAAATACTATTTTCGTTATTTACTTGCTGATGAATAATTGATTGTAAAGCGCTTTGGGCTCATTTGAGGTAAAGCGCTATACAAATGTACTACTATTATTATTATTATTATTATTATTATT
>CM065683.1:17011275-17026275 GCA_017654935.2 Phymorhynchus buccinoides | reverse complement strand
AGGGGATTATTTGGCCTTTGGGGACCTTCCCCAACGCCAGTTGTCTAAAATGTCTTTAGCCAGGAGAGTGGGCAAGACTTCTTTACTTTTAACATCATGCATGACAGTCCTCCAAAATAGTAACTGCCCCCTTTGGTATATAAAAAAAAAGAGAATAATAAAGGAATGAAAGAAAATAAAAAGAGGCAGAAATGTAGTCCCATACTATGGCTTTAGCTTATTCTCCCACGAGAAGCCTCGATTGCACCCTTTATATTCAAATTATCGTCAGCTTCTGGGGGGCAAGCCCAACTGAGCACTTGGAACTTGGAACTTGAAACTACCCCACCCCCACCTTCTTCTATGATGACCAATCCACCCCTGTACAAGGTTGTATTTTTGGTTCAAACAACTTTATTCAAATGCCAATACAAGGAATTAAACAAGAATGAGGTCAAGTCAAGTCAAGTCAAGTCAAGTCAAAATGATCTTTATTGAGGATAAAGGAGTAAGCTTGACAGCTTTTTTTTTTATCCTGTCCTCAGAATGAAAAGTAATACGAAAGCAACTCGAAAAATAACTCAACATGCAAAACAAAACATTCCAAACTACTAAACATTAGCCTAATAATATAACGCATTGAAATAACTCTGTTGAGAGAGAGAGAGAGAGAGAGAGAGAGAGAGAGAGAGAGAGAGAGAGAGAGAGAGAGAGTAAATGAATGGGATATTGAAGTGAATGTGGTTGTCCCTTCCCCATTTCATTTTCTCCCCATCACCCATAATTATTAACAAATGTCCCGGACACAATGGAACAAAGCAAAGAACAATCAAAGTATAAAAATTGTAAAGTATCAATTAAAAGGACATGTTCCGACGGAATAGGTGCTAAATTTCAAAAGTTAGAGACTAATTCATAGGGTTTCTAACATATGAAATTTAAGTGCTTTCATAAATGTCTGTCTTGATGTACACGATTTTAAATTAAAAGATAAATTGTTCCACGCCGTACAGCCGGAGTACAATAAACTAGATTTATAAAGATTATTACGGGGTCTGGGAAAAGAAAGTTTGTGTGTATGTCTGCTTTCGTTGCTAACAAAATGTTGGGTGATTTTCTTAGGGGGTAACAACAAGCAAATGATTATGACGTACCCTATACTCAATACATTATCAGAAGGTGATCAATTCTCACCAAAGAAGAAAAGCAAACCACACTGACATCAACACAATAAATAATCCATGACCAGCCGCTGTGGCGTATAGTGGTTAGTTAGCGTTGCGGACAACTGGCTGCGAGGTCTCGGGTTCGAATCCCATTAGAAGCGAGGTTTTTTTTTGGTCCTGGACTGACTCCTACCTAGAGTGAGTGGCTATAGGCTCAATCGGAAGACTGAAACCACACAGTCGAGCTTCATCCGCCTAACGGATGCGATTCTGAGAGTGTTGCTATAATTTCAAGACCAACACTGTAGGTGTCTGTAGTTCTCGGGCCTGGTTAACGCCGGGGGATATCATTATGAAAGGAAGCGTAGAATACAGCCCTGTCATGCAGTCTCAGACCGATATGGAACTCCATAGCATCATCATCATCATCATCATAGTCATCCGCCTCATTTCCATCAATCATTTTTTTTAAAAAGTCTCTAATTCTGTGGCGTTGCAAGCCCTGCTCTCATGGTGACCTCAGTTTCGGTTTCCAATCCAGTCTATGCCTTGGTGCGTTCGGGTCAAAGTCATGGGGAGCAGTGTGTTCTGGGGAGCGACTGAGAGAATAGTGTCGTCAGTAGGGGGCTTAGCAGGTGGTGTCCTGAACAGGCTCTACTGAACTCCATCGAGGTGACTCAGCAGCAGTGCAGTGTCTCCTCGGTTGGTTGCCTCCTGATGGCCTAACATAGATTAGCTCCCCTTGGACTGCTGGTCTCGGATTCTGCGACCTGAACGTGCGGAGGTGTCGCTGCGAATTGGGACTCGGAATGAGCGGCGTGGGAGCAACGCCACTGCACGGCCCAAAAGATGGGACAGCAAGCAAACAAAAACCAAAAAATGTCATGAAAAACAAACAAATAAAAATAAAACAATGATTACGATATAGAGGTGTAAGACGTAATACGCAAAAAAGCAGCGCCGTTGTGAGCAAAAGAATGAAGAAAAGAAAGAAACAAACAAATGAGAGACAGGAACAAACAACACAATAAATGAATCATCTAATGTCTATGTAACGAATTAGCAAAACGCGCATAGCTATGCAACCACACAACAAGAATGCATGTATATATAAACCAATCTTCAATATGGGTCAGAGGCACACGTGCGCTTTTAGCATAAGCAATTAAAGCGAATTTCATTGAAACTCGAGAAAATTCGTTTGCAGTAAGAGATAAAACACACATTGTATATTAGTTAAAAATCGATTTGAATCGCGAATGAAAAGATGAACAGTTTCAAATACAGAAATGTTGGTTTCATAACCATTCAAGAGAAAATCAATTTGAAAGGTTCAGGAGGAAGGTCAAAATTTGCTCTGCTTGCCTGTGCGACTGTGCCCCCCCCCCCCCCCCCCCGGTTTGCTGGCAATTGTGCCCCCCCCCCCCCCGGCTTCAACATGTTCATACGCCACTGCTGACTCACACATGCGCGCGTACGCTAACACACACACACATACATGCACATTACACACAAACCACACACACACACACACACACACAAAATACACACAAACCACACACACACACACACACACACACACACACACACACTACACACACACAAGCACCCACATTTACCACAATGTCATTTTTCGACAATAGGCTGTTTGGCGCCTTTGGCTGCAATGTCATTTTTAGACCGTAGGCGACCATGCTCTACAACGCCAGACCTGGCAAACCAGGGGGAGTAGAGCTACAGATGCAGCTTTGACGCAGCCGCCACGACCTGGAGAAGACCGTGGACTTCGCCATGAAGACTGGTCTGAAAATCTGACGCAACCAACAGCGTCGAATGCAAAAGAAAGAAAAAGAAAGACTGTAGGCGGCACCGTAGCTTGGACTGTAGGTTGCGATGTAGATTTAATCTGCATGCAACGTAAATTCTGCAGTATAATCTGCAATGTAGATTTGACCGTAGGCTTTAATGCAGATTCGACTGCAGTCTGCAATGTAGATTCGAGTATAATTATAGGCTGCGTTGTAAATTCGACTGTTGGCTACAAAATAGGTTCGACTGCAGTCTACTTTGAATATTCTACTGCAGGCCGCACCGTAGATGCGATTGCATGTTGCAATGTAGATTTAGAATGCTTTAGAATACTCTAATGATGTTTCCTGTAATTGTGGTAATCATACAACAGTGCATCATTTGTTAAAAAACAAAGTCCAATCTTAACATCACTTTATAGAGAAAACCAAATATTATCTAGCTCTATCATCTTTGACATTGCTACTATTAAAATTGCACAATCTGAGGTTGTTAAATTGTCGTGAATTGCAGGCGCTATGTGTTTAGAAATTATCGTTTGCTATGCATTAGTTTTGTTAATAATTATAGGTAATACAAGTATGTTTTCCTTTTGTCAAAAATCACCAAAGATGAAAAGACGTAAAATTAAACTACTAAACTGGACTGAACTGCAATGTAGATTCAGGCTGCAATTTGGGATTGACTGCAGTCCAATACGAAGATTCGACTGTAGGCTGCAATATAGATTCGACTGTAGCGTAGATTCGACTGCAGGCAGCACTTTAGATTCGACTGCAGTCTGCAATGAAGATTAGACTGTAGGCTGCAATATAGATTCGACTGCAGGCAGTATATTAGATTCGACTGCAGTCTGCAATGGAAATTAGACTGTAGGCTGCAATATAGATTCGACTGCAGGCAGCATATTAGATTCGACTGCAGTCTGCAATGAAGATTAGACTGTAGGCTGCGATGAAGATTAGACTGCAGTCTGCATTGAAGATTAGACTGTAGGCTGCAATATAGATTCGACTGCAGTCTGCATTGAAGATTAGACTGTAGGCTGCAATATAGATTAGACCGCAGTCTGCATTGAAGATTAGACTGTAGGCTGCAATATAGATTAGACTGCAGTCTGCACTGAATATTAGACTGTAGGATGCAATATAGATTAGACTGCAGTCTGCATTGAAGAATAGACTGTAGGCTGCAATATAGATTAGACTGCAGTCTGCATTGAAGATTAGACTGCAGTCTGCATTGAAAATTAAACTGGAGGCTGCAATATAGATTAAACTGCAGTTTGCATTGAAGATTAGACTGTAGGCTGCAATATAGATTAGACTGCAGTCTGCATTGAAGATTAGACTGCAGTCTGCAATATAGATTAGACTGTAGGCTGCAATGTAGATCCATTTGAATTCTGCTTTTTTCAAGTATAGATAAATATAAACACCCACCAGATCCATGGGTGAAAATCACTTGTTTCACTGTGCTTCCCTCTCTCGCTGGTAAGAAATCTTATTTTGACCAGGTGTAACTCCCATACAAATGCCCCAAAATTCAAACGAAACAGACACTTTGAAGAGCAGCCTCAATTTGAATTTGGGGGCTTTTGTATGTGGGTCACACCTACCCAGAAAAAACCCAAGGGACTTACTCTGGCTGGGTCAGTATGTCTTTAAAACAAATATTTTGTTATTTGTTGTTGTTGACGTACTCTGGCTAAAAGACTCCAGGGATCATCCCAACAGCCGAAGCACTTGAACACTGTGGTACACATGCATCAGCTAGGGATGAGAACATCATGGGCCAGCCACACTCCGTCTTCGGGTGATTTTCATATCTGGTAGCTTGGTATTTTCAAGTCACAGAAAATTCGGGTTGCTCTCATCGGGAAGTGCGACGTCGTTATTGCAGCGCCACACATTTTTTGTTGTTGTTGTGGTGGTGGCTTGAACGGAGGTACCCCTGACGCCGGCTGCTCTGACCTTAGTTTTTTGGCCGAGGGTCCGTCTCTCCGGGCCCTTCCACGCCTCGCGGCCTGCACCGTGTGAGGTGGCGGAAGAGGGTGAGGAGGTCAGTCAGGAGGATGGACCCCAGCACCCCGCAGATGACCAGCACCCCTACTGCCCCCAGGCTGACCGCCGAGGGCCGAGAGTCCGGCAGGCTGATGTAGCGGATACGGTTCTTGTAGGTGCTGCCGGGTGGGATGATCAAGTCCTGACACAAAAAAACACCATGCAACATACATGCTGGGTGGGATGGTCAAGTACTGACCACAAAAACACCATGCGATATACATGCTGGGTGCGATATACATGATGGTCAAGGATGGTCAAGTCCTGACACACAAAAACACCATGCGATATACATGCTGGGTGGGATGGTCAAATCCTAACCACAAAAACACCATGCGATATACATGCCGGGTGGGATGGTCAAATCCTGACACAAAAACATCATGCAATATACATGCCAGGTGGGATGGTCAAATCCTGACAACACCATGCAATATACATGCCGGGTGGGATGGTCATATAATATACATGCCGAGTGGGATGGTCAAGTACTGACACAAAAACACCATGCGATATACATGCCGGGTGGAATGGTCAAGTGACCACAAAAACACCATGCGATATACATGCCGGGTGGAATGGTCAAGTACTGACACAAAAACACCATGCGATATACATGCCGGGTGGAATGGTCAAGTACTGACACAAAAACACCATGCGATATACATGCCGGGTGGAATGGTCAAGTACTGACACAAAAACACCATGCGATATACATGCCGGGTGGAATGGTCAAGTACTGACACAAAAACACCATGCGATATACATGCCGGGTGGAATGGTCAAGTCCTGACACAAAAACACCATGCGATATACATGCCGGGTGGAATGGTCAAATCCTGACACACAACAAAATACATGCCGGGTGGAATGGTCAAAGTACTGACCGCAATGCAATATACATGCCGGGAGGGATGGTCAAATCCTGACAACACAATGCATAATACATGCTGGGTGGGATGGTCAAATCCTGACAACAAAACACCATGCGATATACATGCCGGGGTGGGATGGTCAAGTCATGACCACAAAAACACCATGCGATATACATGCCGGGTGGGATGGTCAAGTCCAGACACAAAAAAACACCATGCAATATACATGCTGGGTGGGATGGTCAAATCCTAACCACAAAAACACCATGCGATATACATGCCGGGTGGGATGGTCAAATCCTGACACAAAAACATCATGCAATATACATGCCAGGTGGGATGGTCAAATCCTGACAACACCATGCGATATACATGCCGAGTTGGATGGTCAATTCTGGACACAAGACACCAATACAATATACATGCCGGGTGGGATGGTCAAATCCTGACACAAACACACCATGCAATATACATGCCGGGTGGGATGGTCAAGTCATGACCACAAAAACACCATGCAATATACATGCCAGGTGGAATGGTCAAGTACTGACCACAAAAACACCATGCGATATACATGCCAGGTGGAATGGTCAAGTACTGACACAAAAACACCATGCGATATACATGCCGGGTGGGATGGTCAAGTCATGACCACAAAAACACCATGATATACATGCAATGGTCAAATCCTGACAACACATGCGATATACATGCCGGGTGGGATGGTCAAGTCATGACCACAAAAACACCATGCGATATACATGCCGGGTGGAATGGTCAAATCCTGACAACACCATGCAATATATATGCCGGGTGGGATGGTCAAATCCTGACAACACCATGCAATATATATGCCGGGTGGAATGGTCAAATCCTAACTACAAAAACACCATGCGATATACATGCCGGGGTTGGAATGGTCAAATCCTGACCACAAAAACACCATATTAACTCGCTCCAGTCCAGAGTGGTTTTCGACAACACCGCCTAGCAAAGCATGACCAACAACCAAAGAGCCAACAAGCAACGGTCAAAAGGGAAGCCAACCTCAACGTCATCCTCAAAGAAAGAAAGAAAAGAGGCTAGCCAGGGTTTGCCTTAGATATGACCATCGCCCACACAGTACACAACAACAGTGGTGGAGAGAACTGTGTGACCAAACAAATCAACGTGTATTCAAGAATGGCCTATTATTTCAAACTTGACTCACTCATTCTCTCACTCACACACTCACCCCCTTACTTTTATTTAGCCTAATAATGAGCAGCTTAGGACGCACATTTCACCGCCAGGGGGTGGGGAGGGGGCAATCAAACCAGTAGGGGCTTAGCGCGTGATATTCTTAGTTGGGGGTAGTGAGAGAGAGAGAGAGAGAGAGAGAGAGAGAGAGAGAGAGAGAGAGAGAGAGAGAGAGAGAGAGAGAGAGAGATCTCCCTCTCTCTCTCACTTCCCCCAATTAAGAATATCATGCGCTAAGCCCCTACTGGTTTGATTGCCCCCTGGCGGTGAAATGAGCGTCCTAAGTTGACCACTGCTCACCTGCCACGTCCTGTTCACAGACACGGGGTGGCCTGGGGTGGAGCTGGCTCTCACGCACGTGCAGGCGCATAGAGAGAAGCGGTGGGATGATGATGATGACGGCGATGATGACGACAACGACGACGATGTTGACGATTCTGAAACATCACTTGTTCTAGCATCAGTAGTAGTAGTAGTAGTAGTAGTAGTAGTAGTAGTCGCGGCGATTCCGTTTTCTTCAGTCTGATGCGATGTTTCGGATTCTGCGGTTGCTTCTGAGTCTGCGATTGTGGTCATGTCCGTCTCAGAAGACTGGTCCAGGGATGTGTGTAGAGTAGTGGTCACTGGTGGATCGCTGGAGGTGCGGTGGTCGGGGACAGCTGTGGAAACGGTACTACTGCTGTCCAGTACAGTGTCGTTGAGGAAGGTTTCTTCCTGCAGGATGGCTGGGAAAGGGAGGGAACAAAAACAACACAGTTATTAAAAGAAAGTGAATATAATTTTCCCCAACACATGTATGTATGTATGCATGCATGCATGTATGTATGTATGTATGTATGTATGTATGTATGTATGTATGCATGCATGCATGCATGTATGTATGTGCATGTATGTATGTATGTACGTATGTACGTACGTATGTATGTACGTATGTATGTATGTATGTATGTATGTATGTATGTATGTATGTATGTATGTATGTATGTATGTATGTGTGTATGTATGTATGTATGCATGTTTGTATGTATGTATATATGTATCTGTCTATCTATCTATCTGTCTTTCTATCTATGTATCTATGTATCTATGTAGGCCTATCTATGCATGTTTGTGTATGCATATAGAATGTATGCATATAGACTAAGATATTTGTATGATATATAATTTGTGAATGCAACGTTGTATGTTTGTATGTATGTGTAAGCAGATGTGTATATATGCATAAGTTAGATGAATGGGTAGGTAAATGGCTGTATGCGTGCGCATGTTGTGTGTGTTGTGTGTGTGTATATGTATGCGTGTGTGTGTATGTGTGTTTGCTTTGACCTTGCCTCTCTTGAAATCAACCAATCATTGCAGACTTTATTTTCAGCTTTGGTTGTAGAGGGGGGTCAAAGATCGGAATGTGAAATTTTCCTTCTTTCTATGTGTTAGCTGTTTTCGTCAATAGGAGACAAACGACGAAGGTAAGGAATCTGATATTTTACGATCGTTTAGTGCATGGTGTTGCCAATCTTGTCTGAAAATATTGATGCCTAACGCTTCATAACTTGGTTTTGGTGATTATTTTACGAACCTAGTCGAATGCCCAGTCCCCACAGAACAAGGGGAAATAATTCGGCCAGTCCCGAGTGAGCTAAAATAGTCGCATATTTTATTGTTTGGCTTTTCTACATACTATGTCTCTGTCTTGTTGTGTTGATTGTTTTATCGCTGCAGAAAGAATTTCCTGTAACCTGGACAATAAAAAATATTGATTGATTGATTGATTGATTGACAGTGTCTCACTTGTTAGCTGTAGAAGTGTTGTTAAAAGACCCACCAGATCACGTGTCAAAATCACCCGGTTTCACGCGTTTTCCCCTCTTATAGCTGTTAATAAATCTTGTTTTGACCAGGTTTGACTCCCGTACAAACGCACCAAAACTCAAAACGAAACATCATTTTAAAGAGCTGCCTCAATTTGAAGTTGGGGGCACCTGTATGTGGGTCACAGCTACCCAGAAAAAACCCCAAGGGACTTAATCGTGGTGGTGGGTCACTGTGTCTTTAAAGCGCAGTTGAGTTGTCTAGCAAGATTATGCATTATAATTATTATGAGCACTATTTGTTATTATTGGAAGTGAAGAACGAAACACCAGAAACGCCATGCACAAAGTTAACGCTCTCAGGTTTGCATACTCACATACGCAAAGCTATTGCTTACAAAGAGGCATACGCGCAGTCGCACACATGCACGCTCACACTCACGCACTCGCACGTGAGCATGCGTGAACGCACACACACATACACACGCGCGCGCTCGCACTGCACGCACTCTCATTCTTATTCACTGCCCGTCCCCTATCAATGTCCCTGTACCGAGTCCATCATTAGGTAGTCTTTTAAAAGAGCATTTGTTGCTGTTGTTGGCTTACCCTGGCTAAAAGACTCCAGGGTTAATAAAGTATACTTGACTTGACTTGACACGATTTGACATGGGTTCTTCTTCTTCTTCTTCTTCTTCTTCTTCTTCTTCTTCTTCTTTTTCTTTTCTTCTTCTTCTTCTTCTCTCTTCTTCTTCTTCTTCTCTTCTTCTTCTTCTTCTTCTTCTTCTTCTTTCTTCTTCTTCTTCTCTTCTTCTTCTTCTTCTTCTCCTTCATCTTCTTCTTCTCACTTCTTCTTCTTCTTCTCTTCTTCTTCTTCTTCTTCTTCTTCTTCTTCTGCTTCTCCTTCACGCTTCTTCTTCTTCTTCTTCTTTTCTTCTTTTTCTTCTAAAATCTTCTTTGAAATCTACGATCACTCAGACAGTCTTCTGTCATATAGAGCGGATGCGCCACGCTGCCGATATACGCCTTTAGAACTAAAAAATAAAATCTTTGAAATAATTTCTAGAACAGGAAGGGCAGGAGACTAGAGACCAGCTAGGCAGAAGGATAGTAGATGACAGTAAGCAAAGGGTAAAAAGGCAGAGTCAAAGAGAATGACAGATTCGAGGAAGTTACAAGCACAGAATTTCCAGAAGATGCTGGAACTATTTTTTTTAACGAAAGATACCCCCTGGTATAACGCGGGAGGAACCTGGATTCAACTTACCCCACACGCACGTCGTCCTATACAAGGTGTAGCTGGAGATTGAAGAGTAGGGCGGGAACAGTCCGCTGAAAGCAGCGGTACGGATCCTGCACTTTGGAGATGAGAATACAATCTTGGGTTTGTGGGAGAACGACCGGCAGCCTGGCGCCGCCTGGCATCGTGTCTGGCACTCGCTTAGGCTGAGGCTGCCCAGGTCCTGATAGTCTGAGACCAGGGCATCTTCCTTGGCCATCACGCTGCAAGGCACTGGGCGAAGAGTTGAGAAAGAAACAGGATGACAGCGCCGTGTAAACGTTGTCCCAGTTCAACAATAAATAAATACATAAATAAATAAATAAATAAATAAATAAATCAATCAAAAAATCAATCAATAAATAAATAAATAAATAAAACATGAAAAATGTGCCAATCAAAAGTACATAATATATAAATAAATAAATAAATAAATAAATAAATGAATAAATAAATAAATAAATAAATAAATAAACAAATAAATTAAAAAAACATAAAAATGTGCCCATCAAAAGTACATATTACATAAATAAATATATAAATAGATTAATAAATAAATAGGCCCTAAACATGGCCGAAAGGCCGAAGAGGGCATAAAGCCTTATTTCGCTAGGCCCTAAACAAATAAATAAACAAACAAAATAACATACAAAATCTTCCCATCAAAAGTACAAAAGTACATATTAGGTGTTGCACTGCCTCCGGGCATAAAGATAATAACATGGGAAAGGCGCCAATCAAAGTACATTTAGCAGTTAAAGTGAATTAACGTCGCAGGCAAAGTTTTCGGGTTATGAATGTTTCATTATGCTCAGTTCAATAGTTTTGGTAATATTCACCATTATATAAAAACGTCGGATCATTTCTTTTGCTTGTTTGTCGAACGCTCAAACAGTTTCCTGTCATATGAGCGCAGATGCGTCATGCTGCTTTTATGCGCATCACTAAGAAATAGTTAGGCCCAGCGTGTCCATCTTCGGCTGGAGAAAATCTTTGTAAGAGTTTCAGGAACAAAGAAAGGCAGGAGAAAGGACCAGTGAGGCAGAAAGACAGTAGATGACAGAAAAGTAAAAGGAAAAGGCAGAGTCAAAGAGAATGAACAGATCAGAGGAAGTTACAAGCACAGAATTTCCATGGATGGAAATCTGTTTAACGTCCTCCGGTCTGGAACAGACACATATGGGTCATTAGTAGATATAAAGATGGTGGGAACGATCCTGGAGGCAATGCCCGGGGGCAGTGCAACACCAGGAAAGTCCCGAATGTTTTTTAACAATACAGATGTGTAATCTATAAACCATTCACAGAAATTCCAGAAGGTGGGGGAGTCATTTGTATGGAGACCCCCCGGTATCCCCACGGTGTGTGTGTGTGTGTGTGTGTGTGTGTATGCGCGCGTGTGTGTGTGTCATTTTTCTATGACCTTACCATTGTCCTTGATGCAGAGGAAGGAGCGGTGATCCGCGCAGTCGTAGGAGGAATGCTCGCCGGTGTCCACGTGCAAAGCGCCACACTGCGTGACGTCAGAGCCGCGCGCTGTGACGTCAGCGGTGAGGGGCGTAAGGCTATCGGCCCACAGCACTGGACCGTTGCTGCCGACGCTGTGTTCAAAGTGCACCCAGTGAGGGTTGCGCTGAGTCACTGAGTAGCCGCCCTCGCTGAAATAGAAAGAAGGAAAGAAGGAAAGAAAGGAAGGAAGGAGGAATGAAAGAAAGAAAGAAGGAAAGATGGACAGACAATTATATAGACAGAACATGGGCTGGAGCTGACAATGCTGTTTTCAAAGTGCGCCCAGTGAGTGTTGCGCTGAGTCACTGAGTAGCCGCTCTCGCTGAAATAGAAAGAAGGAAAGAAGGAAAGAAAGAAAGAAAGAAAGGAAGGAAAAAAAAGAAAGAAAGAAGGAAAGGAGGAAGGAAAGAAAGAAAGAAAGAAAGAAAGAAGGAAAGAAAGAAAGAAAGAAAGAAAGAAGGCAGGAAAGAAAGAAGGAAAGAAAGAAGGAAGGAAAGAAAGAAAGAAAGAAAGAAGGAAGGAAAGAAAGAAAGAAAGAAAGAAAGAAAGAAAAAGAAGGCAGGAAAGAAAGAAGGAAAGATGGACAGACAATTATATAGACAGAACATGGGCTGGAGCTGACGATGCTGTTTTCAAAGTGCGCCCAGTGAGGGTTGCGTTAAATCACTCAGTAGCTGCTCTCGCTGAAATACGGACAGGAAGAAAGAAAGAAAGAAAGAAAGAAAGAAGGAAAGAAAGAAAGGAAGATGGATAGACAAACATATAGACAAAAAATAGTCCAGAGCTGATCATTGCTGTGTTCAAAGTGCGCCCAGTGAGGGTTGCGTCGAGTCACTGAGTAGCTGCTCTCGTTGAAATAGAAAGAAAGAAAGAAGGAAAGAAAGAAAGAAAGAAAGAAAGGAAGAAAGACGGGAAGAAAGAAAGAAAGAAAGAAAGAAAGATGGACAGACAATTACATAGACAGAAAATAGGCTGAAGATGACGATGCTGTTTAAGAAGTACGCCCAGTGGGTGTTGCATTAAATCACTCAGTAGCTGCTCTCACTGAAATAGAAAAAAAGAAAGAAGGAAAGAAAGAAAGAAAGAAAGAAAGAAGGCAGGAAAGAAAGCAAGAAGGAAAGAAAGAAAGAAAGAAAGAAAGAAAGAAAGGAAGGAAGGAAAGAAAGATGGACAGACAATTATACAGACAGAAAATGGGCTGGAACTGACGATGCTGTTTTCAAAGTGCGCCCAGTGAGGGTTGCGTTAAATCACTCAGTAGCTGCTCTCACTGAAATACGGACAGGAAGAAAGAAAGAAAGAAAGAAAGAAGGAAGGAAAGAAAGAAAGGAAGATGGATAGACAAACATATAGACAAAAAATAGTCCAGAGCTGATCATTGCTGTGTTCAAAGTGCACCCAGTGAGGGTTGCGTCGAGTCACTGAGTAGCTGCTCTCGTTGAAATAGAAAGAAAGAAAGAAGGAAAGAAAGAAAGAAAGAAAGGAAGAAAGGACGGGAAAAGAAGAAAGAAAGAAAGAAAGAAAGAAAGGAAGAAAAGAAGAAAGACGGGAAGAAAGAAAGAAAGAAAGAAAGAAAGAAAGATGGACAGACAATTATATAGACAGAAAATAGGCTGAAGCTGACGATCCTGTTTTCAAAGTGCGCCCAGTGAGGGTTGCGTTAAATCACTCAGTAGCTGCTCTCACTGAAATAGAAAAAAAGAAAGAAAGGAAAGAAAGAAAGAAAGAAAGAAGGAAGGAAAGAAAGAAAATAAAGAGGAAAGAAAGGAAAGAAAGAAAGAAAGAAAGAAAGAAAGAAAGAAAGAAAGGAAGGAAGGAAGGAAAGAAAGATGGACAGACAATTATATAGACAGAACATGGGCTGGAGCTGACGATGCTGTTTTCAAAGTGCGCCCAGTGAGTGTTGCGCTAAATCACTCAGCAGCTGCTCTCACTGAAATACGGACAGAAAGAAAGAAAGAAAGAAAGAAAGAAAGAAAGAAAGAAAGAAAGAAAGAAAGAAGGAAGGAAAGAAAGAAAGGAAGATGGAGAGTCAATCATATAGACAGAAAATGGTCTGGAGCTGACGAGGCTGTTGTCAAGGTGCGCCCAGTGAGAGCTGCGTTGAATCACCCAGAAGCTGCTCTCGTTGAAGTAGACAATCAGATAGACAGAAAGAAAGAAAGAAGAAAGGAAAGGAAGATGGACAGACAAACATATAGACAGAAAATAGGCCAGAGTTGATCATTGCTGTGTTCAATTCAAAGTAAACCCATTTTTTTGTCGAAAATTTGTGCTTTTCCAAGGTCCTCAGTCTTGTTCAAGCAGCACCAAGTTGAAGACATAGGGTAACATTGTGTCGAAAATGTGTGCTTTTCCAAGGGTGTTCGTGAGTCTTTGACAAAATTCAAAGTAGACCCAGTGAGTGTAGCACCGAGTCACCGAGTAGTCGCTCTCGCTGAAATAGAAAGAAAGAAAGAAGGAAAGAAGGAAGGAAAGAAAGAAAGAAAGAAAGTAAGGAAGAAAGAAAGACAGAAAATAAGAAAGAGAGAACTGTTGACGAGTTTGTGTTCAAAATGCATTCAGTGAGAGTTGCACTGAGTCACTGAATACATGTTCTCACTAGAATAGAAAGAAAGAAAGAAAAAAGGAAAGAAAGAAAGAATGAAAGAAAGATTTATTTTATTTTATTTTTACATTGTCTATTGTCCCGTCAACAGCAATGGTTTTCTCAAGACTGTCACCACAGTAAACATCAAACACGTCGATAAGATCCTGCATGTATTTACTTTACAAGCAACCTGAAAATGACAAAAATATAAAACAATTTATTACATGACACCTTCATCATTGTAGGCCTACCCTATAGCCCATAAATCTAGACAGTGCTGGAAACGTCGAGCCATTCCGCTCTGCTTATCGGATCCAGGTTAAAAAACCCAAACAACAGTAAAAAAAGGATAACAAATACATACTACTAACAAAAAATACATAAAAAGGCCAAGTAGACAGAATGGACAACATGTGCCCACCCAAGTGCGCAAAGTCTCACGCCCAGACGCCAGTGAACAATAAAAAAACACCCTGGCATGTCATAAATTGTAAAAAGGAAAAATGTGGAAGGGTTTTTATAGAAAAAAAGGCAGGAGAATGGACCAGTAAGGCAGGAAGAAGTAGACGCCAGAAAGCAAAATAAATGAATAAGGCAGAGTCAAAGAGGGTGATATAGTAGGGGAAGCTACTAACATAGAACTTCCAGAAGATGGGGGAACTATTTCTACTGAAAGACCCCCC
>CM065683.1:17003775-17008775 GCA_017654935.2 Phymorhynchus buccinoides | reverse complement strand
TCCCCTGCAAAGAGAAGCTAAATAAGCCACTACCGTGATATCGCCTTGAACCCCACCCACCCCCACCCCCCACCCCCACCCACAACACCCATTATTAATCCAGTCGTCTGCAGTATTAGCCTATAGGCTACAAATGGTAATCACAAAACGAAGCGAAAACAAAAGTTGAAACTGTACAGAACTGTATGTACACCCCTGTCTATTTTGACCTCTTACTATATCTGCTTGCTGTCTGTCAGTCTTTCATTTTATTATTTTTACATTGAAAACATATATGTATCATACGAAACGTCTGTCTGTTAAGCCTAAAAAAACCGGACCAAAATACAACGCCTGAACGTTTTGTGTTTCGTGTGTCTACGATTGGTTCTAGTGGTCATTTAATTATTTTCAAGTACTTGCTTACCCCTTTAAAAACCAACACTTAATCGGGACTTTCCTGGTTTTGCAGTGCCTCCAGGATCGTCTTTACGATAAAAAAATGTCCCACATGGACCTGTTCCAGGTCGGAGGGACGTTAAAGGTGCACCCTGACGGATGAGCTTTTTTGCAAGAAACACGTCGAGATCACCAGAAAGACAGTCTTTTCAAAGGATCGGAACACTCACTTTGCTCTGGTTTCCTAGAAATTAAACCGTCAACATTTCGATTCCTCCTTGGCGGAGATGCCGGAGAGAGTAGCCATTTTGGATGGGGTGGGTGGAGGTCACTCGATCATTGTGGTTGAAGCGTTTTTTTGTTTTTTTGTAGTGCAATACAAAAAAAAAAAAATGGAGCTATTACCTTTGTTGTGAGCGAAACTCCTTTAGATAGACTGCATACAAATTTTAAAAAATAAAAAGGCTTGTATTGCGAAATTTTAGTGCAAGCGATTTGGCGGCCATTAGAAAAGAGACGGCACCCACCTTCTCTTTGGGTGAAATAATTTGACTTCCAGCACCTCCGCCAAGGAAAAATCGCCGATTTGACTGTTTGATTTATCGGAAACCAGAGCAAAATGAGTGTTGAAATATCTGTAAAGGGTGTTTTCCTGGTGATCTCGACGTGTTTCTTACAAAAAACTCATCCGTCAGGGTGCCCCTTTAAAAAAGATTTTCATTCAGAAACTGTGTACCCTCACCTTCGTAACACCTTTTAATGAACATGGTGAAGCCGACGTCTGGCGAGGTCGCCTCCGCCACGTCATCGAAAGCGAAAGGGGAAATGACGTTGTAGAGCAGACACGCGTCATTGGTGACGTCATAGGCCGCGGCCCAACAGTCCAGGCCGTCGTGGTCACAGAGGGTCACGCAGTCCTGGGGGGTTGGGGCGTTTAAGAGGGTGGTGGGGAAATCTGTAGCGCCTTTTCTGCCATCCAAGGTTTGGTACGGGCAGAGGGTGTCTGTTGCGAGGAGGGGACCAAAAAAAGAACAAAAGTGGGGTTAGTTTTGAGTGTGTGATTGTTGAAGTGTTTAGGGCCAGCCACACGTCGGCTAAGATCATCGTACGACTGCACGATACGATTCGATCGCGTGGTCTCCAAGAACAAATGTGATTCGCGCTTCGAGATCAACGTGATCGAATCGTATCGGTACAGTCGTACGATTTTAGCGGACGTGTGGCTGGCCCTTTGGTTTGGTTGTGATGGGTAGTACGGGTGCGTGGGTGGGGGGCTAGTAGGTGTGTGAGTGTGTGTGTGTGTGTGTGTGTGTGTGTGTGTGTGTGTGTGTGTGGGACGGGGTGTGTGAGCATGTATGTGTCCTAGTGTTTGCAGGTGCATTCGTGAGTATGTGTGTGTGTGTACGAATATTTGGAACAAAATTTTGGAATAATCATGATACAGCTTAGTCTGTGGTGGTAGACTATGACTATGGGCAAACTAGAAGGGGGTGGGGGCATGGCTCTAATAGCCGCAAGGAAAGAAATTGGGCTGGTTTTTGGGAACCTCCCCCCCACGCCATCAGATTCTGTTCTCAAACTCCTTTGGCCGGGAGAGAGTGGGGTTGTGTGCCCCGTGCAAGGCTTCTCCCGCTGTAGAACGGGCTGAGAATAGCAGCTGCTCCCTCTGCTGTCTGAATGTTATAGCAGAGAACGACAGACAGGCAACCACTCATTTTCCCAAAGACAATTTGCCCAGTCCGCTACAGTACTTACAGCTTCGCAGGTGAACTCGTTGTGATAGTTACAGGTGATTATGTAGGAGATAAGTATAGTACTGACTGAACTCGTTGTGATAACTAGCAAACTAGAAGGGGTGTTCACAGGAACATTGTGATAGTTACAGGTGATTCTGTAGGAGATAGCTTACGCAAGGAACAGATGAACTCGTTGTGATAGTTACAGGTGATTTGTAGGAGATACCTTACCCCAAGAGTGTTCACAGGTCAACTCGTTGTGATAGTTACAGGTGATTCTGTAGGAGATAACACTCCTTTGTTCACAGCTCGTTGTGATAGTTACAGAGATCCTGTAGGAGATAGTACTTACGTTAGGAGTGTTCACAGGTGAACTCGTTGTGATAGTTACAGGTGATCCTGTAGGAGATAGTACTTACGTTAGGAGTGTTCACAGGTGAACTCGTTGTGATAGTTACAATAGGAGATAGCTACTTACGTTAGGAGTGTTCACAGGTGAACTCGTTGTGATAGTTACAGGTGAACGTACAGACAATACTTACCACTCATCATTGTTCACATAAGACACTCCTTGTGATAGTCCCTGGTGATTCTGTAGGAAGTGGTACTTACCTCAAAAGTGTTCACAGGTGAACTCGTTGTGATAGTTACAGGTGATTCTGTAGGAGATAATACTTACCCCAAGAGTGTTCACATAAGAACTCGTTGTGATAGTTACAGGTGATTCTGTAGGAAGTGGTACTTACCTCAAAAGTGTTCACAGGTGAACTCGTTGTGATAGTTACAGGTGATCATGTAGGAGATAGTACTTACCCCAGGAGTGTTCACAGGTGAACTCGTTGTGATAGTTACAGGTGATTCTGTAGGAGATAGTACTTACCCCAGGAGTGTTCACAGGTGAACTCGTTGTGATAGTTACAGATGATCATGTAGGAGATAGTACTTACGTTAGGAGTGTTCACAGGTGCACTCGTTGTGATAGTTACAGGTGATCCTGTAGGAGATAATACTTACCCCAAGATTGTTCACAGGTGAACTCGTTGTGATAGTTACAGGTGATTCTGTAGAAGATAGTACTTACCCCAGGAGTGTTCACATATGAACTCGTTGTCGTAGTCGCAGGTGATCCTGTAGGATGTGGTGGCAGTCTTGGACAGACACCCCCCCTCAGAGCTGATGCCGACGTAGTTGAAGCTCTGTGTGTTGTAGCCACACCCAGGCAGCCAGTAGTACGGCTCCGCAGGCTCGTCCTCCAAGTTGTGCATGGACACTGAGGCACCATAGTATCTGCACACGAGGCACAGCACTGTGTGATGATGATGATGATGATGATGATGATGATGGGGATGGTCGTGGTGGTGGTGGTGGTGGTAATGAGGAGGAGGAGGAAGAAGAGGAGGAGGAGGAAGAGGAGAAGGAGGAGGAGGAGGAAGGGGAGGAGGAGGAGGAAGAAGAGGATGATGAGGATAGTGATGATGATGATAGTGATGATGATAATCGTGATGATGATGATGATGATAGTGATGATGATGATGATAATGATGATGACAGTGATGATGATAGTGATGATGATAGTGATGATGATGATGATGATGTTGATGATGATGATAGTGATGATGATGATAGTGATGATGATGATGATGATAGTGATGATGATGATAGTGATGATGATGATAGTGATGATGATGATAGTGATGATGATGATAGTGATGATGATGATAGTGATGATGATAGTGATGATGATAGTGATGATGATAGTGATGATGATAGTGATGATGATAGTGATGATGATAATGATAGTGATGATGATGATAATGATGATGATGTTAGTGATGATGATGATGATGATGATGATGAAGAAGAAGAAGAAGAAGATTGATAATGACAATGATGATAATGATAATGATGATAATGATAATGATGATGATGATGATGATGATGATGACGACGACGACGACGACGATGACAATGATAATGATGACGATGATGATAGTGATGACGACGACGATGATGATGGTGGTGACGACGATAACAATAAAGATGGGGAGGAGGAAAAGGAGAAGGATAAGGATATATATATACGAAGCATGATGAGGATGAATAAAAAAGAGGAAGATCATAATTATGATGATGATGATGATGTTGATGACGCTGGTGACGACGGCGATGACGGTCATTATGACGACGTCGACGATGATGGCAATGATGATGGTGATGGTGATGACAATGAAGAAGATACTGAGAGGGAGGAGTGAGAAGAAGAAGAAGAAGAAGAAGAAGAAGAAGAAGAAGAAGAAGAAAAAGACAGAAGAAAAAAAGAAGAAGACGACGACGACGAAGAAGAATAAGAAGTAGAAGAGGAAGAAGAAGAAGAAGAAGAGGAAGAAGAAGAAGAAGAAGAAGAAGAAGAAGAAGAAGAAGAAGAAGAGAAGAGAAGAGAAGAAAGAAGAAGAAGAAGAAGAAGAAGAAGAAGAAGAAGAAGAAGAAGAAGAAGAAAACAACAAAAGGAACATCAACAACAACAGGAACATCATCATCAACAACAACAACAACAACAACAACAACAACAACAACAACAAACAACAACAACAACAACAACAACAACAACAACAACAACAACAACAACAACTAGAGCGTTAAATCGCTAGATCACCAGCCGTGCGGCAGTATTTTTAGCTGCAGTGATTTGTCTCTCAGCTGGTAACGAACCTTTAAGACATCACAATGTGAATACAGGCCCCAATGCTTGGCATCATTTTCGGCTCCCGTGACCTTGACCTTTGACATATGGCATTCATTTTCAAACCTGGCCTAGATATCCAAAGTTCCTATCTGCATGCAAATTTGAGTATCATAGATCCCTCTGTGTAAACGTTATCTTGCCAG
>CM065683.1:16966275-16976275 GCA_017654935.2 Phymorhynchus buccinoides | reverse complement strand
GCGGGATAAAGACAGCTATATATATATATATATATATATATATCAAAGTTATGTGTGTGTGTGTGTGTGTATATATATTTGTATGTATGTATGTATGTGTGTGTGTGTGTATGTGTGCTCCTGTTAACTTTCATTGTTTTCATATTATCTATTGTTTGCGTAGAATCGTCTTCCTCAATGTATATTGTGTAACTGACCAGTCAATGACATGTTTTTGTTATTTATTCTGTATTTTATGCGGAAGCCGGGCAACAAATTTCTTCTGTTTGAAGACAATAAACTGATTTGATTGATTGATTCGATTGATGGCACATCTTAATCTTTCGTGGAAGACTATAACTCTCAAACGAAGGGACCTTTTTTGCACCGGCTCTAGTGCTGCAGCCAGTGGGATTGGTTGGCCTCTGGGGACCTTCCCCCAACGCCAACTCTCGTCCTCAAATCCCTTAGGCCGAGAGAGTGGGGATGTACCATTGGCAAGGCTTCTCCGCTATAAACAAATTGTAGCACAGTCCGCCGGAATAATAGACCCCCCCCCCCTCCCCGTCTGTTATCTGGCAGTCATTGTTGGAAACGACAAGACATACAAAACCAACATAATTATTATGTCACACGTGACGTGGAGCTAAAGACAATTTTCCATGACGGACAATAAAGTTTGGATTGATTTGAACTGAATAGATGATTTAAAACGAAAACAAACAAACAAACAAACAGACAAACAAACATACAAACAAACATGACTTACTTAGCGGAGGTAGCGCAAGCACAAACTTGGTGTAGAGCGGCACAGAGGTAAAGCGTTCGCCTCGTGTCAAGTAAACCAGAGTTCGAACGTGGGTACACGAGGACTTTCCCTCTCACGTTGCACTAGGCCTTAACGGGTCTGAACGTGGAATCTTTCGGATGAGACGATAAACCGAGGTCCCGTGTGCCCATGCACTTAGCACACGTTAAACCCAGTGGCAACGAAAAAGTTGTCATTTGGTCAAAATTTACCCCCCACCCTTTCCTTCCTTGATCATCAGTCACGCATGCCAAAAAAAGAAAAGAAAAAAAGGGGTGGCGCGCCTCTGGCTGCGACGCGATCTCCAGGTGGGAGCAACCCGAATTTCACAGAGACGCCTCCGTGACTATAAAATTACTACCTACCTAATACTCAATACCTAACTGAAAACACAGCAGCGGACGTCGCAAGGAACACGACCAGCATCCGTTGTGGATAGAGATGATTTGTGGATTGGTTGTTGGTTGGTTGGTTGGCTGACCCTGGCTAAAAGACTCCAGGGATCATCCCAACAGCGAGAAGCACTTAAGCACTAAGGTACAGATGCATCAGCTAGGGATGAAAATATTACGTGTGTGACCGTTTTTGACTACCCCGCCACGTGGGCAGCCACACTCCGTCTTGATTTGTGGATTGACGAGCAGCTAATGCCAACTATGGCGGCCAAAATGTTCTATTATTTCGGGAGCTGACGCGAGTTATGGGCATATCACTGTCAATGGGTGGCCGGCCCCGCGCGCGAGCGGACCCGATGTTTATAATTTAAAAAAAAACCCAGTGCGATCTGTGAGAGAGAGAGAGAGAGAGAGAGAGAGAGAGAGAGAGAGAGAGAGAGAGAGAGAGAGAGAGAGAGAGAGAGAGAGAGAGAGAGAGAGAGAGAGAGAGCGAGCTTACTTTTTGTCTGTGTGTTTCTTTGTCTGTTTGTGCGTGTGTCTGTCTGTCTGTCTGTGTTTAGTTCCCGAGCGAAGCTATTGTCTATTTTCTGTCTGTCTGTCTGTTTTAAGTTCCCGAGCGAAGCTATTGTCTATTTTCTGTCTGTCTGTCTGCCTGTCTGTTTGTTTATTTGTCTATCTTCTGTCTGTCTGTCTGTTTGTCTGTCTTCTATCTGTCTGTTGTTCTATCTGATAGGAGAGATAGCTAAATAATTGGCCGGTGGCAGGAGAGGACTGGCCGTCTTCTTCCCAAACCGTCGAGCCCCATACATGTATGCATGCCAGTCAGTCGTTTCCGAATACGACTGCCAGAAAGTAGAGGGAGGCAGCTGCTATTCCGGCGGGCTGGGCTAGAATTTGTTTATAGCGGAGAAGCCTTGCCCAGGGTACATCCCCACTCTCTCGGCCGAAGGGATTTGAGGACAGCTGGCGCTGGGGAAGGTCCCCCAACGAAAGATCACTTCGCTGATCCTACGGCCAATAGTAGGCCATTGGGGAAGGGCATGGTAGACTAGTGTTGTGCCTCGTTTTGGAGCATTTTCCTCCCAGAGTACCGAGAGAGAGAGAGAGAGAGAGAGAGAGAGAGAGAGAGAGAGAGAGAGAGAGAGAGAGAGAGAGAGAGAGAGAGAGAGAGAGAGAGAGAGAGAGAGAGAGAGAGAGAGAGAGAGAGAGAGAGAGAGAGAGAGAGAGAGAGAGAGAGAGAGGAGAGAGAGAGAGAGAGAGAGAGAGAGAGAGGAGGAGAGAGAGAGAGAGGGAGAGAGAGAGAGAGAGGGAGAGAGAGAGAGAGAGAGAGAGAGAGAGAGAGAGAGACAGAGAGAAGATAAAAAAAAAATTTTTTAGAGAGAGAGAAAGAGAAAAAATTAATACGAATACGAATGTTTTATTCAGGGTAAAAAGGATAAGCTACAATAGCTTCTTTGCACCTTGCATTATCATTCACACATTCACACCATGCATCAAGCAAGAACATTTGACATAAAACAATCAATCAATCAATCAATCAATCAATCAATCAATCAGAGAGAGAGAGAGAGAGAGAGAGAGAAGAGAGAGAGCGACGAGAGAGAGAGAGAGAGAGAGAGAGAGAGAGAGAGAGAGAGAGAGAGAGAGAGAGAGAGAGTAGGAGAGAGAGAGAGAGAGAGAGAGAGAGAGAGAGAGAGAGAGGGAGAGAGACAGAGAGAGAGAGAGAGAGAGAGTTAGAGGGAGAGAGAGAGAGAGAGAGAGAGAGAGAGAGAGAGAGAGAGAGAGAGAGAGAGAGGAGAGAGAGAGAGAGAGAGAGAGAGAGGAGAGAGAGAGAGAGAGAGAGAGAGAGAGAGAGAGAGAGAGAGAGAGAGAGAGAGAGAGAGAGAGAGAGGAGAGAGAGAGAGAGAGAGAGAGAGAGAGAGAGAGAGAGAGAGAGAGAGAGAGAGAGAGAGAGGAGAGAGAGAGAGAGAGGAGAGAGAAGGGGGAGAGAGAGAGAGAGGAGAGAGATAGAGGGAGAGAGAGAGAGAGAGAGACTTCAACTTCAACTTCAAACTTCAAATACTTTATTTTACAAGGATAAGAATTTAGGCTGGGCCGAGAGAGAGAGAGAGAGAGAGAGAGAGAGAGAGAGAGAGAGAGAGAGAGAGAGAGAGAGAGAGAGAGAGAGAGAGAGAGGGAGAGAGAGAGAGAGAGAGAGAGAGAGAGAGAGAGAGAGAGAGAGAGAGAGAGAGAGAGAGAGAGAGAGAGAGAGAGAGAGAGAGAGAGAGAGAGAGTAGGCTGGAGTGAAGAATTGTGTCCGTTGGGGAAAACAATGTCTAGCCTCGCAGCATGCAATCACATTTCCAATTTACTAGACAAAAAACACTGCTGAAGCACTTACGGTCTCAACAGACTTGTTATTTCTGTTGCTCCGCACACTAACTAGACCTTTAGGCCGGGTTCACATTAGACGCGTAAGTTCCGTACGGAAAACCCTAAATAAGTGGAAGAAAGAAGGATAAAAGTTTACGCATATAGGGGAAATTCGGACGCGTGCCCATATTTGCTTTCCCTTCTTTGTTTCACTTATTTTATGGATTGCGCACGGGTTTCCGCATGGAATATCCGCTCATGTGTGTGCACGACCTAAAGACAATCGAAAGACAATCAAACTATGGGGACAACGAGGTCTCGGTAACAGTCGATATAAATCCTCCCAGAGTACCGAGAGAGAGAGAGAGAGAGAGAGAGAGAGAGAGAGAAGAGAGAGAGAGAGAGAGAGAGAGAGAGAGAGAGAGAGAGAGAGAGAGAGAGAGAGAGAGAGAGAGAGAGAGAGAGAGAGAGAAGAGAGAGAGAGAGAGAGAGAGAGAGAGAGAGAGAGAGAGAGAGAGAGAGAGAGAGAGAGAGAGAGAGAGAGAGAGAGAGAGAGAGAGAGAGAGACAGAGAAAAGATAAAAAAACCTTTTTTAGAGAGAGAGAAAGAGAAAAAATTAATACGAATACGAATGTTTTATTCAGGGTAAAAAGGATAAGCTACAATAGCTTATTTGCAGGGTGAAACTGAATGAAGCTAAATCGTTGGGCATTTATTTAAAAAAAGAAAAAAAAGGTTCCATTAGCGCAGTTATACTTTGTTGTCATTTCGTGATCAGAAAAAAAAGAAGAAGTCAGTAGGCATTTATAAGAATACAATAACGCGTTAATTACGCGAAAACAAAGAAAGTAATCATGTGTGTAGTTGGAAAGTTCCCCGCCATTTCCGCGTTTATAGAAAATAATTACAGGGTGCCTTTGTCAGATGTTGACCCCCCCCCCCCCCCCCCCCCCCCCCCCGAGCTGTTCCGGGAGGAGTTGTTTTTTTTTCAAGCCAACTTTACATTTAGGGGAAGACGGGGTAAAAAGCGCATGGGCGGGTAAGAAGCCCACCCCAATTATCTCATGAAATGAAGCAAATTTCATTCTCATTTTGCCCATGAGACGAGCGTTAATGTCTAACATTCGTCTCATGGGCAAATTTGACTGACATTTTCTTTATTTCATGAGATAATTGGGGTGGGCTTCTTACCCGCCCATGCGCTTTTTACCCCGTCTTCCCCTAGTTACTTTTCACCCCTCCCCCCGTGGGGATACCGGGGTGTCTTTTGTACAAATAGTTCTCCCACCTTCTGGAAGTTCTGGGCTTGTAACTTCCTCTAATTCTGTCATTCACTTCGACTCTGCTTTTCCCCCTTTGCTTACTGTCATCTAGCTATCTTTCTATCTTACTGTGGTCCATTCTCTTGCCTTTTTTCAATATAATATAAATTCTTACAAAGATTTTCTTCAGCCGAAGTCGGACATGCTGGGCCTAACTATTTCTTAGTTAGGCGCATAACGGCAGCATGACGCATCTACGCTCATATGACAGGAAACTGTCTGAGCGAACGAAGAAGAAGAAGAAGAAGAAGAAGAAGAAGAAGAAGAAGAAGTTACTTTTCATAAACAACAGTCAAGAACAATGTTAGGCCTATAGTATGCAAGAAAAATAGTTATATTTAACAATTGATTGTAAAGCGCGTTGGGCTCATTTGAGGTAAAGCGCTATATAAAAAAAAAGTTATTATTATTATTATTATTATTATTATTATTATTATTATTATTATTTATTATTATTATTATTATTATTATTATTATTATTATTATTATTATTATTATTATTATATTCAGTAAAGAGTGTCAGATTGTCAATCATGAGAATTTTTATTTATGTTTGCGATAATAATAAGTGAATTATTTAAGAACATTTTCTACTACTAAATAAGTTGCATGGCCTACTGTTTGACACACAAAAAAAATAATTGGTACCATAAATCTGATGGAAGAAATGTATTAAAAATAATACGAAGAACATACAGCCAAAATATTAAAACAAAGAAATGACTGGTTGTAGTTTCTAATCTAAGATTTCTAGATTCAGCCATTTAACTAAACAGCTCAACTTTGTGTGCAACGGAACAGCTGTGCCCCCCCCCCCCCCCCCCAACCCCCCCCCCCCAAAAAAAAAAGAGCAAAAAAAAAAAAGCCAAAACAAAAAGCAACAAAACTACAACTCACAAACAAACCAAGCAACCCCAATAGAACGCTCCCTTCGGATTTGTTTATTTGCTTGTTTATGTTTTTCATTGTTTGTTCGGTCGTTTTGTTGGTTTTTTACTACTCGCATATTTACGTAGATCAAATCATGTGAATGTCCAGTCGGGGGTACCACAAGGCTCAGTACTCGGCCCTTGCTTGTTTCTGGTTTACATCAACGACCTGCCGGAAAAGCTGTCATCCAACGCAAGACTGCAGTCTACCGACTCATCTTCTCAGGGGAAGACCATGCCCATTTACAGCAAGACCTCCAGCGCCTCGAGGAATTGGAGAAGAAATGGGACATGCAGTTTCACCTTGGGAAATGTCAAACCTTGCCCGTCACGCGAAGCAGGAAGCCCTCACATTTCTCCTACTATACCAACTTCATGGGCACACCCTGGACACAGTGCAGTCTGCAAAGTACCTGGGCGTCACCCTCCAGGCAAACGGCAGCTGGGACATCCATCTGAGTGCCGTCACAGCTAAAGCCAGTCAGACGCTCGGCTTTCTCCGTCGCAGCCTCAAGATCGCCTCCACTGAGCTGAGAGCAAAAGCCTATATAGCCTTTGTAAGGCCGCTTCTTGAATACGCATGCTCAGTGTGGGACCCCTCCACTCAGAAAAACATCGACAGAGTGGAGCTGATCCAACGGAGAGCAGCAAGATTCGTCCTCAATCAATACCGTAGGACAGCCAGCGTCACAGCAATGCTCCAGAGGCTTGACTGGAGCTCCCTGCAGCAACACCGCCAGGTGACAAGACTCACCCTGTTGTATAAAATACAAAATGACATGTTGAGCGTCAATAAGAACAGACTTGTCCCCCAACCAGAGTGGCAGCGCAGAGGACACACACTGCAATTCCTTGTCCCCCAATGTCGAACACAATACCGACAGAGTTCCTTTTCCCAACGTACCATCAGGGAGTGGAACATCCTACCTTTAGCAGCAGTTGAGGCCAGAACTGCATGGTATATAACACTGTGCACATCTGTAGATTCGACTGTAGGCTGCATTGTAGATTCCACTGTAGGCTGCAGTGTAATGTTTCGACTGAAGGCTGCACTGCAGTCTTCGACTGTAGGCTGTAGTTTTTCCAGTCATGACAATCCCCGCACAACCATTCAGAGCATAACAGCATTTTGATGTAGCCTTGGCGTTCCAGCTTATGTCAACTGGTCTGACACAGCCTCATGCCAAGGCATGATTGCCTCCAGTATTGTTCCCACCATCTTTGTATTTACAAATGCCCCACATGGCCGAAAGCCGAAGAGGGCGTAAAACCCTATTTTCACCTCGTGGAATGGGGTACTAAGGTCCAGCAAGCAAAGGGGAAAATGACGCGTGTTCGTTGTCAGCTAAAGATCTGTGTACACACAGATGACAGCACAGTGATAGCCCACTCTTAAAGGTCTGTGTACACGTTAACAATATTCACGGGATAGTTCTGTTTCCCCATGGCAACACAGTGAGCTGGAAGTCACATTAAGGTCTGTGTACACGTTAACATTATTCACGGGATACTTCTATTTCCCCATGGCAATACAGTGAGCTGTAAGTCACATTAAGGTCTGTGTACACGTTAACATTATTCACGGGATACTTCTATTTCCCCATGGCAACACAGTGAGCTGTAAGTCATATTAAGGTCTGTGTACACATTAACACGTTAAGCCCTGGCATGGAATGAAATGACAGGCCTAAATGAAATGAAAATAAATGAAAGGTTTTGGAGTGGCTGCCATAAATTTCCTTTTTTGTTCTTCAGACAGGGGTGTGTGTGTGTGTGTGTGTGTGTGTGTGTGTGTGTGTGTGTGTGTGTGTGTGTGTGTGTGTGTGTGTGTGTGTGTGTGTGTGTGTGTGTGTGTGTGTGTGTGTGTGTGTGTGTGTGTGTGTGTGTGTGTGTGTGTGTGTGTGTGTGTGTGTGTGTGTGTGTGTGTGTGTGGACGTGTGTGTGATTGCAACTCTGGTCAAAACCCCGAAAACACATCACTTTCATCAAGACGCAAGGATTTAGAGCAATGCCAAAGTTGATTGTATTCTTTTGTATTCTGATTAGTCTGGGTTGCAAGATTACAACACATAACTATTACCTTCTATCCCTTCTAGCTAATATCATGGGAGAAAGGTGGCAGAGTGGTTAAGACGTTCACCTGCCAACTGTAATGCATGACTGCAGCGTGAGAAACCCGGGTTCGAATCCCGGCCTCGCCCTTTCTTTCTAGTTTGACAGGAAAATCGAACCGAACGTCGAGTCCTGCGGATGGGGACTTAAAGCTAGTCTGACCCGTGCGCTTTACGCGCGTATAAATCCCACGGCAGTTGAAAGTCGGTAAGAGCAGGGAGATATCCCGCTGCCTGGTATGGCCAAATTGATAGCTAGGTTTTCCAAGTGTACCCACACACCCTCCTCACCCTGTGCCCCATCCCCCAATTAAAAAAAAAAATTGGGTAGGCGCTGCACTTACGGCGATGCGCTCTCCGGGGGAGAGCAGCCCGAATTTCACAGAGATAAGTCTCTGTGACTAGAATACACCAAATACCAAATGTTTTTAATAGTCATGGTGAAGTGACGTTTGGAAGAATCCACATCCAAAAAAAGCGTGCAGTTTTGTTGTTGGTTTTCTTTAGGGGGAAAAAGGTGGTCAGGCCCTGGCCTGAGGGCCTGACCTGGATGCTACGCCCCAAGAAGTTCCTGGAAATTATTGCAGACGTCCATTTTTGTTCAAGCTAACTCTAGTTTTATATTATGAAAGTTCTCATGTAATTTATAAACTATGTACAAAGCGTTAGCACAAAGAAGTCAATGTGTATCTGAAATTTTGAGTGCGCATGCCGTGTTATGTAATAATATAATGTAAGCTTATGCTTAGATTGTAACTGATATGGGCCAGAGGCCGAACAATTAAAACATTTTTGATTTTGAGTTTTGATTTTGACTTTGACTCTTTCACTCTCTCTAAAACAACGACGACAACAGAAACCAAGCAAACATAAAACAAACAAACAAACAACCAAGCAAACATAAAACAAACAAACAAACAACCAAGCAAACATAAAACAAACAAACTAACAACCAAGCAAACATAAAACAAACACACAAACAACCAAGCAAACATAAAACAAACAAACAAACAACCAAGCAAACATAAAACAAACAAACAAACAACCAAGCAAACATAAAACAAACAAACAAACAACCAAGCAAACATAAAACAAACAAACAAACAACCAAGCAAACATAAAACAAACAAACAAACAACCAAGCAAACATAAAACAAACAAACAAACAAACAAACAAACAAAAAAAACTAGCGTTGTTCTGACGGCAAAACACACAAAGGGCATCAATATTGCTATTATTGCATTATTCGCTCCGATGTTCATCTAAATCTGGAATGACTTGTTTTGAGCAGGATCGATGATATTGAATGCAGATCAAAATAGAACAAGGGCGGACGGGAGAGTGGGGTGAGGTGGGGGAGAGGAGGGGGGGGGGGGGGTGAAAGGGAAGAAGGAAAGAGAGCATCGGGAAGGGGAGGGTGTGATGATGGTTATGGGGAAGGGAGGTGGGGAGGGTGGGGAGGGATCCAACGCAGAACTCTTCAGACCTTTGTGTGTTTTCACGCGGGAGCTTAAGTATGAATCGGAAAGTGAAACAGTTATTGGACATTGTAATATTATTGCCAGTAAGTGTTTGTGCACAAACATATAGAACAAGAGAAGCGAAAAAAGAAACAAGCGCGGATTCGCAATCGTTTGTGGCACGCCCAGCGGTCTATTTTTACCACTCCAATCATTACATACACTGAGTCGCCTCCCCTGGCTTTTCAATAATTTTAATCTGTAAACCAGAATGCTATCTCTGCACCATTTCGTAACTTTTTATATCTTTTGGAAAACATTTAAAACTATTTATCCTACTTATACTCAGTCGAAAGAAGCACCGCATACTCGTCGTGTCTGTTGCAGTGTCTGTAGTACGTATGTTTATTATTTTGTACGC
The DNA here is from genome assembly GCA_017654935.2 of Phymorhynchus buccinoides. Lineage (NCBI taxonomy): Eukaryota > Metazoa > Mollusca > Gastropoda > Neogastropoda > Raphitomidae > Phymorhynchus > Phymorhynchus buccinoides. The sequence continues at coordinate 16,966,497 of CM065683.1, read as the reverse complement.
TTTAAAATGAAGATTCGTGTGCTCTGCTCAGTATAAAATTCTTTCATTACATAAGGACTGTAGATATGTAGATATGACAACTGAAATGTTACTTTATGCCCAAGTATGTTTTTCTCTTTTAGAATATGTGCGACAATTTTGGCAATATGTGCGACACTTTGGTCAATATGTGCGACAGTTTTGGACCGACAGACAGACCGACAAAGTGAGTCATAGGTTTGT
>CM065683.1:16956275-16961275 GCA_017654935.2 Phymorhynchus buccinoides | reverse complement strand
AGGAATCTGATATACTTAATTTGAATATGATTGGATGGTCGAGACAGACATTTGTTTTTATTTCATGTTATTTTTATTGCATTGATTGATTTTATTTCATTTTCCATTATTTTGTTCTATTCGCACCCCCATGTCATCTAAGCTATGTAAGCCAATGACATTAAAACAGTTCAGTGTTCAGTGTTCTCTCTCTCTCTCTCTCTCTCTCTCTCTCTCTCTCTCTCTCTCTCTCTCTCTCTCTCTCTCTCTCACACACACACATACACACACACACACACACACACACACACACACACACACACACACACACACACACACACACACACACACACACACACACACACACATACACACACACGCACACTCACACACACGCACACTCACACACACAAGTTAACAGTGTCGAACATTATGTCTTTATTAGCAAAATTACAAAAAACGAATAAAAGGAGTAAATCCGTGTAAAAAATGAATGAATGTAAATCTCTCTCTCTCTCTCTCTCTCTCTCTCTCTCTCTCTCTCTCTCTCTCTCTCTCTCTCTCTCTCTCTCTCTCTCTCTCTCTCTCTCTCTCTCTCTCTCACACACACACACACAAAATTATGTATCTTGGTGTTGCCTCTCCCAGGTACATAGACAACCATCTCGATTAGACGTACATAACAGAAACTGATTTCAAAACAGAAATCGAAAAGGATGAAATACGTATAGTGAACCCAGGTAAAGAGAACTCACCTTCAGTCTACAAAAAACAACAACAACCCGCAGTCTTCGCCAAAACAGATCGTGCAGTAAAAACAACTCACACTCTGTTTTGGGAATGAACCAAACTCTTTGTTTTAACAGCTCACACTCGTACAAACCCTGTCTGATTAGACCGAGCGGCACAGGTGCCTGGATGACCCAAACCGGATTTAGATTGGACGGGAATTAGACGCATTGGGAATAGATCCGGCGGGATTAGACCCAGTGGGATTAGATCAACTGGGCCTCCCCCGACCGTACATGAGGTTGGCTTGTTTTGCAGTCTTTTGTCCATTGTATGTCCGTTTTAAAAATGTCTTTTGAAGCGTCTGTGTCGTTCATTTGAATTAATCACGAAGAGTCGCGTTGAACAGTGTTTTTTCTCTCCAAAATATCCATTGTATGTCCGTTTTAGAAATAAGTCTTTTGAAGCGCCTGTGTCTTTCATTTGAATTAACCACGAAGTGTCGCCGCTCTGAACAGTGTTTTTCTCTCTCCAAACAATCCATTGTATGTCCGTTTTAGAAATGTTTTTTGAAGCGTCTGTCTCTTTCATTTGAATTAACCACGATGAGCTGGCGGGGGCAGGCACACTTTCAACAATGGGATGGCATGCATACTCCAAAGTTATTGTTCTTTGCGTTTCCCTAGAGGTTTTGTTCCCCCCCCCCCCAGAGTTATTGTTCTTTGAAGTAGCGCGGGCATAATGGAGCAGCCGTAATAGACGCAAAAGGGAGGTAATACTAGGCCCTTGACGTCATGTCGGCAGATCCTATCCATTGGTGGAATGGGTTTAAAGAAAATTCATTTGTAGAAACAGCAGAAGAGTTCTGTTTTATTCATATTCTGTTTCGTCTAAAAAGGTCTGGTTAACCCTTTCATCGCCACTGTCGCGTCTTGGCACCACAATGATTAAGCACCCATGTCACTGAACGGCATCAAATGAGGGTCTGTCATCTAATGACCGTATGTTTTTAATTTTGGGAGGTAAGAATAGGCCCTATTTTATGGATGTCACAAATGGAATCCCAAATATTGCAGATGAAATCTTTTTTCTGTCCAGGTAAGTTTAATGGAAAGCTTTGACTAAACATGGCTGGCGTTGAAAGGGTTAATGTGGGTCGTGTTTATATGACCATCAACCGCTTTGCGGCCATCTCCACATCGACCCAGCACCAGAACAACGTAAATCCTCCTACTCAACAACAGCAACAACGTGGGTCGTGTTTGGAGCTGGTGGTGCGAATCAGTGGTGAAAAACACACATACACCCTGGGACGAACCAGAAAGGTAGACTGGTACAGGGGTAAAGGTGGACCCTGACGGATGAGTTTTTGCAAGAAACACGTCGAGATCACCAGAAAGACAGCCTTTTTTGCAGAAACACGTCGAGATCACCAGAAAGACAGCCTTTTCAAGGATCAGAACACTCACTTTGCTCTCGTTTCCTAGAAATCAAACCGTAAAAACGGCAATTCCTTCTTGGCGGAGATGCCGGAGAGAGAAGCCATTTTGGATGGGGTGGGTGGAGGCCACTCATTGCGGTTGAAGCTTTGTTTTCTTTGTAGTGCAGTAAAATAAAAATTGGAGCTGAGCGAAACTCTTTTTGGTAAACTGTATAAAACTAAAAAAAAACAAATAAATAAAAAGGCTTGTACGTATTGTGGACATTTCGTGCAAACGATTTGGTCTAACTCAGGCGGCCATTAGAAAAGAAAAGGCACATGCCTTCTCTTTCACTGAAAAAATGACTTCCAGCACCTCCGCCAAGGAGGAATCGCCGATTTGACGGCTTGATTTCTAGGAAACCGGAGCAAAGTGAGTGTTGCGATCTCTGTAAAGGGAGTTTTCCTTGTGATCTCGGCGTGTTTCTTGCAAAAACACATCCGTCAGGGTGCCCCTTTAAAGACACACTGACGCACCACGATTAAGTCCCTTGGTTTTTTTTGGGGTAGCTGTGACCCACATAAACAAATGTCCCCAACTTCAAATTGAAGCTGCTCTTTAAAATGACTTTTCGTTTCCAATTTGGGGACATTTGTATGGGAGTCAAACCTGCTCAAAACAAAATTACTTGCCAGCTATAAGAGGGAAAACACATGAAACCCGTGATCTTGACACGTGACCTGGTGGGTCTTTAAGCATAGTGGCCTGCTGCTACGCACTTACGACTAGTATGTGAATGCGATGCGAATTTTGACGATGTGAGTCATGATTAACGCGAAATTCGTGTATTTTGGTCTGCTTGAGAATAGTGAGCGAAAATGGCAGATGGAAGCGTTTCTCGTGAATCGTGACTCGCGTGACCCAATCGCATCGCATCCGCATACGATTTTACGCGTGTGTGTCGCACGACTGTTCCAACTGTGACGACAGCTGTGAGGCATGATTCTGATGAAATACTACTGTCTAAATGAATCCCCCCCCCAAAAAAAAAAAAAAAAAAAAAAAAAAGTTCCATATAGTTTCCTACTTTGAGCTCCTCCGAAATCGGAATGTGTCGGCTGAATGCAGCGAGGAGACCAGTGAAAGCTGACAAAACGGACACATACGTACTCATTGTGGCCTTATGGCCCGGGAACGCAGAAGAAGAAAAAGAAGAAAAAGAAAGAAGAAGAAGAAGAAGAAGACGAAGAAGAAGAAGAAGAAGACGAAGAAGAAGAAGAAGAAGAAGAAGACGACGAAGAAGAAGAAGACGAAGAAGAAGAAGAAGAAGAAGAAGAAGAAGAAGAAGAAGAAGAAGAAGAAGAAAAATCCGATGAAATCCTAAGTTTCGTTCATTTTAATAATATTGATTATTATACACGAACACCTGGGTACTTGGGATTTTTTCCTCTCATTCTGCACTAGGCGTTAACGGTCTGAACGTGGAGTCTTTCGGATGAGACGATAAACCGAGGTCCCGTGTGCCCATGCACTTAGCATACGTTAAACCCAGTGGCAACGAAAAAGTTGTCATTTGGTCAAAACTTTACCCCCCCCCCCCCCTCCCTCATCAGTGACAAAAATCGCATGCCCAAAAAAAATAAAATTGAGTGGCGCGCCTCTGGCTGCGACGCGCTCTCCAGGTGGGAGCAACCCGAATTTCACAGAGACGCCTCTGTGACTATAACGTACCTAATACCTAATGCCTAATACGAACGTCATATATAAAGGAGAAAGGACAGAAAGGAGCCTCAGGAAGAGAGTCACGGAGCACAGACGGGATCGTTCACCGGTTGCGTCCCACATGACCAACTACGACCACCAGTTCTTTCACCTGACAACATCTCTGTGCTGGACCGAGACAGCAGATGGTTCCAGAGAGGGGTGAAGGAGGCCATCTACATCGCGGCCGCCAAGCCCACACTGAACCGTGACCGTGAGAGACACACCTTGCCCGCGGCTTATTCTTTCCTGGTTCAGTCATGCGCCGTGGGTGCAGCCTTGAGCTGTACTCACGATCGTGTGCACTGAACCGCCAGTGGCCTCCCAGCAGACGACGCTGACGAAGGGAGCGCGACGACCTCAGAAAGCTCCGAGGTGAGCCTAAACTTTAGTTGAGTGAACTTGTTTTAAAATTCGTTTTAACATGTCATATATAAGGCAGCGATTTAATGCTCCCAAAAAAACAGATGATTTTGACAAAAAAACAGATGCTGGTGGCAAAAGAAAAGACCATCGAACCCTAACCCTATCCCTAACCCTAACCCTATCCCTAACCACGGAAAGAACCAAGAAATAGAGCAGGAGGGTGTAAATCTACATATTTGCCGAGAAATCGATGTACAAAGCCATGCACTTATACTATTTTTTTTTGCTGGAACCATTCCTTTTTTTGGTTGATACATTTTAAGTGGCTTGTACCCACGTGTCGTCATATCCGACCACAAGGAGCGCTCCATAGTATGGGAGACCGCCATCTTAGTCAGTAACTTTGTTTGAAAAATGCCAGATCGATGCTGTTTACACACAAATAAGGACTAAGATGGCGACACTTCCGTTGGAAGGCCCGAGATGCGCACGCGGGTGGGGGGGAGTCATATAATGCGTGATACAAAACACACAGATATTTCATTAGATTAGTGCATAGGGGAGGCTACAAATAGAGTGAACGAAACTAGTATGATTTCGTCAGATTCATGTAGACAGTACTAGCAGTATTCCACGAGAATCACGCCTCACAAATGTCACTGCTGGACAGTTGTACGACTGCGGTTGTACGCGTGAGTCGGTTCCCTTTGGCTTTGCCGATGCTCGTTTAACTATTCAGAAAGA
>CM065683.1:16936275-16938775 GCA_017654935.2 Phymorhynchus buccinoides | reverse complement strand
TGTTTGAATGCGTTATGAATGCTAACGTGTGTGTGCGCTTTGATTTGATTTCTATCAAGATTCAGCGCCGTATAAATACTGTATGTTGTTGTTGGTGTACGGCTATCCTACTGCGACGTATTGTGAGGCACGAACCTGATAAAATACTACCGTCTAAACGAATATGATGAAAATCCTACTAGCTTCGTTTCCTTATATTATTTGAAGTTCTCCGTAGACGAATCTGATGAAAATATCTATGTGTCTGTATCAGACATTAAAAATAATAAATCAGATTTGGGTATTGGGTTCTTCATGACTATCTCTTATCTTCTCTTCTCCCTTAACTCCGTGAGGAGTCATCGGGGCGCCACAGTGAAGTCTTCACCAACTTCCTTCAGCTCTGTCGGTCGTGAGCCACAGTCTGAGTTTCTGCGAATGATTTTTCTGTCCATTCTGTGATGCTGTCAGACCATCGCTTCTTTTGTCTTCCCATCTGTCCCCCCTCCCCCTTAACTCCGTGAGGAGTCATCCGGGGGCGCCACAGTGAAATCTTATTCACCAACTTCCTCCAGCTCTGTCGGGTCGTGAGCCAGTCTGGTGAGTTTCTGCGAATGACTTTGCTGTCCATTCTGTGATGTTGTCAGACCATCGTTTCTTTTTGTCTTCCTCTCCGTCTCCCTCCCTCAACAGTTCCCTGGAGGATCGTTTTGGCAAGGCCGTTGGATCTTGTTACATGGCCATACCAGCGTAGCTTTCTTTTCTTTACTGATGTCAGCAGATCTTCATGCTGTCTGATGGTTTGGCGCATTTGTTCGTTGGTGATATGAAAGATATTCTAAAAGGCTAAGATGGACTACTTAAAGAGCTCGGTGAACCGGGCTGATAGAGTTATCGTTAGTGGCGACAGTACATTTTCACAGTGGAGGCTGTCCAAAACCTCAGACTGGAACTTGAACGGAGAATTCAACTGGCCTGTCGACGTGCAAAATGTGTCCTGTTTCAAAGGGACATAACCAGTGTTTCTGTCCTCACTACTCATATAGGGAAAAGAGACCGGATGCTTATCTTCCCCTAGAATATCATTGGTGATATGCTCGGTGTATCTGATGTTAAGCAACTTACCATAGCATCCCATTTCCATAGCTTGGATTGACCATGACTACAGTGAACGAAAATAGTAGGATTTCTTCAGAATCATTTAGACAATAGTACCGGTATGTCACCAGAACCATGCCTCACAGACGTCGTCACAGCTGGATAGTCGTACGACCGAAAATGAATGTGTGAGTTGGCCACTTACGAGAGAGAGAGAGAGAGAGAGAGAGAGAGAGAGAGAGAGAGAGAGAGAGAGAGAGAGAGAGAGAGAGAGAGAGAGAGAGAGAGAGAGAGAGACAGACAGAGACAGAGACAGAGACAGAGACAGCGACAGACACATAGAGATAGATACAGAAGGAGAGAGAGAGAGAGAGAGAGAGAGAGAGAGAGAGAGAGAGAGAGAGAGAGAGAGAGAGAGAGAGAGAGAGAGACAGAGACAGAGACACGCAGAGATAGAGACAGAGGGACAGAGAGAGAGAGAGAGAGAGAGAGAGAGAGAGAGAGAGAGAGAGAGAGAGAGAGAGAGAGAGAGAGAGAGACAGACACAGAGAGAGAGACAGAGAGACAGAGAGAGAGAGAGAGAGAAGGACACACAGAGAGAGACAGACAGAGACAGAGATAGACAGACAGATACAGAGACAGAGAGACAGACAGACAGACAGAGAGACAGACAGACAGACAGACAAAAGACACGTGCAGAGAATTGTTTGTGTATTTGCATTAAGTCAAAACTCTGTCTGGTCGGAAGGCGCTATTATTACAAAAGGAACGCAGAGGGTTGGTAGTTCCTTCTGGGAAATATACCCCTCTGTATTGTTCCAGACCCCTACCCCCCCCACCCACCCCCCCACCCTTAACGCCCCCCCTACCACCCCCCACCCCCAAATTCATTCCCTTTCAAGAACCCAAGACACACTTCCATCAAAGACTGACTTCACATCATCATCAATGTCTCTACCTTCAACGACTCTGCTGTTCAGGCGGAGTTGTGTTCCTAGGCATTTGGCAGACTGGCTTCACGTCATCATCTATGTCTCCACCTTCAATGATTGTGCTGTTCAGGCGGAGTTGTGTTCCTAGGCCTTTGGCAGACTGGCTTCAGATCAACGTCATCATCAATGAAAGGAATTTCTTACCTTTTTTTCTTCTCCAATGAGCTGTTCAGGCGGAGTTGTGATTTTTAGCCCTTGCCACCAAGTAGCGCTTCATTCGAAGGCAGATTCCTGGCAACGGCAAACTCGCTCTCTTTCTTCTCCCTGTCTCTCTGTCTGCATGTCTGTGTGTCTGTTTGTTTGTCTCTCTGTCTCTTTCTCTCTGTGTTTGTCTCTTTCTTTGTCTCTCTGTCTCTCTCTCTCTCTCTCTCTCTCTCTCTCTCTCTCTCTCTCTCTCTCTCTCTCTCTCTCTCTCTCTCTCTCTCTCTCTC
>CM065683.1:16918775-16921275 GCA_017654935.2 Phymorhynchus buccinoides | reverse complement strand
TCAAGGCAAGTCAAGTCAAAATCATCACGTGTGTGTGTGTGTGTGTGTGTGTGTGTGTGTGTGTGTGTGTGTGTGTGTGTGTGTGTGTGTGTGTGTGTGTGTGTGTGTGTGTGTGTGTGTGTGTGTGTGTGTGTGTGTGTGTGTGTGTGTGTGTGTGTGTTCGATATCGTGCAACAAAATGATTGCTATGTGTGTGTGTGTGTGTGTGTGTGCGTGTGCGTGTGCGTGCGTGCGTGTGTGTGTGTGTGTGTGTGCGTGTGTGTGTGCGCGTGCGTGCGTGTGTGTGTGTGTGTGTGTGTGTGTGTGTGTGTGTGTGTGTGTGTGTGTGTGTTTTTCGATATCTTTCAACAAAATGATTGCAACAATATTAATCGACGAACACCGAAACAACTCGGCCGGCTATTATGGCAACAATTAATAGCAAACAAAATTAATATGTTAAGTGCAACAACTCAATCATTATCAGCCTAGAAATTTAGGCCTTTGCTAACGTATTACAACGTCGGATTTCTTTTATGATTCAAAGAAATTAGTGGGGATACCGGGGGGCCTTTTGTATAAATAGTTCCCCCACCTTCTGGAAGTTCTGTGCTTGTAACTTCCTTTAATCTGTCACTCTCTTTGACTCTGCCTTTTCCCTTTGGCTTGCTGTCATCTACTATCTTTCTGCCTTGACCGGGTCCATTCTCCGGCCTTTTTTCCTTTCTTTTTTTCTTCTTCCAAGAAACGCTTTCAAAAAATATTTCCTACAACAGCTGAAGTCGGACATGCTTAGGCCTAATGATTTCTTACTCAGGCGCATAACGGCAGCATGACGCATCTGCGCTCATAATTGACAGGAAACTGAAGTGTGCAACAAAGAGGATTAGGGCATTTGCCACGTGAGGACGACCTTGAAATTCACTGAGTTGAATTTAGAGAGTTGACTTAGAAAGGTCAGCGTAACTCGGGCAGAAGGAGTGCGGGCAAATTAGTAGTCTAGTATAGAGAACGAACACTCGTGGCAAATGCCCTATTCGCTCTTACTTTAAACGCTTCAAACCAATGTTAGGAAAACGTGTCTCCCTTCGCCTTGAAGACACGGCACGATCGATAATCACGAGCGTGTCTTAGACAGTTAACACGCGTAGTAACATGTGAATGAGAAGAAGCTGCTAGCACGAGTGGCTGTTTTATGCTGATTCACACGCTAATGAACAGGACTTTGGCTAAATAATATTATTTTATGCATATTTGATTTGATCGTACCGAGTCTTATGTGTAGGCCTATAATGTTAACTTATTTGTGTTTGATGGTCTATGTAAAGCGCCTTGAGCTCCCTGCAAAGGGAGTAAAGCGCTATAAAAATGTTCAGTATTATTATTATTATTATTATTATTATTATTATATATTATTATGATATTATATTCGTAAACCCGTGTCGCTCTTTCCCCATTGAACACACAGTCGATAGGCAAGTAATCTCATTTAGAGAATCCCTGTGTTGGCATGAGGGGAGAGTGAAAGCTAACAACGGGTACTTCGACCTTAAAATATTGGCACAGTTCCCACAGTGCGTACATTATTATTATTATTATTATTATTATTATTGTTGTTATTATTATTGTTATTTGTTATTTTTCTTATTGTTGTTGTTGTTGTTGTTGTTGTTGTTCTTCTTCTTCTTCTTCTTCTTCTTCTTGTTGTTGTTGTTGTTGTTGTCTTCTTCTTCTTCTTCTTCTTCTTCATCTTCTTCTTCTTCTTCTTCTTCTTCTTCTTCTTCTTCTTCTTCTTCTTCTTATTCTTCTTCTTATTATTATTATTATTATTATTATTATTATTATTATTATTATTATTTCAGCAAGCGATGTCATCATTCACGAAAAGCAAATGAATATGGCATAATTATCGTCCTTTACAAATTAATACAGAAACAAAAAGTGTTTCAAAAAGTGTTTTCAAAAAGTGTGCGTAGGCCTAAAGAATGAATTTGACTTCCGTTCCTTTAAAGACCCAGTGACGCACCACGATTAAGTCCCTTGTTTTTTTGGGACACACATACAAATTTCCCCAACTTTAAATTGAGGCTGCTCTTTAAAAACTGATGTTTCGGTATTGAATTTGGGGCCATTTATATGGGAGTCAGACTTGGCCAAAACAAGATTTATTTCCAGTTATAAGAGGGAAAACACGCGAAACCCGTGATTTTGACACTTGATCTGGTGGATCTTTAACCACAATCATCTTGGCTTGGCTTCGCTGGACAAAGATGATTGAAGGCAGCGTTGTCCACGTCGACTGCAGCAGGCACGGGTGTGGCTGACCAGCCTGATGCTGGCTGGACAGGCAGGAAGGGCCACAGTGACTGCAAGTTAAAAGGGAAAACTACCGATCCCAGGGATCGGGCATAGACTGCTAGCCTAGTCGCTGCGAAGTTCTGCCTCGCAGTGGCTCGGGCAAAAGGGAAAAAAGAACGGTTGAACCGTCTCTGTCGCAAGCAGCGATGAGAATGATGGCACG
>CM065683.1:16911275-16913775 GCA_017654935.2 Phymorhynchus buccinoides | reverse complement strand
CATGTTGTATTTATGTCATGTTGTTGGCACCTAACCTGAATTTCTGTTTTGGAGATATTAAAGAATGCTTGAACTTCAAAAAAGTATACTTGAACTTGATATATCATATCATATCATATCATATCATATCATATCATATCATATCATAACATATCATATCATATCATATCATATCATATCATATCATATATATCATACCATATCATATCATATCATATCATATCATATCATATCATATCATATCATATCATATCATATCATATCATATCATATCATATCATATCATATCATATCATATCATATCGTATCATATCATGTGTGTGTGTTTGTTTTTCTATGCGCGTTGCTGTTGTTCTTTTTATTGTTCGCTGGGAACATAATTATGCACTAGAAGGCTTATGTTCGCCTTTCAGAGCAAACATGGGAGGATCCCCCTTCCATTCCCAACTTCTGATTTGGTTTTATACAGGAAGTGTGCAAACTTATTCTTTATATATTAACAACTACGGAAAATAAAAAAGCTTTCCGTGCAGTCGTGTTTGAATTATTTAAGATTAAACTTTTGATAAATGTGACCATTTTCGGCCATATTTCGACCAAAATTTGGCCATTCGATTTGATATCGCAAATTTGGCATTTGGTGTCCTTCAACTTTCCTGCAAATTTCAGCTAAGTCATGTAAGAAATAAACACACCCAAGAAATCCTAAAAAATGGAAATCAATGAATGTGACACAGCCCAATACATTTGAATAACTTCCAAACTATTAAACATATCATCCCCAAACCGTTCTGACTTGGGCCAGAGTGAGAGTTATAATCATCATATAATAAAAAGCCAAGTGTCCGTGTGTGTGTCTGTCTGTCTGTCTGTCTGTCTTTCTGAAACACAAAACGGGCCTTATAACTCCGCCGTTTTTTGACCGAATCGCTTCAAATTTGCGGTGAGCCCTGATGGGTCGATGGCAACGGCAACCGAGGCGGCCGTGTCATTTGCGCGGTTTGGCAAATGCGCGAAATCGTATCTGCTGGACTCTTGGCGCCCGTATCTCCGGCATTTCTGGATCGATTGCCTTCCAATTTGGCAGGTAGATGACTGGGGACAGTGACTATCGGTGTGCCAAACCGGAAGCGAATCAGTTCAGAAACGCGCGCGCTATGCGCCGCTTCACCTTTTCACAAATAACTCTGCTGTTTCTTAACCGAATTTGCTGTCAGGCTTGCTATGGCCCGGGCAAAGCCTGGCAACAACTTTGAAGAGAATCGAGAGAGCACGTCACTCTCAGAGCAGCGCCAACGGGAAACGGGGCCTTATAACTCCACCGTTTCTTAACCGAATCGCTTCAAATTTGCTGTACTCAGCGTTACCAGTACTTGGCGTTGCCATTACTAGCGTTACTAGGGAGAGTGCATCACTCTCAGAGCAGCGCCAACGGGAAACGGGGCCTTATAACTCCGCCTTTTCTTAACCGAATCGCTTCAAATTTGCTGTACTCAGTAAGGTGCGGGGGGTAGTAGAACGGGATGAGTGAAGAAGATGGAAGGAGGGAGAGAGACAAAAGTAATAATAATATTTCGGAGACCCGGCGAAACCAGTACTCAGCGCTACCAGTACGTGGCGTTACCAGTACGGTGCATTGCCAGTACTAGGCGTTGCGCTAGTAATTATTAAAAGGTCAGTTTTGTGTACGCCACTTCCGGTTTTGGCTGTTCAATGAATAACAATGTCCCTGTAGGTTCCTCGCCAGGCCATGTAAGGTTTGGTTGTATACCAGAGAAGTGTTGGAAACTTACTGTTTAGTCAAATACTGACAATATCAAAGCACTCCGTTGAGCCGGTTCGGAGATGAATAATTCAAGATTGAAATTTCGGCAATGTCACCATTTTTCGGCCAAAGTTTTTATTCTTTCAAAGTTCACATATCCACATGGTCCTGCGATTTTTGCTGATTTTTTTAAAAGAGTTTTTAGCCAAATCGTATATAAAAAAAAGGAGGACAAAAAAGAAAAAGAAAAGAAAAAAAATAGAATAGTTTGTACAAAGACAATAGGATTCCCATAGATATAATAGAGGGGGGGGGGGGGTCGTAATTGCGTAAATCAAATGCTAAGCGTATGCGCGTATGTGTCTGTCTATCTGTGTGTCTGTCTGTGGTGCCCTTTAAGCTGATATACCCAATGTACCTGGGTACAGGGGATTTTTTCCTCTCATTCTGCACTAGGCCTTAACGGTCTGAACGTGGAGTCTATCGGATGAGACGATAAACCGAGGTCCCGTGTGCCCATGCACTTAGCATACGCTAAACCCAGTGGCAACGAAAAAGTTGTCATTTGGTAGAAATTTACACACACACACCCCTCATCAGTGACAAAAATCGCAATACAAAAAAAAATACAAAAAAAATTGGGTGGCGCGCCTCTGGCTGCGACGCGCTCTCCAGGTGGGAGCAACCCGAATTTAACAGAGACGCCTCTGTGACTATAAAGTACCTAATACTAAT
>CM065683.1:16896275-16903775 GCA_017654935.2 Phymorhynchus buccinoides | reverse complement strand
CTCTCTCTCTCTCCTCGCTCTCTCTCTCTCTCTCTCTTCCTCTCTCTCTCTCTCTCTCTCTCATCTCTCTCTCTCTCTCTCTGTCTGTCTGTTTCTGTCTGTCTGTCTGTCTGTCTCTCTCCTCTCTCTCTCTCTGTCTGTCTGTCTCTCTCTCTCTCTCTCTCTCTCTCTCTCTCTCTCTCTCTCTCTCTCTCTCTCTCTCTCTCTCTCTCTCTCTCTCTCTCTCTCTCTCTCTCTGTGTGTTGAACTGTGTTTTTAAAAAAAATCTACAAGTGATATCCTGTCGAATCCTAATATAAATGACCTTGACCGTTGACCTAGAATTCGGGGATAGAAAATGGCGCCTCCTGTCAAGCCGGTGTTACGGAAAATGTTGACCCCCACGTAGAAAAGTGAGCCCATCATGGCTAATAATCTCCAGAAAAAAAATAGACCCGAGTCATTTTTCTACTTGTTTATTGACACACCTTAAGGTTTCAGTACAACGTCAACATTATTCGCAAGATATCTCTATTTCGCCCGTGGCAACACAGTGAGTTGCAAGTCATATCACGAGTGGCCTAACACTGTGTTGGCAATAGGAAATAGAGATATTTTGGTTTCAATAGCGTTTTATATCTCAAAGTCACAAATGAAAATCAACGATGATCATTAGATAGGGCAACAAGAACACTTATATAAAGCCGTATCGCAAAGAAAAATAGATATATTTTGTGAATATTGTTAAACGTGTACTGATATCTTTAACAGAAAAAAAAAGGAGAAATCTGCTCCGGGTCTACTTTCTCCGTGATGCTATTGACCTTGGTCTCTTTGTTTTACGGGGTAGCTAATGTTGAAAAATTACCGGCTGAAGCACAAATCGGCATAGCACGTGCGCAATGTTTTTAAAAAAATGTTATATATATATATATATATATATATATATATATATATATATATATATATATATATATATATATATATATATATATACACACACACACATTTATTTTTGATTTTTTGTTGTTGTTGAACACGGAACATTACTCAAAGTTAACGTTAACTGGTTTTGTTTCTGAGGTTCACAAATAAAGACATTGGACACAGAAGAGTTTTATCAAAGCGAAACTATTCTGCATTTTCAAATGCACTAACTTTTCAGTCCTTCAGAGTAGGGGTACGGAGCTGGCTATTCACTGAGATTTTTCTTTCATACTATATTTATCATACTATATAGTTTTTCATACTATATATATATATATTTATCAGCATAGTTACCCTCTCTTCACCATGCTGACCAGTCATTATTAATTACGACTCTCATCGTCACATAAATTGGCTACATTCTTCTTCTTATCATTATTCTCAACCCCCACCCCTCTATCCCCCAACATTGTCTAAGTTTAAATTCAAAGGTGTCTAGTATAAGAGAAGCAATGGTTTTTTTTGTTTGATGACTCCCTCGGTAAGCATTTCCACTTTCTTTTCTCCTAAAGCGATTCAGTAAATTAAATAGTCTACAATTTCCTACTATCTCTCTTACCTCTTTTGCGATTCCCCCATCGCATGAAGTCTCACAAACTCTTGAAAAGTTTTCGCACTTTTGTCTTTCTTGGTAGTAATGCGTGTTCCATTTCATCTGTATAATGTAAAAAAGTTGCTTCACTGTTGAATCAGTCTTAAGCCATTTATCCTACTTATACCTGACAACCTATACGCACGCACACACACACACACGCGCGCACGCGAGCGCTCACACACACACACACACACATACACGTACGCACGCACGCACACACGCACGCACACACGCACGCACGAACACACACACACATGCACACACACATACACATACACACACACGCACGCACGCACCCACACACATATATGCACACACATACACACACACACACACACACACTCACGCACACATATGCACAAACACACACGCTTGCTTCTCTCTCTCTCTCTGTCCCTCTCTCTTTATAACACACACACACACACACACGCGCACGCGCGCATACATACGCACTCATGCATTCCACACAAACACACAAACGCTCTCTGTCTCTCTGTCTCTCTCTGTCTCTCTCTGTCTCTCTCTCTCTCTCTCTCTCTCTCTCTCTCTCTCTCTCTCTCTCTCTCTCTCTCTCTCTCTCTCTCTCTCTCTCACAAACACCGCAACCGCACACACCAATAAACACCACATGCTTTGTTACACACATTATAAACACTTGAACGTGAAATGCTTAATGAGGATGAACTGAATAAGCATAACAACACTTCGATGGCTTGGAGTCAAAACGGACTATCTTTAGATAATCTATTGACGCATTATTGGATTTATTACAAAAACTAATAACTTGTATCAAACAATGACAGCAGACATATAAAAGGGGATTTTGCTTTTTATATTTCAAATGTCTTTTTTTTATGCAAGTTATTAGTTTTCGTAATAAGTTCAATATTATGTCAATGGACTATCTAATGATAGTCCGTTTTGACTCCAAGCCATCGACTTCTTTTCATCAGGTCCTCAAACAAATAAAATACTAAACAAGCAAAATAGAGAAACGAATAGACAAACAAACAACAATAGTATATGCATCATCATTAAGCACGACAGCAAAAGAACGACGAAATAGTAACACCAATAATAATAATAATAATATAATGATAATAATAACACGAGAAAAAAAACAAGAGAGAGAGAGAGAGAGAGAGAGAGAGAGAGAGAGAGAGAGAGAGAGAGAGAGAGAGAGAGAGAGAGACAGAGAGAGAGAAGAGAGAGAGAGAGAGAGAGAGAGAGAGAGAGAGAGAGACGCACGCACACGACCCCCCCCCCCCCCCACCACACACACACAACACACACACACACACACTCTCACACACACACACACACACACACACACACACACACACACACACACACACACACACACACACACACACACACACACACACACACACACACACACACACACACACACACACACACACACACACACACACACACACACACACAGACAGGCCTTCACACGCACAAACCAAGTGGCTTCAATAAATATACTTTGTTTCAAAACAGGCGACAATCCAATCCCAATTCCAATCAGCTAATTAAACACACACAGCACGTCACTGCAGAAAACACGAATGCCTTCATTTCATGGATGGCTTAATCTAAACGTCCTTTCGATTGGCTCCACGAGGAGGTGTAGGAATGTAGGAGCCAATCAAACGTCGCCTTACATTGATGAAAAAAAGAAAAGAATGTGCCACGAAACGCAATGGCGACAGCCAGCCATGAAATGGAAACGAGGGCTTTAATAATGTCACAAAATGTCCAGAAATAAAGATGGGTGAAAAGTTCATTCTAATTAAGAAGCTAGATCGAATTGTTTGCTGTCTTGTACATTAGACACCCCCCCCCCCCCCCACCTCCCTTAAAGGTGGACCCTGACGGATGAGAGTTTGAAATAAACACGTCGAGATCACCAGGAAGACAGCCTTTTCAAGGATCGGAACACTCACTTTGCTGTGGTTTTTGTAGAAATTAAACCGTCTAAACGGCGATTCCTCCTTGGCGGAGATGCCGGAGAGAGTAGCCATTTTGGATGGGGTGCGTGGAGGTCACCCATTGTGGTTGAAGCGTTTTCTTTTTGTTGTTGTGCAGTAATTTTTTATTTTTTTTTAGAGCTGTTACCTTTGTTGTGAGCGAATTTAAGACATAGCACGGCAATGATAGGCTTTAATTGGAATCGAGTAGATTTGTGTCCCTAGCCAGAGTCATGAACTACCACTAGCGACCAAAAGTTAAGGCCCAGAAAGACAATGAATTTATTCTTTTAACTTTAAGTTCATTCCAAAACATCATTAATCAGAACGAGTTCAGTCAACAAAATGCCCCTTTCAACAACTTCCCCTTCCTCTTGAAAAGTCACACTCAGAATCAATGCACTTTGGAACAGTCAGTACACATTACTGATGCCTTCCTCTCATGGTGCCACATCACCACACAAAATTTGAAGCGATTCGGTTAAGCGGTTCGGGAGATATCCTTGGGACAGACAGAACAAACACACACAAAACACACATTACTGCTGTTCCTAAGTGCATTGGTTCTGAATGTGTGACTTTTCAAGAGGAGGGGGAAGTTGTTGAAAGGGGCATTTTGTTGACTGAACTCGTTCTGATTAATGATGTTTTGGAATGAACTTAAAGTTAAAAGAATAAATTCAGTTTTGTTATGAGCTGGGTGTGTTTGATTGAGTTCGTGAGTTTTCGGAGATGATTGTCTTTCTCAAGTTTCTGGGCCTTAACTTTTGGTCGCTAGTGTACATTGGACGACCCGATAGCGGCAAAGAGCAGCTTACAAACACTGACGAACTCAACAAACAACTTTTACACTGACTTTTACCAAAGACTCTAAAAGGGTAAGATGGACTACTTAAGAGTTACGGCGAGCCGGGCTGATAGAGTTATTGTTAGTGGGGTAGTTAAGTATAACTGACTCATGAAAAGATAACTCTCTCAGGTTTGAAAAAAAAGAGTTAATGTAACCTAAATCTGTCACGTTTAAAAGGGACATAACCAGTGTTTCTGTCCTCATTACTCAAATAGGGAAAAGGGACCGGATGTTAGTCTTTCTTTTCAGTGTCTCTGCTTTTACTGATTTTGATCCCTATGTGTTGTAGCTACCCAAATCCATATTTTAAAACAATCATTCCCTTATCATGACCTCCTTCCCCATTTTCTTTTCGTTCCCCTATCGAATACTAACAGATGTCCCATATGTGCCTGTGTGCAGGTCGGAGGACGTTAGAACAAGATTTGATTGATTGATTTTTCTTTTTTCTTGTTCTTTATTTTGAAATAAAAATGTCCCACACTATGACACACTTACGCACTCATGCACGAAACGAAGAGAGAGAGAGAGAGAGAGAGAGAGAGAGAGAGAGAGAGAGAGAGAGAGAGAGAGAGAGAGAGAGAGAGAGAGAGAGAGAGAGAGAGAGAGAGAGAGAGAGAGAGAGAGAGAGAGAGAGAGAGAGAGAGAGAGAGAGAGAGAGAGAGAGAGAGGGAGAGAGAGAGAGAGAGAAGAGAGAGATGAGAGAGAGAGAGAGAGAGAGAGAGGAGAGAGAGAGAGAGAGAGAGAGAGAGAGAGAGAGAGAGAGAGAGAGCGCAATGAACACTGAATGGTGCAATGAATAGGCCATGGGTCCATGTCATGGTGGGCGGGTTTGAGAGAGAGAGAGAGAGAGAGAGAGATAGAGAGAAAGAGAGAGAGAGAGAGAGAGAGAGAGAGAGAGAGAGAGATAGAGGAGATAGATAGATAGATAGAGATAGATAGAGATAGAGAGATAGAGAGAGAGAGAGAGAGAGAATTAGAGCTTAATGGAGGGAGACACCATTCCTGGGTTTTCTCAAGCGGAAGGATGGCCATGGCAGAGAGCAAATAATAATGTTGAGCGGTTGGAGGGCGTCTAATGCATCGATATTGACACACTCTAGGGCTTAGAGGGACCAACAACAACAAACAAAGTAAAGAAAACAAAAGTATATTACAAAAATGTTGATTGTGACTAAGACTCAGTGAGAGTGTGACTGCTTTGAAAAATCCACGCGATGATTGCTGCTTTGGTAATGTTTTAAAAAAAAAAAAATTTTTTTTTTAATTTAAGCATCAGCATTGACCAAAAGATAGTTTGCTAAGTAAACCACGAATTTAAAAAAAAGTCACTTTTTTTTCGTTTTGGCTGTCCCATTTTCTGGGACGTTACAGTGGCGTTGCTCTCACGCCGCTCATTCCGAGTCCCAACTCGCAGCCACACCCCTGGTTTGTCAGGTCGCTGACCTGCAATCCAGCAGGAGTCCACATGGAGCTGTCAAAATATGGCCGTCAGGAGGCAACCACCAGAGGAGACGCTGCACCGCTGCTGAGTCACTTCGGTGGAGTTCAGCGGAGCCTGTTCTGAAGAAACGTAAGCAGGACACGCCACCTACTAAGCCCCCTACTGACGACGGTAATGTCCCAGTTGCGTAGCCAGCGTGAGCGAGGTCCTTATCCGAGGCTGCCACCACGTCCGACCAACGAACCAAGCAGAAACGTTTCCCCGTTCATTGCAAAGAGATTCCAATTCATCCGTATGTGCTAAAACTTCGGGGTGTGTTTAGATTGACATTCATTAAATAGAAACAAAAAACAACAACAATTTACAACACGAACCGTTTATTGCAAATAGACCTTAAAGTATCCAGTAATGAACCTTGGTTCTGTTTAGAGTGACATTCATTAACAAAAACAAAAAAACAAATTACAACACGAACCGCTTATTGCAAATAGATCTTAATGCATTCAGTATTGAACTTCGGTTGTGTCTAGAATGACATTCATTAAAAAAACAAAACAACGACAACAACAAACGATTACCAACACGAACCGTTTATTGCAAATATATTTTAATGCATCCAGCATTGAACTTTGGTTCTGTTTAGAGTGACATTCATTAAAAAAGAGAAATACAGCATGAACCGTTTGTAGCAAATAGATCAAAATGGATCCAGTATTGAACTCTGGTTGTGTTTTAGAGTTACATTCTTAAACAACACTCACACACAATTACAACACAAACCGTTTATTGGAAATAGATCTTAAAGCATCCAGTATTGAACTTCGGTTCTGTTTAGAGTGACATTCGTTAAAAAGAAAAATATATATAACATGAACCGTTCGCTGCAAATAGATCTTAATGCATCCAGTATTGAACTTCGGTTCTGTTTAGAATGACATTCATTAAAAAAGAGAAATACGACATGAACCATTTGTAGCAAATAGATCAAAATGGATCCAGTATTGAACTCTGGTTGTGGTTTAGAGTTACATTCATTGAAAAGAGAAATGCAACACGAACCGTTTATTGCAAACACAGTAGATCAACATGGATCCAGCATTGGACATTGGTTGTGTCTAGAGTGACATTCATTGAAATGCAACACGAACCGTTTATTGCAAATGCAGTAGATTAACATGGATCCAGTATTGGACTTTGGTTGTGTGCTAGAGTGACATTCATTCATTCAAACCCCAAATAAACCCAAAGAATTACAACACGAACCGTTTATTGCAAATACATCTTAACAACGCATCCAGTATTGCACCTTGAACATATTTGCTCAGTGCTTGTCAACACTGAACAACGCATCCACTTTGGCGTGAAGAGCTGCTAATGCATCTGTATTGATCTCCGTGTTTGTTTGTTCAGCTGTTCACTGGTAGTGAGGGGGTTGTCTTCTATATCTAGCTTGCAACACTTGCTGATGATGGGGCGAAAGACGAGAACGATTTATTGAGAGACACAGAGAGATCAAGAGAGAGAGAGAGAGAGAGAGAGAGAGAGAGAGAGAGAGAGAGAGAGAGAGTGAGAAAGAGAGAACAGAGAGAGAGAGTCACAGAGAGAGAGAGAGAAAGAGAGAGAGAGAGAGAGAGAGATGAGATCCAGAGATTGACAGACAGATAGACAG
>CM065683.1:16856275-16858775 GCA_017654935.2 Phymorhynchus buccinoides | reverse complement strand
AAGAAACCAACCAACCAACCAACAAACAAACAAACACCATCATCATCAACAACAACAAATCAGTTTTACTACGCATACCACCCCACCACCCCCTACCCCCACAAACAAACAATTTTCAACAAACAGAGTTCAAAACTTGAAAATACTTTATTTTACAAGGATAACAATTTAGGCTGGGCCCAGTCTTCCGTCATGTCCTTGGTTCTAAGCATGCAACATGTGACTAACACTATAAACGAACATTGAAACACAGATATATCCAAATAAGAGAAAATTACAATCAAGAACACAATGTGTAACGAAGTTTACAGGCTTTGCATAAAAACAAAACAGAGAGAGAGAGAGAGAGAGAGAGAGAGAGAGAGAGATTAGGAGAAGATGGAGATGGGGAAGAGATAGAGAGAGAGAGAGAGAGATAGATAGATAGATAGATAGATAGATAGATAGATAGGTAGATAGATAGAGAGAGAGAGAGAGAGAGAGAGAGAGAGAGAGAGAGAGAGAGAGAGAGAGAGAGAGAGAGAGAGAGAGAGAGAGAGAGAGAGAGAGAGAGAGAGAGAGAGAGAGAGAGAGAGAGAGAGAGAGAGAGAGAGAGAGAGAGATGAAGCGAACCAACCAACCAACCAACCAACCAACCAACATCATCATCAACAACAACAAATCAGTTTTACTACGCATACCACCCCCCATCCCCTACCCCCACAAACAAACAATTTTCGAAGATTGTGTCCATTCCAAGAACGTCTAGCGTTCTTAGCCCCCTTGGAGCTCTTCAACAAAACGTTTTGCTTAGGAAATGCACACCCTGTTTGTACCTCGAAGTTGGGATCGATTCATGTCATGACTGTCTTAAAGGGAGGCAAGTGTTTCATGCTCCAGCGGTCACTCTGCGATGCTCATTCATTGATTGTGTCGTTATACATTGACCTGTTTCTCTGCTTCTTTGCACTAGGTTATATTTGTTGTCGGTATAATGAGACACGCTCGTCCAAATCGTATGAACGAACGGAATGATTTACTTTTTTTTGTTTATAAATGTTTTGTTTTTTGTGAATGTATAAACTGAATGGTGATCTCTCTCTCTCTCTCTCTCTCTCTCTCTCTCTCTCTCTCTCTCTCTCTCTCTCTCTCTCTCTCTCTCTCTCTCTCTCTCTCTCTCTCTCTCTCTCTCTCTCTCTCTCTCTCTCTCTCTCTCTCTCTCTCTCTGTGAATGAAAATCCGTTTAACGTCCTCCGGTCTGAAACGGACACATATACGGGACATTAGTAGATATAAAGATGGTGGGAACGATCCTGGAGGCAATGCCCGGAGGCAGTGCAACTCCAGGAAAGTCCCGAATTTTTAACGATACAGATGCATAGGTTTCTCTCTCTCTCTCTCTCTCTCTCTCTCTCTCTCTCTCTCTCTCTCTCTCTCTCTCTCTCTCTCTCTCTCTCTCTCTCTCTCTCTCTCTCTCTCTCTCTCTCTCTCTCTCTCGCGTTTGCTTATGGCATCATGCAATTAAAAAATTGTGAGAAATTTATCAATGTATTTGTACATGTAAAGCTGTTCAACTGCGTTCTGTTCTGACATCTTGATGGGGTGTATTCTTTCTCTAGTTTATAATAGTTTATAATGGTTTATACAAAAATTATATTAGTTTATGACGGTGGGATAACAATCATGCATGTGTTGTTTGTCTGAATATTGTACCCCCTTCAGGAGGGGCAATGACCTAAAGTGATTAAATCATCCGAATCTCTCTCTCTCTCTCTCTCTCTCTCTCTCTCTCTCTCTCTCTCTCTCTCTCTCTCTCTCTCTCTCTCTCTCTCTCTCTCTCTCTCTCTCTCTCTCTCTCTCTCTCTCACTCTCTCACACTCAAACTATATAAGACATTATTAGGTATGGAAGTCATCTTGATTGGGTAGTCATGCGTCCCTGTGTCAATCATAAACCATGTTGTTGTAGTGATTTGAAATAAAAAGCGTTTGTGCATTCAAAAGGCATAGCGTTGCAAAACACTAAAAATGACCCAAATATTTAGTGTCCTCGTTGTTGTATTTGGTTCCAGACAATCACATCTTGACACCGCCATAATACAACTAGGTTTACTATATAACTTAGTGTAGAGTGGCGCAGTGGTAATCCGTTCCGCTTCGTGTCAAGTAAACCTGAGTTCGAAGCTGGGTACAGGGGATTTTTCCTCTCACGTTGCACTAGGCCTTACGGTCTGAATGAGGAGTCTTTTGGATGAGACGATAAACCGAGGTCCCGTGTGCCCATGCACTTAGCACACGTTAAACCCAGTGGCAACGAAAAAGTTGTCGTTTGGTAAACATTGACCCACCCACCCCTTTCCTTCCTTATCAATCACACCAAAAATCGCATGCGAAAAAAAAGGGTGGCGCGCCTCTGGTGGGAGCAACCCGAATTTCACAGAGATGCCTCTGTGACTATAAAGTACCTAATACCTAATAACTATGTTCCTGCGTCGTAGTTGTAGGTAGAACTGAAGCATGCA
>CM065683.1:16843775-16846275 GCA_017654935.2 Phymorhynchus buccinoides | reverse complement strand
CTAACATGATGAAAAATTAAGAAAGAGCACTCAAAAACACTTGCGTTTGTTTAATTTGCTAAAATCATCCCGTATTTTTTTTTACGATAGACTAAAGAATATTTGCTGTTGCAATGTTGTTGGTTTGGTCTTCCATTTTTAAAGTTCAAGTCTCGTCACGCGAGATATAAAAAAAAGCCGGAGGTATTGATATTTCCCATGATCCTTCAAATAGTTTGTCGCTTGCTACCTCGATCACAGCCACAAAACGTTTTCGACAAACGTCGGCAAAAGAGGTGTTTCTTAGTACCGTTTTTGCCGATTTGCGCGCACGCTACGTAACGTTAGCTCTTGTGAAACGGCCCCCTGGGCAATCGAACAGCAACGTTTTGCTCTTTGTAGGGACACGCCGAGCCTTTCATCACGGGCATTAGAATGGACCCGCTTAAATCAATGATCTGATGACACGATAATCCGGGCATTTGCAGCCAACATGGCGACCGCATTTAGACCCGGAAGCGATTTTACCGCGCAACTTCTCCAATTTTCAAGTTTTTGTTTTGTTTTTTTGCTTTGCATGATGAGTCAGCTGTCGGCTAGGATTGATGAATTGGTGGATTGAATGATTGATTGATTGGTGGATTGATTGGCTGATTTATTAATGTATTCGTTAATTTATTCTGCTAAGTTGTAGCTTAGATACTCCCAGCAAGTTTATGACTCTCGGTCTCAAACATTCTGGGTTTATTCTCCCAGTTTCATGACATTAACCCTTGGCTGATCCTAACCCTATCCCTTTCCAGAGAAGGGCGGGATGCTGCTGTTCAATGACAATTTTCAACGCGAAAATTTGATGGAGGAGGGAGGTGTGTGTGTGTTTTGTTTCAAAACTACAATCATACCATTCACAGGGGCGGATCGGGGCAGGGGGGGGGGGGGGGGGGGGAGGGGTTACAGAGTGTCCGGAACCACTATCCCCCCCCCCCCTGACTAATAAAAAAAAAGGAGGAACCCCCCTGTCGTCCAACATGTACGTTATAGAAGGGTGAAAAGTACGAAAATGACTCGATTTTTTGCTTAATAGGCAATGAAATGCCAATGTAGCGGCCCGCAAATAGTGTGATCGAGTGTTAGAAGGCAAGGTAGGCCGTGTAAAAGGAGTTCCCGGACCCCCCCCCCCCTCCCCTGTACCTTAGGATGTACCTTAACCCTTTCGCCGCCAGCCATTTTTTAGCCCCAAAAATACAATTAAACTTAACTGGGTAGAGAAAAGAAAATATCTGCAATATTGGGAATTCCTCTGTGACATGTATAACATTAGGCCTATCCTCTTACCTCCCAAAATTAAGAAAATAGGGTCTTGGGACAACAGGCCCTGATTTGATGCCTTTTAGTGACATGGGTGTTAAACCATTTGTGGTGCATAAATGCGACATTGGCGGTGAAAGGGTTAAAGAAGGTATGTGTGAGCTCACGACAGGTGTGTTTGAGTGCAAGATAGGCCGCGAAATGCTGAAATGCTATATTAGTGTCGTGGTGAGGTCAAGACTTTGTTTCGAGACACAAGAGACGGGGACACATAGAGATGGGGGACACATAGAGATGGGGACACATAGAGATGGGGGGACACATAGAGACGGGGACACATAGAGATGGGGGCACATAGAGATGGAGACACATAGAGACGGGGATACAAAGAGACGGGGGACACATAGAGATGGGGGACGCATAGAGACGGGGACACAAAGAGGCGGGGACACAAAGAGACGGGGACACAAAGAGACGGGGACACAAAGAGACGGGGACACATAGAGACGGGGACACAAAGAGACGGGGACACATAGAGACGGGGACACATCATATAGAGACGGGGGACACATAAAGACGGGGACACATAGAGACGGGGGGACACATAGAGATGGGGACACATAGAGACGGGACACATAGAGACGGGGACACATAGAGACGGGGACACATAGAGATGGGGACACATAGAGACGGGGACACATAGAGACGGGGACACATAGAGATGGGGACACATAGAGACGGGACACATAGAGACGGGGACACATAGAGACGGGGACACATAGAGACGGGGACACATAGAGACGGGGACACATCATAGAGATGGGGACACATAGAGACGGGGGACACATAGAGACGGGGAAACATAGAGACGGGGGACACATAGAGACGGGGGACACATAGAGTCGGGGGACACATAGAGACGGGAAAACGAACGAAAAATTGTGTTTTACGTCCTCTCGGTCTGGAACAGACACATATGGGACATTTGTAGATACAAAGATGGTGGGAACAATACTGGAGGCAATACCCGGAGGCAGTGCAACACCAGTAAAGTCCCGATTTTTTAAGATACAGATAGGTGTAGCAGTAACCACGCATCGGTTAAACCTCATCGGCTATGGTACCGCCACAATCATAATATAAGTTCTGATAGAGACGGGGACACAATACTACCTAACCGTATAGTGTACACCGGTCAGTTGTGTGCAGGTAT
>CM065683.1:16828775-16836275 GCA_017654935.2 Phymorhynchus buccinoides | reverse complement strand
TCCTATCTTGCCTTCAGACCCTCATCAAAGGTCTTTGCCCTTATCCGTTGATCCCACGACACACGATAATAAGCTAAACGTCTTCAGAACAGCTAGTCTAGCTAAATCTACGCAAGGCTGATAATCATAATATCGGAAATCTCAAACGAGGCCGACAGTCAGACAGACAGGGCGACAGGTTCAGATCAATGCCAACAAATAACGACGTCGTTCTTCTAACACGACATGATCAATACGCCATTTTCTTTGCGCCATCCTCTCTAAAAAAAAAAAGACCTCCCCAAAAAACCCACCAACCCCTCCTGTCTCAAGATTAGACTGTCTCGGTGTATAGATGTAGAAAGGGGAAAAAGAAAGGGGGGGGGGGGAAATCGTGGGGGGGTTGGGGGGGGGGGGGGGGTGGACACACGAAAAAAACTCCATTTCATTATTGCGAAGAAAGGAAGTACGTCATTATATAGACGGTTTCGCGTCACCTTTAGCGTCATAAATCGGGCGTGACATCATTTACAGTTAATGGGGCTGTCATGGAAGCAATTTGTCACCAGAGATAAGATACTATAAGCGGGGCTCCCAGGGACCCCCGTTTGGGGGGGGGGGGGGGGGGGGGGGGCTATGAAGTACTAACATTCTAAAGGACCCTCTAAAAGAATGTGCAGGGGGTCCCAGGGATGCACTAGAAACATTATTCTTAGCATTCGCAATGCCACTGGGACCCTCTATCCCGCCTCTAGGGCCCTCTATATTGTAAGTGAAGGAGTCCCTGGGACCCCTTGTTTTGCTGGACGATTGGGAGCCCTGCTAAGACACTATTATAGGTGGTTGACTTATTTATTGATGTTTTAGTACTCTCACTATCAGAAGAACCTGACTAAATAGAAGTCCAAATGTTCCGGAAGCTAACTGACTATCTTAGAAGAAGATAGGTAGGCGTAGTGACCGCTGTTCTGAAAACAAGAGGTGAAGCAAGAGGCATAGCCTTCAAGGCTCACTCGCGGCGGTTTTTGCGAAGATAGATATAAATGCCAGAGATAGATCTAAATGCCAAAGTGTTCAGAAAGGGTAAAGCTGGACTCATCAGCTTGAATGCGATGTAATACCACCCTACAAAATTCTGAGCGAATCTGTGCAGCGCTTCATGTGATATTTGACAGACAAAAATTCAAGGTCAAAGGTCAAGGCTATCTCTGAGAACAACAATACTTAGCAATCCTTATGATCTTTTAAGCTAGTCTACCTGCCTGCCAAATTTGGGGACTGTATCTGCTAGGATATAAACAAATATATTGATGATGTTCAAGATCAAAGGTCAAGGTTACGGTCAAGAGTACAAATCACCCTAGATATCACCTTAGGCTAATACACCAACATGCCAAATTTGGGGACAATAAGTGCGAAACTGAGAAAGATATGGCCAGGGCATAAACTACATGTTAAAGGTCAAGGTCATTGGTAAATGTTGTTATGCAAATGATGTTTCTTCATAAAGAGAATCATTCTTGCCTTCTTGCATAAACATCAACATGCATGCAAAGTTTGAGCACTGAGCGCCATTAGATCCCGAGAAAAAGCCAACGTTAAAGTTACCACAGACAGACATCCACACAGACACCCGGAAAACCGGACAAGCATGATACTAATTATAGACTCACTTCGTTGAAACGAGTGAGCCAAAAATATATAAGGTAGAAAAACTTACCTGGGCATATTCCAATTTCCCTATTGACGCTTATATCTATCATTATTTTAATAATGTATGAATGTTTTTTAAAAATATTTACCACAGACAGACACACATACATCCACACAGACACCCGGAAAACCGAACAAGCATGATATTAATTATAGACTCACTTCTTTGAAATGAGTGAGCCCAAAATATATAAGGTCGAAACACTTACCTGGGCATATTCCCATGTCCCCAGGTATCTTTTTTTCTACCTTATATCGTGTCACCTAATTCACCCTTTCACCGCCAGCCATATTTCAGCCAAAAATGTCCATTAAATTTACCTGGGTAGAGAACAAAGTCCATCTGCAGAATTGGGGATTTGTCTGTGACATATGATAAAATCCTTACTTCCCAAAACTAAAACAAAAGGGTCTTCGGATAATAGACCCCAATTTGATGCCTTTTAGTGACATAGAAGTTAAATCACTGTGGTGCTAAAATGCGACTTTGAATAGATCTTTAAAACACGGTAGGGTAAGACGGGGTAAAAAGCGCATGGGCGGGTAAGAAGCCCACGCCAATTATCTCACGAAATAAAGCACATTCCAGTCACATGTTGCTCATGAGACGAGTGTTAATGTTTAGCATTCGTCTCATGAGCAAATTGGACTGAAATTTGCTTTTATTTCATGAGATAATTGGCATGGGCTTCTTACCCGCCCATGCGCTTTTTACCCCGTCTTCCCCTATTTATTCTTTATTCCCTATTGGCTCTTATTATCTATCATTATTTTAATAATGTATGAATGGTGTTTTCTTTTGGCATTTTGTATACACGTATGTATGAAGTTCCGCGTGCGTTTCTGTTACAAATGCATATGCACGTGCATGCAGGCATGAGCCCATTTAATAATAATAATAATAATGAGGAAATTTTACATAGCGCCCATCCTACTATGTAGGCTACAGGGCGCTTTACACAGAATTGAAATGGAATAAAAACATGAAACAAAAATCCAATAACATCAGCAGACAAAAACAATACACATATCAATCAGCAACAACAACTGCTGTGACTACTACTACTACTACTACTACTACTACTACTACTACTACTACTACTACTACTACTACTACTACTACTACTACTACTACTACTACTACTACTACTACTACTACTACTACTACTACTACTACTACTACTACTACGAGGCCTAATGCACGTATGCATTGTCACACAATTCACAAGCATGAAATAACAGCATAATATTCACAACAACATACACACAAAAACAACACGCACACCCAGCACAAGCACACACACACACACACACACACACACACATGCACGCGCACGCGCACACACGCACACACACACACACACACACACACACACACACACACACACACACACACACACACACACACACACACACACCATGCATACATACACTATATAGGGGCCTACATGAACGTCGAACGCATCACGCGCGCACACACACACACACACACACACACACACACACACACACACACCATGCATACATACACTCATATAGGGGCCTACATGAACGCATCACACGCACACACACAACACAAACATGCGCAGGTACACATACACCCCTTTTCAGCTGCTGACAGAGAGAATGGCCCGTTCAATGTGACAGGCATCACAGCTAAAGGCCCAGCCACACTGTGTACGATTTGACCCCAATACGATACGATTGTGACGACGTCTGTGAGTCATGATTCACGCGAAATGCGTCCGTCTATTAATTGTATTTTTTCCGTTATTGCCTTTCTTACCATACATAAAGCTGTATTTTAGGAACATTTTCACCAAATTATCTTTTTGGAATACTAACCCTAACCCTAACTCTAGCCCTAACCCTAACCATACCCCCCACCCTATAAGACGGAAAAACGCAACGAACCACAACTGTGACAAATCGCGGTGTACTGCAGTACATAGTGGGGGTAGGGTTAGGTTTAGGGCTAGGGTTAGGGCTAGGGTTAGTATTCCAAAAAGGTTATTAGCTAAAAATGTTCCTAAAATACAGCTTTATGTATGGTAAGAAAGGCAAAAACGGAAAAATAAAATTAACCGAGAAATGCAGGGTGGGGGGTGGGGGGGGGGGGGGGGGGGGGGGGCACATCTTTACCTTTACAGATATTTTAATCAGATTCGTGTACGGGAGACTTCAAGAAGGAATTCATCAGATTTATTTAGAGGATAGAATTTCACGTCAATCATGCTTCACGGATATCAAAATCGGATGGTAGTGAATCGAATCGTATGCAGTGTAGCCGGCGCTTAACAATAATGCATCAATCGATGTTCCTCTGATAACACCATGCACGCTCCGTCGTCTTCTTCGCAACGAGAACCAGTATAGATCAGCGACAGTTTCCAGTTTATTTTAACAGTGTCCGTGAACACATGCTAAAAATGTAGGGGAGCGCACGATGGGGTAAAAAGCCTCACCCGCTAACAATTCAACAACAGTGTCAGCTTCAACAAAAATAAGACAATGATCAAGGCTTTAACAAGGCCACCGGTGCAGAGGGAAGACGACTACCATCTATTGTCCCGGGAGCAGCAAGTAGTTCTGGCGCGACTGCGTACCGGCCACAACAGGCTCAACAATCACATGCATCGGAAGATGAAGCTGGCACCATCACCAGTCTGTCCCTGTAGTCTGGAAGACCCAACAACAGAACATGTCCTGCAGAGCTGTCTGCTTTACAAGGAGGCAAGTGATGAAGCTGGCACCATCACCAGTCTGTCCCTGTGGTCTGGAAGACCAAACAACGGAACATGTCCTGCAGAGATGTCCCCTTCACAAGGAAACAAGAGACGAAGCTGGCACCATCACCAGTCTGTCCCTGCGGTCTGGAAGACCAGACAACAGAACATGTCCTGCAGAGATGTCTCCTTCACAAGGAGGCAAGAGATGAAGCTGGCACCATCACCCAGTCTGTCCCTGTGGTCTGGAAGACCAGACAACAGAACATGTTCTGCAGAGATGTCCCCTTCACAAGGAAACAAGAGACGAAGCTGGCACCATCACCCATTCTGTCCCTGTGGTCTCGAAGACCAGACAACAGAACACGCCCTGCAGAGCTGTCCCCTTCATAAGGAGGCAGGAGATGAAGCTGGCACCATCACCAGTCTGTCCATGTGGCCTGGAAGATCAGACAACAGAACATGTCCTCCAGAGATGTCCCCTTCCCAAGGAGGCAGGAGATGAAGTGTGGCCCATCAGCACACCGCTGTCTACCAGGCTCTATGGGTCCAAGGAAGAGCCGGAGAAGACGGCTCTATTTGTCAGCAGAGCGTCTTTGGTTGTGTGGCAGGCGTATGCCAGAAGAAGAAGAAGAAGAAGAAGAAGAAGAAGAAGAAGAAGAAGAAGAAGAAGAAGAAGAACCCCTTCACAGCATGGGAAATTGTGTTTGAAGACAAGGAAAGAAAAACGCACTGAGATATATTAGAAATGAAGAGAAGAAAATACGAAGAAGAATAAGTTGAAGAAGAACCAGAAGAAGAACACTGGACACTGAAAACTTTATTTTTCAAGGATAATGATTTTAGGCGAAGCCTATTGTTCCAGAGAGAGAGAGAGAGAGAGAGAGAGAGAGAGAGAGAGAGAGAGAGAGAGAGAGAGAGAGAGAGAGAGAGAGAGAGAGAGAGAGACATACGAGAGAGAGGAGAGAGAGAGAGAGAGAGACACAGAGAGAGAGAGAGAGAGAGAGAGAGAGAGAGAGAGAGAGAGAGAGAGAGTTTTTGAGAGAGAGAGAGAGAGAGAGAGAGACTGACAGACAGAAAGACACAGAAACAGAAATATTGACAAACAGGGACAAAGAGACAGACACAGACAGAGAGAGACAGAGTGACAGAGACAGACAGGCAGGGAGACAGAGACACAAACAAAAAGTAGAGAAAAAAATAACCCACAGAGAGGGCGTCGCCGAGCGGCAGACATGTCCGTCACCAGCAATGCCACGCACTTGCGACACCCCGTCGAGTGTTACATCCTGACACAAAATTGCAAGGGATTCTGTCTTCTAGTTCACGAGATACAGCTTGAAGAAGAAATACATAGCGCAAAGAAGGAAATTTCGGTTTTCAAGGTCAAACTTCAAGGCCAAGGTCAGCATGGCGATAATTTATGCTGGGATGTTTTCTACTCTAGGGTATACAGTACCACAACAATCTGAAGCGCTTCTGTCAAGCACAAATGTGGAAAATAAAGCTTAAAACCCAGTTTGTAGACCCCTACCACATTCAAGGCCTACCGATCTCCCGGACCGTGACGTTGACCTTGATCGGTATGCCACCATCAGAACGGGCATAAGCCAAAGTACCTACATGCCAAATTTGAAGACTCTAACACCAACGGTGTGGGAGTTATGGCCCCTTAAAGATTTTCGGTTTTCAAGGTCGTAAGCCAAGGTCAAGGTCACGACGGCGAAACATTTTGCGCGGATGCCTTCCTCTCATGGTGACACACCAGCACACAAAATTTGACGCGATTCGGTCAAGCGGTTCGGGAGATATCCTTGGGACAGACAAAAAACAAAAAAACAAAAAAAACGAACCAGCCCATGCAGTCCGATCACCTATTTTGACGGACAAATACAAACCAGACGACCACAAAGTCCGATCACCTATGGTGACGGACAAAAACAAAAATACAAACCAGACCACTGCAAAGTCCCATCACCTACGGTGACGGACAATTATGCTACGGCGTGTCGCAAGTGCGTGGCATTGCTGGTGACGGACATGTCTGCCGCTCACCGTTTCCCGTTCCCCGTGCCGTAATGGCCGAGTGTCTTACGGTTGCTTTGATCTTCTATCGCCTCCCTGTGGGTGGGCTCTCTGTGTATGTTTGTCTGTCTGTCTGTGTCTC
Source organism: Phymorhynchus buccinoides (assembly GCA_017654935.2). Taxonomy (NCBI): domain Eukaryota; kingdom Metazoa; phylum Mollusca; class Gastropoda; order Neogastropoda; family Raphitomidae; genus Phymorhynchus; species Phymorhynchus buccinoides. The sequence goes on along the minus strand of CM065683.1, from coordinate 16,829,690 downwards.
TCTCTCTCGCTTTCTGTCTCTGTCCCCCCCCCCCTCTCTCTCTCTCTGCCCTTGTCTGTAGGGCCTATGTCTCGCTGTCTGTCTGTCTCTGTCTGTCTCTGTCTGTCTGTCTGTCTCTCTCTCTCCTCTCTCTCTCCTCTCTCTCTCTCTCTCTCTCTCTCTGTCTGTCTTTCTCTCTCTCTGTCTTTGTCTCTCTCTCCTCTATGTGTCTCATGTATCTGTATGCCTATGTGTCTCTCTCTCTGTCTGTCTCTCTCTCTCTCTCTGTCTATCTGTCTCTCTCTCTGTCTCTGTCTCTGTCTCTCTCTCTCTCTCTCTCTCTCTCTCTCTCTCTCTCTCTCTCTCTCTCTCTCTCTCTCTCTCTCTCTCTCTCTCTCTGTCTGCCTCTGTGCCTGCTCCGGGGCGGAGGACGTTAAACAAATTTTTATTCATCCAACTGGAACAGCAGTTCTCCTCGTTGCTCTCTGTCTATGTCTCTCTGTCTGTCTGTCTTTCTTTGTGTGTGTCTTTGTCTGTCTGTTTGTCTGTCTGTCTGTCTCTCTCTCTCTCTCTCTCTCCCCCCCCTCTTTCTCTCTCTCTGGAGGACGTTAAACACATTTTCATTCATCCACATCCTGACACAACATTTGAAGAGCTTATGTCTTGTAGTTCACGAGATACAGCTTGGACAATAATATATAGCGCAAAGAAGGAAATTTCGGTTTTCAAGGTCACACGTCAAGGTCAAGGTCAGCATGGCGATAATTTATGCTCGGATGTTTTCTACTCTAGGGTATACAGTGCCAGACACAATATGAAGCGCTTCTGTTAAGTACAAATGTGGAAAATATGGCTGAAAAAACCCAATTTGTAGACCCCTACCACTTTCAAGGCCTACGATCTCCCGGACCGTGACCTTGACCTTGATCAGTATGG
>CM065683.1:16823775-16826275 GCA_017654935.2 Phymorhynchus buccinoides | reverse complement strand
TGCCACTGGGTTTAACCCTTTCACTGCCAAAGTCGCATTTTAGCACCACCATGATTTAACTTCTATGTCACTAAAAGGTATCAAATGAGCGACTTAGCTGGCTCTTTTGCCCGCCAGGTGGCATAGCGCTCGAGTGGGGCTAATCCTCTCTATATTCTTAGTTGGGGATAAAGAGAGAGAGAGAGAGAGAGAGAGAGAGAGAGAGAGAGAGAGAGAGAGAGAGAGAGAGAGAGAGATAGGAAGGAGTCCAACCCTCTCTCTCTCTCTCTCTCTCTCTCTCTCTCTCTCTCTCTCTCTCTCTCTCTCTCTCTCTCTCTCTCTCTCTCTCTCTCTCTCTCTCTCTCTCTCTCTCTCTCACTACGCCCAACTAAGAATATAGCGTGATAAGCCCCTAGTGGTTTGACTGCCCCCTGGCGGTCAAATAATCACCATAAGTCGACCATTGGGGTCTATTATCCAAAGACCCTATTGTCTTAGTTTTGGGAAGTAAGGATAGACCTTACTTTATATGTGTCACAGAAGAATCCCCAATACTGCAGATGGATTTTGTTCTCTACCCAGGTAAATTTAATGGAATTGTTTGGCTGAAATATGGCTGGCGGTGAAAGGGTTAACGTGTGCTAAGTGCAATGGGCACACGGGACCTCGGTTTATCGTCTCATCCAAAAGACTCCACGTTCAGACCGTAAGGCCTAGTGCAAAGTGAGAGGGAAAATCCCCTGTACCCAGGTTCGAACTCGGGTTTACTTGACACGAGGCGAACTGCATTACCACTGTGCCACTCTACACTGGAGGAATCTGATGAACTACCTGACATAGATCAATACAGATACTTAATCGGATTCGTGAATGGGTTGTGTAGTAATAATAGTGATCGAAACGAGTATGAATTGATTTCATCAGATTCATTTAGTCCGTAGTGTTTCATCAGTCGCGTGCCTCACAAATGTCGCAGTAGGGCAGTCGTACGATTGCAAGTGGATGTGTTGATTGGCCTCGCTTAGATCGAACGAAGAAGAGGAGAAGGGGTTGCGAATTGTGATCGTATAACTATAAGAGACAGCGTGTTGCTGACAGGGTGAGGAACAATTGGCAGTTGTCAACACTCCACAAAGAAGCTGGCATATTTCTTATTATATTAATATGCTCTATGTTTTAGGTCTATATACTGAGCTGGAAACGAGTGATTGGATGTGTGATATGTCTGAGATGCACTTTTGATCGAGAAAAAGAAGGAGGAGGAGGAGGAGGAGGTAGAGGAGAAGAAGAGAAGAAGAAGAAGAAGAAGAAGGAGGAGGAGGAGGAAAAGAAGAAGGAAGAGGAGGAGGAAAAGAAGAAGAAGAAGAAGAAGAAGAAGAAGAAGAAGAAGAAGAAGAAGAAGAGAAGAGAATGCGGCGAGAGATGGAGTAGGAGGAGGAGGAGGAAGAAGAAGGGGGGGGAGGAGAAGAAGAAGAGGAGGAGGAGAGGAGGAGAAGAAACGAAGAGAAGAAGAAGAAGAAGAAGAAGAAGAAGAAGAAGAAGAAGAAGAAGAAGAGAATGCGGCGAGAGATGGAGTAGGAGGAGGAGGAGGAAGAAGAAGGGGGGGGAGGAGGAGCGAAGAGGCAGGAGGAGGAGGAGGGAAGAAGAAGAAGAAGAAGAAGAAGAAGAAGAAGAAGAAGAAGAAGAAGAAGAAGAAGAAGAGAAATGCGGCGAGAGATGGAGTAGGAGGAGGAGGAGGAAGAAGGAAGGGGGGGGGGAGGAAGAAGAAGGGGGAGGAGGAGGGGAAGAAGAAGAAGAAGAAGAGAATGCGGCGAGGAGATGGAGTAGGAGGAGGAGGAGGCAGAAGAAGGGGGGGGGGGGGGAAGGAGAAGAAGGGGGAGGAGGAGGGGAAGAAGAAGAAGAAGAAGAAGAGAATGCGGCGAGAGATGGAGTAGGAGGAGGAGGAGGAAGAAGAAGGGGGGGGGGAGGAGGAAGAAGAAGGGGGGGGAGAAGGGGAGGAGGAGGAGAAGAAGAAGGGGGAGGAGGAGGAAGAAGAAGGGGGAGGAGGAGGAAGAAGAAGGGGGGAGAGGAGGAAGAAGAAGGGGGAGGAGGAGGAAGAAGAAGGGGGGAGGAGGGAAGAAGAAGGGGGAAAAGAAAAGAAGAAAGAAGAAGAAGAAGAAGAAGAAGAAGAAGAAGAAGAAGAAGAAGAAGAAGAAGAAGAAGAAGAAGAAGAAGAGAATGCGGCGAGAGATGGAGTGGGGGAGGAGGAGGAGGAGGAAGAAGAAGAAGAAGAAGAAGAAGAAGAAGAAGAAGAAGAAGAAGAAGAAGAAGAAGAAGAAGAAGAAGAAGAAGAAGAAGAAGAAGAAGAAGAAGAAATACGGCGAGAGATGGAGTGGGAGGAGGAGGGGAAGGAAGAAGAAGAAGAAGAAGAAGAAGAAGAAGAAGAAGAAGAAGAAGAAGAAGAAGAAGAAGAAGAAGAAGAAGAAGAAGAAGAAGAAGAAGATGCGGCGAGAGATGGAGTGGGAGGAGGAGGAGGAAGAAG
>CM065683.1:16806275-16813775 GCA_017654935.2 Phymorhynchus buccinoides | reverse complement strand
ACCCTAAAGCTAGCCACAGTCCGCTATGCTACTGTCCCATCTCTTTGTATTAGGTATTAGGTACTTTATAGTCACAGAGGCGTCTCTGTGAAATTCGGGTTGCTCCCACCTGGAGAGCGCGTCGCAGCCGGAGGCGCGCCACCCAATTATTTTTTTTTTTTTATTATTTTTTTTTTTTGCATGCGAGTTTTGTCACTGATGAGGGGGGGGGGGGGGGGGGTTAAATTTTTACCAAATGACAACTTTTTCGTTGCCACTGGGTTTAACGTATGCTAAGTGCATGGGCACACGGGACCTCGGTTTATCGTCTCGTCCGAAAGACTCCACGTTCAGACCGTTAAGGCCTAGTGCAGAATGAGAGGAAAAAAATCCCCTGTACCCAGGTTCGAACTCGGGTTTACTTGACACGAAGCGAACGCGATACCACTGTGCCACTCTACACGTTGTTGCACTAAACAGAAAACCTTTACCCTAACCCTAACCCTAGCCACAGTCCGCTATGCTACTGTCCCATCTCTTTGTTGCACTAAACAGAAAACCTTTACCCTAACCCTAACCACAGTCCGCTATGCTACTATCCCATCTCTTTGTTGCACTAAACAGAAAACCTTTACCCTAACCCTAAAGCTAGCCACAGTCCGCTATGCTACTGTCCCGTCTCTTTGTTGCACTAAGCAGAAAACCCTTACCCTAACCCTAAAGCTAGCCACAGTCCGCTATGCTACTGGCCATTCTCTTTGTTGCACAATTAGAAAAACCTAATTCTAACCCTACCCTTCCTTCCTTCCTTCCTTTTCCTTTAACTCCGCGCGTGAGGAGTCATCAGGGCGCCACAGTGAGGACTTGTTCACCAGTTTCCTCCAGTCATGAGTACGGCTAAGACAGCTAATCCGGGATGGAAAATGAAAACTATTAGTCTAAACTGACAATCGGATTGGTAATTTAGACTGATTTGCATTTTCCATCCCAGATTAGTTGTCTTAGCCCCACTCGTGACTACAGGCACAGCGGTCTTGAGCCAAAGCCTGGGTTTCCGCAAATGGATTCCCAGTCCATTCTGCCATGTTGTCAGTCCATCTGTCAATCCTACCCTAACCCAATGGAACAGCTGGCCTGTAGTACAGCGGACATTGTGGACTTGTGGCATAAATGGGCACCTCTCGCTTTGTCAACATGAAGATAGAAGAAGAGCGTGGCTGGGTTTTTTTCTCCATTTTTTTAAAAAAGTCACGTAGTTCTGCTGTGTAAACGTGAAGTTAGAACGAATCCGATTCAGTTTGAGTCAGACCTGCTAGGAAAGAAAACAGCGACGAAGTTAGATCACAGGGAACTGCCTGACAGAATGGGTGCTGAGTGTTTATACGGTGAATATGTGTGCCAGAAGAGTGAATAATAGCTTTCGTGAGTGTCTTTGGTGCCAGCCAGTCATGCCCGGCCATGGCTACAGATAAAAGAGGAGGAAACTGCAATTGTGAGGTGCTGGGCTGGGCTGGCTGACTGGATAAGTGATAGGGGGGGATGTTTATAAGGTTCAGGTTGTACTTATACTAATTTTGAAGTGTAGACCTATAGTTGTGTGGTATAGTATTTGAAATGCAAAAGTATCCATTTTCTGTAATCTGTATTCAGATAAGCTTAATTGTAAACATGATTGGGTTAGAACAAACATAGACTATTTAATAAGAAAAAGTATTTTCTGTGTGTCTGTCTGGGGAAAAAAAAGTGTATTCGCTGACAGGATCCTGAACAATACTTCGATAGTAAATAAACAGTGAACTGACATCAAACACAATAACAACATTAGGGAAGATAACAAATTACTCATGCGTTGTGTTTTAATTTTTTTAATTTTTTTTATTAACGTCTACTCAAAGCAACAACCCCATGTATCTCCACTAAATAATATATGGTTGTTGCTCTAAACAGACGCGCCGTGTACGGTCACCCACTAATGGCCTGAGGATGGGATTCCAGCCATCTGAGCAGACTCTGTTCCTTGGCCTTGGAGCCGTGCTCCAGCAGGGTGTTGAGGGTGTACAGGAAGGGGTTGAGGGCCGAGTTGACGGGCAGCACCAGGATGGCCAGAGCCACGTTCACCTCCCCGGGAATGGCCACACCCCCCAGGGACAGCAGGCCGCACAGGCCGATGGGAAACCAGCACAGGAAATCCGTCACCGCCACGCTGATCAGTCTGCGAGCTACGGTCACGTCCCGCCGCACTTTGGTGCTGCTGGTTTTCAAGGCGTTGCTCTGCACGGACCAGTAAATGACGATCTGGCCGATAAAGATGACCAAAAGCAGGACGAAGTTCATGATGATCATGACACTGAAAGAGTAAACCCTTCCCTTGAACTCCTGTCTGGTGACTGGCAGAGGAATGCAGATGCCTGTCTGGCTGTAAAACTCCCAGTGGGACGTCGCCGGCAGTAAAGGAATGAGCGCGAGACACCAGCCAACCACCCACGTCAGCAGGCAAGCCATTGCTGCGGAGGATTTGTGAAACCGCAGAGTGCTGAAGGGAAAGCGGAGCACGATGAATCGATCCAGAGTGATGAACCAGATGATGAGAGCCGATACCTCACTGGACAAGAGAGATAGCACCCCGGCCACTGTACAGGCCGGGCTGGTTCTCCACGCGTCGTCATTGTGGAAATATCTGCCACTGAACTGGTGGTCAGCTGCTCCTATAATGGTCACGTACACACCCATCAGAAAGTCGGCCATGGTCAGGCTGGTGACGAACACGCTGAATCCACCAGCAGAGCTCATGGTTTTCAGAAAGAGCCGCGCAGTGAAGCAGAAGAAGTTGCCGTTCAGAGACAAACATACCACGAGCCAGAGAAACACCCGGTAGGTCCACGACTGCAGCAGATCTTCACACGAGGAGATCTCATTTCGAGGGGCGTGGCAAGAACTGGAGTCGAATCCACGTGGTAGAATCTCTCCACAGCACAGTTTGTAGTTCCCCGTGTGTATGGAACGTAAACTGGAAAGGTGCTGGAAAATGTCCACCGGGAATGTTTTCACGGGGCTGCCGTCTAAGCGCAATTCTGTCAAATATAGTAGAGACTGGAACTTGTTAAGAAAGGTGTGAATAGTAGTGAAGGATAAATTCAGCTTCTGTACGCGAGGGAAATGAGTGAACACGTGGACGTCAAGCATAAGGAGAGTGGTGTGTGACAGATCGATGTTTGTGAGTTTGTTCAGCTTTGGGCTGGATGACTGGTTCATGAACAGTGACACCAGAGGGTTTCCAGACAGTGACAACGCTTCGAGATTCTCCAAACGAGCAACAGACGCCAAGTCGATCTGCTTCAACAGGTTGCCACTGAGGTCCAGGGTTTTTAAATTGGGCAGTGAGACGTAAGGCACGCGAGTGGCAGAACACATGGTCAGAACCAAGTGAACAAGACGAGTGTTGTGCGTGACGTCAGACAACGTCATTCCGGATCCCGTGGCCGTCAGTGAACGTAACTCCCGGTAAAGGGAGGCGTTGATTGGACGAACACAGCGAAACGTGTGACCTTGACATTGACAGTTCGCGGGGCAGGTCAGGTCACAAAGCAGTTCGTCATCGTGCATGGGGCAGTGAGACCAGCCGTCACACAAATGGTCAGCGTGGGCACAGATCCTGGACCTCCTGCATCGTAGAAACCCCGGACAGGTCACCTCCTCGCAGCCCTCTTCATCCTGGTGGTCAATGCAGTCTTTCATCCCATTGCAGCGGGTGAAGACAGGCAGACAGTCGTTGAACTCACCGGGACATCGGTAGTGAGTGTCGGGACAGGGTTCTGTGGAGTTCATGGGGGTGGAGCCAAACATCAAATCACTGTCGAAGTTGACAAGAACAGGGGAAGGGTAGTACGGGATTGGTTTGAGGATGTATTTGAGTACCTGGCAACGAGTTTCGTCCGAGTCGTCCCAGCAGTGAAAGCGCTGGTCACACACGTTGTCATAGGACACACACTGTCCGTCGGAACACCTGAAGTGTCTGATGCATGGCGGGTGATGGCAGAACGTCTCGTCACTGAAGTCTTCACACTCCGGGATGAAGTTGCACGCGAGAGTGTAGGACAGTTGGTGACTTCCATCACTGCACGTGAAGAAAGGAACTGATACCTCGCTGTGTGTTTCCGAATCAACATCTACACCGGGGAAAGTGCATGGCGTATTTCTGATATAACACAACTGTTCATACATGGTGGAGGGACAGAGGAGAAAAGAATAACTCGTGTGACCCAGATCACAGACGATTAGAGACGGTTGGGTGACGGGAACTGCCTTCAAAGAAATAGTTCCTGACTTCTTCCGGATAGTCCTGGATTTATTAACAAACGCGCACATCGCTCCAGAGATGAATCTCAAATCGCACCCCTCCCTGAACTGTAGTCTGACATAGTGCAGGTATAACGACAGAACCAAGCACTGCTCCTTTCCATGAAAGTGCTGTCCGAACAGTTCCAGGCTGTGGTGGAACACCGTACTGTCCCCGGTCACGGCACAGTGTCGGTACATGGACCGCGCGGGCAGATGAAAGGTCCACACGCCCACCATGTAGATCCCGTCCGCTTCTACCCGCGTAGTGGACATTTCTCTGAGCACGGGTGTCCAGTCCTTCACGCAGGTAGGGAACCTGAACTGACCACCCCGAGACACGCAGAGGTCAGTGGCTAGTGTAGTGGGGTTCTTGTGGTCAACGTTCGGTGTTTCCCTGCAGAAACTGTAGCCGCCTTGACATGTCCCTGCGGCTCTGTGGCACTGTTGGTCAGGGGGAACTGTTGCATGTTTTTGCTTTGCTTAGTTAAAAAAAAAATCGTATTTACTGTATTATCTCTATTCATAGTATATTCCGTTGTGTCTGTCTTTGTTTCTGTCTCTGTTCTTGTTTATCTCCGTCTGCCTCTGTGTCTGTCTGTCTGTTCCTCTGTCTATCGGTCTGTCTCTCTCACGCGCACGCTTTCAGTAAGGAGATACCTACATGCGCGCGCGCACACACATATTATTCAGTAGGAAGGGACAAAAGAAGAGGGAAACAGAAAGAGAGAGAGTTTCATTTTTTATATATCGGATAGAGCATATTACCTGGGCGATTACATGTGTGCTTGTGCGAGCGCGCGTGCGTGCGTGCGTGCGCGCGCGTGCGTGTGCGTGTGCGTGTGCGTGTGCGTGTGTGCGTGTGCGTGTGCGTGTGTGCGTGTGCGTGTGCGCGCGCGCGCGCGCGCGCGCGTGTGTGTGTGTGTGTGTGTGTGTGTGTGTGTGTGTGTGTGTGTGAGCGTGTGTGTGTGTGTTTGTGGGTGCATTTATACTTTATTTATACTTTAATACTTTTCTTGTTGTTGCTATTGATGTTGTTCGTCTTGCTGTTGTGTTTAGTATTTGGTACTTTATAGTCACAGAGGCGTCTCTGTGCAATTCGTGTTGCTCCCACCCGGAGAGCGCGCCGCAGCCAGAGGCGCGCCATTCATTTTGCTGTTGTTGTTGCATGTGAATTTTGTGTGACTGTAGGAAAGAAAAGGGGGAGGGGGAGATACATTTTGACCAAAATCAATGACAACTTTTTCGTTGCCAATGGGTTTAACGTGTGCTAAGTGCATGGGCACATGGGACCTCGGTTTATCCTCTCACCCGGTAGTGTGTTTCTTTGCGCCAAGAGGGTTGCTGCTTAAAGTCTCGCTTTAGTTTATTTACTGAACTGTGCTCACTGACCAATAGCCATAACATAAGAATAAGACATCAATGTGCTAGAAAAACAAACAAATAAATAAACAAACAGAAATGAGATTATTAATCTTATGTGTGTTAACTCAAACATTTTGCATAGGTGTTTTTTTTACGTACTATAGTAGCTGCATTGAGTCTGTGCTTACTGTTTCCTTTATGTGTTGGTTTGGAAGTCTGTGTTTGAAGAAAAAGCGTGTGTTGGATGATGTGGTGAATGTGTGTAGTAAAGTTGTTGGAAAGAGAGAGATGGGTTTGAATGAGATGTACGAAAGACGAACCAAGCATAAAGCCAGGAAGATTGTAAATGACACCTCCCATGTTTTGAACAAACATTACGAACTATTACCTTCTGGACGTCGCTACAAAACTTTTAAAGTCAACTCCAGGGCACAGAAATCCTTCATCCCCAGATCCATCCACCTCCTAAACTCATGATCCTTTTAGGTTTAAATGTGTGTTCATCGTGTTAAAAGAAACTATGCATGCTTATCCTTAGACGTGTATGTATCCACATATAATGTGTATCTTTAAGTGTGTACTATGTGTAACTTTTGCTCCTATTCATGCATGCTGAATGTCGATGTCTTTGTTATTCTGGCACCTGAACAAAATTTCTCCTTGGGAGATAATAAAGTGAATTTGATTTGATTTGATTTGATTTGTGCTTTCAATCTTTGACACACTTTGTATTGCGCATGTTTGCGTTTCATGTTACGCTATTATCAATTTCCATCTCGAGTTGTTCCGTTATTCACCACACATCCACACCCGCATGTATGCATTCATGTCCCGACATTCATGCACACAAACAAGCACGCACGTGTACAAATGAATATGCTTTCATAATCAAACGTAATACTGACAACACAGCCATATGCCCTTGTCAGTCATGCTTTGATAATGCTCAAAATATATAGGAGAAAGCAGAACGAATGTGAATAATATGTGATGAAACTCATCACATTGAAGTATGTTATTATTCTTATAATCACTGTCAGATAATTTGTATGGCTTTCCGTTTTGTTAGAGACTCCGGTGTTAAAAAGTGCTGCGTCACGGTCCGTGCAATGCGGGATATAGGCAAAGACTGTATGGCTCCCCCCCCCCCCCCCCCACCTGCGTGCTCATCCAACGGAAGTGTCGCCATCTTAGTCAGATTTGTGTGTAAACAGCATCGATCTGGCATTTTTCAAACAAAGTTGACTAAGATGGCGGTCTCCTATAATATGGCACGCTCTTTGTGGCCGGATATGACGACACGTGGGTACCAACCATAGGGGAAGATAAGCATCCGGTCTCTTTTCCCTATATGAGTAGTGAGGACAGAAACACTGGTTATGTCCCTTTTAAACAGTTTTTGGATAGTCCAGTTGAATTCTCCGTTCAAGTTCCAGTCTGAGTTTTTGGATAGCCTCCACTGTGAATAGTGTACTGTCCCCACTAACGATAGCTCTATCAGCCCGGTTCGCCGAGCTCTTAAGTAGTCCATCTTACCCTTTTAGAATATCTTTGATATAGGTGAACTTCGTGTTGCACGCACTCTTGCATTTCGCTCAGCTGATTTCAATTTTATTTTCGCCGGTCTATTTCCTGTCGATCACTCACTTTGCTTTGTACCTTCTTCGTAGTAGAATTGTTGTTTTTTGCTCTGTTGCCCTAGTATAGTGCAGAGGTAAGAAAAGATAGGATTATTTGTACAACAGAATTTAAATACATTTTTTCGTTTAAAGAAGAGACACAAATGGTAACTTTTCAGTTTCAAATTCCTTTACACTACAA
>CM065683.1:16796275-16801275 GCA_017654935.2 Phymorhynchus buccinoides | reverse complement strand
GCGCCTAACTAAGAAATAGTTAGGCCCAGCATGTCCGACTTCAGCTGAAGAAATCTTTGTAAGAATGTATAGAAAAAAAGGCAGGTGAATGGACCAGTGAGATAGAAAGATAGCAGATGACAGTAAGCAAAGGGAAAAGGCAGAGTCAAAGAGAATGACAGTGGGGGGACTATTTGTACAAAAGACCCCCCGGTATTCCCACATATTTTTTGGTTTGTTTCTAAACTTTTGTTTAATTTAACTTTTTTTGGATGTTTGTTTGACTGAGAAAGTAGGCTTGGAATGGTCGCTATTTTGTACCCCCCCCCCCCCCCCCCCTCAAAATTTCGCATTGAAAACTTTCATTGAAATGCAACATGCTGCCGTTTTGTGGGAAACGGATAGGGTTAGGATCAGCCTAGGATTATTTTCATAAAACTGAAAGAAGCTATCTTTTAGATTGAGGGTCGTAAGAAATAAAGGGGGGTGGGGGTGAACAAAGTACAAGATTGCCGCAGCGGTTCAACCGACTAGCAGAACGGTTGCATTCTATTGTTCATCACTAACAGGAATGATCCGTCCATCCGTGCGCACGTGCGTCCGGCCGCGTTTTCTTAAAAACCATTCAATCTATGTCAATCACTTTTAGTGTACAAGTTTTAGAGGATGTTGCCTATCGACTGATTGCTTTCGTTTTATTTTAAGGTCAAGGTCATGTTGATTAAGGAGTTCAGACCCCAAAACACTTAATCGCTAACATCTCGCGAACTGTTGCACGCATTTCAATGCGTGTTTTTTTCGCACAACGCTTTCTGATGAACCGTCCGTCCGTGCGTGCATGCGCATATATGCGTGCGTCCGTCCGTCCGTGCATGAGTGCGTCCGGCCGCATGTTCTTGTTTCTTCTGTTATTTTGGTTGGATGGGTTCCTGGGTTATATATCCAAGGCCTTTTGAGCCTAAACTGTGATGTCCTTAGTGGTGGATCACCCTGGGCAGAGTCCTGTTTTTTTGTAGTGGGATAGGTTCCTGGGTTAAATCCAGGTGATCCAGGGTGATCATGAGAATGATACCAGGGTCTTCCTGAGGGTGATCCAGGGTGTTGATCCTGTTCCTGAGGGTGATCCAGGGTGTACCTGAGGGTGATCCAGGGTGTACCTGAGGGTGATCCAGGCGATCCACCACTAAGGACCACCCTGGATCACCCTCAGGAAGAAAAATATTAGGAAAAAGTTCCAAGTAAACTGTTGTAGTTGAGTTGCAGGTTGTGTTGCTGCTGTTGTTGGTTTTATTTGTATCACCTGGTTTAATGTTATAAACTAGCAGAAAGGTTAGAAGTAGCAGTCAAACATAGTATGACGTCCACATGTAACATGCTTGGTTGTTTGAATTGCGTTGCTGCTGCTGCTGTTGTTGCCAGTGGTAATTGTTTTGTATCACCTGGTTTAATGTTAAAAATATAATGTGTGTATATGCGCGCACGCGTGTGTGTATGTGTGTGTATGTATGTGTGTGTATGTATGTGCGTGTGTGTGTGCGAGAGAGAGAGAGAGAGAGAGAGAGAGAGAGAGAGAGAGAGAGAGAGAGAGAGAGAGAGAGAGAGAGAGAGAGAGAGAGTCTATAGAAGTCTGTGGGAGGAAGAGGGGGGAAGAAAGAGACGGGGAGAGAAGGCATGTATGTGTGTTTCGGTTACAATGTCCTGTTCACGCGATATGTATTTTTGTGAAGTGCTTAGAGACCCAACTGGAGAATAGGGGGTATTGGAAATGAACAATAATATTATGATTATTAAATAGCAGCCACACATGGTGCGTCCATTGTTCTGCGGAGAATGAGAGATGCGTGTCCGGGTGTGGGCTATTTGTTGAACCAGAACCACACAGACTTGACAGTGCTGCACGTGAACACGTCTCACTGTGACCACAGTCTGTCCCAGTTCTATTCACAACAGGGCGTAGTGTACGGCACGTGCCAACGCTTCACTGCATTCTGCAAAATCTACGTCACTGCACCTAAAAGAACGTTCGTACAGCTTCGTATTCAACGATTGGAATACTGGTGTATGCCTAGCGCGTGGAAAACACAAATCTACAAATCGATTTCACTAGAATGTGGCCACCATTCTCTTGAAGAATTGTACATTGAATCTACCGATAACGTGATGCGCATGCTACATACGAACCGTTCTTCGCTTGAAATTGATATGAGAATTGTAAGAGAGCACAATGTAATGGTGACGTATCACGCGCTTTATTCTGGATTTGTAAAGGCGGCTTACATTCACTGGTTCGGTCTGGAGAATTTGTTTTTTCAGAAATCATTGTCACTGCCTTCTAAACGCAGACTCATGCTCAGCATCCAACAGTGGTATCAACCACAAACATGGTTGAAGGAAACTGTCGCGTGGGCAAGTGACACGATCAAACTGCTTTACCGAGAGAGCAACGACACTGGCCAACGTATCAGACACATTGGAGATCCCCTAGTGACACCCGCTCAAACCTTTGTCACGTCTTGTCTCACCATTCAGTTCTCGTACAGCCAGGTGAAGCACGGCGGTCTCAGAATGTACTTTTCTGCGTTTCCTCAACACTACCGCACTCGATTGCTGTCGGGTGGTTCCTTCAACTGCTCTGCGAACCACTACTCTGTGATCCAGCAGCATCTGCACTGTAACCTGAAGACAGAGTGTGAGGATGGAAGGGATGAGACGGGACTCTGTCCCCACAGCAGCGCTGACTGTCAGGGGAAAGTGGCTTCCCGTGGGAAGTGTTTCTACCTGGTTCTGTTTGAAAAGCTTAAGAACTTCAAGCTACTGGTGTACGAGTGTCTCAAAACTGGCGGTACCCAGGCTGCTTTAAAAACGAGACGCGAGGTGGAAGACTCTTTGCGTATCTTTAACAAATACCACGAGCCTTGCTTGGTGTTAGGGGACCTCAAAAGTTGGGAATCAAAGCTGTTTATGTACGGCAAGATTCGTACGTGGAAAGACAATGCTTTAATATATAACTTCTTTGTCAAAACAAAAGATGTCTACCTTCCATCAAAACAGAATATGATATTGCATTTTACAAAAGATGGATTTGATTTTCAAAAGAACACTTACGGATATCCGTCCAGGAAAAGGATACTATGCGAATACAGCGTTGAATTATTTGGTAACATTCCTCCAAAACTGTCACCTCTTCATTCGTTTCAATCCTTCACTAACACACGGCAGATTCTCTACAGATGTCCTAATGGCCATGTCACACGCTTGTTTCTGTCCTACGATGTTCATAGTCACTGTGAGCGACCAGCCGGTGAACAGGACAATAGATTCTTCAACGCGACTGACAAGCCAACCAGTGAGACGATTCTTCATAGAAGAAACCTTTCCTTCACAGACGCCTTTTACCCGTGTGACGATGGACTGACGACAGTTCACTACACGCTGCTTTGTGATTTTATACAGCAGTGTGCTGACCACAGTGACGAGTGCTTCTGTGTCCATCCTCCGTGTAATAACGGTTTTCTGACCACCACCGGTCAGTGCGTCCTCGAGAGTCAGCGATGTAACCAGTACTCTGATTCTCCTCATCATCCGGATGAGATCGGCTGCCCAGAAGACAGCAGCTACCTTCCCCTGCACACAGTGGTAGAAACAAACACACGGTTCTACATTGACCTCGATGGCACTGGCTACTTCACACAAAACAGGATGAAGCATAACGACTCGTGTCCTGAAACCCATTACAGCTGTGATTCCCAATGGTTGTACTGTCTCCCTGTGTACACCCTCTGCAATGGATATTCCGACTGTGTTTATGGAGAAGACGAAGAAAACTGTGATACCTCTATATGCCCTGGTTTGTATTGGTGCCAGGATTCCTCAGTCTGTATCCATGGAGATAACCTGTGTGATGGCTGGGGTCAATGTCCACAGCACGATGATGAACTGCTGTGTGATGCCACATGTCCAGAGCATTGCCTGTGTCAAGGTCACGTATTGAGGTGTCGTGAGCCTGCGCCTGTCAATCACGTTCCTCAGCTTCGTTATGCCGATGTGGCATGGTCGGGAATGACAGTGAATGACTTCACCACTCACGTCTATCTCGTTTACCTCCGCATGTCACACTGTTCGCTGGTGAACATTTCTGGTTTGAAGCTTCGTAACCTACAGTTCGTGGATCTTTCCCATAATTTCTTGACCAGTGTGGATACAAGGCTAGTTGTTGGCTTACTGAACCTGAGAACTCTGCTTCTGGCCAACAATCCTCTGATGGAAACGACAAATCAATTGGCACGGAAATATGTCCACTATGCATTACAACGAGTAGATGCGTCATCAACACGTTTCCTCATATTCAAAAACGCATATTTACCACACGTGAAACACTTGAATGTTTCCTTTTCTAGTATTGAGCATTTCCCACTAACAAATCTGATAAACGTCCCAGAACTGACGCTGCTGGATGTTAGAGGGAATTCTATTTACAACTTTCCCACGGACCTATTGTCAAGGTCCAATCATTTGACGACAATCTATTCCTCAAACCACAGACTTTGTTGTGAAAGCCTTCTGCCCAAACATTCGAAGAAAATAAAATGTGTAACAAACTACTCTGTACTTCGTTCATGCGAACAGCTCATCCCAAACGAACTGCACAGGGTGTTGTTCTGGACGCTTTGCATATCTGCTGGTTTGGGGAACTCATTTTGCTTGATATCCTTGTCCACGATGCAAACAGAGATTAGAAAGGACATCACCAAAATGATCTACAGCTTACTGATTGCTGGTATGTGCATGGGAGGTCACGTTGGTGTCACATTGGTGGTGAATGCTCTCCTACACGGTAACTACGTTCAGTACGAGAAGACATGGACAAACAGTGCGGTTTGCAAAGTGACCGCGTTCATTTTTGTCGTATCTACAAAAGTCTCTGTTTTCGTTATCTCCTCGATCACACTGATTCATACCATAGTCCTTCGTTTTCCCGGGGATTGTCGAAGTCTTTGTTCAGTGCACATAACATGTTTAAT
>CM065683.1:16786275-16791275 GCA_017654935.2 Phymorhynchus buccinoides | reverse complement strand
CTAGCCTCGCGGCCTCTCAAGTTTAAGAGTATTTTTGGCACATCTGCCTTCTCGTTGGTGAAATACATTTCAGTTATATTTCAGTTATATTCCAGTCGCAGTTTTCAATTAACTAAACTGCACGTGCGATTTTATAAACTACACGTGCAATTTTCAAAAATGACACGTGCATATTCTGAACTTGCACGTGCAAAAATGCACGTACAATTTTCTAAAAATAATAAAATGTACGGGTAAAAAAAAAAGTGCGTGTATAAATGTACGTGCAATTTTCTATAAATAGTAAAATGCACGTGCGTTTTCTAAAATGCACGTGCATTTTTTTAAAAAAGCACGTGCAAATTTGCACGTGCATTTGATACCATTTCGTCCGCCATACCAGTGTGTCCAGTGTCTCTCCGGTGTTGATGTCATTTCTTTAAGTGATCGTCTACATAATTATTGATGTGTCATTCACTTTGATTTCTTTCTAGAGGTTAAACTTATAACATGTGTTTTTGGTTTTTGTAAATAGCAAATTTGGATATAATCAGTATTTGTATGTTTTAAGTCATAGTTGGACTCTAATGACATATCGTTATAAAGTTATGTTATAGTGATTGGACATATCGATCATCATAAGAAAAGATGACGTGGTTATTGACTTTCATTAAAGGACCAAATACTACCTGAACGCCTTGTGTCTTTTATGTGTCTATGATTGGTCCTAGTGGTCATCTATTTATTTTTATATGTTAGCTAACTCTAAGTCTTACTCAATTGTTGCTTTTGTTCTGTCTTTTCATCAGTTTCTCCTAACAACTTGTATTGTGGCCCAGGGCCAAAATGTTTCAGTGTTCGGTGTTCCGCCTTGTACAACTTTTAATGCAATATCCACCTGAACTGTAATATACATGGCTCCTTCCAGTAAGCTTATAATACCTATTACAAACCAGACTCCAACTGCATTATGTACAAAAAAGTACCATCCTTCTTCTCATACATACATGTATCAGCAACCTCATGATATGAAGTGCAACAGTACTGACATTCATTCTCAAAATCATTGTCAGAAGAAAGCACCAAAGGACAAAACTCCCTGAATCTCCAGAAGGAATCTTCAACAAATCAAACTTTCATTATTTTAAGCAAGTCCGCATTAGCCTATGTCTAAGGTCCGAACCTAACAGCATGTGTGCAATTTAATAAAGTTTAGGAATGTTCTGCAAGTCAACAATGCCTTCAGCCACGCAGTGGATTACAAAACAACAACGTTTGCGTCAATTTGTCTCCAGTGAACATTGGACGTTTAATCTAACAGCAAAATTGCATTTTAACCTAACTTTATTTATACGCAGTGCAGGTCTCCATGAACATGGTTGCCTAGCTTCAATAGGAATTGTTTGGAAATAATTAAGGGGAGTGTGGGAGTCGTCTTGCCTAATTCAATCGGTCAAACGGGGGAAGTTAATCTATCAGGTAGATCCCCCAGCCGTCACCTCTTGTGTTTGAGGAGACACACAGCATGTAGAACGCAGTGCGTCATTCTAAATTTGATGTGATTTACATTTTTACGTCACAGTTTGCAAGTTCTATCACTTTGTAGCAACTGGCCACTCCTTATTTAAAAAAAAAATGTTTGCAAATCGCTGACTGGCATCCTGCTGTTTCAAGCTTCGACGCCATACCGCCATGGTTGCCGTGGTTTTGACCCAGTAAGTCGAGGTAATCAACTTTTAATTTTCACGAAGTGCTCTCCCCTAGTTTTTTTCTTCTGAAAATCGTCTCTTAAATTAGATTAATCTAACTTGATGTCTGTGCAGCAGATCTTCACGAACTGTATCATTACATTGGGTTCATCTTAACTCGATGTTGACACAGCGGGTCTCAGTGGAGCCTGATGTTGATGTAACCCAGTAGTGTGCGTTGCTGGATCTCAGCTGCCGTGCTGTGGCGCATTCACAAGACGTTCAGTACTGCACACGATGTCCTCCAAATATGGACAATGACGTCATTCGCGCGACAATGCCGGTGTTTCAGCGAAAGTTTAGGATTGGTACCCTTTAACCTTTCAAACTGACGCTACAACTGTCTAATGTATTCATTTTCATAGAGATGTATGGTGAGGATACGTGAACCAGTCTGTTAGAAATGTCTGTACGAATGGTGAGTGAAAAGCGCATTGAGTTGCTTAGCAAGATTATGCGCTATATAAGCATTACTAATTATTGCAACTGACCCTAACCGTATCCCTAACCCTAGTAACCCAATCCTTAAACCGTCAAGTAAAAAAACAAAAAACCTACAACAAAAAAACTTCACGAAAACAATATTGAGTGCTCCATATTCTGAGGACATCATGTGCAGTATTGAATGCCTAGTGGCGCATTCATTCATCGTCAGATGGCCTTCACTGACCAAGGGGAGAAAAGTAAACTTCACCATTTGCCCAGCCGCCCCCTCCCCACCTCCCCCCCCCTCCCCGTAGTCCCTGTCTTACTCTGTCCTTGTCAAGTGTTTTTTTTAAATTTTTGTATTCCTTCGTCTTCGTTTCAGTCTCAGAAGTCTTGTTATTGCGAAGCTTAACCCCTTGACTGCCAGAGAAAAAAATAAATAATTGGGGCAAATCATGCCATACAAAAGACAACTGATAGACCCAATCTGGCAAAATGGTCTGGGGATATAACTCTCTTGACTGTGCTAGAGCAAAAGCCAGCATAGCAGGGTTATTCATCTTCATCTGATGACATCATCAGTGATGTCATCGGGTCAGTACGTAATACGTTGGTGGCAGTGAAGGGGTTAACATATATTTTTTTTAATCTAAGTAAGTCTTCCGCCACTTTCTGGAATGAATGAATGAATCCCGGCTTAATTTAATGTTGTTGTTTTTTTTAACACGAATAGTGATTTTAGACAACATGCAAAAAATGTAACCAATTAAAAAAAAAAAATGCAACAACAATTATAACAACACACAAAGCAAAACATCTACAGTAAGCTTCCAATAGGCGTGGACAGCATTAATTTCGCAATTAAAGCAAATGTTAATTTCTGCGTCACTTAAGATATCCTTGGGCAGGATGAAAAAAAGCTTTGTTAGCTTATTCTTTAACCCTCAATAAAGATGATTTTGACTTGACTTGACTTGACTTGGTATTATTCTACTTAAAAAGTCGGTACTTTCTGGTGCGGATGGTTAATGCAATCATTTTCTGTGTGTTCGTTTGTTGGTGGTGTTTTTTTCCCCTGTCCCTCCGCGAAGTGTCCTGATAACCACTGTGCAGAATCACTTCAAGTTCTATGCTATGGTATATCCAGTTAAAGTTGATATTTCCTGCATGCAGAGTTAGCTTGTTGCCTTGCTGCATTTGACCATGGTCAGTGGGAACGCAGAAGAAGAAGAAGACCATGGTCTTCGATACGTCATTTTTTAAAAATAATAATAATGATAATAATAATGGGAATTTATATAGCGCTCTTTCTCACATGAGCTCAGTGCGCTTTACATCGATAACAAGAACATTAAAGGCAAACAAATAATTAATCATTAGAAATTAAATAAGCACGATGCTTACACGCAACGTTCTCTTACTTCCTTACTCACACACACACACACACACACACACACACACACGCACACGCACACGCACACATACACACATATACATGCGCACACACACACACTCACACACAATTAATGATACAAGAGTAAAATAGTTACAATATGAACATTCTAAGAAGAAACATAGAGACCACATTCACATTCTCAATCAAGTTTGAATACAATACTGCAACTTGAAATAAAATCATACTGCCATCGACATACCAAGTACATGACTAATTATAATAGACAAATTTTGCAAAAACAAAAATACCCTTCTACCTCATTTACAAGCATTTAAAGTTTACAAGACGTTTACAAGATTTGTTTTTAATCTTTGCCATTACACCTTTCACATCTGAGTGGTTCCAGTCACAAACGTTGGTAAGTTAGTGTCTCGCCTGAAGGCAGCGCGACAATCGCTATTTTTCGCTCTTAACCCCTGGGCAACACAGTTGATATGCAAGTCGCATTATTAGAAGGGTATCGCTGCGTTGTCATGGTAAAAGAGTGAAACAATAGCAGCGTGTATTTTAACCATAAGAACGGAACCTTGACTGAAAAGTTTGATTATTTTTGTGTGTGTGCGTGAGTAGTGCATCTGGTGAACCTCTCTTATGTGTCATTGAATAGTAGTTGGATTCACTGTTATGTGAATATGATGGTCGGACACGAAAGATCTTCACACCCATATGCAATGACATATTTAACTGACAATTTCTTTTTCTTCTTCTTCTTCTTCTTCTTCTGCATTCCCAGGCCCTACGGCTGGGTAAGGTACGTGTGTGTCCGGTTTTCAGTTTTCACTGGTCTCCCCGCTGCGCACAGCCGACACATTCCGATTTCGGAGGAGCTCAAAGAAGAAACATTATTTGGAAGATTTAAAAACACACAAAAAGGCAGGAGAATGGGAACATAAGTCAGAAAGATAGTAGATGGTAGGAAGCAAAAGGAAAAGTCAAAGAGAGTGGCTGATTAAAGGAAGTCACAAGCACATAACTTCCAGAAGGTGGGGGAACTATTTTGTTTACAAAAGACACCCCCCCCCCACTACCCAGCATCCCCACAGGGAGAGACTCGTGGAGGGGTCGGGGTCGTCCAGCTCCCCGTATTGAGGCACGAGGCATCCACCCGTGCCCCGTAACTGACAATAAATCAAGGGTCACGAAAAGGGCAGTGGTTTGAAGATGTACGCGAGGTTACTCGTGCATAGGGTTTATGGTGGGGTTGTTTGAGTTAGATAATTATGCACCATTAAATGTGCACCTACTGTAGCCTACTTTCAGGATTAATTGGATATTAACTGGTGCGAATCTTTATTCCAGAAGAAGAGGAAGAAGGAGAGAGAGAGGGAGAGAGAGAGAACACGGAACACGGGAAATTTATTCAGAAAGGCCTTTGGCCCCTGTGAAGGGGG
>CM065683.1:16771275-16781275 GCA_017654935.2 Phymorhynchus buccinoides | reverse complement strand
ACGAGTGTTAATGTTTAGCGTTCGTCTCATGGGCAAATTTGACTGACATTTTCTTTATGTCGTGAGATAATTGGCATGGGCTTCTTACCCGCCCATGGGCTTTTTACCCCGTCTTCACCTATAGTTCTTTATGGCTTTAGGCTCCCCGTGTGGGGTGCCTCCAGGTAATGGCTCACGACCCGCACTATTATTACTTTATTGATGAGAAACATGCTGCATGGTCATGTTTTTCAAACTTTGGAAGGACGAAAGGAGGCGGTGTGTTTGTGCGTGTGTATGGGTGCGTTCATGTGTGCCGGTTTGTGTGTGTATGTGTATGTGTGTGTGTGCGCGCGCGCGCGCGTGCGAGTGTGCGGCGCAGGTGCTAGTGTATGTGCACGCGCACGCATGCTTGCATGGCGAACGTGTGTGTTTGATTCTGCATCTGTGTGTGCACGCGTGTGTGTATAAGAGACAGACACAGACACAGAGAAAACTTGAGAACTTAAACTTTATTTTCCAAGGATATAGATTTTAGGCAACGCCTATTCTTCCAGTCTGTCCCTGATATATATTTACCAACCGTGATCGTAGAGAGCGGATTGGTAATGTTTTCACTCGTGTCTGAGGTGGTGTTTGTATGTTTGTATGTATCCTCTCTAGCGTTTGAACGGATGGACTTACGGTGCTCAAACTTTGCATGCGGGTAGGTAGTAGGAAGATCTAGGCCAAGTTCGATAATGAAGGTTATGGGTCAAAGATCAAGGTCACTGGAGCCGAATAATGCTGCCGCGCGGTTGGTGATTTAGCGTCTTAACGCTCTAGTTTATTATATACTGACACAGAGCACAAACATGGCAAGGTATACTATTGCACATACAGAGCTGAAAACAAAGGTAGCAAAACAGTTGATATTATGAAACAAACATAGGCTGAAAGAAATAGACAGGCAGACAGACAGACACACACACAAAATGAACAAGTACACAGACAGACAAAAAGGCAGGGACAGAGGGATCCAAAACATCCATACATTTGGTTTGCATGCACAAGCACAACCCCCCCCCCCCCCCCCTCCCGTCCCCCAACGAAAACACACTTAGGATTGCGTACTGATGCACTCGGAGATAACATTGAACGCTTCCTGAGAAAACGCTCCCCCCACCCCACCTTACCCCATCCATTCCGCCCTCCCTCCATCTCCACTTATTTCTTTCCAATCTTTTACACCCCCACCCCCACTCACTCCCTCGCCCTACTTTCATTCCATTATGCCATGACATCGGAAACACGTGTTTCATTCCAGACAAAAACGTGTAAACAGGAACGCTGTGTGGAAGTGTTAACGTTAACGTTTTGCTGTTCGTCTGTTGTGATGTTTGTGTGTGTGTGTGTCTTTTGTTTTAGCCTGGGGGTGAGGTATGTATGTATGTATGTATGTATGTATGTATGTATGTATGTATGAATGTATGTATGTGTGTATGTGTGTATGTGTGTGTGTATGTATGTTTATGTATGTGTATGTATGTGTATGTATGTTTTTATGTTTGTATGTATGTATGTATGCGTATGTATGTATATGTATGTATGTGTGTATGTGTATGTATGTTTTTATGTTTGTATGTATGTATATGTATGTATGTATGTATGTATGTATATATGTATGTATGTATGCATGAGAGAGAGACAGACAAAGAGAGAGAGAGAGGGAGAGGGAGAGGGAGAGAGAGGAGAGAGAGAGAGAGAGAGAGAGTATTATGGGTGGATAAAGAATAGGAGGTTGTGACTGTTTGTGTTAAATATTGTTTGACATTTTCTGGACAGTGATGCATAGTTTGTAGATTTTACAAAATTTGCATTAAAGTAATTGATATGTAGTTGCTTTCATGAAACAATTTTGAAGTTGGGGACATTTGTATGTGGGTCAAAGCTACCTAGAAAAAAACCCAAGGGACTTAATCGTGGTGCGTCAGTGTGTCTTTAAGACATCTCTTTCCCTCCGCCCCGGCCCGCCATTTTTCATTTCACTTCATGTACGTGACATTTATTTTTAGATGTTTCGTTTTGTAAAATACGTAGCTGCACCTTCCAAAAGTGTCCCCGACAAAACTCAACCAATAGAAGCGGGTTTTACAGAAACCTCCTTTGCTGACTGTCAACGAACAGGAATGATTCAGCGGGCCCAGTTGCTAACGAGGAAGGAAAAGGGGAGAACTTCACTTTTAAATTCTCTCCTTATGACCATCCCTTCAAGACAAAATGAAGTGCCTTCTTTGATACTCCCAGACGTATATTACGGACGGGTGTAATTTACAGTCGGCATGACTATCTCTGTCGCTCTCTGTCTGTCTGTCTCTTTGTTACGTGTGTGTGTGTGTGTGTGTGTGTGTGTGTGTGTGTGTGTGCGTGTGCGTGCGCGTGCGCGTGTGCGTGTGTGTGTCAAGTCAAGTCAAGTCAAAATCATCTTTATTGAGGGTCAAAGAATAAGCTGACAAAGCTTTTTTTCATCCTGCTCTCCTTTCATCCTCTGTGTGTGTGTGTGTGCGTGTGCGTGCGCGCGTGCGTGTGCGTGCGTGCGTGCGTGCGTGCGCGCGCGCGTGCGCGTGCGCGTGCGTGCGCGTGCGTGCGTGTGCGTGTGTGTGTGTGCGTGTTTGTATGAGTGTATGCGTGCGTGAATGTGCGCGTGCGTGGAGAAATATCCCAGGTCCAACAGCCTAAAGTAATGAACTGATCACAGTAACATGATAAAATTGTGGTTCTTTAAATTCCAAGGCTGATTCTAGTCATTTCTTCTCTCCATCAGAATACAGTGGGACCTCCCTTATAAGACCTCCCATTATAAGACTCTCTCCCATATAAGACCTACTTCTCAGAGACATTGCCCTTCTTTGTAAGCATTAAAATTACCTCCCTTATAAGACCCCTCCCTTTCAAGACCCCTCCCTTATAAGACCTCATTTTGGATGATTTTTTAAGGTCTTATTAGGGAGGTTCCACTGTATTAGGCATCAACTGTCACAACGTCCATACAAATTGAATCTTTCCGATTTAATGGAGCCTTTGTGAACGTATTTCACACACACACGCACAGAGTAAAAACTAAATCATTAGACGGGACTAACTCATCCATATTATACATTTGTTCAGCATAGAACTTGACTGCCCCCAGTCGTCAAGACTCAAACTCAAACTCTTTTATTTGTCGTAAAACCATCCAAGGAATTATTGACACAGAAGTGGTAAGCACATACCACGGAAGAAATAAAATAAAACAAAAAGCACAAGGTAAAGTTCGTGACGAAGTAAATTGCAGCAGATACAAATAATAATACAACATTTATATATTCTTGCTAATTATTTTCCTGCGGACAGCAAAGCAAAACAACACTTTGTTGTTCTCCACTTCCAGTGCTTTAGTGTTGAGGCAACTGGAAGAACTCTTACAGGCTGTCCTGTCCACCACCCTGTTGCCTGATGCTGTAGTTAGGCGTTAGGAGTGTGCTCTGCATACACGAGGTCCACTGACATGTCTTGAGGGACACCGGGTCTTTTTTAGCAGCTGAGGGGTCCAAGGAATGGACGCGGATTACATTTGAATGTGAAAAGATGCCAGTGTAGTAGGCGTTGTAAAGAATAAAAGACAAGGAGAGAGAAAAAAGGGAGTGTGGATGGTGGGGTGGGGTATATTATTTCGTTTTTGCTTTGCCCAGAATGTCATATCGATGGCTTAGAGTCGAAACGAACTATCTTTTAGACAGTCCATTGACTTATTAGTGATGTTGTTGCAAAAACTAAGAACTTGTATTAAAAAAGACTGCAAATAATGTAAAATGGGGATTATGCTTGTTATATTTCTGCAGTCTTTTTTTAAAAAACAAGTTATTAGTTTTCACAATATGTTCAATAATACGACGTCAATGGACTATCTAAAGATAGTCCGTTTTGATTCCAAGCCATCGATAATATGTTTGAAAAATGTAGATGTGTCAGCTCAGTCACGTTTCGGACAAAGTTATGTGTGTTTGATATGTTTTGCAACAGGACATAAGACGATGCCGGAGTTGATGGGCTATAAACGGAGATACAAAGCGGTGTTATGAATTGTCTACATGCAGGAATAGAAAGCACAGCAGTTGCGACGAGTAAGTCTCAAAATATAATGTGAGCAGTATTGGCCAATGCGGCAGAAGTTCATTTATTGTCTGAATTATTACAGCCTTAAAGTATTCCTGCAGTACGTTCGATAAACGTTCTTTACTCTAGCTTTTATATTGATATACAGATTATAGTTAAACTTCAAAAAAAGTAAAATAATAAAGTATTAATAAAAATGCAAGGACACGCACACATACTACACGCGCGCGCGCACGCACGCACGAGCGCGCACGCACGCACGCGCTCGCATACGCACACACACACACACACACACACACACACACACACACACACACACACACACACACACACACACACACACACACACGCAACACACACACACACACACGCACGCACGTATGCACACACACACACGCTCACGCACGCACTCACACACACACACACACACACACACACACACACACACGCACGCACGCACGTACGCATACACGCACACACGCACACACGCACGCACGCACGCACACACACACACACACACACACACACACACACACACGCGCGCGCGTTTGCGAGTTTTATTGTTCTTATGCTAGTGTTGCAGAATGAGAGAGAGAGAGAGAGAGAGAGAGAGAGAGAGAGAGAGAGAGACGGACGGACGGACGGACGGACGGACGGACGGACGGACGGACGGACGGACGGACGGACGGACGGACGGACGGACGGACGGACAAAGCTAATTAAGATAAACAAACAAACAAACGCACACACACAAAGGATCAATCGATGATTCATGAGGAATACTAATTGCAGACAGTTGTCACAACAAGATAGGAGGCCCTCGGGCCCTAAAGCCTGTCGGTATTAGTATTATTTGAGGAGCCGAAAATACTGTCCCTTTTCCTCCTATGCTACCCCTGCAGCCACAAGTAGGCCTAATGATGCCACAACAATCATAGGGGAAGCCTGGTAAACATACCCACCTTCACATGGCCACTGGGAACGCAGCAGAAGAAGAAGAAGAATACCCACCTTCACCCACACTCAGCATCATCATATAGTAAAAAGTCAAGTGTCCCGTGTGTGTGTGTCTGTGTGTCTGAAACACGAAACGGGCCTTATAACTCCGCCGTTTTTCGACCGAATCGCGTCAAATTTCCTGTGAGCCCTAACGGGGCGATGGCAACGGCAACCGAGGCGGCCGTATCATTTGCGCGGTTTCGCAAATGCGCGAAACGCGCATCCGCCGGCCTCTCGGCGCCTGTATCTCCGGCGTTTCTGGGCCGATTGCCTTCGAATTTGGCAGGAAGATGACCGGGACCAGGGACTATCCGTGTGCCAAACCGGAAGCGAATCGGTTCAGAAACGCGCGCGCAAATGCACGAAACGCGCATCCGCCAGCCTCTCAGCGCCCGTATCTCCGGCGTTTCTGGGCCGATTGCCTTCCAATATGGCAGGTAGATGACCGGGGATGGTGACTATCGGTGTGCCAAACCGGAAGCGAATCGGTTCAGCAACGCGCGCGCTATACGCCGCTTCACCTTTTCACGAATAACTCCGCCGTTTCTTAACCGATTCGCTTCCCATTTGCTGTCAGGCTTGCTATGGCCGGGGCAAAGCATGGCAGGGGGGGGGAGGGATGGTGGGGGGGGGGGGGGGGGGGGGCAGTGGAGATTACAAGGGGATGACACTACAGGTATCTGTATTATTAAAAAATCGGGACTTTACTGGTTTAGCACTGCCTCCGGGCATTGCCTCCAGTATTGTTCCCACAATCTTTGTATTTACAAATGCCCCACATGCCGAAAGGCCGAACTAAGTTGGCTTTCAGTTCTTTTTTCTGTTTTTGTCCTTTGCCAATCTACGATCGCAAAGGAGTAAGTTTTCGTTCAGGTTTGTTTCCTTTTTTTTTGTTTGTTTGTTGTTCTTTTCTGTCTGTCCTAAGGATCTCCCGAACCGCTTGACCGAATCACTTCAAATTTTGTGTGGTGGTGTGTCCCTATGAGAGGAAGGCATCCGCACAAAACTTTTCGCCGCTCTGACCTTGACCTTGGCGTATGACCTTGAAAACCCCAAATCGTGAAGGGGCCATAACTTCCACACCGCAGGTCCTGGAGTCATGAAACTTGGCATGGAGGTACTTTCACTTACGGCCGTTCTGATGATGGCGTACCGATGAAGGTCAACCGCTTCACCGAATCGTTTCCAATTTTGTGTGGTGGTGTGTCACCATGAGAGGAAGGCATCCGCACAAAACTTTTTGCCGCTCTGACCTTGACCTTGGCGTATGACCTTGAAAACCCCCAAATCGTTAAGGGGCCATAACTTCCACACCGCAGGTCCTGGAGTCATGAAGCTTGGCATGGAGGTACTTTCGCTTATGGCCGTTCTGATGATGGCGTACCGATGAAGGTCAACGTCAAGGTCAGGGAGATCGGTATGCCTTGAAAGTGGTATGGGTCTAATAATTGGGTTTTTCTGCCCCACGCATATCTTCCGAACCGCTTCACCGAATCGTTTCCAATTTTGTGTGGTGGCGTGTCACCATGAGAGGAAGGCATCCTCGCATAAATTATCACCGTCATGACCTTCACCTTGGTGTATGACCTTGACAACCGAAAATCTTTAAGGGGCTGTAACGTCCACACCGTTGGTCTTAGGGACTTCAATCGTGGCATGTAATTACTTTGGCATATGTTTGTTCTGATGATTGCATACTGATCAAGGTCAAGGTCAAGGTCATGGAGATCGGTAGGCCTTGAAAGTGGTAGGGGTCTAAAAATTGGGTTTTCAGCCACAAAAGTAAAAATATAATATTTCGCGGACCCGGCGAAACTGGTACTCAGCGTTACCGGTGTTTGGCGTTACCTGTACTAGGCGTTACCAGTACGGGGCGTTGCGCTAGTGCTCATAATAAGAGCGTCGCCGAGCGGCAGACATACAGCCCCGTTTCTCACCCCACCCACCGTTCCGCCATCCCGCCCTCCTACCTCCCCTCTCCCCACAGCTTAGCCCCCCCCCCCCCCCCCCCCCCCCGTCCTCTTTGACAGCTCCATACAAAACTTGAAGCGATTCAAGCGAAGAGAGAGAGAGAGAGAGAGAGAGAGAGAGAGAGAGAGAGAGAGAGAGAGAGAGAGGGGGGGGGGGGGAGAGCATTCGAGTTTTATTGTTAGGCCGTTCTTGTATTGGTTTGTTGGGGGGAGGTGGGTGTTAGTGTGTTGTGTTATGATTATATGCATTGCATTCTCTAATGTATCCATTTTCATAGAGATGTATGGTGAGGATACGTGAACCAGTCTGTTGTAAAATGTCTGTACGAATGGTGAGTGAAAGGCGCATTGAGTTGCTTAGCAAGATTATGCGCTATATAAGCATTGTTAATTATTATTATTTATTACTGTCGCAAGGATCAGAGAGAGAGAGAGAGAGAGAGAGAGAGAGAGAGAGAGAGAGAGAGAGAGAGAGAGAGAGAGGGAGGGAGGGAGGGAGGGAGAGAGAGAGGGGGGGGGGAGAGAGAGAGAGGAAGAGAGAGAGAGAGAAAAAGAGATACGGAGTGAGAGAGAGAGAGAGAGAGAGAGAGAGAGAGAGAGAGAGAGAGAGAGAGAGAGAGAGAGAGAGAGAGAGAGGGAGAGAGAGAATAATGATCAAGCTCTCAATATGCCTCAGGGCATGTTTGTTTTGACGGCTGTGTGCAATTAGTTCCCCTTTGCCAACACTCACCTTACTTGCTGTTTGTTTGTTTGTCTGTCTGTCGCTCTGTCCGTGTTGTCTGTTTGTTTGTCGGCGCGTACGTCTCTTAGTTCTTCTGTCTGTCAATTGATCTGCCCGTGTGCCAGTGTGTCTGCCAGTCTGCCAGTGAATCAGAGTGTTGATTGTGGGCACTTAACCTGAGAAAAACAACAAAGGGCAAATGTTCCCTCCTCTGCCCCTTCCATTCATTTCAGACGGTTTAAGATAGGGTTAGGAATAGGGTTAGGGATAGGGATAGGGTTAGGAATAGGGTTAGGGATAGGGATAGGGTTAGGAATAGGGTTAGGGATAGGGATAGGGTTAGGAATAGGGTTAGGGATAGGGTTAGGGATAGGGTTAGGGATAGAATTAGGATAGGGTTAGGAATAGGGCTAGGGTTAGGGTTAGGGATAGGGTTAGGAATAGGGTTAGGAATAGGGTTAGGGATAGGGTTAGGAATAGGGTTAGGATAGGGTTAAGGATAGGGTTAGGGATAGGGTTAGGAATAGGGTTAGGGATAGGGTTAGGGATAGGGATAGGGATAGGGATAGGGATAGGTATAGGGTCAGTAAAGTGTCAATCTTGCCACCAATGTCGCATTTTTGCACCACAATGGCTATGTCACTAAAAAGCATCCAATCAGGGCCTGTTATCTGAAGATCCTGTTTTCTTAATTTGGGGAGGCAAATGTTATGCATGTCACAGAGGAATCCCCAATATTGCAGACATTATTTGTTCTCTACCCAGGTAAGTTGAATGGTATTTCTTGGCTAAAAACAAAAGGCTGGCGGCGAAAAGGTTAAAAATGTGTATGTGGATTTGACGGTTTCAGGTTAGAGTTAGGGTAGATAATAGTGTTTGGGGTAGGATTAGGAACAGGTGTAAGGTCAGTGTACTGTCAAATATACAACAACAAAAAACACCAAAAAGGTTGATGACTAAGCTGACCCTAAACCTATCCCTAACCCTGTCCCTAACCCTATTCCTAACCCTAACCCTAACCTGAAACCGTCTGAAATGAATGGAAGGGGGCAGAGGAGGGTGGCTATTCTTAACATTTGCCAAAGAAAGAAAAAAAGAAGAAAAGAAAGAAAGAAAGTGATTGTTCTTGTCCTGGGGTTGTTCTTGTCCGCATTTTGTGCACCCTTGCTATTTCAAAAAAAAGAAATGATTTTGATGTTGCATGAAAAAATGACATTGCAGAATAAAGGAATAAATTGAGGTTTTTGTTTTGTTCTTACAACATTAGCCAAGATTCCTAATAAAAACGCAGAAAAAAATAATTTAAACTTATTTTGCCCATTTTTATTTTACATTTTTTTTGGAAGCTTGATATCAAAGATATATATCGTTGTTTATACCATACTAATTGTGGCGGTACCATAGCCGATGAGGTTTAACCGAGGCGTGGTTACTGCTACACACACCTATCTGTATTGCTTAAAAAATCGGGACTTA
Source organism: Phymorhynchus buccinoides (assembly GCA_017654935.2). Taxonomy (NCBI): domain Eukaryota; kingdom Metazoa; phylum Mollusca; class Gastropoda; order Neogastropoda; family Raphitomidae; genus Phymorhynchus; species Phymorhynchus buccinoides. The sequence goes on along the minus strand of CM065683.1, from coordinate 16,771,996 downwards.
TCTGGTGTTGCACTGCCTCCGGTCATTGCCTCCAGTATTGTTCCCACCATCTTTTAATCTACAAATGTCCCATATGAGTCTGTTCCAGACCGAGAGGACGTAAAACACCATTTTTCATTCATTCAGATATATATATCGTTTGGTGAAGCGAGTTTTTGCTCTTTGTTTAGGCCTATATTGATTTGAATTCAAACATGAATACACAAGGAAATAATTGAAATGTTTAATTTTCTGATTTTGGATATTTCATATTGGTAGAATATACCAAATCACAATTATTACATGAGTATGCCCTGAATACAAATTCGACATGTTTAGAGTTTTTAATTTTTTAATTTTTTACTTTGGCTAAAAATATGCTGAGACGACTCTTGTGGAGCTGGTTTACTCATTCACCATCATATTAATGCAGAGAGAGAGAGAGAGAGAGAGAGAGAGAGAGAGAGAGAGAGAGAGAGAGAGAGAGAGAGAGAGAGAGAGAGAGAGAGAGAGAGAGAGAGAGAGAGAGATTGAAACAATTTTAATGAATAAGCCTTCTGCCCGTATTATAGGGAGGCTGGGGGGATGGGGTTTTAATGACACATAACATTCGCATCAAAAACTAGGGAGAGAGAGAGAGAGAGAGAGAGAGAGAGAGAGAGAGAGAGAGAGAGAGAGAGAGAGAGAGAGAGAGAGAGAGAGAGAGAGAGAGAGAGAGAGACACTGGACACTGGACACTGGA
>CM065683.1:16753775-16758775 GCA_017654935.2 Phymorhynchus buccinoides | reverse complement strand
TCTTTCTTTTTTTTCCTTCCTTCCTTCCTTCCTTCCTTCCTTTCTTTCTTTCTTTCTTTCTTTCTTTCTTCTTTCTTTCTTTCTTTCTTCCTTCCTTCCTTCCTTCCTTTCTTTCTTCTTTCTTTCTATATTTCTTCCTTCCTTCCTTTCTTTATTCCTTCCTTCCTTTCTTCTTTCTTTTTCTCTTTCTTTCTTTCTTTCTTTTTCTCTTTCTTTCTTTCTTTCTTTCTTCACGCAATCTCCCAATCATAGGCTGACATAATTATTTTCAACAGCTGTTTTGCTACGCTCCCCTGAGGTGTACGGGTACGTTATAAGCTATATGCTTGTTGTTACCCAGTTACTTCGTTATTGTTTATAATTTGACATTGTTGAATTAAAAAAAAACCGTTTAAGCCAAAGACTGAGGTGATACCAGGATGTTTAAAGATGAGCATGTTATCAGAAATGAAGTCAATAAGGACAAACTTATTTCAAGCACCAAATAAAAGGGTCAACTGTGTTTGGTTGGTTGGTTGGTTGGTTGGCTGGTTGGTTGGTTGGCTGGTTGGTTGGTTGCCTGGTTGGTTGGTTGGTTGGTTGGCTGGTTGATTGGTTGGCTGGTTGATTCCATGGATGCTTCTTTCTTTCTTTCTTTCTCTGTTTTGGGGACATTGCTATGAAAGAAATGGGCATCCAGATGGGATGAGATAGAAAGTTGTTTTTTATTATTTAGTATTGATGCTCCCCCCCCCCCCCTTTGTTTCCTGCTCTGTCATTGTTTCCGATTAGCAAACAGGTGCAACCAAGCTGGTTAGTTAGTTAGTAAGTTAACCCTTTCACCGCCAGCCATATTTCAGCCAAAATTTCCCATTAAATTTACCTGGATAGAGAACAAAATCCAACTGCAGTATTAGTGGGGATTCTTCTGTGACAATTATATAAAATAAGGTCTATCCTTACTTCCCAAAACTAAGACAATAGGGTCTTTAGATAATAGACCCCAATTTGATGCCTTTTAGTGACATGGAAGTTAAATCATTGTGGTGCTAAAATGTGACTTAGGCGGTGAAAGGGTTAATCTGTTATGGTCCCGTCAACAGCTATGGTTATCTCAGGACCGTCACCTGCATAAAATTCGACCACGTATAGCAAAACACACATCAATGATTCTTAGCAACGCCCCAAAACCTAAACAAAACAAAAACAAGCTGGTTTCTACGTTTGAATGGTGTGTCCATGCTCTAATAATATGCATTGCTTCGGAACGATGATGGTATAGTTCCTCTTTCCCTCTGTCAGCGACCGACCCTCTCTGCTTTCAAATCTAACCTCAAAACCCGCCTGTTCCCCCGTCATTGAGGTTCCACTCTCTTTCTCTTGTCTCTCTTGCCTTTAGGTCTGTTTCCGCTGTATACCATTTATGTCATACGTGTGTGTTCGCTTTGTGTATATAGCGTTTTTGTTTGAATGCGTTATGAATGCTAATGCTAACGTGTGTGTGCGCTTTGATTTAATTTCTATCAATATTCAGCGCTGTATAAACACTGTATGTTGTTGTTGTTGTTACCCGGCCAGAGGCCGAGGTATTGCGATCGGTTTGTGTGCCTGTGTGTCTGTCTGTGTGTGTGTCTGTCTGTGTATCGATTATCTTAAAAACTACTGTTTGGATTTTGATTAAAATTGGCAGAGGGGTAGACAGCTTGAAAAGAAAGCTTCCTTTCGTTAATCAACACCGTGCTGACCTTGACCTTGAAGTTTGACCTTGAAAACCGAAATTTCCTTCTTTGGGCTATGTAATTTTCCCCCAGCTTTATTTCGTGAACTAGTGAACAGAATCGCTTCAAATTTTGTGTGGTGGTGTACCATGGTGCAAGGAAGTTTGCATAAAAGTTCAGCTGTATCTCGTGAACTACTGAACAGAATCGCTTCAAATTTTGGGCGATGTATTTTATGCGTTCTGTAAGGGTGGAAAGTGGTGTGTTTATTGGGGGGTGGGGGGTGGGGGGACAGGACATAACTCTGGCCGGCTTTGCATTGTCACAATGCGTTGCTGCCGCTCGGCGATGCCCTTGTTGTTGTTGTTGTTATTGTCATGATTATTTGAAAGAAAGAAAGTGAAATGAAAGAAGGGAAATCCTAGTAAGTTCCAGGCTTTGATTTGAAAACCTATCGTTAAATGATTTTGCAACAGCAATTGTGGTGATGGTGCCATGGGGGGAAATAGTGATAAATCGTGAATGTTATTGACGCGTACTCTGAGACCATAAAAAGATCGTATTTATAGAACGGAGGGGAGAAGAAAAAAATTTCAACAACTGCAAAAACAACAACAACAATAACACGCAACACGCAAAGAGGGTCTCAATGAGATGATGTATATTATCTGATGCTCTCTATTACAATCAGTCTAAGCACTACTTGATTTATAATGATGTTGATACAAGTTAATAATGGTTATTGATCTTCTCTCTCTCTCTCTCTCTCTCTCTCTCTCTCTCTCTCTCTCTCTCTCTCTCTCTCTCTGTTTTAAATGTGCATGGTTCTAAGTTGATGTAACAATCAGTCTAAGTATTACTTGATTTATAATGACTAGCGCAACGCCCCGTACTGGTAACGCCTAGTACAGGTAACGCCAAGTACCGGTAACGCTGAGTACCAGTTTCGCCGGGTCCGCAAAATATTATATTTTTACTTTTGTGGCTGAAAACCCAATTTTTAGACCCCTACCACTTTCAAGGCCTACCGATCTCCGTGACCTTGACCTTGATCAGTATGCAATCATCAGAACAAACATATGCTAAAGTACCTACATGCCAAGATTGAAGTCCCTAAGACCAACGGTGTGGACGTTACAGCCCCTTAAAGATTTTCGGTTGTCAAGGTCATACGCCAAGGTGAAGGTCACGACGGTGATAATTTATGCGCGGATGCCTTCCTCTCATGGTGACACACCACCACACAAAATTGGAAACGATTCGGTGAAGCGGTTGACCTTCATCGGTACGCCATCATCAGAACGGCCGTAAGTGAAAGTACCTCCATGCCAAGTTTCATGACTCCAGGACCTGCGGTGTGGAAGTTATGGCCCCTTCACGATTTGGGGTTTTCAAGGTCATACGCCAAGGTCAAGGTCAGAGCGGCGAAAAGTTTTATGCGGATGCCTTCCTCTCATAGGGACACACCACCACACAAAATTTAAAGTGATTCGGTCAAGCGGTTCGGGAGATCCTTAGGACAGACAGAAAAGAACAACAAACAAACAAAAAAAGGAAACAAACCTGAACGAAAACTTACTCCTTTGCGATCGTAGATTGGCAAAGGACAAAAACAGAAAAAAGAACTGAAAGCCAACTTAGTTCGGCCTTTCGGCATGTGGGGCATTTGTAAATACAAAGATTGTGGGAACAATACTGGAGGCAATGCCCGGAGGCAGTGCTAAACCAGTAAAGTCCCGATTTTTTAATAATACAGATACGTGTAGTGTCATCCCCTTGTAATCTCCACTGCCCCCCCCCCACCATCCCTCCATCCCACCCACCCACCCATAACCAGCTCCGCTGACCATGTGTGAACCACGGTCTCATGCATGCAGCAGTCCCCCCCCCCCTTTAATAACAGCACGTTTGGACAGATCCCGTTTGGTCTAGTTAGCGAAGCTGTAAATTGGTGCATATCGCGCGCGTTTATGAACGGATGCTGTTCAAATTTTCTGCCAGGCTTTGCCCCGGCCACAAGAAGCCTGACAGCAAATTGGAAGCGATTCGGTTAAGAAACGGCAGAGTTATTTGTGAACACGTGAAGCGGCGTATATCGTGCGCGTTTATGAATCGATTCGCTTTTGGTTTGGCACACAGATAGTCACCATCCCCAGTCATCTGCCGTCCAAATTCGAAGGCAATCCGCCCATAAATACCGGAGATACGGGCGCCGAGAGGCCGGTGGATACGCGTTTCGCGCATTTGCCAAACCGCGCAAATGACACGGCCGCCTCAGTTGCCGTTGCCATCGCCCCGTTAGGGCTCATAGCAAATTTGAAGCGATTCGGTCGAAAAACGGCGGAGTTATAAAGCCCGTTTTGTGTTTCAGACACACATACAGACACACACAGACACTTGGCTTTTTACTATATGATGTTGATACAAGTTAATAATGGTTACTGATCTTCTCTCTCTCTGTCTCTCTCTCTCTCTCTCTCTCTCTCTCTCTCTCTCTCTCTCTCTCTCTCTCTCATTGTCTGTCAGTCAGTCTCTGTGTGTGTGTGTCTCTCTCTCTGTGTCTCTCTAGCTCTCTGTCTGTCTGTCTGTCTGTCTGTCTGTCTCTCTCTCTCTCTCTCTCTCTCTCTCTCTCTCTCTCTCTCTCTCTCTCTCTCTCATTGTCTGTCAGTCAGTCTCTGTGTGTGTGTGTCTCTCTCTCTGTGTCTCTCTCTAGCTCTCTGTCTGTCTGTCTGTCTGTCTCTCTCTCTCTCTCTCTCTCTCTCTCTCTCTCTCTCTCTCTCTCTCTCTCTCTCTCTGTCTCTCTCTCTCTCTCTCTCTCTCTCTCTCTCTCTCTCTCTCTCTCTCTCTCTCTCTCTCTCTCTCTCTCTCTCTTTGTTTTAAATGTGCATGGTTCTAAGTTGATGTAATGAATTTTTGATGATCATTATTTGGTTGGTATAATTTAGAATGTTAATAATAATTATTTGGTTGGTATAATTCCGTTTCACACGTTTGATTAATGTTCTTTCAGTTATGTTGTATTTCTGTCATGTTGTTGCACCTAACCTGAATTTCTCTTTTGGAGATATTAAAGTATACTTGAACTTGAACTTGATACCTGTCGAGTTTATTATTGACAACGCAAGTTCGCATACCATCTTGCTTGTCTCTAATATTTCGTCATTTAATTTTTTTTATTTATAAATAATTCTGTGGGATATGGGAACGCTTTTGATAGTGCGTGACATGTATCGGGTTTTTTAAAATTTAAGGTCTGTGTATACGTGTATGCCATCTTGTGTGTCTCTAATATTTCGTCATTTT
>CM065683.1:16746275-16748775 GCA_017654935.2 Phymorhynchus buccinoides | reverse complement strand
ATTAATTTGGAAAGAGGGGGGTGGGGGAGTGGGGGGTTGAAAAGAGAGAGAGAGAGAGAGAACTCCGATCCGAACTAACTCCGAAATGTTTTAAGGATTTAGGCCCACAGCCCATATCATGACACGGCAAGAATAGCATGACAAATAATCAAACGAATAAACAATCACATGTATGCAAAATTAAATAAATAAATAAATAAATAAATTAATAAATGCTACTTCAAGACATACACATTAACATAAATGCATACGTATTTGCATACAGACATGCTTTTACACAACATTCATACATGCATGCATAAACTCTCACACTTGCAAATGCACATGCAAGAATATCCTCACCTTCACACACACAAACTCTCACTCACTCACTCACTCCCCCCCCCACACCCACACCCACCCACCCACCCACACACACACACACACATCCATACACAGATAGATGAGATAGATAGATAGAGAGAGAGAGAGAGAGAGAGAGAGAGAGAGAGAGAGAGAGAGAGAGAGAGAGAGAGAGAGAGAGAGAGAGAGAGAGAGAGAGATACGAATGTTTTATTGAGGGTAAAAAGGATAAGCTACAATAGCTTCTTTACACCTTGCCCTCTCACTCACACATTCATACCATGCATCAAGCAAAGAAAATTTGACATAAAACAATCAAGTCAAGAAAATGGAACAAAAATTGGCACATGAAATAATTGAAAAAGAAATCAAAAATGGGATTTAAAGCAAACATGGATAATACTTAACAATGGTGAACTTGAATTGGTAGTTTAAATTGAGTACGAAAAAAGGGAAACCAATTTTGAGACAATGACAATTTTTCAGAATAAACCCAATTTTAAGGAAGAACAAAAAAACAAAAACCCCATTATAAGATAACATGGGAATATGAGAGAGAGAGAGTGAGAGTGAGAGAGAGAGAGAGAGAAGAGAGAGAGAGAGAGATAAGAGAGAGAGAGAGAGAGAGAGAGAGAGAGAGAGAGAGAGGAGAGAGAGAGAGAGAGAGAGAGAGAGAGAGAGATTTATAAGAATATACGAATACGAATACGAATACGAAATTGATTGAGGTAAAAAGGATAAGCTACAATAGCTTCTTTACACCTTGCCCTCTCACTCACACATTCATACCATGCATCAAGCAAAGAAAATTTGACATAAAACAATCAAGTCAAGAAAATGGAACAAAAATTGGCACATGAAATAATTGAAAAAGAAATCAAAAATGGGATTTAAAGCAAACATGGATAATACTTAACAATGGTGAACTTGAATTGGTAGTTTAAATTGAGTACGAAAAAAAGGGAAACAGATTTTGAGACAATGACAATTTTTCAGAATAAACCCAATTTTAAGGAAGAAAAAAACACACACAAAAAAACATATGATAACATGGGAATATGAGAGAGAGAGAGAGAGAGAGAGAGAGAGAGAGAGAGAGAGAGAGAGAGAGAGAGAGAGAGAGAGAGAGAGAGAGAGAGAGAGATTTATAAGAATCTAGACATAGCTGATGGCATTAGTAACGTTTGAAGTAAAACTCATTAATTAGCATTACTAATAAACAAGATTGTCTATTAGGAGCTTGTGATAAGATTTTCGAAAGGAAAATACGCTAGTTCTATTTTTTAGATAATCAGGGAGGTCGTTCCACAGTTTACCACCAGAGAATGTAAGGGATGATTTATATAGATCTGTCCTGGGGCGGGGCATTGTTAATTTGGTTTTGCTTCGAATTGTATGGACTTTAAATTTAGTAATAAGATATTTTGGTGCTAGCTTATTTATGATCTTGTACATAAGGGTACCTTTATTTAGTAGGCATTTCAAATCAAATGGTAGAATGTTAAGTTCTTTATAGTCATTGGTTTCTAGGGATGACGATTTAAGGAGTATGAGTTTAAGAGAGCGTTTATATAGTCTTTCAACATGTTTGAGTGTGTTTTTACTAGCTGAATCCCAACATGTTGATGCATAATCAATATCAGGTTGGATATAGGCATGGAAAAAAAGTCTACGAGTATGTTGATCTAAAAAGTGTTTAATTCTATTGAGCTGAAATACTTTTTTTGAAATTTTCTTGGACAGAATGTCCATGTGTTTTGACCAGGATAAGTTGTTGTCAATGTATACGCCGAGTAATTTGTGTGAAGTAACTTCTTCTAGAGGCTTTTCATAGATAGTCGGTGTTCTTAATTGATTTTTAAAGTTTTGCCTCTTTTGTCTTGTTGTGATTAACATGAATTTAGACTTTTTGGGGTGTAAGGCCATATGATTTTGCTCTGCCCAGTCAACTAGATTATTAATGTCACTCTGCAATCCAGAACAGATTGAATCAGCATTTTTGCCATTTTTATACACTGTGGTGTCGTCTGCAAAAAGCTCACACGATGAAGTAAGATGAAGGGGGAGGTCATTTATATAAACGGTGAAGAGTATAGGTCCTAAGACTGAGCCTTGGGGAACTCCATAGGCAGAGAGAGAGAGAGAGAGAGAGAGAGAG
>CM065683.1:16731275-16738775 GCA_017654935.2 Phymorhynchus buccinoides | reverse complement strand
CCAAAAACAGCAATAGTAAATGCCAAACGTAGCTATACAGACAAGAAAGAAATGTGTAGCATTTTGGAGAGCTATTGCATAACCCTTTAAAGGGGCACCCGGACGGATGAGTTTTTGCAAGAAACACGTCGAGATCACCAGGAAAACACCCTTTACAGAGATTACAACACTCACTTTGCTCTGGTTTCCTAGAAATCAAACTGTCAAATCGGCGATTCCTCCTTGGCGGAGGTTCTGGATGTCAAATTATTTCTTTTCTAATGGCCGCCTGAGTTTAGACCAAATCGTTTCACGAAAATTTCACAATACAAGCATTTTTTTTATTTTTATTTTTTATGCAGTACCTAAAGGAGTTTCGCTCACAACAAAGGAAATAGCTCCCTTTTTATTTTTATTTTACTGCACTACAAAAAATAAAAAGCTTCAACCACAATGAGTGTCCTTCACCCATCCCGTCCAAAATGGCTTCTCTCTCCGGCAACTCCGCCAAGGAGGAAACGCCGTTTTGACGGTTTGATTTCTAGGAAACCAGAGCAAAGTGTGTGGGTGTTCCGGTCCTTGAAAAGTCTGTCTTTCTGGTGACCTCGACGTGTTTCTTGCAAAAACTAATCCGTCAGGGTCCACCTTTAATATCTTTGCGGCCAGCATTAATCTTCCCGGTTTACTGACCTTTCGACCACGAGACTATTTAGATCTTTAACCTTTGACACGAGACTCCATCCCGTCTATCAGCGTTAATTATACACTTCCTGACACCACGCGCTCCCGGCTACCGATGAGTATACACATTCTGGCGACACTGTGTCTGCACGGCACCATGTATAACTATTGCGACCATAATTCATTGATCATACAGATTGCAGGGCCAGTATTTTTCTAAGCACTTTGATTATCCAGGTTCCTGGGGACAGTATTTTCGTACTCTGCGATTGATTATACAGATTATGTGCTCTATGATATAATTACACAGCTCTTCATTGATCACCGCCCATTATTCTGATTCTTGGGAGTATTCCGTCCAGTGCCATAAATCAAATCGGTTCCAGAGCATGCCTTCTGTCTGAGATTTTGTCTTTTAATGCAGGTTCTAGGAATCCACCACACTCTTGAACACTAAAAAAAATGGTACGCCCGCGTTTTAGCACATTTAAGGTCATTCTTTTTTTTTCCCTTTGGATTTAAATAATTCAACATCTTTCTTGCAAAGAAATGTGGGTGAGATTCACTTCTACAAAATTGGAATATTTTGTATGTTAGTCACCCCCTCCTTCCCACCTACCCCCACTCCACACATCCCGTGGTAAAGATGCAGATCAACACTCCCAGTCACATGCACAGTCTTGGTTCATGCCATTCTTTCCGTCTTGCCTTTATCTTCTACTATTATTGAACGCATATTTAATTGTGTAAATGGATGAAAATTAACGTTAAATAATAATGATAGCAAACGATAGAGGATTGAGTGCTCTGCAGTAAGAAAGGCGAGACTGACTAGAAATGGAGGATGAGGTGTGCATCTGCATGTTCACCCACCTTCTTCTTCTTCTTCTTCTTCTTCTTCTTCTTCTTCTTCTTCTTCTTCTTCTTCTTCCAATTTGTTCTTTTTGTTCTTGTTCTTGTTCTTCTTGTTCTTGTTCTTCTTGTTCTTGTTCTTGTTCTTCTTCTTCTTGTTCTTCTTGTTCCAACTTGTTCTTCTTGTTCTTGTTCTTGTTCTTTTTCTTGTTCTTGTTTTTCTTCTTGTTCTTCTTCTTCTTGTTCTTCTTCTTCTTTTCGTCTTCTTCTTCTTCTTCTTCTTCTTCTTCTTCTTCTTCTTCTTCTTCTTCTTCTTCTTCTTCTCTCTTCTTCTCCTTCTTCTTCCTTGTCCTCCTCCTCCTCCTCTTCTTCTTGTTCTTCTTTTTCGTCGTCCTCCTCCTCTTTTTCCACTTCCTGTTCTTCTTCTTGTTGTTCTTCTTCTTTTTCTTCTTCTTGTTCTTGTTCTTGTTCTTGTTCTTCTTCTTCTTCTTCTTCTTCTTCTTCTTCTTCTTCTTCTTCTTCTTCTTCTTCTCATTTCGACCTTGTTCTTCAAGCCTCTTCTAAACAAGACACCCTTCCTTCTCACAGCAGCATGTTCATCAATGATGTCGATTTCCCCCTGAATGTCTTCTTGTTGTTCTTGTTCTTTTTGTTCTTGTTTTTCTTGTTCTTGTTCTTCTTGTTCTTACTTTTCTTCTTCTTCTTCTTCTTCTGATTTCGACCCTGTTCTTCAAGCCTCTTCTAAGCCAGACACCCTTTTCACAGCAGCATGTTCATCAATGATGTCGATTTCCCCCTGAATTTCTTCTTGTTGTTCTTCTTGTTCTTGTTCTTCTTGTTCTTTTTCTTCTTGTTTTTTTGTTCTTGTTCTTGTTCTTGTTCTTCTTCTTCTTCTTCTTCTTCTTCTCCTCTCCTCATTGCGACCCTGTTCCTAAAGTCTCTTCTAAACCTCCCATCAGCATGCTCATCAATAACATCGATTTTCCCCCTGAATTGGAACATCTTCGATTCAGTAGTACATGTAGTAGTAGGCCTAGACCTTTAAACAACGACTTTGGTGTTTCTTTATTTTCTAGTTTTTCCAACAAAAACGCGCACTTTTTTGTCTGCACGCGCTCACATCTTTCATGGACAACGTCATAACATTTCAGCAAGATTGGATGAACTGTTTTCGAAATATGAGACAAAAAGTAAAAGTATGGGTGCATTTGCAGCCGCCGGGGGGTACGGAAAGGGTTAATTTAACACGTCGTAGTGGTCCATCCAATCGTCACGAACCCCTGTTGATAAGAAATACACAGAAAGATAAGAGAGACTGCTTCTCAAAGGTGTTTTAATTAAGTGCACGAACAAGTAAGCGAAGCGAGTTAATTAACGACAACGGCGTGATATCTGTCAAGATAGCTGGCAATCACTCGGCGGGTGACACTTACATCTGGGTCAAGATTCCACGTAAAACAAAAAAGAAACAAACACGAATCTAACAGCACAATGAAGTGCAAATAAATTAATGATAATGCTGTTGATTAACGACAATGCTGGATGATTGATAGCTGGCAGTCAGTCCATATAGATCACGCTTACGTCTGGGCCGAGTGTCTTCGTAAAACAAACAAATAAGCAAACAAATAAATAAACACAAATCTAACAAAACTTTCTGCTTCTAAAGATAGCGGGGTTCTTGTCGTCTGTAACATCTGTCACATTCTGCTAATTAAAGATCCACTATGTTGATTATAATTATCTGAACATCCCACACACCGACATGCGCACACATACACGCACAAACTGTATCTGAAGATCCACACAGGCATGCACACACGCACGCACACACGCATACATTTACATTATTACATTATTTGCACACACATGCACACACGCACACGCACGCGCACGCACGCACACGCACACACGCACGCACACACACGCACACGCACACACACACACACACACACACACACACACACACACACACACACACACACACACACACACACACACACACACACACACACACACACACACACACACACACACACACGGACACGCACGCAACCACGCACGCACGCACAAAACCCCACATGTTTGCGCACAGAGAGAGAGAGAAAGCGACAGAGACAGAGACAGACAGATAGAGGGAGAATTAAAGATCCACCAGAGTGATTGTACGTCAAAACCATACCCCCCCCCTGCTGTCTCACTGGCACGCACACTGAATTAAGTATGCACTAAAAGTGATTGTATCCGACCATGCTTCCACATTGTCAGGCGACTTTTTAGGCTTCAAGAGTTAGGGGAGACGCAAGTACTGTACCGTTAATCAGGGAAAGAACATTAACAAGGACCTTGCACTCTTTTCCACGACTCGGCATTGTCTTCTTCCTCTTTTTCTTTTTCTTCTTCTTCTTCTTCTTCTTCTTCTTCTTCTTCTTCTTCTTCCTCTTCTTCTTCTTCGTCTTCTTCTTCTTCTTCTTCTTCTTCTTCTTCTTCTTCTTCTTCTTCTCTTCCTCTTCTTCTTCTTCTTCTTCTTCTTCTTCTTCTTCTTCTTCCTCTTCTTCTTCTTCTTCTTCTTCTTTTTCTTCTTCTTTTTCTTTTGTTCTTCTTGTTCTTCTTGTTCTTCTTCTTGTTCTTCTTCTTCTTCTTCTTCTTCTTCTTCTTCTTCTTCTTCTTCTTCTTCTTCTTCTTCTTCTTCTTCTTCTTCTTCTTCTTCTTCTTCTTCTTCTTCTTCTTCTTCTTCTTCTTCTTCTTCTCCTCCTCCTCCTCCTCCTCCTCCTCCTCCTTCTTCTTCTTCTTCTGCGTCCCCCTCCTCCCCCCTCTGGTCATAATGGGTGAGGTATGTATGTGTCCTGTTTTCAGTGTTCAACAGCAACAACAACAACAACAACAACAACAACAACAACAACAACAACAACAACAACAACAACAACAACAACAACAACAGCAGCAACAACACGGTATTTATTCGGCGCTAAATCTAGATAGAACTCAAATCGAAGCGCGCACACACACGCTTTAACATTCATAACGCATTCAAACAGAAACGCTATTTCGCTAGAAATTAAAAGCGTAGGCAAAAACGAACGAGCGTTCTTCTTAATGGGAGACTTAGTGGGATTTTGGCGTGATACTCGAGAGGGGCTTATCACGCTATATTCTTAGTTGGGCGTAGTGAGAGAGAGAGAGAGAGAGAGAGAGAGAGAGAGAGAGAGAGAGAGAGAGAGAGAGAGAGAGAGAGAGAGAGAGAGAGAGAGAGAGAGAGAGAGAGAGAGAGAGAGAGAGAGAGAGAGAGAGAGAGAGAGAGAGAGAGAGAGAGGGTTGGACTCCTCTCTATACCTCGCTCTCTCTTTATCCCCAACGAAGAATATAGAGGGGAGTAGCCCCACTCGAGTGTCACGCCATCTGGCGTGAAAAAACATCCCACTAAGTCTCCCATTGCCAGTCTTCTGGCGAATCTCATCAGCCCAAAAGAAGCCCGGGTGCAGTCGAATCGTGGCGTATCGTTGGGATGATGACTGTGAGTGTGGCGTGCTTCCAACGTTATTGCGGCATGGGGAGAACCCCTGTCATCCGCCATCACTAATTCAACCCCACCCACCCACCCCTGCAGCTTTAGGAGCACCGGTCCACTCGTCCCAACCTCAATCGTACGGCTATTTAGTACTCAACTGTGGCGATGTGACCTGTGATACATGAATCTGATGAAATTCTACTGTCTACACAAACCTGAAGAAATGCTACTGGTGTTGTTTCACTGTGTCCCAACTGTGAGACATGAATCTGATGAAATTCTACTGTCTACACAAACCTGAAGAAATGCTACTGGTGTTGTTTCACTGTGTCCCAACTGTGATACATGAATCTGATGAAATTCTACTGTCTACACAAACCTGAAGAAATGCTACTGGTGTTGTTTCACTGTGTCCCAACTGTGAGACATGAATCTGATGAAATTCTACTGTCTACACAAACCTGAAGAAATGCTACTGGTGTTGTTTCACTGTGTCCCAACTGTGAGACATGAATCTGATGAAATTCTACTGTCTACACAAACCTGAAGAAATGCTACTGGTGTTGTTTCACTGTGTCCCAACTGTGAGACATGAATCTGATGAAATTCTACTGTCTACACAAACCTGAAGAAATGCTACTGGTGTTGTTTCACTGTGTCCCAACTGTGAGACATGAATCTGATGAAATTCTACTGTCTACACAAACCTGAAGAAATGCTACTGGTGTTGTTTCACTGTGTCCCAACTGTGAGACATGAATCTGATGAAATTCTACTGTCTACACAAACCTGAAGAAATGCTACTGGTGTTGCTTCACTGTGTCCCAACTGTGAGACATGAATCTGATGAAATTCTACTGTCTACACAAACCTGAAGAAATCCTACTCGTTTTGTTTCACTGTGTATATGCAGACTCCTATAAACGATCGGACCGTCTTCTTCTTCTTCTTCGATCGCTCAGACAGTTTCCTGTTAATTACGAGCGCAGATGCGGTCATGCTGCCGTTATGCGTCTGACTAAGAAATAAGTTAGGCCCAGCAAGTCAGACTGTACTTCGGCTGGAGGGAATCTTTTTTGAAAGAGTTTCGTAAAAAACAAAAGCAAAAAACAAGCCAGGAAAATGGGCCGGTAAGTCAGAAAGATATCCAGATGACAGTAAGCAAAGGGAAAAGGCAGAGTCAAAGAGAGTGACAGAATTAGAGGAAGTTACAAGCACAGAACTTCCAGAAGGTGGGGGAACTATTTGTACAAAAGACACCCCCCCCCCCCCCCCCCCGGTATCCCCACGGGGGTAGGATAGTCGTTCGACGGAAGTCGGATGCGTGCAGCATATGACCATTACCCACACAATCCATCCCAGCACTGTGAAGAAATGATGGCACGTGATTTCGTTCCATCTACTACTACAGCGTTGTGCGGAGCAGGACCCGGATTTCTGTCATATGACCGGAGTTTAGACGGAAAGGACATTAACTTGTATGTAAAAGCCTTAGGTTAGGTTAGGATATAGGGACTAAAACATCATATAGTAATTTGGCAAGTGTCCCGTGTGTGTGTCTCTGTGTGTGTGTGTGTGTGTGTGTGTGTGTGTGTGTGTGTGTGTGTGTGTGTGTGTGTGTGTGTGTGTGTGTGTGTGTCTGAAAACACTAAACGGGCCTTATAACTCCGCCGTTTTTCGACCGAATCGCTTCAAATTTGCTGTGAGCCCTCACGGGGCGATGGCAACGGCAACCGAGGCGGCCGTGTCATTTGCGCGGTTTCGCAAATGCGCGAAACGCGCATCACCCGGCCTCTCGGCGCCCGTATCTCCGGCGTTTCTGGGCCGATTGCCTTCGAATTTGGCAGGAAGATGACCGGGCCCGGGGACTATCCGTGTGCCAAACCGGAAGCGCATCCATTACTTAGGCGCATAACAGCAGCATGATGCAAAACGGGCCTTATAACTCCGCCGGTTTTCAACCGAATCGCGTCAAATTTGCTGTCAGGCTTGCTGTCACCGGGGCAAAGCCTGGCAGCAAATTTGAAGAAAATCGGGAGAGCGCGTCACTCTCAGAGCAGCGCCAACGGGAAACGGGGCTTTATAACTCTGCCGTTTCTTAACGAAATCGCTTCAAATTTGCTGTACTCAGCGTTACCAGTACTTGGCCTTACCGTTACTAGGCGTTACCGTTACTAGGGAGAGCGCATCACTCTCAGAGCAGCGCCAACGCGAAACGGGGCCTTATAACTCCACCGTTTCTTTACCAAATCGCTTCAAATTTGCTGTACTCAGCGTTACCAATACTTGGCATTACAGTTACTAGGCGTTACCGTTACTAGGCGTTACTGGTACTCGGCGTTGCGCTAGTGTATATAAAAGCCCTAGGTTAGGTTAGGATATAGGGACTAAAACATGTATATAAAAGCCCTAGGTTAGGTTAGGATATAGGGACTAAAACATGTATATAAAAGCCCTAGGTTAGGTTAGGATATAGGGAC
>CM065683.1:16711275-16713775 GCA_017654935.2 Phymorhynchus buccinoides | reverse complement strand
TACAATCAGTTCTCTCTCTCTCTCTGTCTCTGTCTCTCTCTCTCTCTCTCTCTCTCTCTCTCTCTCTCTCTCTCTCTCTCTCTCTCTCTCTCTCTCTCTCTCTCTCTCTCTGTCTCTCTCTGTCCCGTATTCTCTCGCAACAAAGCTGATGTAGACATTCCAGTCAACACACAGTAAAACTAACAGGGGGGGGGGGGGGGGGGTGTGAGAATAGAATCGATAAAGTAATGTGGCCTAAAGGTTGTGATGTAGCTTGAATAGGTGGGTTTTGAGAGCTGATTTGAAACATTGCAAGGACTGGATATGGCGAATTTCGCGTGGTAAGGAGTTCCAAACTGATGGGGCCGAAAAGGAAAAGGAGCACTCACCAAACATTTTTGTTCGTGTACTAGGAACACAGAGAATTTTGGAATCTGAAGATGACCGCAATTGTCTTGATGGAGTATAGACAGAAAGCATGTCAGAAATGTAGCTAGGGGCATTTCCAGAGAAATAAGAATGACATAGAGTGGAAATTTGGAAGTCAATACGTGCTTTGATGGGAAGCCAATGGAGGGATATCAGGAGTGGTTGAACATGATGATACTTAGAGTCCTTGAGGACAAGTCTGTCAGCAGAGTTCTGGACTTTTTTAAGCTTGGAGGTGTTGGTCGCAGCCATACAAGAGTGAATTACAATAATCTAATTTAGAGAGAACAAAAGTGCAGACTAGTATCTTAGCAGTATCTATGAGCAGGAGATGGCGAATGGTCCCAATGCGACGCAGCTCACAGTATGCTGACCGACAGATAGTTTGAACTTGTGAGTCAACACTCATATCTTGAGAGATGTGGAAGCCAAGATTTCTAGCAGAAGGCGAAAAAGTTATTTGATCTGTGACAGACAGAGATGGAATCAGGCTTTGGGTACGAAAGTTTTCTTGATGGAGAGTGGATGAACAAGGCCTCCGTTTTGTCGTCATTCAGCTTCAGTTTGTTTTGTAGCATCCATTTTGATGTAGCGAATACAGAATTCCACCAAGATATAGAAGGAAGAATGGTAGATGGGGATACAGGCTTGTGGAGTTGTGTAATCAGCAAAAAACTGAGAATCAACTGAATGAGAAGTGATCAACTCGGACAGAGGCAAAGTATACATGATGAAGAGGACTGGTCCAAGTACTGAGCCTTGAGGAACCCCACATGTGAGGCCAACCATTGCAGAAGATGAGTCATTGATGGAGACAGACTGAGTTCGACCAGAGAGGTAAGACGAAAAAGACAGAGGGCAATGGTCTGGCCCACGTCTAGGAAGGTTCAGGAAGGTTCAGGAAGGTATCAACTCCCCCCGCCCCAACTCTGTGTGTCTGTCTGTATGTCTGTATCTCTGTCTGTGTGTCTGTCTCTGTCTCTCTCTCTCTCTCTCTCTCTCTCTCTCTCTCTCTCTCTCTCACTCTCTCTGACTCTCTCTCAGTCTGACACTCTCTCGCAACAAAGCTGATGTAGACATTCCAGTCAACACACAGTAAAACTAACAGGGGGGGGGGGGGGGAGGGGGGGAGGGAGGGGGGGAGAATAGAATCGAGAAATAATGTGGCCTAAAGGTTGTGATGTAGCTTGAATAGGTGGGTCTTGAGAGCTGATTTGAGACATTGCAAGGACTAGATATGGCGAATGTCGCGTGGTAAGGAGTTCCAAACTGATGGGGCCGAAAAGGAAAAGGAGCGCTCACCAAACATTTTTGTTCGTGTACTAGGAACACAGAGAATTTTGGAATCTGAAGATGACCGCAATTGCCTTGATGGAGTATAGACAGAAAGCATGTCAGAAATGTAGCTAGGGGCATTTCCAGAGAAATAAGAATGACATAGAGTGGAAATTTTGTAGTCAATACGTGCTTTGATGGGAAGCCAATGGAGGGATATCAGGAGTGGTTGAACATGATGATACTTAGAGACCTTGAGGACAAGTCTGGCAGCAGAGTTCTGGACTTTTTGAAGCTTGTCAATGAGGTGTTGGGGGCAGCCATACAAGAGTGAATTACAATAATCTAATTTAGAGAGAACAAAAGCGCAGACTAGTATCTTAGCAGTATCTATAGACAGGAGATGGCGAATCGTACCAATGCGACGCAGCTCACAGTATGCTGACCGACAGATAGTTTGAACTTGTGAGTCAACACTCATATCTTGAGAGATGTGGAAGCCAAGATTTCTAGCAGAAGGAGAAAAAGGTATTTGAGTGTCACAGACAGAGATGGAATCAGGCTTTGGGTACGAAAGTTGTCTAGATGGAGAGTGGATGAACAAGGCCTCCGTTTTGTCGTCATTCAGCTTCAGTTTGTTTTGTAGCATCCATGATTTGATGTTGCGAATGCAGACTTCAAGTGAAGATATAGAAGGAAGAATGGTAGATGGGGATACAGGCTTGTGGAGTTGTGTATCATCAGCAAAAGACTGAGAATCAACTGAATGAGAAGTGATCAACTTGGACAGAGGCTTAGTATACATAATGAAGAGGAC
>CM065683.1:16693775-16703775 GCA_017654935.2 Phymorhynchus buccinoides | reverse complement strand
TGTGAGTTTTTATCAAGATAAACCAAATGCCAAAGACAGTCCATGGAAAGAAGGTTCACCCTCGCATTCTGTGAGGCCATGGTGTTGTGTATCGTACATACCATGCGACGTTTAGCCTCCTTATTTTGCTTTTATTCAGATAAGCCAAATGTCAAAGACAAGTCAAAGGAAAGAAAGTTCACTCTCGCGTTCAGTGAAGCCGCTTCAGTTGTGCGCCACGCGACGCTTTGCGATGTTTGGCTCCGCTTTGCATTTGACAAGATTGCCAAAGACAGTGAGGAATTCTTGTAAAAGAAGGGATGATTTTTATCCCTGTTCCCTAAGGCCGTGTGCACACATATGCGGAGATTCCGTACGGAAATCCCATGCGCAATCCGTAAATAAGTGGAAGAAAGAAGGGTAAAATGTACGGATTAGGGGAAATTCGGTACACGCGCGCAAATCTTTCCACCTCTTTCTTTTAGTTATTTGCGGGTTTCCGCACGGAACCTCCGCGTATGTGTGTACTCGGCCTAAAGCTGCGCCATACATGCATCTCGCTATGGGCCTACATTCTGGCGCCATCATCATTGCATGCATGGCAAAAATGTTGCCAAAGATGGTGGACAGAAAGGAGGAATCCTCCTCTTTCGTGAAGCCCCTCTCTGCAGTTCTATGGCTGCTGACCTCATTGCGTTTGGGCGGGATGCTTTTCCCGGCCAAAGACATTCTCAAGCTGTGCCCCACATGCGTATCGCGCGCGCGCAAGCACTACGATTATTTTCCTGGACCATTTACATTCGTGGCGAACATTGCCAAAGACACTGTGAACAGAAAGTTTGGCTAACCCCTTTTGCTTGCATTTGCTGAGGCCGTGCCATAATGCGCATCTCGCTGTTATTTTAGCTTTTTGGCAGCTTTCACAATTATTAGTGGCGACACGTTTGCCAAAGACTATTAACCCTTTCACCGCCAGCCATATTTCAGCCAAAACTTCCACCAACTTTACCTGGGTAGAGAACAAAATCTATCTGCAGTATTGGGGGATTCTTCTGTGACATATATAAAATAAGGTCTACCCTTACTTCCCAAAACTAAGACAATAGGGTCTTTAGATAATAGACCCCAATTTGATGCATTTTAGTGACATAGGTGTTAAATCGCTGTGGTGCTAAAATGCGACTTTGGCGGTGAAAGGGTTAAGGACACACTGACGCACCACGATTAAGTCCCTTGGGTTTTTTTCTGGGTAGCCGTGACGCACATACAAATGTCCCCAACTTCAAATCATTTTGAGGCTGCTCTTTGAAATGATGTTTCCTTTTCAATTTGGGGACGTTTGTATGGGAGTCAAACATGGTCAAAACAAGATTTCTTACCAGCTATTAAGAGGGAAAACGCGTGAAACCCGTGATTTTGACTCGTGACCCGGTGGGTCTTTAACAAACAGAAGAGTACGCACCCCCGTGTGTGTGTGTGTGTGTGCGTGTGCGTGTGCGTGTGCGTGCGCGTGCGTGCGTGCGTGCGTGCGTGCGTGCGCGCGTGCGTGCGTGCGTGCGTGCGTGCGTGCGTGCGTACGTGCGTGCGTGCGTGCGTCTGAGCTGCTGGCATCTTTCCACGGTTAGCAATAAGTCTGGCCCAACACTAAGACTTAGTGGCCAGCCACACGTCCACTAAAATCGCACGACTGTACGATACGATTCAATCACGTGGTCTCGATGCGCCAATCACATGTTGTTTGATATCACGTGATCGAATCGTATCGAACAGTCGGGAGATTTTAGTTTTAGCCAGCCCTTATGAGCAGAAAGAAGGCCAAGTCTTTTTCGTTCTTGAGAACCGCTTTTGAGGTTGAATGGGAGCAACTGCAGATCCCTAGCTTTATAGAGCTCTCTATCTCCCTATTCCTGGGTTTCCAGAGAGAGTAAAACTGTATAAAGGGGTGTCATGTTATTGTGAATATGCAGCATGTTTTCAGCAGCCTGTTTCTCTTTCAGAAACAATACTTGCCCCAGTAAGAAAAGGGGGGAAAACCCTCACTGCATTGCAATTATAGAATAGCAAATTAATAACAGTTGCATCATGTTGCATGATATTACGAGCAAAAGAGGCCCGTAGGAATCAACGGGATAACATTTCGCAGCAGCTAAAGAGGCTCTCAGGAATGAAGAGTAGTTGAAACCTCTCTAAAATACAGAAACCAAAGAGTTAATTAAGTCATGCTTGTGCCTCCTGGGGCCAATATTAATGTTATTGACAAGTAAGTTGTTGGCTTTTGTGCTATTGCTTAAACGATAGTGATTTGAAAGAAGTGGTCGAATCTTCTATATATTATTATGCTGCCATAATATAATGCTTGTTGGCTATTTTGGAGGTGTTTAATATTGCTATTGTTGGCTATTTTGGAGGTGTTTAATATTGCTATTGTTGGCTATTTTGGAGGTGTTTAATATTGCTATTGTTGGCTATTTTGGAGGTGTTTAATATTGCTATTGTTGGCTATTTTGGAGGTGTTTAATATTGCTATTGTTGGCTATTTTGGAGGTGTTTAATATTGCTATTGTTGGCTATTTTGGAGGTGTTTAATATTGCTATTGTTGGCTATTTTGGAGGTGTTTAATATTGCTATTGTTGGCTATTTTGGAGGTGTTTAATATTGCTATTGTTGGCTATTTTGGAGGTGTTTAATATTGCTATTGTTGGCTATTTTGGAGGTGTTTAATATTGCTATTGTTGGCTATTTTGGAGGTGTTTAATATTGCTATTGTTGGCTATTTTGGAGGTGTTTAATATTGCTTTACTATTGCACCTCTTGGTTGTTTTATTGGTGGTTGTTTTTTTAATTTGTTTTTTTGTCATTCCACAATGGCACAGAAGAATTGAGAATGAAATGTGATTTAAAGTGAAAGGGGGGGGTGGGGGGTGGTGGGGGGGGTGGGGGGGGGGGGGGGGGGCACGGGGGGGGGGGGGAAGGGGTTAAGGGGTTAAGAGTTTCAGAAAAAATAAGGTATTATGCAAAGAATGTTGCGCTTTTCTTTTCTGTTAAAATTTCGGTTGAAAAGCCCGTGTGATCTTCTAAATGACAAGAGCTTAGCCAGAGTTTTGCCTTTGAATCATTAACGTAAAATAACGTAAAATAATTCATCTATTTCTGTGAATCTGTGCCTTTTCGCCTTCCACCCTTCCTTCCTTCCTTCCTTCTTTCATTTCTTCCTTCCTTCCTTCCTTTCTCTTGTACTCCTCTATTATGTTTTTTGGTCTCTTCTTTTCCTTTATCTGGTCTGCTTTAGTTTACTGCGTTGTTCGTCCGTGAATGTTTCATCCCAGAACACCTTTAGTTCACTGTTCGGGCTAGCCTTTAGCTAACAGCATGCAAAGCGTACAATAGCCGCATGAAAAATGGAGCTGCCCGCAAGCGCGTTTTAGTTTGCTTTTGTCTTATATATTATTATGGCTTCGCGCGTTGTTTGTTTGTTTGTTTGTTTTTTCTTCCATCTTCCTGTCTTTCTTTATTTCCTTTCTTTCTGTTCGTTTTTCTTTCTGTCCTTTTTATTTTAGCACAGCAACTTTTTTTTCTTTTTTTTTGTGGTGGGGGGGGGTGATGTTACCCAATCGCCATTTAATCAGTGTAATTAGTAAAAACAACAACAACAACAGCAACAACAACAACAGCAACAACAACAACAAGAAAACACTTCTTCTTCTTCTTCTTCTTTCTTCTGTTCTCTCTTCTTCTTCTTCTTCTTTTTCTTCCTCCTCCTCCTTCTCCCCTCCTTGTTTTTCTCCTCAAACTTTTTTAAACTTTCTTCCAACTCAGGGTGGGTCATCTCCATCTCCACATCTCCTCGTAAACACTCTCTCTCTCTCTCTCATCTCTCTCTCTCTCTCTCTCTCACACTCTCTCTCTACTCTCTCTCTCTCGCCTCATCTTCTCTCCGTCTTTCTCCTTCTCTCTCTGGCTCTCCGGGATCTCTCTCAATCTCTCGGTTCTCTTCTCTCAAGAGAGGGCCTATCCCACTCACTCCCCCACTCTCCGTCCTCTCTGGTCTTCTCTCTCTCTCTCTCTTTGTTAAATACAATGTTTCAGTGTTCAGTATTCAGTGTAAACAAAATATTAAAAAATGTATTCAGTGTTTTCTATTTTTCTTATTTGATATCGCCCGTACCCTACTGTTCCGTTTCACATGGGCAGATGTTCATTGTTCAATGTTCTCACTCTCAGTTCTGTCTCTCTCACCCCTCATCTCTCTCTACTACAATCCATCTCATCTTCTCATCGGATCCTCCTCGGGTCTCATCTTCGCCAGCCCCGCGTGTCACCTCTCATCAGGTCCGGTCCTCTCATCGAGTTCTCTCACAAAGGCGTCGCGCCTCGCTCTCCACTCCCACTCCGTCGTCCCTCCTCCTCTCTCGCCTCTCTCTCCTCCCTTCTCCCTCTCTCTCTCCTCTCAGTCCTCTTCTTCTCTCCATCCTCTCTCTCTCGTCTTCTCTCCTCTCTTCTCTCTCGTCTCCATGATTCCCCAATTTTTTTTTGTTTTGGTTAGCCATAATTTATTATTATTCCTAAGGCGTTTCGTAACGTTAAAAATTAAAAAAGTGCTACGTTTTTTGGACAGGAAACTAGTAGAACATATTAATATCATACTGCATAAATGAGTTGAACGGAACTATTTTAACTCTATCAAATTTCCTTCCTTCTCACATGCAGCCAGGATGAACAAATTGGCCAAAAAAAAAATAAGAATTACACCAAATGGAAAGAAAGAAACAACACAACAACACAAATGGGGAGGGCAAATAATTAACGAGCAAGCGCATATTTATATTGCAATGAATACAATGCTGTCTGTGTCTACACGCGTGTTGCTTCACTGCAAAATACAATTTAACATCAGGCTATTAAAAGCAGACCTAACAGGGTATAGAGCAACAGAATGTATGACGAGAGAACGAATACAGAGGATAAGTCAAGGTATGACAGCGTGTGCGTGTAAATTCAAGCGCTGGTTATATAGATGGGGAGGGGGAAGGTTACTGTGATCGAGACCAGCCAACAAACAAACGTTTCGGGACAAGCGTATGAAATATTAAACTGCGAGCTGTCATGCCTTTGGAAACAACATAATTTGGGGAAAGTATACTCCATCCCCTCTCTTCTCCTCTCTCCCCCCCCCCTCTCTCTCTCTTTTTTTTTTTTTTTTTCTCTCTCTCTTTCTCTCTCTCATCTCTCTCTCTCTCGTCCCTCTTTTTCTCTCTCTGTCTCTTTTTCTCTCTCTCTCTCTCTTTTTTTTTTTTTCTGTCTCTCTCTCTCTCTCTCTCGTCTCTCTCTTTCTCTCTATCTCTTTCCCTCTCGTCTCTCCTCTCTCTCTCTCTCGCTTCTGTCTCTCTCTCTCTCTCTGTCTCTCTCGTCTTCTCTCGCTCTCTCTCTTCTCTCTCTCGCTCTCTTCTCTCTCTCTCTCCTCTCTCTCTCTACCTCAATCCCCGAGATGGTATGAACTCATACGAAGAATAGAGAGAGAGAGAGAGTAGAGTAGAGAGAGTAGAGTAGAGGAGAGAGAGAGTAGAGAGAGAGAGATAGAGAGAGAGAGGAGAGAGAGAGAGAGAGAGAATGACTGAGATGAGCACACACACACACACGGCGCAACAACGTACGCCGCACTTCACGCACACGCACACTCACAGGAGACGCACACACATCACACTTTTATGTCACAACATATATAGTCAGAAGACAGGCGGAGTGACAAATCACGACTGATGAAGAGGGGGGCATATTAATGCCAGCTTGACAGCTTCACCTGTCACTGTCAGTGACACTATTGTGACAGGTAGGCCTATAAAGCCTTCTCTCCCTCCCCTGTTTGTTTTTCTCTCTCTCTCTCTCTAATACACAAACACACACGCACGCATCGCACGCACACACACACACACACACACACACACACACACACACACACGCACAGCGCCCGACAGCACACACGCATGTACACACGCATGCACACACAGATACACACACACATACACAAATGTACACACGCACGCACGCATACACACACACACCACGCACGCACACATACGCAACGCGTACACGCACGCACGCGCACACCTATGCACACGCACACGCACACGCACACAACACACACACACACACACACACACACACACACACACACACACACACACGCACACACAGTCTCTCTACACATGTTTGGGTCTAATATCACTTTTAAGTGAAAAGACGTTAAATTAAAGAACAACAACAACAACAACAACGCACACATGCACACACACACGCACGCACGCACGCACGCACGCACGCGCGCGCACACACACACACACACACACACACACACACACACACGCGCGCGCGCGCGCGCGCGCGCTCACACACTCACACGGGTGTGCGTGGGAATCGCATCCTTTCTGATGGTTTCAAGGATATCTTGTAGCTGCTATAACACGTGCGACATCATTCTTACAGCCACGTGGGGGCGTTTGGAATTGTCCTTTATTCTATCAATCGATGGCTTTAGTTTATTGGGGCTGATAGTACAAAAAACAAGCGTTGCGCATCTCATAATTAATACTGATGTACGACTTTTAAACTCTCCTTGCAACAATAATATTCGCACGGGTGCAACTTTTCCTGGTATACAAGGATTTCTTGTTTTTGAATTTTAATAGAAAAGGAATGTCCTTTTTTTATTTATAGATTTGATTGGTAAAACAAGACCTTTGTGTGTCTACTGTATTTTTCAAACGCTTTAAAATAAACAATTGTATAAATTGTGGGAAAATCAAGCTAAAAGACTTTCATAAATCATTTTTTTCTTCAGCTGTAGGGGGGACATTACCCTTAGACCCCAGCCTTTCAGGTGTTATCATTTGTGTGTGTAGTTTCACCCGTGTGTTCGCCATGTATGTTTTAAAATTATTATTTAATGCTCATTGTGTGCATTATGTGATTTGCCAATGTTTTCAAGCGTCTGTCATTAGTTTGTGCGCGAATGTTTTTAGTTCGGTGATTAAGTATGTTATGAGCGATTATTGATCGTATTGTGTCGAATTGCATCATCATCATCATCATCATCATCATCGTCGTCGCAATAATCATCACCATCATCGTCATCATCATCGGCATCGGCATCGTCGTCATCATCGTCATCGGCATCGTCATCATCATTATCATCATCATCATCTTCATCATCATCATCACCACCACCACCACCATTATCATCATCCATCTCTCTCTCTCTCTCCCCCCCCACTCTCTCCCCTCTCTCTCTATCTATCCCCCCCCCCCCCTCTCTCTCTCTCTCCTATCCATCCGATACCACATCATTATTGCGTCATCTACCTGACCTCGGTGGTTCTGACACGGCGGCGCTACTTCTTCTGTTGCAGGAGTAGGGAAAACAGCAACCGGGAAAGGATACTGCTGACTGCTGCTGCTGCATCCCTACTGCCCGCCTACTGCCCAATCTGCGCTCATCCTCCATGCTGCTACTACTGCTGCTTCTGCTGCTGCAGACAGTCTGTGTTTAGTCATTGCGTGAACAGGCTCTACGTCTCCCTCAGGAAACTTTCTCTACACTCTTCTCTTTGCATTCCTCCCTTGCATTCTTGCGTCTTTCAAACGTATACTATTTTACAGGCAATTGGTGTCCACAAGAAAGAACTTGCAACAAGCAAGAATTGCGAACTGTTTTGAAACTCTAGCGCTTCGAGAGAGGGTATTTTGTTTGCTTGTTATCACGTTTTTGAAAGTGTTGTGAGTTGTGAAGAAAGCGCAGGTTTAGCACGTAGCCTCCAACCCCAAACAGGACGAGGAGGATGTTGTGTGTAGGATTGGTGGTTCGCTGCTAGGGGCGTGCTTTGTTTTTATTTCTCTGTAGATTACGCTGCGAGTGTTTAGTGTTGAGAAGGTGGAGGAGGGTTTGACAATCTTGCGTGCGTGCACGATGCAGCTGTTGCAGCTGTGATCAAAGTCTGCTGCCACCATCTTCTTCGTAACGTCTGCAGCAACCAGGTTTGGCATTATTGCACAAGGAAGTCCCGACTTTTGTGTACTGTACCATGGCCTTGACGTACTGGAGAATGTCGTCCTTGACCTACTAATTAAGTCGAGTTGCACGCGCACTATTGTGAACGGAAACCCTTCCCGTCTCCCACTGTCTAAAGAGTGAAGATCAAATCTGCTGTTCTCGCTGACAAGAAGTGGCGTTTCTCTCACTCCGGGATATTCCTTAGATCCTGGATTAACCGACTCTCTGACCCTGGGATATTCCTTAGATCTTGGATTAACCGACTCTCTGACCCTGGGATATTCCTTTGATCCTGGATTAACCGACTCTCTGATCCTGGGATATTCCTTTGATCCTGGATTAACCGACTCTCTGATCCTGGGATATTCCTTAGATCTTGGATTAACCGACTCTCTGACCCTGGGATATTCCTTTGATCCTGGATTAACCGACTCTCTGATCCTGGGATATTCCTTTGATCCTGGATTAACCAACTCTCTGACCCTGGCGCCCCGGTTACTCGGACATGTCGGACAACAGTGACTGCGGCAGCAGTGATGACGTCAAATCCTCGGTGAACCAGCTGAGTGGCGACGTGTGCAGGGACTTTCTCAGGAGGACGTGTCACCGCGGTAGACGTTGCAGGTACCGGCACCCCTTGAGCGAGTCAGGGTCGCAACCCCCCTCAGCCTCCCTGCTGACTAACGGAGACTGCGGCAAGAGCAGCATCGTCATCAGCAGCAGCAACACCACCACAGCCATGGGAGCCCCCTCCAAGCCCCAGCCCACCTTCTGCCACGACTTCCAGAACACGGGCTGCCACCGGCCGTCCTGCAAGTTCCTGCACTGCAGCAGAGAAGAGGAGGAGCTCTTCCACCAGACGGGCGTCCTCCCCGCCCGCCTGCAGCCCAGCTCCGGGGACGTGCCCCTGTGCAGAGACTTCCTGAAGGGCGACTGTAAGCGAGGCGCCAAGTGCAAGTACCGGCACCTCAGCAACGAGTTCCACGACTGCGACCCTCACAACGGAGGAGTGGGACGACCTGAACCGGCTCGTCACGATCTCCGACCTCACCCCAACGATCTCCGCGGACCCAGCAACAACCACAACCACAACCACCACCACCACAACCACAACAACGGCTTCAACCAGGTCGAGGACGGCTTTGACAAGTTCGAGCGCTTTGAGTTCAGCCACGGAGGTGGCGGTGGTGGTATGGACAGTCCCCAACTGAAGCGTCGCCGCGCGGACATGGACGGTTACGGGGGGGGAGGAGGAGGAGGAGGAGGCGGAGGAGGAGGAGGAGGAGGGAACGCCTTTGACGGGCGGTACGGGCTGGGCGGTACAGGGCGCGCTAGCAGCTACCAGTACCAGGAGCTGGAGGAGGAGAACCACGCCCTCAGGCGGCGCGTGGAGGAGCTGAAGAAGCAGGTGGGGGACCTGACGGCCACCAACGAGGTGCTGTTGGAGCAGAACGCCCGCCTGAGGGTGTCCAAGGCCGCGGCGGCGCAGCAGATGCAGCAGCCCCCCCAGGCCCTGGCCCCTCCCCTTCCGCCGGTGTGCCTCTCCCTGCCCGGCATGGCCCAGGGGCCCCCTCCTCCTCCGCTCACCATCCAGGCCCCGGGCCTGCACTCCACCTCCCTGACCCAGCAGATCGCCCTCAACAGCGACTTGGCCTCCCAGCACGCCGCGCTGCACTCCGCGGCACAGCGCATGGCCCGGGAGATCCAGCAACAACAACAACAACAGCAGCAACAACAGCAGCAGCAGCAACAACAACAGGCCGTCGCCGCTGCCGCTTCAGGACCACCGCCCCCTCGAGGAGGAGGAGGACCTCAACCCCCTCCGCTAGGCCCTCCCCCGCCCTCCCTCAACCACAACGCCAGCATGAACCCGCCGCTGGCGTCCCTGTCCCTGCCCCAGAACAGCCTGGTGGCTGTGTCACTGCCTTCCCTCATGACAGCCTCCCCTCTGCAGCAGCAGGTGGCGGTGGCCGGGG
>CM065683.1:16656275-16658775 GCA_017654935.2 Phymorhynchus buccinoides | reverse complement strand
TTTCATTGTTTGCGATTTTGAAGAAGAAGAAAAATAGAATAGAGAGAAGAAAGGAAGAGAGGAAGATTGAGGGGAGGGATAGAAAGGGAGAAAAAGAACAAAGAAATACACTGGAAGAAATGAAAGGAAGATAGAAATACCCCCCCCCCCCCCCCCATTTCTCGGTTAATTCTATGTTTCTGTTTTTGCCTTTCTTACCATACATAAAGCTGTATTTTAGGAACGTTTTTAGCTAATAACCTTTTTGGAATACTAACCCTATCCCTAACCCTAGCCCTAAACCTAACCCTACCCCCCACTATGTACTGCAGTACACCGCGATTTGTCACAGTTGTGGTTCGTTGCGTTTTTCCGTCTTGTAGGGTTAGGCTTAGGGCTAGGGTTAGGGTTAGTATTCCAAAAAGATAATTTGGTGAAAATGTTCCTAAAATACAGCTTTATGTATGGTAAGAAAGGCAATAACGGAAAAATACAATTAACCGAGAAATGTAGGGGGGTGGCACGGCACATCTTGACCTTTACCAGTACGATAACTGAATTTATTAAAAGCGATACGAAGGCAAACAAAAAAACAACAACACAAAAACAAAACTGCTATAGAATCCTCTGTAAATTTTGAAAGTAAGAAATTAAATTTAAATGTAGCAACAACAACAACAACAACAACAACAAACTCTGTAAATAACTAGATTTAGCTTACGAAACAAAACAAGGAAAACAAAACGAAAGAAAGCAATATCTTCACGGATTTACAAAATAAATAAATAAATAAACCAGGGGGTGGTGGTTTTGAACAGGGAAAAACACAAAAACTGATAGATAAACTCTGATCTTTTAAGGCAACGAAGGAACAAAATGGAAAAAAAAATATACCATTGTGAAATAGATTCCCGTGAGCAAAATATTAGCACACCACCAACATGGAAAAACAAAAAACAACAACCATCATCGACAACAACAACAACAACATCAAAAAACACAAAGCACAAAGCACACAAGTGTCGTCATTGTTGTGAATGCTGCTTCCCCCTAGACAATGACGTTAAAAAAACAACTAAAAAACAACAACAAAAAACTCAAATTTTTGAACAAGACAGACAGACAGAAAGAAAGAAAAAAACAAAACAAGCAAAAAACCGCAGAGAGATAATGTAGCCTGTTCTAACATCGTCAGGAAATGAGAAGGGAAAAAAAGAAGAAACAAAACGAAAGAAGAAAAAAAAAAGAACACGTGCAACGCCGAGCGTCTGCAAAGTCCCCTCGCAGCATCGCCGAGGGGACTGTGTCGGCTGTACACACAGCGGGGAGACCATTGAGAATTGAAAACAGGACGCACGGACGGACGGATGGACGGCCGGAAAGAAGTGGGACATAGCGGGCCTGTGACACAAAGGGCCTAGGGCACAGCGGGCAATGTAAAACTAAATACATCAGTGGATAGCTTGCATCTTGGCAAACTAGTATACCAAATTTGATGATGATAGACTGAATAGTTTTTGATACAAACGGACGAATAGCCGTGACCGGACGGACGGACGCCGGACGGACGGACCAGACAAAAACAATAGTTCCCCGAACCTTCGGCTCGGGGACCAAAAATTCACGTTATAATGAAGAAGAAGAAAAAAAAGAAGGAGAAAGCGTGCTGGAAAAGGTTAAGACAGGACAGGAAGGCAAAAGATGCGTTTTAGTCACATTCTACTCACGTTTACCACCCTCAATCTCAAAGTCAGCTTCTTTCAGTTTTATGAAGATAATTCTAGGCTGATCCTAACCCTATCCCCTTTTTTTTTTTCACACACACAAAAACTGGCAGAATGTTGCTTCTGAGGGGACATTTTCTAAGCAAATATTTTATGAGGGGGGGGGGGGAAGGGTGACTAAAATACATGACAGCCGACTTGAAAATCAGAACTGCAAAAATTATACAAAGGAAAAAGAGAAAGGTGGGTGGTGGTGGTGGGGTGTGTGTGTGGTGGGTGTGGTGGTGGGGGGGGGGCTGCAAACAAGCAACGCAAAACCAAAACATGAACAATATTACAAAGGAGCACGAGGTTGAACAGGACTATTTCATAACAACGAAGTTGTAATGTTACACTGCATAGAAATGATAACGTCTTAAGCGTTAAGACGCTAAATCACCAACCGTGCGCCTCATATCGTGCCGACTTACTCTTTTACTTGTATTTTCAATAAGTGTAATATCGAAGCCCCCGGATAGGGAGCGTATCAGCTGATAAGAACAGATGCGATGAATTAGAGATAAATAAATAGTAATGCTTTACGTCCTCCCAGCCAAAGCCATATGGGACATTGAATTAGAGATGAAAGAGAGAGTCAATTTATACAGCAAAAACTGCTCTATGAGTATGTGGCTTGACAAAACATGCATTTATTTTAAAATTCAAAGATTTCAAAACTAATAAAGTGGACGCTTTGAAACTTTTGCAGGTGTTAGTCCTGTAAATTCTGTACATATTTCCAAAATTTCACGTTTCAA
>CM065683.1:16643936-16648275 GCA_017654935.2 Phymorhynchus buccinoides | reverse complement strand
TCTCTCTCTCTCTCTCTCTCTCTCATGTATGTTTGATCAAAGAAAACCACAAACACCACTAACTGTGTAAAATAAAGGTAAAAGATTGTGCGATCTCTATTTCATTATACGGTGATCAGGGAGGGTGATGGTGGTGATCTCCATCCCTCTCTCTCTCTCTCTCTTCTATCTCCTCTCTCTCTCTATCTCTCTACTCTCTCTAGGAAGACGGTGTCTTGTTGTAGGAGCTGTCTGAAGCCGTTGGGGAAGGTAAATATTTCAACAATGGAGGAGAGTACCTTTGATTACTTCCCCTGACACTCTTCTGTAGATGGAGACAAGTTGTAGTAGTAGCAACAAAAGGGGAGGCACCGAGACTGAGAGAAAGAGGAGGAAGAAAGGGGGGGGGGGAGGAGGAAGAAGGGAACTTAAGAGAGGGAACTTGGAACTCCGAAATAATGTAATGTACATCGGCCACAATACAATGGGAAGGTGGGTTGGGTGAAAGGGGAGATCAAACTATTAAACAAACGGAACAAAGCATAAATAAACAGAAACAAAACCAACAGAACAGAAAACAAAGCATGTAAGCATCACGTACATCACTAGAAAACAATCAGAGAGAGAGAGAGAGAGAGAGAGAGGAGAGGAGAGAGAGAGAGAGAGAGGAGACGAGAGAGAGAGAGAGATGAGAGAGAGAGAGATGAGAGAGGAGAGAGAGAGAGAGAGAGAGGAAGAGTGACAGACAGGCAGACAGAGAGTAGGAGATAAAGAATGAAAGAGAGACAAAAAAACAGACAGGAAGAGAGGTATGCGTACAATGAGAGAGGCGGAACAGTTAATAACAACAGAGAGAGAGAGAGAGGGGGGGGGGAGGGAGAGAGACGGAGACAGAGACAGACAGACAGACATAGGCAGAGAGAGACACAGAGAGAGAAGGCGAGATAGACTGATAGAGAGAGAGAGAGAGATAGAGAGAAGACACAGAGAGAGAGAGAGAGAGAGAGAGAGAGAGAGAGAGAGAGAGAGAGAGGAGAGAGAGAGAGACAGACAGACAGGACAGAGAGAGAGACAGACAGACAGAGAGAGACATAGAGAGTCAGATAAAGAGAGGAGAGACGAGAGAGAGAGAGAGAGAGAGAGAGAGAGAGAGAGAGGAGAGAGAGAGAGAGAGAGAGAGAGAGAGAGAGAGAGAGAGAGAGAGAGAGAGAGAGAGAGAGAGAGAGAGAGAGAGAGAGAGGAGAGAGAGAGAGAGAGAGAGAGAGAGGAGAGAGAGAGAGAGAGAGAGAGAGAGAGAGAGAGAGAGAGAGAGAAAGAAATAATTCGCTAGGCCTTTTTCGCCCAACTTCTGTATTTCGTTTTGAGCGGTTGTTTATTTTTTCTTAAATTCTAATTATGAATCTTTTTAAGTGTGATGAAAATAGCCATACACTGATTAATTCTAATACCCTGTCTCTTACCGAATAAAGTACTAAAGTTGGGAGAAAAAGACCTAGCGAATTTCCGGTATGTTCCTCCTGTCGTCGTCATCATCATCATCGTCGTCATCGTCATCATCATTGTCATTATCATCATCACCACCACCACCACCACCACCATCACCACCATCATCATCATCATCATCATCATCATCATCATCATCATCATCATCATCATCATAATCGTCATCGTCGTCAACATCATCATCGTCGTCGTCGTCGGCGGCGTCATCCTTCTTCTTTGTTTTTGTCGCTATCATCATCATCATAATCATCATCATCATCATCATCATCGTCATCATCACCATCGTCATCGTCGTCGTCGTCATCATCGCAGCATCTTTCCCAGACCGATTTGAATGATGTTAATAATCTATAATTCCTTTTTTTTTCTCCATTTCTGGATGTTGCAGAAATGAGGAGTCTGGAGATGGGGGATGCAGACAACAGCAAGGACAGTTCTTTCCAGCACACATCACACCTGCCTGCCGCGTCAGCTACCCGCGGACTCCATGACGTCAATGATGACGTCACACCACTGACAACAGCAATGGAAACGCTGCGTCATCTCTTCGCTTCCTCCGCCTCCCTCTCTTCCTCCTTCTCCTTCATTTTTCTTCCATCTTCCTCCTGCTCCTCCTCCTGCTCCTCCTCTTCCTGCTCCTCCTCCTCCTCCTCCTCCTCTTCCTCCTCCACCTCCTCCTCCTCCTCTTCTTCTTCCTCCTCCTCCTCCTCCTCCTCTTTCCGGCTCTGCTCGGAACGAGGATGGTGGTATCATCATCCTCCGTGATGTCACTGTTGCTGGATTGTCACGTGCCACGACGTCACTTCCGTTCCGTTCCGGCTCTTTAGGACGAGGATGATGAAACGATGAACAGAAAAGAGATTGCGTTGACGGTTCTATGGGTGTGTCAGTTACCGATGACGCCGTGCCATGAATTAGCAGCTCGCTCCTTGTCAGTAGACTTGTTCTCTGAAATAGTGGATTGCGTGGATTTTACAATATATCGAAAGTCCGCAAGCTTCTGTGCTGGAGTACTGCTGCCCGTGCTTTGCTAGGCTGTGGGTGTCGGACATAACGTTGGTGGAGGGAGTTAATTATGGAGAGTTTCTTCCCCTTGTTTATTTCCTTGTATCTCTCTCTCTTCTAGCCTCGCTGTGCTGGGTGTGTTGACCTTTATTAAAACAATAGGGAAAGAACAAAAAAAACCTCTCATAAATGATTTGGTCTATGTGGGAAGAAGAAGAAAGCCTCCAAAAGAAAACATATAAAACATGGGTGTCGCTGCTCTGATGGTGACGCGCTCTCCGTGTAGGAGCAGCCCGAATTTCACAGAGATGAATACGATAAAATACAGAATACAAAAAAAAGAAAAAAAGAAAAACAAAAACCAACATAATATTATGGAACAGACTTCAAGTATACCACCCAACTCGACCACATCCTCACCCCAGTTATTCCTCTCTCTCTGTTTATCTGTATGTTCGCGCTTATAGAATTAAAATTAGAGTTATGAAGGAAAGCCATACAGAGAGAGAGAGAGGGAGAGAGAGAGAGAGAGAGAGAGAGAGAGAGAGAGAGAGAGAGAGAGAGAGAGAGAGCGTGTCTGTATGTGTGTGTATGTGTGTGTATGTGTGTGTATGTGTGTGTGTGCGCGCGCGCGCGTGCGTGTGTGTGTGTGTGTGTGTGTGTGTGTGTGTGTGTGTGTGTGTGTGTGTGTTTGTGCGCTTCCTGCTTCTTATAAATAAGAACACCTCAACTGTCTTTAAGTCAAAATTAGCGGAGTCAATGTCTGATAGTTTGAGCAGGAACATGAAAGAGTGATAGATTTCTGTTAATGTTACTATCTATTCCAACTAAATACTGACCAACACTCAAAAAACAATAGCATAAACACTTCAATTTGGAAACCTATGCCCTGGCACATAAAAAAAAACCCCACGAAAGTAGCAAAGGACCGCAACTCTCCCTTCCCGGAAGCACGCATGCTCTCCCCTTGCTTCCGGTCACGTGGTCCATTTGACCTGTCAAAGTGGAGTGTTGGTTGGTTTGGTGAATTGGGACCCCAGTTGTACAACTGACCCGTGTCTAAGGCAGCAACCCCACTGTTACCGAACCCGCCGACTTTGGTGTGTGTGTGCGCGCGTGTGTGTGTTGTTTTTGTCAATAGACGATTTTCCGAAAAAAACTAGAGGAGAGCACTTCGTGAAAATTAGACTTGTTTACCTCCATTACTCGGTCAAATACCATAGCAACAATTCATCAATGGCGTCGAAGCTTGAAACCGCAGGATGCGAGTCAGCGACTTGCAAACATTTTTTAAAGAAAAACTAGGAGTGGCCAGTGGCCAGAAACTGATAAAACTTGCAAAATGTGACGTTAAAAAAAATATAAATGACATACATTTTAAAATGACACACGTTGTTCTAAGTGATGTAAGTCTAACCAAACACACGAGCCGACAGCTGGGGATTTACCGGAAGGTAGAGTAACTTCCCCTGTTTGAGCGATTGAATTAGGCGAGATCACTCCCACACACCATGAAATTACTCCCCTTAATTATTTCCGAACGATTTCTGTTGTGCAAATAGTGAGGCCAAAAAAGATGACATGGGGAGAGAAACAAAAGATGATATCCATCTCGGTCATGACACTTGACTTGTTGTGTGAAGGTAAACTTCCATGTGTGACGAATGGCTGCCTTGATTCTTATCATCAAGCAAAGAAGGTGACAAACTGACTGCAGTACCTTTTGCTGTCTTCACTTCATGACTAAGTGCCTAAGGCACCAAACGTTGGAGTTTTCCCTTTCGCAGGTACCTAGTTTTCTGCACCCACCATTTTTACGTTGCATCAGGTCAGAGAAACCACAGCAGTGCCC
>CM065683.1:16623936-16626436 GCA_017654935.2 Phymorhynchus buccinoides | reverse complement strand
CGATAGTTGGAAGGATCAGAAGCATCTCCAGATTTAAAAACGGACAAAACTTTAGATTCTTTTAAAGCCTGTGGAAAGTGAGATTTTTCAATACATAAGTTATAAATAAAGTATGTTAGTGATTCGGAAACTATAGGAGCAGATACTTTCAAGATTTTACTATCTAGCCCATCGAGGCCCCGACAACTAGACTGTTTTAATGTACATAGTAGTTCTTTATAAACTTCATGGACACTCATGTACGGAATATCAAGTTTTATATTTATTTGTTTTGATTCACAAAAGTCTTTAAGTATCACTAAGTCGTTGGAATTTGTATTGTTTGACTCTACTGTCCTTTGGGCAACAGTAGTAAAATGGTTGTTAAGAAGTTCTGCAGGCAATCCAGTACCAGTATTGGAAGGTGAAACAGATGTTTTTCTAGATAGATGGTTTATGGCCTTCCAGATAGATTTCGTATCCTTTTTTGATGAAATTAATTCACTATAATATTTCCTTTGAGCATTTCTTTTCATCGTAGTTATTATATTACGCTGTCGCTTAAATTCTTTATCATTACCTGTTGTTAATAACAAATTTTCACGAGTTGTAATTTCTGCTTTTATATTTTCTGTTAGCCAAGGGGGTTTCTCAGTTAGCTTCACACGCTTAGTTTTAAGCGGAGCATGTTTATTAAAAATGGGAATGAAGATATCATACCATTCAGTCAGTGCAGCTTCAGGGTGAGTGAACTGATATATATTAGAAACATTTGTCATGCATAAGTCACTAAGAAAATTTTGTTCTACAAAGTTTTTATAGCTACGAAAGGTAACAATTTTATGAGAACATCTAGGTATGTTTACACTTTTCTTGGACCACGCTAAACAGATCGGAAAATGGTCACTTAGGCCGTAACAAGGAACAGATGTTTCAATAGCATTATTGGGATTAGACATATAAATGTGATCGATTATTGTCTTAGAATGTAGTGACACCCTTGTTGGTGTGCTTATCAATTGGGTTAAATTGCAAAGTTCATACGTTTGTTTCCAGTTATTGTGTGGCTTCAGTAAGTCTATATTGAAGTCACCCAGAAGAACGACATCTAAAGAGTAATTATATACATCTTCCATCATAAGTTCGAAACGGTCGAACATTCAATTCGCTCTTCTGGGTTCCTATATAAGAAACCTACAAGAATTGGTTTACTACCTTTAGACTGAATTTGTAGCCATATGCATTCAATGTTATGCTTGTCAGCTATATATAATTGCTTACAATTCACGGTTTGGTGTACATACACAACCAGTCCTGTTTCTAGTTTCTCTGAAGAATCACGTCTAATGTGGTTATAACCTGGGATAGATAGAATGCTGTCTAATACTACATTAGTTAAACGCGATTCTGCAAAGACAAATAAATGGAAATCATTATTCTGGTTCGATAAAATAGATGGTGCATCAGATAGTTTGTTTAGTATATGATTAACATTGAGGTATCCTAATTTAAACCCGTTTCCAGAGAGAGAAGAGAGAGAGAGACAGATAAACATACTGACAGACATACAGAGGAGAGAGACTGACAGAGACACAGAGAGAGAGAGAGACAGAGAGAGAGAGAGAGAGAGAGAGAGAGTGACGAGAGAGAGAGAGATGAGAGAGAGAGAGAGAGAGGAGAGAGAGATAAGAGATAGATAGACAGATAAGACAGAGACACAGAGAGAGGAAGAGAGAGGAAGAGAGACACAGAGAGACAGAAAGACAGACACACAGACAGAGAGAGAAAGACGGAGAGATAGACAGAGAGAGAGAGAGAGACAGGAAGGAGAGAGAGAGATGAGAGAGAGAGATGAGAGAGAGAGGAGAGAGAGAGAGGAGGAGAGAGAGAGGAGAGAGAGAGAGAGAGAAAACAACTTTGAAAATTTAACTCTCTTTTTTAAGGAATAAAGATTTTATTTTTTTTTTTTGCAAACGCCTAGTCTGACAGTCTCTAAGAGAGAGAGAGAGAGAGACGAGAGAGGAGAGAGAGAGAGACGAGAACGATGAACCTGACGAGATCGGACCTGAGAGAGAGAAGAGAGAGAAGAGAGGAAGAGGAGAGAGAAGAGATGAGATCGAGCGGGACGAGAGCGAGAGAGAGAGAGAGAGAGAGGGAGAAAGAGAGAGAGAGAGAGAAGATGAGAGAGAGAAGAGAGAGAGAGAGAGAGAGAGAAGAGAGAGAGGAGAGAGAGAGACACACAACACACAACCACAGAGACAGGACACTTAGAAGTCCCTGTTTACTGGAAGTTCAGCGAAGAACCAAATCAACATCGTTACGGCACGGAAGATAGAGAGAACAAAGACGTAACCAAAAACACGCAATGTTTTCTTAACCCTTTCAACCGCCAGTACAGTGTCGCATTTTGGCCCCATAACTTGTCTAACAAAATGTCACAAAAATACATCCAACAGGCTGGATTGAAGGACCTTATGTCCTAAGTTTGGGGTTAAGGATAGCTAACTAGTATACATGTGAA
>CM065683.1:16620583-16623436 GCA_017654935.2 Phymorhynchus buccinoides | reverse complement strand
GGCTACGAGAAAAAGAACACCAAGACATAGTAAGCGAGGAGGCAAGCACGAAACATTAACATCGGGGATAGAAAGCTCTGGACGAACTAGTTCCCCCCCCCCCCCCCCCCTGTGTTTCTGTGTTTTATGTGAATTTTTCATGTTTTTTTTCTTTCATTATCATTAGTCTTTAATTATTTCTACTTTGTATTGATGCAAAACACAGAAACAGGTATGTATATGGTGCTACAAAAATATACAACTGTCACAAACAAAAGAGCATAAAAGAAAAACGGCAGGAAAAAAACAAAAGCCACGAAAACATTTTAAAAAAAGGATGCCACACTTAAATACACAATAATGAAGACAGAGTAATAGGAAAGGACATAAATAAACAAAGCGCGAGAGAAAGCGGAGAAAGAGAGAGAGAGTACGCAGAGAGTCGCACGCACGAGAGAGGAGGAGCGAGAGAAGGAAGAGAGACGAGAGAGAGGAGAGATGACGAGTACCTGAGATGAGAGAGAGAGAGAGAGACGAGAGACAAGAGACACAGAGAGAGAGAGAGAGAATACGAATACGAACTTTTTTAATAAGGGAGACATTGGATAAGCTGAGACATGCCCTCAGGCAAAAACATGAGAATGACTTTTTTTTAAACAATTCATAAACATGCAAACAAAGTGGCAACAAATACATTTCATTATTTAAATTCAATAATTGAAGAACAATTTTATAATCTCTCTCTCTCTCTCTCTCTCTCTCTCTCTCTCTCTCTCTCCTCTCTCATTCTCTCTCTCTCTTCTCTCTCTCTCTCTCTCGCCTCTCCATCTCCCTCTCTCTCTCCCTCTCTCTCTCTCTCTCTCTCTCTCTCTCTCTCTTCTCTCTCGCGTCTCTCTCATTCACACACAAAAGACAGACGCGCGCAGACGCGCACACACACACACACACAGACACACACCACACGCACAACACACACACACACACACCACACACGCACACACACACACACCCATCACACACACACACACACACACACACACACACACACACACACACACACACACACACACAACACACACCACACACCTCACACACACACCATATTCATCACACACACCCTCATATGCGCACACATACACGCTTACACCAATATACACGAGCACACCCGTACACACATATCATGCATAGCATGTAGATTGCTGCTCCATGGGCATTACTTCTGAAATACAATAATCATGGATGCAAAATTAATAAGGAACGGTAAAATTGTATATATGAATATCTGCTATTAGTAAAAATAGACACAAATATGCCTACATGAATTATAGTTCATCAATCAAATATTTATGATATGCCCTTCTAAAGGATAATAAGCTGGGATTCGTTTTTAGATGGACAGGCATATCATTCCATAGCTTGGCACCTGAATAAATATAAGAGATGTCATGAATAAGTTTGTTCTTGGTTTTGGAATGTGGACAATTTTCTTGCCACGGATATTGTTGATGGGGAACATATTAAACAGATAAGCTGGTGTTAAATCATTCATTATTTTATACATAAGCACGGCTTTGTTATATTGACACTTAAGATGAATTGGGAGTATATCTAATTTCTTATAATCACTAGTATAGGAAGGAGGGACGATGGCTTAAGAAGAATGAGCTTCAGAGAGCGTCGATAAATGCTTTTAAGTGGTTTTAAGGTATTTTGACTGGCTAGATCCCAGCATGATGATACATAGTCGATGTCGGTTTGAATGTAAGCATGAAAAACAGTTTTCGCGTATGTTGATCTAGAAAATGCTTTATTCGGTTTAGTTGAAAAGTTTTCATAGATACTCTTTTGCACAGAAGGGAAATATGTTTGGACCATGAAAGATTGTTATCAATGGTAAGGCCAAGTAGCTTATGGATATTTACCTCTTCCAGTTGTTTATCAAAGACGCGTAGGTTACATGAATGGGACTTTATGTTTTGACGTTTTTGTCTAGTTGTCACTAACATAAATTTTGATTTTTGAGGATGGATAGCCATGTGGTTCTTATCTGTCCGAGTGACAAGTTTGTTTATATCCTCTTGTAAGGACGCGTATACATTTTCAATTCGTTTGTTTGCATGGTGAATACTAGAGTCATCAACGAAAAGTTCACATGAAGATGAGATATGAAGCGGAAGATCGTTTATGTACTGATCCTTGGGGAATACCGTATTGGATAGGAGAGAGAGTTGATAATGATGAATCTTGCAATACTGCCTGCCTTCTGTTATTTAGGAAAGACGAAATGAGTTTAACACAAACATCATTTAAGCCATATAATTGAAGTTTCATAATAACAAATGTATGGTCGATTGTATCAAAAGCCTTTGCGAAGTCGAGAAAAACAGCTCCAGTAAATACATCGTTATTAATATTTGAATGCCATTTATCTATAAGATTACTTAGCATAGTGTGACACGAATGTCTTTTCCTAAAGCCATTTTGATTTGGATGTAATAAGTCAAATGCTATAAAATGTGACTGTATGTTATTTTTTATGGTTTTTTTCAATAGGCTTTGATAAGATGGACAGGAGAGAAATGGGTCTATAGTTGGAAGGATCAGAAGCATCTCCAGATTTAAAAACGGACAAAACTTTGTTCTTTTAAAGCCTGTGGAAAGTGAGATTTTTCAATACATATGTTAGTGATTCGGAAACTATAGGAGCAGATACTTTCAAGATTTTACTATCTAGCCCATCGAGGCCCCGACAACTAGACTGTTTTAATGTACATAGTTCTTTATAAACTTCATGGACACTCATGTACGGAATATCAAGATTTATATTTATTTGTTTTGATTCACAAAAGTCTTTAAGTATCACTAAGTCGTTGG
>CM065683.1:16598083-16603083 GCA_017654935.2 Phymorhynchus buccinoides | reverse complement strand
AGGAGGAGGAGGAGGAGGAGGAGGAGGAGGAGGATGTCATACCATTAACATTAACGGTCTTTTTGATTAAATGTAACGCATCGTGTGTGTCTGTGTGTGTGCGCGCGAGCGCACGCTCGTCTGTGTGTGTGTCTCTTTCATTTAACGTCTATCCACTTATCGTGATATTAGACGGGGTGTGTGTGTGTGTGTGTGTGTGTGTGTGTGTGTGTGGGTGTGGGTGTGGGTGTGGGTGTGGGTGTGGGTGTGGGGGTGGGGGTGTGTGTGTGTGTGTGTGTGTGTGTGTGTGTGTGTGTGTGTGTGTGTGAGCGCCCCGCGCGCTTCATTCTGTGCCTGTGTCTGTGAGGCTGCACACACATAGGCCTGCGTTCGTGTGTATGTGCGCATGTTTTCGTTTGTGTGAGTTTGATGATAAATCATCATGATAAATCTGGCTGAAAAAAACCAACCCTTTGCTCACAATTTAAAAACCATACCTTAACACTTGATCGATTTTGTGATTTCGTTAATACTGTTAAACTCAAACAACACTCGAAATCGATTTTTGTGGGTCTCAAAACAGCGCTTCATGCAAAAACTTCAGAAAACAAAATGGATATAAAAAGTGCACTAACTTATCAGGAACTCTAAATCACGGCTTTTAGCATTAAATTTGCATGTGGAGTAACTTTATTCCCTACATAATAAGCCGAAAAGTTAGTTGCCAATTTGTTTTTTCTTGCTTCGTATTTCTGTCTCTCTCTCTCTCTCTAGCTCTGTCTCTCTCTGTCTGTCTTTGTGTCTCTCTCTTTTTGTCTCTGTCTCTGTCTCTCTCTCTGTCTCTCTCTCTCTCTCTCTCTCTCTCTCTCTCTCTCTCTCTCTCTCTCTCTCTCTCTCTCTCTCTCTCTCTCTCTCTCTCTCTCGTTTTGTGTGTGTGTGTGTGTGTGTGTGTGTGTGTGTGTGTGTGTGTGTGTGTGTGTGTGTGTGTGTGTGTCTCATTCTCTCTGCCTGTCTGTCTCTCTCTGTCTTTCTGTCTATCTCTGTGTGTCTGTGTGTGTGTCTCTCTCTCTCTCTCTCTCTCTCTCTCTCTCTCTCTCTCTCTCTCTCTCTCTCTCTCTCTCTCTCTCTCTCTCTCTCTCTTTAAATTTTATATTTCCCCCCTTATTCTTGACTCTTTAATTTTGCGTGTCTTCTTCTTCTTCTTCTTCTGTTCTTTTTCTTCTTCTTCTTCTTCTTCTTCTTCTTCTTCTGTTCTTCTTCTTCTTCTTCTTCTTCTTCTTCTTCTTCTTGTTCTTCTTCTTCTTCTTCAACGTTTCTTTAGATTTGCTTAGTGAGACCACTATCACTCAGTACTTTGAATTAATTCCTTTTCACACGACCCTACAATTTATGTGGTGATGGGTTTTGGGGGGTTTTCTTTTCAATTCCGTTTTGTGTCACTTATTCTCTGCTAGAAGGGATCATCCGTGTCGTCATCATCATTACCATTATCATTATCACTGTCATCAGCGGCAGCAGCATCACTGTCATTGTCATCAACACCTAAAAATTGCACGTGCAGACGTGTCATTAGTGTGTGTGCTACTCGTCAGTTGTCTCCCCTTCTCTAGATCAGTGCCTCAAGGCTATATTATTGGGATAGAAGAGGCAGTCAAATGCGGATTTGAGAGGCGATAGGGGCTCCGGACCCCCCACCCCCACCCCACCCTCACCCCCACCCCCTGACCTTCCTGCAAAAAAAAAAAGAAGAGAAAATAAGGGGGGGGGGGGGGAGAGGATGAAATTACGCCCACTTATGTAATTTCATGTATTTCATAGGTATAGGTATTAGGTACGTAATAGTCACAGAGGCGTCTCTGTGAAATTCGGGTTGCTCCCACCTGGAGAGCGCGTCGCAGCCTGGCAGAGGCGCGCCACCCAAATTAAATTAAAAACAAATTTTGTGAGACTGATGAGGAAGGAAAGGGAGGTGGGGTAAGATTTGACCAAATGACAACTTTTTCGTTGCCACTTTTTCGTTAACGTGTGCTAAGTGCATGGGCACACGGGACCTCGGTTTATCGTCTCATCCGAAAGACTCCACGTTCAGACCATGAAGGCCTAGTGCGAAGTGAGAGGAAAAATCCCCTGTACCCAGGTTCGAACTCGGGTTTACTTGACACGAGGCGAACGCGTTACCTCTGTGCCACTCTACACCTCACGTAATTCCAATGCATTAGTTTTAGCTCATTCTCCATGGAGAGGTGTTCGTTGCATCTTAAACATTCCAGTTTTCCTTAGCCCCAGGACCCACCACCAAAACCCCATGTTAACCCCTCCCCCCTTGACTAACTGATCCGCCTCGGGTAGGGGTGTGTAGGGAGATAGGGGGGGGGGGGGAGGGGGGAGGGCATTCTTTATGCCAGCAATTTCAGGCAGGAAATGCGTCGTTACCTCCACCAAAACTAATATTTTCTTCCTGGCTGATTTCTTGGGTGTATGTGACTGGTTT
This sequence comes from Phymorhynchus buccinoides, assembly GCA_017654935.2. Taxonomy (NCBI): domain Eukaryota; kingdom Metazoa; phylum Mollusca; class Gastropoda; order Neogastropoda; family Raphitomidae; genus Phymorhynchus; species Phymorhynchus buccinoides. Next base: position 16,600,613 of record CM065683.1, on the reverse strand, counting down.
GGTTTGGAATGCTTGCACCATCATATAGTAAAAAGCCAAGTGTCCGCGCGCGCGCGCGTGCGTGCGTGCGTGCGTGCGTGCGTGCGTGCGTGCGTGTGTGTGTGTGTGTGTGTGTGTGTCTGTCTGTCTGTCTGTCTGAAACACAAAACGGGACTTATAACTTATAACTCCGCCGTTTTTCGACCGAATCGCTTCAAATTTGCTGTGAGCCCGAGGTGGCCGTGTCATTTGCGCGGTTCGGCAAATGCGCGAAACGCGCATCCGCCGGCATCTCGGCGCCCGTATCTCCGGTGTTTCTGGACCGATTGCCTTCGAATTTCGCAGGAAGATGACTGGGGACAGTGACTATCCGTGTACCAAACCGAAAGCGCATCGGTTCAGAAACGCGCGCGCTAGACGCCGCTTCACCTTTTCACAAATAACTCCGCCGTTTCTTAACCGAATCGCCTCAAATCTGCTGTCAGGCTTGCTATGGCCCGGGCAAAGCCTGCCACCAAATGTGAAGAGAATCGGGAGAGCGTGTCACTCTCAGAGCAGCGCCAACCGCAAACGGGGCCTTATAACTCCGCTGTTTCTGAACCCAATCGCTTCAAATTTGCTGTACTCAGCGTTACCAGTACTTGGCGTTACCGTTACTAGGCGTTACCAGTACGGTGCATTGCCAGTACTAGGCGTTGCGCTAGTCCTATATTATAAAGATATTGACCCAAAAAAACACGTTTCCAGCGAAGGTTTTTATCGTTGTTTTACGGAGCTTCGGCAAACGTTGAATTTGCGAGATGCTCTAAATTTAAGTTGGTTTGGTTTTGGGTGGGGTTTTTTTTTCATTTCCCCGAAACGGTGTGTGCTACGTTATTATTGCAAAAAGCATGCGAAAACGCATTTGCTTTAGCAAGAAATATTGTCAAAAGTTATGCAGTTCTAAGTTCTCACTTTTTGTTCCCCAATATATTTCTGTAAATCCTCAAATCATCATGAAATTGATGTTGTGTTTTGGGGTGTTTTTTCTTCTATCACTGGCATTACGTCCTATAATATAGTAATGCTAATAGTAATTTAATGTTCTAGCTTTGGAGGTCCAATTTTATCTAATTGTGCATAGTGGATTTTTTTAAGTTATTATTAATTTTTTTTTTTGGGGGGGAAGGGCGTTGTTTTGTTTTGTTGGGGTTTATTTTTGGTGTACATTTATGAATGCGTTTCCTTATAGTTCTGTGTTCTCACTTTTCCCCAATATATTTCTGTAAATCCTCAAAATTATCATGACATTGATGTTGTTGTTGGTTTTTCCCAATCACTGGCATTACGTCCTATAATATAGTAATGCTAATAGTAATTTAATGTTCTAGCTTTGGAGGTCCAATCTTTTCTAATTGTGTATATTTTTTTTTTTTTTTTGTTTTTTTTAGATGGTTGAGGGTTTTTTAATTGTTTATTTTTTTTACTAATTGATTGATGCAAAACACCGGAAACAGGTATTTATATGGTGCTAAAATATTACGCGTAGAAATAATTACAACTGTAAAAAAAACGCATAAAAGAAAAACGGCAGGAAATAACAAAACCCATGAAAACATTTTTAAAAAAGATGCCACACTTAAATACACAATAATGAAGAGAAAACCCCCAGGAAAGGCCATACATAAACAAAACGAGAGAGAGGGGAGAGATAGAGACAGACAGACAGACAGACAGATAAACATACTGACAGACAGACAGGGAGAGAGATTGACAGAGACAGAGAGAGTTGGTTGGGGTGGGTTGTTTGTTTTTTTGGAGGGGGGGGGGGGGGTATGTGTAAATTTATGAATGCGTTTATTCCAGACAAGCCTTACTTGGTATGTAAAGGCGTCACAGACATCTGTCGGATGAGGTCCCGTGTGCCCATGCACTTAGCATACGTTAAACCCAGTGGCAACGAAAAAGTTGTTATTTGGTCAAAATTTACTCCCCCCCCCCCCCCCCCCCCTCCTCATCAGTGACAAAAATCGCATGCACAGAGACGCCTCTGTGACTATAAAGTACCTAATACCTAATACCTAATACCTTTGTACGTATGTATGCCAGTCAGTCGTTTCCGACAATGACTGCCAGACAGTAGAGGGGGGGGGGGGGGGGGCAGCTTCTATTCTATTCATTCAAGCGGGCTGAGCTAAAATGTGTTTATAAATAGCGGAGATGCCTTGCCCAGGGTACATCCCCACTCTCTCGGCCTAAGGGATTTGAGTACTGCTGGAGTTGGGGGAAGGTCCCCAAAGGCCAGCCCACCCCTTTTGGCCGCAGCAGCACCAGAGCCGGTGCAAATCGTCCCCCTAGTTTGAGAGTTCATAGTCTTCCACAAAAGATTTACCATGATTTTCCAAAACGATAGAAAATCATTGATTGTAGATTGTAGATTGTACAGCTTTCGCTTTGCTTTGGGCCCCTGCTACAGGCTAATGTCAACCAATGAGGAAAGTCTTTAGTAAAAAAAAAAAAAAAGACAAAAATCCTGCTTCTCTGTGCCGCCGCTTTTGTTCCCACTCCTATT
>CM065683.1:16576882-16585083 GCA_017654935.2 Phymorhynchus buccinoides | reverse complement strand
TTTATCTATAAAATTATTATATAGTATAATATTTATTTATATATATAGCTCTCTCTCTCTCTCTCTCTCTCTCTCCTCTGTTGTCTGCTATCTTTCTGTTTTTCTGGTCTTTCTGTTTATCTTTCGCTCTGTGTGTGTCGTTTCATTTAACGTCTATCACTTCTCGGTATTAGACAGCTGGGGGGGGGGGGGGTGCGGGGGTGGGGGGGGGTGTGGGGGGGTGTTTGGGAGTGGTAGTGGGGGGGTGGGGGAGGCGGGGGGTGGGGGGGAGGGGGGGGGGGGGTATTTAATTTTGAAAGTGTTGCGTCATGTGAATATGTTCCTGTATGTGTGTTATCAAAGTGTGTACTACAGGTTGTTGCACAATAATATGAATGGTATACTTCACATGTAGAAGGATACCTACCAACCTAAAAACGTAAAACCATATCAACAAGTCCCTAAAATCCCCACATTGAACAAAATCCCCACATCACACCCCCAGCCTTCCCACGATCTTGTCTGTCTGTCTGTCTCTTCTCTCTGTCTGTCTGCCTCTCTCTCTCTGTCTCTCTGTCCTCTCTCTCTTTCTCATTTCGTGTTTTTTTTAATTAATTTTTTTTTTACCCTTTTCTTTCATCTTCTGTTTGGGTTCTTTTTCTTTTCTTTCCATCACAACGATGGGAAGCCCGTGGTAAAAATCCGCTGTCTTGTAAGACCATTCCAATTGTAGCTCTTGAAATAAAGAAACTTTCATTCACATTTGCCCATGAGACGAGTGCTAGTCATTAACACTCGTCTCTGGCAAAATGTTACGAATTTGCTACATTTCGTGAGATCATTTGCATGTCTTATTACCCGCCCATGTTCTTTTTCCCCGTCTGTATCCTACCCCTCTCCTCCTCAGCCTCGTTTTGTTGTTACAAAAGACGATTTTCGGAGAAAAAACCCTAGGGGAGAGCCTTCGTGAAATTAGAGTTGCTTACTCCATTACTACTCGGTCAAATACCATGACAATTCAACCATGGCGTCGAAGCTTGAAACCGCAGATGCGAGTAAGCGACTTGCAAGCTTTTTTTCTTAGAGCAATTAGGGGTGGCCAGTGACCACAAAATGATAGAACTTGCAAAATATGACGTAAAAATACAAATGACAAATTTTAGAATGACGCACAATGTTCTAAGTTCTGTATGTCTGCTCAAACACACGAGTCAATAGGCTACGAGAGTTGATCATAGATTGACTTCTCTGTTTGATCGATTGAATTTAAGGCGAGATCACTCCCACTACACCATGAAAGAATTCTCCTTATTCTTAATATTTCCGAACATTTCATATTGTCTACTACTCTGCTTATTGGTCTAATTATTATAATATTATATATTAGTATTATTAGTATTATTATTAGTAGGAGTAGCCTAGTAGCAGCATGTAGTTTTGGTGGTGGTAGTAGTAGTAGTAGTATTAGTAGTATAGTAGTAGTAGTAGTATAATTAATTATGGGAATTTATATAGCGCTCTTTCTCGACATGAGCTCAGTGGCGCTTTTACATTGATAACAGAACATTAAAGGCAAACAAATAATTTATCATTAGAAAGTAAAATAAGCACGATGCTTACACACAACGTTCTCTTACTTTCCTTACACACACCCAGCACACCCCACTACACACACCACACACACACACACACACACACACCCACCACACACACCCACACACACACACAACACCACACACACACAACACACCACACACACACACAGCACACACACAAACACCCACACACACACACACACAACTCACACACCACACACACACACACACACACAACACACACACACAGCCACACACCAACACACACACACCACCACACACACACACCCCCACCCCCACACACACACACCACCACACACACTACACCACACACATGCCTTAGTTATACAAGAGTAAAAAAAGTTACCAATATGAACATTCTAAGAAGAAACATAGAGACCACATTCCCATTCCCAATCAAGTTTTGAATACAATAATGCAACTTGAAATAAAATCATACTGCCAAATCGACATACCAATTACATGACTAATAATAATAGACAAATTTTGCAAAAACAAAAAAACCCTTCTACCTTCATTTACAAGCATTTAAAAGTTTTACAAGACGTATGACATTTCTACATACAAATACTAATCATAAAATAATTGTAAAATACATTTTTTAGCAAGCATTCTGCAATAAAACGGACCCCCGAGCGAGAGAGAGAGAGAGAGAGAGAGATAGAGGGAGAGAGAGAGAGAGAGAGTGTTTTAGAGAGAGAGAGAGAGATAGAGAGAGGAGAGAGAGAGAGAGAGAGTAGTAGTAGTAGTAGTAGTGAGTGGTGGTAGTGGTAGTAGCAGTAGTAGTAAGTCGTAGTAGTTGTCGGCTTTTTAAAAAAAACTATCATAGCAAACAACACTAACAATACTACTGACTACTTTAAAACTTAGTCGAGCAACTTTGTTTAGCATTTTGTGATCGGGTCCAGGCGTCCACATTCCAAAAGCCATTCGCGTTGCCAGAGAACGCCAATTAGAAGAGAAGAAGAAGAAGAAGAAGAAGAAGAAGACTTGTAGAGGGATTAAATATCCAGGAACTGGCCAGTCGTTATGGGCCGATACAGACGATACGCGGAGAGAGAGAGAGAGAGAGAGAGGAAAGAGAGAGAGAGAGAGAGAGAGAGAGATGTAAGAGAGAGAGAGAGAAGAGAGAGCTAGAGTGAGGAGTTTTAGTGTCTTTATTTGTTTATTTTGATTGAAGCATATACTTATTTTAAATCCGTCTATATTGTCTGATAAAATATGCACTTTTTCTTATACTGAGCACGCCATAAGCCTAGCTTGTTGTGGCTTCAGTTTAGTTGCTATGTATGTTTGTTATGTAAAGACAACAAAACGTTTAAACCAGAGAGATGCGAGAGAGAGAAGAGAGAGAGAGAAGAGATAGTGAGAGGAGAGAGAGAGAGAGGAGAGAGAGAGGTGAGAGAGAGAGAGGGAGAGGAGAGACGAGAGAGAGAGAGAGGGAGGAAGAGAGAGAGAGAGAGAGAGAGAGAGAGAGAGAGGTAGAGTAAGAGATCGATAGCTGTAGATAGCTCTCGCTCTCTCTACTAGAGTAGAGTCGATAGTCCTATATACGTCGCTTCGCGATCGCTCGCGAGATAGCTCTCTCTAGACATCGAGAGAGCGATAGATAGATAGGCGATCGCATTCTCTATATCGCTTAATATCTATCTATCTGCGCTCAGATCTCCTCGCTCTCTTCTCTCTCTCCTCTCTTCACTCTAATATCATCTCTTAGCTTTCTCCATCTATTCTATCTCTCTCTTCGATCTCTCTCTTTCCTCTCTCTCTCTCCTTAAGTCTGCTATACTCGTCTCTACTCGGGCTCTCTCTTCCTCATCTCTCTCTCTCTCTCTCTCTCTTCTCTCTCTCTCTCTTTTCCTCTCTCTCTCTTCTCTTTCTTCATCTCTCTCTCTCTCTCTCTCTCTTCCTTCCTCTCTCTCTCTCTCTCTCTCTTCTTCTCATTATCTTCTCTCTCTCGCTTCTCGCGCTCTCTCTCTCTCTACTATCTCGCTCTTATTCTCTCTCTCTTCTTCTTCCTCTCTCTCTCTCTCTCTACTCTCTCTCTCTCTCTCTCTTCCTCTGCTCTCTCTGCTCTCCTCTCTCTTATCTCTCTCTCTTCTCTCTGCTCTCTCTTCCTCTTCTCTCTCTCTCTCTCCCTCTCTCTTCCTCTCTCTCTCTCTCGCTCTCTCTCTCTATCTGTCTCTCTCTCTCTTCTTCCTTCTCTCTTCATCTCTCTCTCTCTCTCTCTGCTCGCTCTCTCATCTCTCGTCTCGTCCTCTCTACTTCCGCTCTCTCTCATCTCTTCTCATCTCTCTCTCTCTCTCTCTCTCTCTCTCTCTCTCTACTTCCACTCTACTCTCTCTCTCTCTCTCTCTCTCTCCTCTCTCTCTCTCTCTCTCTCCTCTCTCAGCGCGCTCTCTCTCTCTCTCTCTCTCGCGCTCTCTTCTCTCTCTTCCTCTCTCTGCTACTCTCTCTTCTTTCTCTCTCGTCTCTCGCTCTCTCTCTCTCTTTTACTCTCTCTCTCTCTCTCCGTTCTTCTCTTCCTCTTCTCTCTTCTCTCTTCTCTCTGCTCTCTCTCTCTGCTTCTCATTACTCTCCTTCACGCCTCTCCTCTCTCTCTCTTCTCTTTTTCTCTCTCTCTATGCCGTCGCTCTTGTTCTTCTCTTCTCTCTTCTCTCTCTCTTTCTCTCTTCTCTCTCTCTCTCTTCCTCTCTCGGCTCTTCTTCCTTTCCTTTTTCTTCATCTGCTCGTCTCTCTCATCTCTCTCTTGTTCCCTCTTCTCTGTCTCTGCTCTTTCTTGCTCTTCCTTACCTCTTCCTCCTCTCTCTCTCTCTCTTCTCGAGGAGAGAGATGGATATGCGTTTAAGAATTATAAGTTCCCCGCCACGCTTCCTTGTGTTGGGTGTTGCAACTGCTAAAGCCCCACCAGATTCCCGTGTCAACATTCACCACAGTGTTTCAACGTTTTTTCCCTCCTTATAGTTGGCGAATAAATAGAAATCTTGTCTTGGCGAGGTTTTGACAATCCCCCCCCCCCCCCCTCCCCCGCCCTCCCATTCAAAGCGAAACATCAATTTTAAAGAGCAGCCTCATTTGAAGTTGTGGGAATTTGTATGTGGTCACAGCTACCCGAAAAAAACCTAGGACTTAATCGAGGTGGGTCAGTATGGTCTTTAATTAAATGATTTACGTGGATGCTGAAAATCAGACGTGCAGATCACATCAAATTTGCGTTTATACTATCTGGGCTGCTCTGAATAAATATGATGTTTTGATTGCAGATCATATATCACATTGGCATTACTCTTTACTTCTTGCGCTATCTAGCTACTAAAGCCAAATATGGTTGATGCAATCAACACATCACATTTCGCTTTAAAAAGAAAACCAACCCCCCCGTTTTTCAATAATTAAAAACATAAAATTAAAAACGCGTCCTCCGGTCTGAAACATACACATATGGGCATTAGTAGATATTTATAAAGATGGTGGAACGATCCTTGAGTCCATGCCTGGATGCCGTGCAACTCCAGGAATGTCCCGATTTTTTTAACGATACAGATGTATTGACATTCGCTTTATCTTCTGCTCTAATAAAATTTTTAATATGAGGTTTTTTGCGACCATATTCACTTCGCATGAATTTTACTGTTTTTACTAACTCCAATAAATATAGAGGTTTATGCAGGATCGTCTCGCATCGCGATGAACTTTCCGTGCTTTACTTTGCTTCTGAAAATAATGAGGATATTTTTGTATGCGAGTTCATATCGAGCATATTTTTTCATATCGCATATTCTCCATTTTATCTCATTTTTCTATTTTTTTTTTTTTCCGCTTTATTAACCTTTTTACTTTTTAAACCTTTAAATTTGAAAACAGTAAAAAATCGCCAATCGGAAGCGCGGAAAAAAACAAAACAAGAAGCGAAACGACGCGCGGAGAAAAAAAATAACAACAAGAAAAAGCGGAAGACAAAGGGGCGTAAGTAAACACTTTTACTTAAAAACTTTACTTTATATTTTAACTTTAAAACCCCAGGCAGGCTTAAACTTTTAAAACCAGATAAAAAAAAACAAGCGGGCAATAAAACATCTACATCGACAGGCGCGCAACAAAAACAACACAAAAAAAAAAAAACACTCGAATGCTAGAAATAAGAAAGCTGAAAAATGAGTAAACAAAAACATTTAAAAAAAAACAAGAGCGGACAAATTTAAAAAACATAAAACAATAATCGAAATAAGCGTCGATCTCGTCAAAATCGTTTGTGGCGTTGTTGGCGTTGGCGTTTGTCTGCAAATCGTTTTGTGCGTGCGACAATTGAAAAACGAAACATCATTTTAAAAATGATCCCACATCCGGCCATAGCAAGCCTCTATTTGTAATGCGGCGGCGGTCTATTTTTATAAAATTACCACTGCAAAAATCACATCATTATATACCACTGCATTCTTCTGTTCAGGGTCGCTTCCCCTTCCCCACACCTGGCTTTTTCAATAATTTGTAAATCTGTAAAAATAAACACCATAATGTTAGAATGCACCATTGTGCACCCATTTCGTAACTTTTTATATAACTTTTTATTATCCTTTTGGAAAACCTTTAAAAAAAACTAAATTATGTCTAATCCTACTTATAACTCAATATTTCGGGGATAAGAATCACTGCTCTGCAGCACTGCATACTCTCTGATAACTTCGTAATCTACCTTGCATATCGTATACTACTCGTCGTGTCTGTTTTCAGTGTCCTGTATTACGTATGTTTTCAAGTATGACGAATTCATGTGTTTCTTTCAGTATATAATTCTTTCATACGGTAGGACTGTAGATATTCGGTCACTTGTAGCGCCCCTAGCCACACTTACTGTATTTTATAAAAACCGGGAATTTACTGAGTTGCACTGCCCTCCGGGCCTTGCATTGTCCTCCAGTATCGTTTCCCGGACCATCTTTTGTATTTACAAATGTCCCATAATGTGTCTGTTTCAGGACCGAGAGGACGTAAAGCATCATTTTCATTCATTCATTTCCGTGACTGTGTAATATATGAGACTGAAAATGATACTTAAGTCCAAATATTTTTTTCCTTTCTTTTTTTTTTTTTCTCCTTTAAATAAAAAAAATATGGTGGTGCGGTGCGGCTCCAATTTTTGGCGAAATGTGCGACGATTTTGGACACGACCGACACCACGACGAAACCGACCACCGACGGACCCCCGACCGACAAAGTGAGTTATATAGGTTTGTGGCTTGTGCCACACACACAAAAAAGAGGTTTTTAAAAAATGCAGATAAGAATCATTAAGATTATCACATATCCCACCTTCACAGTTCGCTGTTTCAATTAATCACCAATTATCACATTTTTTCGCTTTTTATTATAATCACATTTTTCGCTTTAATCAACATTCCGCTTTAAATTAAAATCGCTTTAACGTGTTGCTCTAAAATAAATATGAGGTTTATATTTTAAAATAAATTATATAGTTAAATTTACCGATACTACAAACATTGAACATTGGACAAAACACTTTTTCTGGTTTCTTTCTTTGTCACGTTTATTTGTTTTTGTCTGTCTGTATGTATTTGTCTGTATCTGTGTGCTGTCTGTCTGGCTGTCTCTTGTCTCGCTCTATCTCTCTCTCACACAAACACGATTCCACACACATAATCACGATTCCCATCCCATAATCCTTTGTTCTCAACAAAATACAGCGAGATCTCCCTTCCCGGAATTGCTCCCGTCAAAAAAAAAAAAAAATCCACGGTTCCCATAACCATTTCTTACCATTTCTTACTCTTTCTATCTACGGTTTCACATAACCAAGGACTGATGAGGTGTTCACCGAATGGCTGTCATCTATTTGTTGTCGCTTTTTTCAAGCTAATCTTTCAAAGCTACCAATGATGACCCCTGGGAATCCCATAGTTTCTCTAGAATTAACGGCTCACCCGCCCCCGCCGGAATAACGCTCACAGGCAAAAAACGGGGGGGGGGCCATAAGAAAACACATTCTAGGAAAGCCCTGTTTGCGGCTAAGAAGAAAGGAAAGAATAAGAATATAAAAAGAATATATAATAAAGAAAAAATATTACAAGCTCTTTGTTCTGACATCTGTCATTTTTACAAAAAAAAAAAAAAAAAAAATTATTTCGAACCAAAAAGGCTTTAATGGCACCAATCAAAAAAAAAAAAAAAAAAAAAAAACAAGAAATTAAAAATAGACAATAGAAGAAAAAAGAAAGAGGAAATGTATCACCCCCCAAATGCTTAAACACATGCTATCCCCAAAATAATGATAAGTCACACGTGAGAGTTTCCCATGCTATCATGATAGGATGAATCCTTTTTTTTTCATTTTAACTAGTTTCGTGGCTTGCTACCTAGATCACAGCCACAAAACGTTTTTTTCGTTTTTTTTTTTTGGCGAAAGTCGGCGGTTTCTTAAGAAGGGAAAAGGAAACGATGGGTTTTGTTTTGTTGTTAGTACCGTTTTTGCCGATTTCCGCTTTTTTGCGTCACGCTACGTAACGTTAGCCCTTGTGAAACGGACCCCCTGATGAACCTGTGTGTTGCGTTGTGGTGAACTGTTTTGCTCCTGAACTGTTTCGCTGTGTC
>CM065683.1:16561882-16569382 GCA_017654935.2 Phymorhynchus buccinoides | reverse complement strand
ACTTGAGAAACTTGAGAACGTTACACTTTTATTTTCCAAGAAGATAGATTTTAGGCAACGCCTATTCTTCCCATCTATCCCTTGATACATATACTTAACACCACAAAAGACAAACAGGCAAGATGACGCGCGAGAGAAGTGAGGAGAGAGCAGAAGGTGAACGAGGACGAGGAGAGGGCGGAAGATTTCGGAGAGAGAGAGATTGGATGATGCGCTTGAGAGAGTGAGAGCGTGAGAGAGAGAGGGAGAAGAGACAGAGAGAGACAGAGAGAGAGACAGAGACAGAGACAGAGACAGAGAATGACAGGCAGAACGAGACAAGAGAGAGAGAGGACCACGAGACCGAGATAGACAGAGAGACTGAGAGAGGAAAACGGAATGCTGGGTGGAGGGGGGGGGTGGTGGGGGGGGGGTGGAGGGGCTAACCGTTGTAAATGTCATTGTCATGATGCATGATACCACTGCCTGATTAATATGTCCAGGGGGGGTTGGAAGACAGACAGAGAGAGAGAGAGGAGAGAGAGAGAGAGAGAGAGAGAGAGCAGAGTGAGACAGCAGAGCGCGGAGAAGGGAGAGGAGAGGAGGAGAGCGGTTGAATGAGTAAGCGGAGGTGCTGCGATTGAGGAGAGGAGGAGGAGAGAGGAGTGGAGAGGAGGGGAGAGCGAGACGGATGTGAGGAGAGAAGGATGAGGTCGACGAGAGAGAGGCTGGATTTGAGTTAGGAGCACGCGGCCGGAGCCGACTGTGGCGAGACGAGAGAGAGACGAGAGCGTAGACACTGCAAGGGCGAGAGGAGACCGAGATATCTCGAGTGGAGGAGAGAGGGAGATTAGAGATGAGGAGAGGGGATGAGAGGAGGACAAGAGAGAGAAAGAGATATGCACAAGTTACAAGTTTCGCTCACTAGGCGAAACGACATATGTCCAAACGTTGCTGTTATTAAAAGGGGGGGGTGGGGGGGGGGGGGGGGGGGGGTGGGGGGAAGAGGGTGGGGGGACTGCTGTGGGCATGAGACCATGGTTCACACGTGCTGGGGTGACGAGAGTAGGTCAGCCAGCTGGTTATGGGTGGGGTAAGGGGTGGGTGGGTGGGGCGGCGGACCGGGATGGGTGGGGGGGTGGGGGTCCCCAGTGGAGGTTTTTGGGCGGGGGCAGTGGAGATTACAAAGGGATGACATTCCACCTTACCACGTATCTGTATTATTAAAAAATCTGGGCTTTACTGGTTTAGCACCGCCTCCAGGCATTGCCACCAGTATTTTTCAATACTGCCATGGGATTAAAACTGCCACGGGATGGAATTAATAATTAATATTAAAACTGCCACGGGGCGATTGCTATGTTATAGATAAAAACCCTTGGGAATCTGGTTTTATGATAAACTAGTGCATTTTTTAGAGGAGAGTTATTTTCTATTGCTGCTAATGTATATGCTGATTTGTTTGGGTTGTTCTTTTTTGAATAATGATGCTGATTATTCGGTATGATTTTGAAAGTTAATCTTTGAGTTATTTGGTTCTTTGAATAGTATATTGTCATGTTGTAACATGCATTACGGATCGGAAAAAAGGAACCTTCTTTGCAAGGGGAAAAAACTAAACCAAAAAAGCAAAGCAAAAAATAAAGGTAGAAGAGAGGTTACAGAAAGGGGTGATGACGGGAGGAGGGGAGGAAATAATAAGGTGGGCACAGTCAGTTCAAAACACACACAAAATCAAGCGGTTTAGCTCACCACATTGAATCACGAAAACCTTAGAGAATATAAAACACTAAAAAAAAACCTGTACCAAGCATGTCCATATCAAAATATTTTCGCTGTATGTTCTTTATAGTATTTGTGATTATATTTCTCCCATCAGATTTATGGTAAAAAAAACACTATATTTTGGTTATGTAGTATCATGTGCAACATAATGTGGTAGCAAATGTTTTTCGAAGACCCCCCCCCCCCCCCCCCCCGCCACGTTCACTTGTCAAAAATCACGGTTTCACGTGGTGTTTTCCTTCTTTATAGCTGGTAAGGCATCTTCCTAGCATAAGAGGGAATGTGACACTTGACGTGTGTGTGTGTGTGTGTGTGTGTGTGTTGTGTGTGGGTGTGTGTGTGTGTGTTGTTGTGTGTGTGTGTGTGGTGTGTGTGTGTGTGTGTGTGTGTGTGGTGTCTTTAAATAATACCCCCCTAAATTCACATATCGCAAACCTAAAATATAATCTGCCCGGAGTGAGTGGAAAATATACGCTATCAGCAAAACTAATATAACTATATTCCGAACATAGTTACTACAACATATTATTGACTGTTTTTAGTGAAAAAGGTTACTATTTGTGGTGACAACTTCGGTGGAGCCAATTGAAAACAAACAAAAGTAAGGAAACTATACATCAAATTAACGTCCTTCTCTGAACAGCAGTGGGGGTTAGGCAAGCATTAAAGTCTGCGGGAATGGTGGGTGGGGTGGGTGGGGTGGAAGAAATGGAAGCCCCGTGTTGTGTAAATACTATTGCACGATGCACGTTGCATTGTTGGGCTCATGCCAATTTCAAGGAGGAAGGGGGAGACAAGGACGATGAGCGGGCGAGGGAGACAGAGTTAGAGATGAGAGTGGGGAGGAGAGAGAGAGAGAGAGAAGGCTAGAGAGAGAGAAGAATGAGAGAGACCGAGAGAGGGGAGACTGATGCAAGATGAAAGGAGACGAGAGAGAGGAGAGAGAGACAGAGAGAGTGAGAGAGAGAGAGAGAGAGATCGAGGAGAGAGAGAGAGAGAGAGAATGAGAAAAAAGAAGAGAGAATTTGTGTGTGTGTGTGTGGTGTGTGTGTGTGGGTGTTTGTGTGTGTGTGTGTTTGAGAATGTGTGAGCGTGCGTGTGTGCGTGCGTGTGTGTGTGCGTGCGTGTGTTTTGTGGATGCAAAACACACAAACACACACACACACACACACACACACACACACACACACACACACCACACACACACAGCACACACACACACACACACATCACACACACCGAGAGAGAGAGAGAGAGAGAGAGAGAGAGATGCGCGCAAACACATTACCCACACATATCAAACACACGAGCACGCGCACGCGCATGCGCGCGCACACACACACATACACACACACACACATAAACACACACACACACACATACACACACACACACACACACACAAACACACACATTCACTCACTCACACACATCCTACACACACACACCCACCACACACACACACCACACACATCACACACTCACACATCGCACCCACAAACACACACACGCACACACACACACACTCCACTCACACACACACACACACACACACACCCTAACACACACACACACACCACACTCACACACCAAAACACACACACACAACACACGCACACTCACAAGCACACGTACACGCACACGCACACGCAAACACACACACACACACACACACAACACACACACATACACACCACACACACACGACGCACACACACACACTCACACTTACATACACACACACACACTACTTTTTTTTTATAAATTTAAGTTATTTCTAGATTCAGGACAGGGTAAACATATTTTTTGTTTCTCAAATCTGAAGGGACTGTACCCTCTAAGGCAAGCCCCACCTCACACCTCACACCTCCATTTTTCCCCCCCTTTTGGTTATCTGTTAACAACTCCCTCCCCTCTCCCCATTTTCTTGTTCTTTTAATTAATGAAAAAATTGACCTTTTAGTTTTCGCATCCCAAAGGTGACTGTCCAAGATCCCAAATTAGGAGCAATAATGCTAGGTTTTAGCAAAGCGCGTTAAATGTACGTGTGCTTTGTGTGTGTGTTTGTGTGTGTGAATACAGTGTGTGTGTTAGTGTGTGTGTGTGTCTGTGTGTGTGTGTGGTGTGTGGTGTGTGTTGTGTGTGTGTGTTTGTGTGTGTGTGTTTGTGTTTGTGTTCGTGTGTGTGTGTGTGTGCCTGTGTGTTACGATTCAAGGAGGGTCGTTTAATAGTTCCGTTTTTTCTTTCTGAAAACTATGCTTTCTAGTCTGGATTGTGTTTAAATGCGAAGAGTTTGACCTCTTGAAGTCATCGATGAATTTTTTGTCTGTTTTGTAATAATTGTTATATTGGACTGGGTTTTAATATTACTTATTTGTTTGGTTGTTTGGAATGGGGAGTTTTTTGCGTGTGGGTTTTTTTGGGGGGGGGGGGGGGGTGGGAAGGTAATTGCTTAATCATTCCACCCATCCATCCATTCAACGACCTAACCACCCATCCATCCATCCATCCATTCGTTCATCCGTCCATCCACACATCCCTCCATCTATCCCATCCATCTCCATCCATCCATCACATCCATTCATACCGTCCATCCACACATTTCCACCCATCTATCCATCCATCCATCCAGCCACCCATCTATCCATCCATTTCATCCATCCATCCATCCATCCACACCCTTTCTATCCATCCATCCATCCATCCATCCATCCATCCATCCATCCATCCAGCCAGCCATTCCACCTGTCAGTCCATCCATCCATCCATCCGTTCATGCCACACATAAGGGATGATCCACGCCATGCCATCCATCCATGCCATGCCCCTCCCCCATTATCCATCCATCCAACCATCCATTTCATCTCCGTCCATCCACACATCCACCCTCTATTATCCATCCATCCATCCATCAATCCAATCCATTCCATCCATCAATCCATCCATTCATCCATCCATCCCACAAATCCATCCATCCATACACACTTTCCATCCATCCATCCATCCACCATCCCTCCATTCATCCGTCCATCCATCCTCCATCCATCCATCCATCCATCCATCCATCCATCAATCCACCACAATCTAATCCATCCATCAATCCATCCATCCATCCATACATGCATCCATGTCGTCCGTCCATCCACACATCCACCCATCTATCCAGCCATCCATCCATCCATTCCATCCATCCATCCATCGATCCATTCCATCCATCCGATCCATTCATCCGTCCATCCACACAATCCATCCATTCCATCCATCCATCCATCCATCCATCCACCCCATCTATCCAACCGTCCATCCGTCCATCAATTCCTTAATCCACCCACCCATCAATCCATCCATCCTTCCACCCACCCATCCTTCCATTCATCCATCCATCCATCCATCAATCCATCCCATCCATCCATCCAACCATCCACACATGCCATCCATCCATCCAACCATCATATCTTGTATTATTTAATTTCTTAAGACAACTTTTAGCGCGCCTAATAGCACCCATCTATCCATACCAGGCCTCCACCCATGTTATGTACGTTGCATCCATCCATTCATATCATTTTCCTCCACCCTATGCAGTCCACAATCCATTTCTATCCAACCTGTTTGCCTGTCTTTGTGTCATACTTAGTCCTCTTCTTTTTCTTTTCTACCATTCTCTCGCTAGTCATCTCCTCGTGTGATGCTGTTTATAAAAAATAAAATATTGTCTATCACCTGCGTTGTTTCTTTTTTCTTTTTTAGTTCTTTCTTTCTCTCTCTCTGTTCTCTCGCCTTTCTTTCTTTCTTTCTTCTTTCCTCGTTCGTTCTTTCGTTCACTAATTAATGGCACAGGGCTTCCATGTAGCATACCTTACGCACACGCACGCGCACGCCACACGCACACACATCACACAGCCACGCACACACGCATCACGCACGCATCGCACACACTACTACAGAGCACTACAATCACACACGACAACACACACCAAACGGTCACACACACACACCACACACACACGCACGCGCGCACACACACACATTCACAAATACACACACACACACACACCACACTGACACACACACACACAACAAGAGCACACACACACAACAACACCCACACACCACCCACGTCACACACGGGCTCAAACACGTCACACACACACACACACACACACACACACACACCACCACACAAACAACACACCACACCACACACACACAACATCACACACACACACACCCCTTCCCTGACTTCAAAATTATCAATTGGACATTTTCCAATGAGAAACAACATCCCCGCCATTTCTGGGGGAAGAAAGAGATAGGTTAAGGATCAGCCAAGGATTGTTTTCATAAAACCGAAAGAAGCAGACTTTGAACCATGGACGGACATCGTAACATTATGTAGGGGGTGTGGGTGGTCCAGGGGCAGTGGTGGGGAATGTGGGGGTAGGGTGGCGTGGTCGTGGGGGTGGGGTGGGGGTCCAACCCTAAGCTGCTAATGATTGCCAATTCCACTCTCTGTGTGCATGCCATTTTTCAGCGTTGCGATGGTAGTTATTTGAAAACCTTCTCATTATTGATTGGATTATTGAAGCTCGTCTAGCCACGATTAAAGACCAAAAAAACAACTAAGACCAGACTCGAGAGAGAGAGGAGGGGGGGGGGGGGGAGAGAGAGAAACAGAGAGACAGAGAGAGAGAGAGAGGAGAGGAGGAGAGAGATAGACGAGAGAGAGAAGAGACAGAGATTTTTTTCTATTTGAGAGACGAGAGAGCAGAGAGAGAGAGAGATTTAGAGAGAGAGTGGATAGAGAGAGAGAGGGAGAGGGAGAGAGAGAGAGGGAGAGAGAGAGAGAGAGAGAGGGAGAGGGGAGGGAGAGGGACAGGAAAAAGGAAAGGTATTGATCACCATACTATCACTTTACAACCCACACAGTTGGGGGGGGGGGTGGGGATGGGGGGGGGTGGGTGTGCGGATTGTGTGTGTGCTAGGGTTACCCATTGTAGGTTTGTTTGAATAAACAATAAATGAAAGAAAAAAGGAAGTCTTTCTTACGAACGCTCGCATGTAAGAACGTGCGCTCGCAACGCAAGGACGGGACGCATGCAAGCGAGCCCATAAGCGTAAGCTCACTGAGAGAGACATTAACAACTCAACATCACATACGCACTCACAGGCAGATAAAACCATATATGATACACAAACACGGCCACACTCGATACAGCAATACTCCCCACCACCACCGCCACTCACCAACCACTCACCCACAGGATCCCTCCACCCCTGCCCCCGCTTACAGTGACTTAAACAGATAAGTCTAATTTGCAAAGTGTTAAAAGTGTCCATGTTATGTACTTATGTCTCCCCGTCCCCCCCACTGTTTTTCTTATTGGTTATTCTTTTATCACAAGGCTTACTCCCCCTCTCTACTCTCCTCTCTTCTTCTCTCCTCGCTCCTCGAATCTCTCTGGGGTACGGCTCTCGGCTCTTCAAAAAGCTCCTCAGTCGCCTCATGCGTCCCATCGTCACAGCACGGTCCCCTCTCAGTCGAGCGTCTCTTCTCTCTCTCCTATGCTATCTTCTCCTCATAACTCCGTCCATCACATTCCTCCGTTCATCACTCTTCGTCTCGTGGGTACTCCTCTCATCTTCGTCATCGATCCTTACGCTGTCTCCTCTACTCTCTCCGGCATTCTCGCTTTCTGAGGATTCGTACAAGGGTCATAACGCTCTCGAGAGCTC
>CM065683.1:16554335-16561382 GCA_017654935.2 Phymorhynchus buccinoides | reverse complement strand
TTTCATATTCATTAAAGGACCAATCTTTAATGTTGTCTCTAGTGGTCTAAAATTGCTTTGAATGATAGGTCAAAGGCATTTTCCTTCAGCTATTTTAGACAGTGTTTTCTCAAAATGATCGACGCTCACCCTACTACATTTTAAATGCTCATAACTCTGGAACGGAAAAAGATACAAGAATGTTTTTTTGTATCATTAGAAAGAGAATTGTTTGTTTGAAGTTTCCAAATGTGCCGTGTTCTCGGAATGGTCAGTTTGGACACTTAATGTCCCTTTCGTGGTGGCTGGGTCACAAATGGTTGTGCGCGAGAGGACCTAACACACGTTGTTGTTTCTAACAAAGCTTGCGCGTGAACAAAGTTGTAATTCAATCCAAAGAAGATTGGGTGTTTCCAGCGAAAGGGGAGAATAAAACCCAAAAAAAACCCACCACAACGAAGTATTGCAGCGACACAAACAACATGGCGGGGAAAAAAACCTTGACATTAAAGATCGGGGTAAAATGTTCTGGATGAAGGGCACAAATGAACTAAAGGGGAGAGAGAGAGAGAGAGAGAGAGAGAGATAGAGAGAGAGAGATGAGTGGGGGGAGAGAGCGAGAGAGGTGGATAGTATAGAGAGGGAGATAGATATGATGTGGAGAGAGTGTGAGAGAGGGGGACGAGAGAGAGAAAGAAGAGAGAGAGGGGGAGAGAGAGAGTCGAGAGAGAGAGAGCGAGGGAGAAGAGAGAGAGGTAGAGATATCGCTTAGATGGGGAGAGATAGCGGTCTCCTCTAAGATGAGAGGGAGGGGAGAGATGAGCTCGGAGAGAGATAGATGGCGAGAGCTAAAGAATGTGAGAGAGCTTTTTCTCGCTCTCTCTTTCCGAGCTCTCTCCTCTCTTCGAGTCGATTATCGAGAGAAAGAAAGCTCTCTCGCTTTATCTCTCAGAGAGAGGGAGAAGAGAGAGAGAGAGGGGGAGAGGACTCTTGGAGAGGAGAGAGAGAGAGAAAGAGAGAGGAGCTCGGGGGAGAGTAGAGAGCAGAGGGAGAGGGGGAGAGAGATGGAGAGAGAGGGAGAAGAGCTCCTTGAGAGAGAGGAGCTCGGAGAGAGAGAGAGAGAGATTCTTGCTTCTCTCTCTGCTCTCGAGGGGGAAGAGAGAGGGAGAAAGGGGAGAGCGGGGGGGGGGGGGGGGTGGGAAGGGGGGGGAGAGGGAGAGAGTGCGCGCGCAGGGAGTAAGCCCTTGTGATAAAAGAATAACCAATAAGAAACAGTGGGGGACGGGGGACATCAAGTACATAACATGACACTTTAACACTTTGCATAATTAGATCTTATCTGTTTGTCACTGTAAGCCGGGGCGGCACGGGGCTGTGGGTGGGTGGGTGGGTGGGTGGTGGTGGTGGTGGTTGGTGGGGGTATTGATGTATGAGTTGTGCGTGTTTGTGTATCATATATGGTTTTATATCTGCCTGTGAGTGCGTATGTGATGTTGAGTTGTTAATGTCTCTCTCAGTGAGCTTACGCTTATGGGCTCGCTTGCATGCGTCCGTCCTTGCTTGCGAGCGCACGTTCTTACATGCGAGCGTTCGTAAGAAAGACTTCCTTTTTTCTTTCATTTATTGTTTATTCAAACAAACCTACAATGGGTAACCCTAGCACACCACACAATCCAACCCCTCCCCCCTCCCCACCACCCCCAGGCACCCCAACTGTGGTAAAGTGATAGTATGGTGATCAATACCATTTCTCTTTGTCCCTTCCCTCTCCCCTCCTCTCCCTCTCTTTCTCTCTCTCTCTCTCCCTCTCTCTCTCTCTCCCTGCCACTCTCTCTCTATCCCTCTGCTCCTCTCTCTCTCTCTCTCCTCTCTCTCTCTCTCTCTCTCTCGTCTCTCTCTCGCTCCCTCTCTCTACTCTCTCGTCGTGCTCTCTCTCTCCTCTCGCTCTTCTCTCTCTCGTGTCTCGCCTCCTCTCCGCTCTCTTATCCCTCTCTCGGGGGGGGTACTCTGCTCTGCTCTCGGTCTCTTCGGAGGGGTATCATTTCTAGAGTCTCAGGTCTCATGCTCTCTCTCATCTCACTCTCTATCTCTCTCTCTCTCTCTCTATTGTATCTCTATCTCTCTCTCTCTCTCGGTCTGAGTGGTGTTGGGGATTTAATCGTGGCGAGACGAGCTTCAATAATCCAATCAATAATGAGAGGTTTTCAATAACTACCATCGCACGCGCTGAATGCACACACACATAGAGTGTAATTGGCAATCATGGCAGCTTAGGGTTAGACCCGCCACCCCCACACCCCCACCCACCCACCCCACCACCCCACCCCCCCCCCCCCCCCTACATTAATGTTGCGAGGTCCGTCCATGTCAGTCAAAGGTCTGCTTCTTTCAGTTGTAGAAAAAATAATCCCAGGCTGATCCTAACCCTATCCTCTTTCCCGAGAATGGCGGGGGGGGGGGGATGTTGTTTCTCAGTGAAAATTGTCAATGGATAATATTTGTAGCAGGAGGGTGTGTGTTGTGTGTGTGTGTGTGTGTGTGTGTGTGTGTGTGTGTTTGTGTGTGTGTGTGTGTGTGCGTGCGTGCGTGCGCGCGCGCGCGTGCGCGCGCGTGCGTGCGTGTGTGCGTGCGTGTGTTTGTGTGTGTGTGTGTGTGTGTGTGTGTGTTTTGTGTGTGTGACCGTGTGTGTGTGTGTGTGTGTGTGTGTGTGTGTGTGTGTGTGGACCGTGTGTGTGTGTGTGTGTGTGTGTTCGTGTGTGTGTGTGTGTGTGTGTGTGTGTGTGTGTGTGTGTGTGTGTGTGTGTGTGTGTCTGTGTGTGTGCGTGCGATTGTGTGCGCGTGCGCGTGCGTGTGCGTAAGGTAGGCTACATGGAAGCCCTGTGCCATTTTGTGAACGAAAGAACGAACGAGAAATAAATAAATAAATAAAGAAAGAAAGAAAGAAAGAAAGAAAGGCAGAGAGAAAGAAATAACTAAAAAAGAAAAAAAGAACAACGAGGTGATACATTATATTTTATTTTTTATAAACAATACACACGAGTAGATGACTGAGAGAATGGATGAAAAAAGAAGAAGAGGAGTAAGTATGAAACAAAGACAGGCAAACAGGTGGATAGATGGATGGATGGATGCATGGGTGGATGCACGCATACATGGGTGGATGCATGGATAGTTGGATGGATGGATGGACGGATGAATTAATGGATGGATGGCTTGGATGGATAGATGGGTGGATAGGTGGTTGGATGGGTGGATGGATGGATGGATGGATGGATGAATGAATGGATGGATGGATGGACGGATGAATGAATGGATGGATGGATGGATGGATGGATGGATGGATAGATGGATGGATCAATGAACCCCCACAAAAACAACAACCACAACCAAACAAATAAGTAAATAAAACCCAGTCAAATAAAACTTATTACAAAAACAGACAAAATCATCGACACTTCAAGAGTCAAACTCTTCGCATGTAAGCAAATGTATAAAACAAAACACCGAATATGGCCTCCTTGAATCACACACACGCACGCACAACAACAACAACAACAACAACAACAACAACAACAACAACAACAACAACAACAACAACAACAACAACAACATACAGATTGCATACGGCGCTGAATCTTTTTATTTTCTTTTTTTTCCCCTTGCAATGAAGGTTCTCTTTTCATTAAGTGAACTTACAATCAACAAGTTGGTTTTTTTTTGATACAGGTGAAAAAAAAGGAAGAGAAAAAAAGGTGACAACAACAGCAACAAATAATAATAATAATATTAATAATAACATTAATAATAATAATAAAAATAATAATAATAATAATTTTTAAAAAATATAAAAAAAATATAAAAATAAAAATAATAAAATAATTTATAATAAGGAAATGCATATACATCATAAAAAAAAAAGGAAAATCTTTTAAACTGTGCTATAACAATAGTCAAATAACATTACTGGAATATTTTTATACAGTGGTTTTACAAAATTCAACTTCAACATTTCCAAACCAAATGCAGTGGACTAAACACCATGTACAATATCTTACACAGACTTAATTAAATAACAAACGTAGCAATAATGAGGTCGACGTAGGTATCAAGTCTAAGTAAGGCAACCACTTTCTTTTGAAATCATCAAGGCGCATTTCCATTACATGCGTACATGTTTCTACGGTGTATTGTTTCGTTAGTTCATTTCGAAAGTTCTGAATATTCGGTTTTATTTTGTTTATTCTACGTTGAATCTTGATAGAAATCAAATCACACGCGCACACGCGCACGCGCACGCACACGCGGAATATACCATAACACACGGCGCATGCCCCCCCACACACACCATAACACACACACAACAACAGCACATATACTCACACAACACATACGCCCCCCCCCCCCCCCCACAACACACACACACGACACACGCAGCATGACGCACTACAACGGCACACACGAGGTTATCTCACCACGCATTCAACGCACACACGCACGCACGCACGCACACGCACGCACACGCACGCACGCACGACGCACATTGCACACGAACACCGCACACGCACACACACACACACGCACATAGATATACGCACGCACGCACACGCACACACACACAGCACACGCACACACACACTCACACACAAGCACATACACACACATCACACACACCACACACACACACACACGCACGCATTCACACACACACATACACATTACACACACACACAACGCTCACACACATACACACACACACACACACACAACTTTTTGTCTGAATCACTTTAGTGTGGAAGGCGTTTTTAAATTGAGTACCACATACACACACTGGACTGGACTGGAACCAATGTCTTGTCAGATTAACTATAAAAGCTGCATTGACAACACACAACACACGCCACACGCACGCACGCGCGCACGCACGCACGCACACGCACGAAGCGTGCACTACGCACACGCACACTACGCACACGCACACACGCGCACGCCACGCACACGCTACACACACACACACACCACACACACACACACAACACATTAACACACACACAACACACACACACACACGTACATGTAACCCTTTGCTATCTAGCATTATTGCTCTAATTGGGATCTTGGACAGTCACCTTTGAGGCGAAAACTAAAAGGTCAATGTTATCATTAATTAAAAGAACAAGAAAATGGGGAGAGGGGAGGGGGTGTTAACAGATACAAGGGGATGGAGGGGTGAGGTGGGAGTGGGGCTCGCCTTGAGGGTACAGTCCCTTCAGATTTGAGAAAAAAAATATGTTTACTGTCTGAATCTAGAAATACCTTAGGGTAAAAAAAAAAGGTGTGTTGTGTGTGTGTGTGTGTGTGTTGTGTGTGTGTGTGTGTGTGTGTGTGAGTGTGTGAGTGTGTGTGTGTGTGTGTGTGTGTGTTGTGTGTGTGTGTGTGTGTGTGTGTGTGTGTGTGAGTGTGTTGTGTGTGTGTGTGTTTGTGTTGTGTGTTGTGTGTTTGTGTGTGTGTTGTGTGTGTGTGTGTGTGTGTGCGTGTGCGTGCGCGTGCGTGCGTTTTGTGTGTGTGTGTGTGCATGTGTGTGTGTGTGTGTGTTGTGCTTGCAAACTCTCTCTCTCTTTTTCTCTCTCTCTCTTTCCCTCTCTCTCTTCTCTCTCTCTCTCCCCACTCTCTCTTAACTCTGTCTCCCTCAGCCCGCTCACTGGTAAATTCCTTATCTCCCCCTTCCTCCTTGAAATTGGCATGAGCCCAACAATGCAACGTGCATCGTGCAATAGTATTTACACAACACGGGGCTTCCATTTCTTCCACCCCACCCACACCCAACCCCCATTCCCCGCCCTTTATGCTTGCCTAGCCCCACCACTGGCTGTTCAGAGAGGGGACGTTTAATTTTGATCTATATTTTCAGGGGGGAAGTTTGTTGTTGGTTTCAAGCCAACCTGAAGTTTTCCATAATATAAGTAACCTTTCACAAATAACAGAAGACCAGAAGAATAATGCTTTTGTAGTAGTATGTTCGGAAATAAGTTATATAATACCTCAGTTTTTTTGCTGTTGCTAGATTTTCCACCTCACGGGCAGTTTATTACCCGGCCCATAGCCCGGGTTTTTTTTGCGATTGTGTTTGTGTGTGTGTGTGTGTGTGTGTGTGATGTGTGTGTGTGTTGTGGTGTGTGTGTGTGTGTGTGTGTGTGTGTGTGTGTGTGTCTGTGTGTCTGTGTTATCGATTATCTTAAAAACTACTGTTTGGACTTTGATTAAAATTGGCAGAGGGGTAGACAGCTCTGGAAAAGGAAGCTTCCTTTCGTTAATCAACACCGTGCTCACCTTGACCTTGAAGTTTGACCTTGAAAAAACCAAAATTTACTTCTTTGGGCTATGTAATTTTCCCCCCAGCTTTATTTCGTGAACTAGTGAACAGAATCGCTTCACATTTTTGTGTGGTGGTGGTGTACTGTGTGCCATGGTGCAAGGAATTTTGTATAAAAGTTCAGCTGTATCTCGTGAACTACTGAACAGAATCGCTTCAAATTTGGGGCTATGTATTTTATGCGTTCTGTAAGGGGTGGTAAAAAGTGGTGTGTTTATTGGGGGTGTGGGGGGGGGGTGAGAGAGAGGACATAACTCGGTGCAAGGAAGTTTGTATAAAAGTTCAGCTGTATATTAAAGTTCCAGCTGTAATTCTACAGATTGAACAGAATCGCTTCAAATTTTGGGCTATGTATTTTATGCGTTCTGTAGGGGTGGAAAGTGCTGTGTTTATTTGGGGGTGGGGGGGGGAGAGGACATAACTCTGGCCGGGTTTGCATTGTCACAGGTGTGCTTTGTCCTTGCTCTGCGGCCTTCTCGGCGATGCTCCCTTGTATTGCTATGTTTGCGATATATAAGAAGTTACCACCCCCCCCCCCCCCCACCCCCCCCCGCCCATATTCACGTGTCACATTTCCCATTCCCTATTACGCTAGAGGACGATCTTTTCTTACCAGCTGTAAGAGGGAAAGCACGTGAAAACCGTGATTTTGACACGTGACGTGGGGGGGTCCTTTTAAGCAACATTTTTGTGTGTTT
>CM065683.1:16544335-16549335 GCA_017654935.2 Phymorhynchus buccinoides | reverse complement strand
GAAGACGAGATGAGAGTGAAGAGAGGAGGAAGAGAGGAGAGAGTGAAGAGAGAGAGAAAGACGAAGTAGAGAGGATAGAGAGAGAGTAGAGAGGAGAGAGACGAGAGAGGTAGGAAAGAAGAATGAGGGCAGAGATCATCAGAGAGGGATGAGATTGAGGAACATTAAAGAGGTAGATAGAGAGAGGGATTAGGAAGAGAGAGCAGAGGAGAGAGAGAGGACGAGGAAAGAGGAGAGAGAGAGAGATGAGACGAGAGTGAGAGAGAGGGAGGGAGAGAGAGAGGATGAGACAGACGAGAGAGGAGGAGACGTAGAGAGAGAGAGAGGAGAGAGAGAAGAAGAGGAGGAAGAGAAAGAGAGTGAAAGAGAGAGAGAGCGTGAGAGAGAAATAGAGTGGAGAGATGGGACACAGAGATGAGAGAGAGAGAGGGAGAGAGAGGATAGAGTACGAGAGAGAGGAGAGAAGAGAGAGAGAGACAGGAGCAGAAGGCGAACGAGAGTGAGAGCGGAGAAAATAGAGAATTATGGAGATGAGAGAGGGATAGAGACAGAGAGAGCAAGACGCAGAGAGAGAGAGAAGATGATGCGAGAGAAGAGAGAGAAGAGAGAGAGAGAGAGAGAAGGAGAGAGAAGATAGCGAGAGAGAGAGAGAGAATGAGAGAGAGGAGAAGACAATAAGAGAAAGAGTAAGAGAGAAGCAGACAGAGATGAGAGAGAAAGAGAGAAAAGGGAAAAGGAGAGGAGGGAGGAGCGGAGGAGATGAGAGAGGAAGAGAGAGAAGGAGAGAAGAGAGACGAGAAAAAAAAACGAGGAGAGATGACGAAGAGATGCATAGAGAAAAGAAGATGAGAGAACGAGGAGGAGAGTAGAGACTCGAGAGAGAGAGCTAGCGAGAGAGAGAGACGAAGAGGAGAGAAGAAGAGGAGAGAGAGAGAGACAGAGTACGAGGAGAGAGAGGAGAAAGAGAGGGAGAAAGAGAGGAGAGACGAGAGAGAGAGACAGAGACACACAGAGGAAGAAAGAGAGAGAGGAAGAGAGAAGAGAGAGAGAGCGAGAGTGAGAGAAAAAGAAAGACGTAGACAGAGATGAGAGGAGAGAGAGAGAGAGAGCAGATAGAGAGAGCTAGCGAGGAGAGGAACTGAGAGAGAGGCAAGAGGAGACGAAGGGAGAAGGAGGTGAGAGAGATGAGATAGAGAGAGAGTTGAGAGAGAGAGGGAGATGAGAGAGAGAAAGAGAGAGGAGAGAGAGAGAGAGAAGACGAGAGACAGAGGGACAATCAGAGAGATAGAGAGAGAGAGCGAGAAGAGAGAGAGAGAGAGAGAGAAGAGAGAGAGAGAGACGAGAAGAGAGAGAGAAGAGAGAAGAGAGAGAAGAGAGGGAGAGAGAGGGAGGAGAAAGACTAGCAGAAGAGAGAGAGAAGCGAGGAGAGAGACGAGATAATGAGAAGTGGAGAGAGGTAGAGAGATGAGAGCGAGAGATGTAGAGAGAGAGAGAGAGAGAGAACAGAGAAGGATAAAGAGCAAGAGAGATGAGAGACGAGACAGAGAGAGTGAGAGAGAGGAGAAGCTGACAGAGAAGAGAAGAGCCAGAGCGAGAGAGGAGAAGAGAGGAGTAGAGAGAGAGAGGAGAAGAGAGGAGAGAGAGAGGAGACGGAAGTCAAAAAGAGAGAGAGGGGAAGGGAGCGAAAGAGATAGATGAGCGAGAGAGGAAGAGAGAGAGAGAGCGAAGAGACGAGAGACCGAGAGGGAAGAGGAGAGGAGAGAGAGAGAGAGAAGATAGAAAGAAAAAAAAAAGAAAAAGAGAGAGAGCGGGAGAAGAGAAAGAGAGAGAGAGAGAGACGAGGAGACGAGAGAATGAGAAACGAAGAGAGAGAGAGAGAGAAAGAAGCTATGATGAAGAGAGAGAAATTCGAGAGAACAGAGAGAGAGAGAGAGAGAGAGAGACGAGAAGAGAGAGAGAGATGGGGGAGAGGAGAGGAAGAGAGAGAGAGAGAGAGAGAATACAGAAAAGAGAGAAAAAGAGAGAGAGTGTGTGTGTGTAGAGAGAGAGAGAGAGACGAAAGAGAAAGGAGAGGAGAGCAGGAGAGAAGAGAGAGAGAAAGAGAGGGAGACAAAAGGAGGGAGAGGGATGGAGAGAGGGAGGAAGAAGAGATGGGAGAGTGTGAGAGAGAGAGATATTGAGAGAGAGGACTGAGAGAGAGAGAAGAGAGAGAGAGAGACAGGAAGATAGAGACCGTGAGAGAGAGAAAGAGACAGACAGGAAACAGAGAGAAAGAGAGGAGAGAGAGAGAGAAGAAAGAGAGAGAGAAGGAGAGAGAGAAGAAGCGGAGAGAGAGATCGAGAGGAATAAGAGAGAGGAAAGAGAGAGAGAGAGAGAAGAGAGACCGAGAGAGAGAGAGAGAGCTGATCAGAATCGAGAGAGAGGAGTTGAGAACAGGAAGAGAGACGAGAGAGAGAGAGAGAGAGAGCGAGAGAGAGAGCGAAAGAGAGAGACACACAGACAGAGAAACTGAAAGAGAGAGAGAGAGGAGAGAGAGAGAGAAAGACAGGAGAGGAGAGAGAAAGAGAGGGGAAGAGAGAAAGAGAGGGAGAGATGAGAGAGGAGAGAGAGAAGAGAGAGAGAGAGAGGGAGTCTCACACAACAGACAAACAGACAGAGAGAAGAAAAGAGAGATAGTAGAGACAGAGAGAGAGTTTTCTTATGCAAACGTAAAAGTGTGAGTGAGTGAAAGAGTGTGAGTGTGTGTTGAGTGGGTGTGTGTGTGTGAGGGTGGTGTGTGTATGTAGAGACTGGAGAGAAAGAGAGGCTAAAATTTTGGTTATAAAGAACTCATCTCTCGCCGACGAGAGCTAATCGAACTTTTGAGGGTGAGATCTAGAGTCAAGAAAGAGACGAACTATTTGAGAGGATAATTTGACAATCGAGAGAGAGAGAGAGGTTCCAGAGAGGAGTAGAGAGAAAAGAGAGAGAGTGAGAGAGACATTTTTCTTGAGTACTTGATTGAGTCCATCTAAAGGCGAGAGGAGAGAGATCATAGATTCATCTAAGTACCCAAACGAGAGTTTGTCAGAGAGAGAAAAAGAGACAAGTAACAAACTACCGCAACAACAGATTAATACTCAAAGTGTTACGAGAGAAGAGAAAGAGTGCCAGCTTTGAGAGAAATTTTGTCGAGAGAGAGAGAGAGATGAAAGAGAGAGAGAGTGGAGAGAGTTTTTATCCCTGAGAGAGAGAGAGAAAGAGAGTAGAAAAACAGAGAGAGAGAGACGGGCTTAAAGTAATGAATTAGGTGTTGAGAGCGACGACGTGAATAGAGGAGACCCCAGAATTCGAGAGAGCTTGGAGTAAGAGCTGAAAGAGACTAGGATTATGAGAGAACCGTGAGTGAGAAAGAGTAAGAAAGAGGAGAGATTAAAGAACCCTGAGAGAAATAGACGAGAGAGAAAGCATAATCCGAGAGAGAGAGAGAGATTCTGCGGAGAGAGATTTTTGATGAGAGAGACTTAGGATTAGAGAGAATCGAGATCAATAATATGTCAATGGGATATCTAAAGATAGTCCGTTTTGACTCAGAGAAGAGATGCTAGAGCGGTTCGAGATAGACAGGAGAGACAGAGAGAAAGAGACTCTAGATGAGCGACCCTTGAGATGTATTTCTACCAGTGAGCGAGAGAGAGAGACGAGAAGTCGAATTCTGTGAATCGATCTAGCGTGATCCAATGTTCATTAGTAGTCACCTATAATCATGTTAGCCTCATACTTATTAGATCTGAATGGTAAAGCTAGATAGTGTTGTCTTATTTATGATGTCTGCATGCAAGACACTCTCCTTTTTTGTGTGTGGCACAAGCCGCAAACCTATAACTCACTTTGTCGAAACCTATAACTCACGTTGTTGGTCGGTCCTATATTGTCGCACATTTCGCAAAATTGTAGCACATATTTTAAAGGAGAAAAAAATATTTGGACATAAAGTATCATTTCAGTTCTCATATCTACAGTCCTGAATGAAATTGAATTGAAAAATGATTGTTTTACGTCCTCTCGGGTCTGAAACAGACACATATGGGACATTTGTAAAGACAAAAGATGGTGGGAACGATACTGGAGGCAATGCCCGGAGCAGTGCAACCCTAGGACAGTCCCGAATTTCCAACGATACAGATAGTGGCTGGCTAGGGGCGCTACAAGTAGGTGACCGCATATCTACAGAGTCCTTAGTATGGACAGATAATTATATACTGAACAGAACACATGAATCTTCATTTTAGAGCGTACAAAATAATAAACACTGCAACAGACACGACGAGTATGCAGTGCTTCTTTCGATGAGTATAAGTAGGATAAATAGTTTTAAATGTTTTTCCAAAAGATATAAAAATTTACGAAATGGTGCAGATATAACATTCTGGTTTACAGATTAAAATAATTATTGAAAAGCCAGGGGAAAGCGACTCAGTGTATATAATGATTGCAGTGGTGGTATTAATTAAATTTAATTTTTTTTATTTTAAATAAAATCGAGGCTGCTCTTCAAATCGAGGCTAATGATGTTTCGTTTTCAATTGTCGCACCGCCACAAACGATTGCGAATCCGCGCTTGTTTAAAGTAAAAGTAAAGCGAATGCGATATGAACTGCATAAAAACCTCATTTATTTTTAGAGCAAAAGTAAAGCGAATGCGATACGATCTGCATAAACCTCATATTTATTTGGAGTAAAAGTCATGCGAATGTGAATATGATCTGCAAAAACCTCATATTAATTTTATTTAGAGCAGAAGTAAAGCGAATGTCAATACATCTGTATCGTTAAAAAATCGGGACTTTCCTGGAGTTGCACTGCCTCCGGGCATTGCCTCCAGGATCGTTCCCACCATCTTTATAAATATCTACTAATGTCCCATATGTGTCTGTTTCAGACCGGAGGACGTTAAACGGGTTTTCATTAAAGCGAATGTGATGTGATCTGCATAAACCTCATATTTTGCTTAGAGCAAG
>CM065683.1:16519335-16524335 GCA_017654935.2 Phymorhynchus buccinoides | reverse complement strand
ATGACTCTTGTCATACACACATACATTGTTTATAAATACATATAAAAAAAATGTTTTGTTTCTTAAAATACACATAGTGAAACAAATAATTGATGACAAGTAGGAGGTGAAAGCAACATCAATCCAAACACATTTAACAAGCAGTTTAAAGGCAAACAAATATACAAAGCATAAAACTGAGATGCAAACATTCAATTGACATATACCATGCACAGAGAGAGAGAGAGAGAGAGAGAGAGAGAGAGAGAGAGAGAGAGAGAGAGAGAGAGAGAGAGAGAGAGAGAGAGAGAGAGAGTACGAATACGAATACGAATACGAATACGAATACAACTACGAATGTTTTATTGAGGGTAAAAATGATAAGCTACATTAGCTTCTTTGCACCTTGCCCTCTCACTCACACACTCACACCATGCATCAGGCAAAGAAAAATGGACATAAAAACAATCAAGTCCAGAAAATGAAACAAAAATTGGCACATGAAATAATTGACAGAAAATCAAAATGGGAATTAAAAGCAAACATGGATAATAATGAGCAATGGTGAACTTGAATTGGTGGTTTGAATTGATTACCAAAAAAAAGGACAATTCTGAGACAAATGACAATGTTTCAGAATAATAGCACTTTTAAGGAAGAAGAAGAGAGAGAGAGAGAGAGAGAGAGAGAGAGAGAGAGAGAGGGGGGGGGAGAGAGAGAGAGAGAGAGAGAGAGAGAGAGAGAGAGAGAGAGAGAGAGAGAGAGAACTTGAAAACTTTTACTTTATTTTTCAAGGATAAAGATTTTAGGCAACGCCTAGTCTTCCAATCTGTCCTAGGTACATATACGAACATAGAATACAAACATGGCAAGGCATGATATTACACATACAGATTTGAACATAAAGAGAGAGAGAGAGAGAGAGAGAGAGAGAGAGAGAGAGAGAGAGAGAGAGAGAGAGAGAGAGAGAGAGAGAGAGAGAGAGAGAGAGAGAGAGAGAGAGAGAGAGAGAGAGAGAGAGAGAGACGGAGAGAGAGAGACAGACAGAGACAGACAGACAGAGTCAGTCTCAGAGTCAGGAAACAGAGACAGAGACAAGAGAGACAAAATAAGAAGACAGACACTATAGTAAGACAGAGACACGAAGTCAGAGTCAGTCAGAGAGATCGAGAGTGTCTAAGACTAGAACTGACGAACTCCATTAGCCATGCAGCAGTAGATACAAGGTAAACGGGTAGTCACGAAGTATCTTCACCCAGGAAACCGGCAGCTAGCTCCTCTTTCAGAGTCAGTGACTAATGAGAGTCCATCCTGCTGTGTGAACCGAGGTGATGCCGAGGTGATGCTCAAGTCGCATTTCACCCACACACGCAGTTGTGCAATGGAGAGAAAAAAAACCAACAGGCAAAGCCTTCAAGGCTAACTCGCTTTGTGTCTTTGGAGATAGTGTGTGTGTATATCATGATCTACTTCGAATAATATTGCAACTGATTATTTTGATTTGTCGGTTGGTTGTATGTTTATATATATATCTGAATTTACTTTCGATTTTGCAATGTTTATGCTTTGATTACCACCGTATTTCATATCATAGTTTACTTGTCTATAGGGAATAGACATTATTATCTAAGCTGCTACTAAATGTGTTCCTTAATGCGAAAAGGGTATCGTAACTTTCTCTTGTT
Source organism: Phymorhynchus buccinoides (assembly GCA_017654935.2). Classification (NCBI taxonomy): domain Eukaryota; kingdom Metazoa; phylum Mollusca; class Gastropoda; order Neogastropoda; family Raphitomidae; genus Phymorhynchus; species Phymorhynchus buccinoides. The sequence continues at coordinate 16,522,671 of CM065683.1, read as the reverse complement.
TTGTCGGCATTAATTTAGAAGTACTTTCGGTACCAATGCACTTTCTTGGCAGAAGAGCTATATGTAAAGCTATTGCCAATAAAATATTTGCGTTTGCGTTTGTCTTTGTCTTTGGAGATATATCCAAATGCAGTAGACAAAAAAGAAAGGTCAAAGGTCAATGTCATCATGATCGTGATACTCAAGTCGCATTTCGCCAACACATGCAGCTGTGCAATGACCCCCTCCCCCCAAAAACACACACACACAAAAAAACAACCAAGAGGCAAAGCCTTCAAGGCTCAATCGCGTTGTGTCGTTGGAGATAGATCCAAATACTATGCACACAAAAAGGAGAGGGCAAAGGTCAAGGTCATTATGATCATGAAGGTCATCCATGGTTAGCATTCCGTATGATCATAATCTAATCTACCTGCTTGCCAAATTTGGGGACTGCGTCTCTCCAGGATGTAAAATATAATGGCCAAAGCAAATAACTGACGATGTTCGAGGTCAAAGATCAAGGTTAAGGTCAAGAGGGTGAATGTCACCCAGCATACCATAATAATCATCACCTTAAGGTGATACTCCATATCATGGCAAATTTCGGGACCATACGTGCAGAAAGTGTGCACGATATGGCCAAGACAAAAATGACATGTTAAAGGTCGAAGGTCAAGGTCATTGATTAATGTTAATATGCAAATGGTGCTTCTCCAAAGCTTGCATAAACGTCTACATGCGTGCATAGTGTGATCGATGGACGCCTTTTAGATCCCGAGAAAAAGCCAACATTAAAGTTACCACAGACAGACACACACACAGACACTAACAGACACACATACACCCAATAAAAACGGAGAAGCATGAGAACATGACTCACTTCGTTGACACGAGTGAGCCAAAAGATGAAATAAAAGACTTTAAAGGGGCACCCTGACGGATGAGTTTTTGCAAGAAACACATCGAGATCACCAAGAAATCACCCTTTACAGAGATCGCAACACTCACTTTGCTCTGGTTTCTTAGAAATCAAACCGTCAAATCGGCGATTCCTCCTTGGCGGAGGTGCTGGAAGTCAGATTCTCTTTTCTAATGGCCGCCTGAGTTTAAACCAAATCGTTTGCACGAAATTTCCATAATACAAGCCTTTTTTTTTCTTTTTTCTTTTTAAATTGTATACAGTTTACCAATGCTATTATATATTGACATTGCTTATAGTCCCGTTAACAGCAATGTTTTTCTCGGGACTGTCACCACAGTAAACATCAAACACGTCAATAACGTCCTACATGTATTTACTTTACAAACAAAACAAGGGCGTCGCCGAGCGGTAGACATGTCCGTCACCAGCAATGCCACGCACTTGCGACACCCCGTAGAGTGTCACATCCTGACACAAAATTGGAAGGGATTCTGTCTTCTAGTTCACGAGATACAGCTTGAAGAAGAAACATATAGCGCAAAGAAGGAAATTTCGGTTTTCAAGGTCACACTTCAAGGTCAAGGTCAGCATGGTGATAATTTATGCTCGGATGTTTTCTTCTCTAGGGTATACAGTACCACACACAATCTGAAGCGCTTCTGTCAAGTACCAATGTGGAAAATATGGCTTAAAACCCAATGTGTAGACCCCTACCACATTCAAGGCCTACTGATCGCCCGGACAGTGACCTTGACCTTGATCGGTATGCCACCATCAGAACGGGCATAAGCCAAAGTACCTTCATGCCAAATTTGAAGACTCTAACACTAACGGTGTGGGAGTTATGGCCTCTGAAAGATTTTCGGTTTTCAAGGTCGTACGCCAAGGTCACGGTCACGACGGCACAATGGTTTGCGTGGATGCCTTTCTCTTATGGTGACACACCAGCACAAAAACTTTGACGTGATTCGGTCAACCCGTTCGAAAGATATCCTTGGGACAGAAAGAAGGAGAAAAATTGACCCTCCGATTTTCAGGCTCCAGCGATCTTTTTGACCTTGACCTTGACCTTGATCTGTATGCCATCATCAGAACGGGCATAAGCCAAACCACCTTCATACCAAATTTCAACATCCTATGTTGATCGGTGCCCGAGATATGGCTAAAAATAGATTTTCGATTTTCAAGGTCGTACGTCAAGGTCAAGGTCACATCAAGAAAATGGTTTGCGCCGATCTCTTCCTATTAAGGTGGCACACCTTCACACAAAATTTGACGCGATTCAGTCAAGCGGTTCGGGAGATATCCTTGGGACAGACAGAAAAAAAAAAGAAAAAAAACCCCCCCCAAAAAAAAAAAAAAACCCAGACAAACCAGCCCATCGTAAAGTCCGATCACCTTCAGTGACGGACAATCAACATTCAAAAACCTGAAAACATCATACAGTTTACCCAAAAGAGTTTTGCTCACAACAAAGGAAATAGCTCCAATTGTTTTGTTTTTTACTGCACTACAAAGAAGAAAAGGCTTCAACCACTCTTGAGTGGGCCCCGCCCACCCCATCCAAAATGCCTTATCTCTCCGGCATCTCCGCCGAGGAGGAATCGCCGTTTTGACGGTTTGATTTCTAGGAAACCAGAGCAAAGCGAGTGTTCCAATCCTTAAAAAGGATGTCTTTCTGGTGACCTCGACGGTGTCTTGCAAAATTTCATCCGTCAGGGTGCCCCTTTAAGTGGCTTACAGATACATTACTGAGTTTTTTGATATTGTTAAAAAAAACCACATGCAAAACAAATGTTGAATAGACAAAAGTAAAAAGCAGCAATATGTTTCGTAAAGAAAAAGCAAAAACAAAACCACGAGAATTGATTCGAAATTTGCGTTTGTGCTGTCTTCTTGTGCATGCTTGTTTGTTTGTGTGTGTGTGTGTGTGTGTGTGTGTGTGTGTGTGTGTGTGTGTGTGTGTGTGTGTGTGTGTGTGTGTGTGTGTGTGTGTGTGTGTGTGTGTGTGTGTGTGTGTGTGTGTGTGTGTTGTGTTGTGTGTGTCTGTCTGTCTGTGTGCGTGCGTGCATGTGTGTGTATGTGTGTGTGTGCGTGAGCGCGCGTGTGCGCGTACACCCACATACAGACATACACATAAACACACACACACACACACACACACACACACACACACACACACACACACACACACACACACACACAGAGCTTTGAGCTTGCTTGTACCTTTATATGTCCATGTAACGGAAATGTGTGTCTGCGTGTGTTTTTGTAAGCGTGTCTTTGTATCCAAATCTCTATGTTTAGAGACTGACTGCAATGGATGAATGAATGAAAAATGGTGTTTTACGTCCTCTCGGTCTGGAACAGACACCTATGGGACATTTGTACATACAAAGATGGTTGGAACAATACTGGAGGCAATGCCCGGA
>CM065683.1:16504335-16514335 GCA_017654935.2 Phymorhynchus buccinoides | reverse complement strand
GGGGGGGGGGGGGGCACACACAAAAACGCACACTATCCAAAATGCGCACAATCGTACCGTCCAAAGGCGCACACTTCAACCGTTCAAAACTTGAGCTCATTCTGCTGAGCATTTTGTATCATTGCTATTCTGCGTACCCAGGTATTCCTTGTTTTTCAGATAGGTTAGGGATAGGGTTAGGGATAGTTAGGGATATGTTTAGGGATAGGGTTAAGAATAGGATTAGGGTTAGGAATAGGGCTAGGGATAGGTTTAGTCCTAGTCCACCCGTCTCAAAAACAACTGTGCGCTTTCGGATTGTAAATATCGTGCGCTTTTCTACCATAAATATGTGCGCCTTTTGACGGCTGTGCGCGTTTGGGAAAAAGCAATATTGTGCGCTTTTCGACTGTTGCCGTGTGGCTAGCCCCTAAGACATCCAATAAGTCGGCAACCGTCAATTTGAGCGCGAACATACCACAAAAGCGCGAATACTTTCTGCATACAAAATGCGCGAATGTCTGATAGTCAGAAAGCGCGAACCCCTTCCGCGAATGTCTGATAGTCAACTGCATCCAGAATATGGATAGCTATGCTTTCGATTCATCGAGGAGAGAGTTGTGTTCACGGAAGAAAAAACAACAACTCAGAATTTCGTCGCACGCGTAGTGTGTGTATGTATGTGTGTGTCCGTTTGTTTGCTCGTTCTGGCTCTGTCTCTTTCTATCTATCTATGTGGGATAGTCGTGCAGATTGTATGCTTCACGTTCGCGCAAACTGCATAAAGGAAAAGTAGCGCCACATTGACATAATTATTCGCGCTTTTTGACAGCTCTCAATAAGTCACGCTGAATGACGTGTTTTCTTACAAAACGCGCGTGATCTGCATCTAAAACACCGTGATTGGCCCAGAATTCTTCAGCATCGCCTGATGATTGGTCCACAATTCCTCCGACCATTTTCCTCTCCGTAGAGTTCCCCGGAGAGATGGCAATGGAAGCCAGGCACGAGAGGGCCTCATTTTGGTGACCGGATTAGGGGAAATGCGATAAAACGTCCCTGCCTTTTTGATAGTATGTGGTAATGGCGGCACTTTCCCTCCATCTGCAACAATGGATGTTGGCGTGCAATCACTGTTGATGATCGACCATACAAACTTTATATATATATATATGTTATGGCGCGCCAAAGATACAAAACTCTATCTAGTTGTTCGATAGAGTTTCGAAACTGTATCTATCAGTTCGATAGAGTTTGAAAACCCTATCTAGCTGTTCGATAGAGTTTTAAAACTCTGTCGAACAGCTAGACAGGTTTTCCACAAAATAACCCTATCGAGATATAGTTTTTCTATCGCGATTTCTGATTGGTACATGGCTTCAGCGACAAGTTAGTGGCCTTGGCAGGGCAGTGACCCGTGAATTTGAATAAGACGATAGGTCTAGGCCCTACACAGTCAAAGATACTAGTCCTATCTACCAATGAAATGCTTCGTTTAAAAAAAGTATCAAAATGGCGCGTTCGATAGAGTTTTACGACGAGAAACTCTATCTAGCTGCTCGACATAGTTTTGAAACTCTATCTAACTGCTAGCTATAGTTTAGAAACTCTATCTAACAGTTCGATAGGGTTTTTAAACTCTGTGGAACTGCTAGATAGAGTTTTGGTCATTCGGCGCGCCATAATATGTGTGTATACTGTTGGTGTGGTTCAACTTTGTTACGCTCTTCTCTGTCGAGAACTTGGAGCAAGGTGACCCACTGCTTTGGAAAATGGAATAATAACAAGCGCGGATTCGCAATCGTTTGTGGCAGCGGTCTATTGTTACCATTCCAATCATTACATACAATGAGTCGCCTCCCCTGGCTTTTCAATAATTTTAATCTGTAAACCAGGGCCTGTATTCACGTTGAGATTACATGAGACTTAGCATGATGCTAACTTAGAAGCTCTTCCAATGTCCGATAGGATTTAATAGGACTTTTGGACTTTTGGAAGAGCTTCTAAGTTAGCATGATGCTAAGTCTCATGCTATCGCAACGTGAATACAGGCCCAGACTGTTATCTCTGCACCATTGCGTAACTTTTTATATCTTTTGGAAAACATTTAAAACTATTTATCCTAATTATGCTCATCGAACGAAGCACCGCATACTCGTCGTGTCTGTTGCAGTGTCTGTATTACGTATGTTTATTATTTTGTACGCTTTAAAATGAAGATTCATGTGCTCTGTTCAGTATACAATTCTTTCCATACCTAAGGACTGTAGATATGACAACTGAAATGTTACTTTATGCCCAAGTATTTGTTTCTCTTTTACAATATGTGCGACAATTTTGGACCGACAGGCCGACCGACAGACCGACAGACAGACCGACAAAGTGAGTTATAGGTTTGTGGCTTGAGCCACAAACAAAAACTAATGTGGTTGTCAAGAAGCCACATTAAGGCCGTACGTGCGTGTCTGAATTTCCCCTATATGCGTAAACTTTTATTTTTCTTTCTTCCATTCTTCCACTTATTTAGGGTTTTCTGTACGGAACTTACGCATCAAATGTGAACCCGGCCTAAGTCATTTTTAAATGCATTAATGTTGCGGATGTGGATGGGTTTTTTGGGGGTGGGTTGTGGTGGTGTTTTTTTTTACTGTGGTGTGTATGTGCGTGCGTGCGTGCATGCGTGCGTGTGTGCGTTCGCTCGCGTGCGCGCGTGTGTGTGTGTTTCCAAACGCATGTGCATGCTGTTCTGGTTCTAGAATCGTTCATGCATGCGCACGTGCAAAACTCAACGCGTAACGCGCCTTCGCCTCGATCGTAAACAACAAAGCCGGGTTCGTCCCTGGCCACAGCAGAAGGTTTTCCTGCTCACACACACCACTACTAGACAATATACGACCAAAAACATCTGACCCAGCACCACGAACGCGACATTAAGTCGCTGGGCTAGTTTCTCACAGCAGGCTTGGACAGTCAAAATTCTCATTTTTGACCAATTTTGAGTTATGAGTATATTCGTATTCTCTAACATCTTATCGTTCATATTTATAAAGGACAATCTTTAACCCTTTCATCGCCAGCCATTTTTCAGCCCAAAATTGCCATTAAATTTACCTGGGTAGAACAGAACAGAACAAAATCCATCTGCAGTATTGTGGATTCTTCTGTGACATATATAAAATAAGGTCTGTCCTTACTTCCCAAAACTAAGACAATAGGGTCTTTGGATAATAGACCCCAATTTGATGCCTTTTAGTGACATGGGTGTTAAATCACTGTGGTGCTAAAATGCGACTTTGGCGGTGAAAGGGTTAATATGATCTCTAGATGGTCTTATAAGCGTTTTTAAAAACGAGTTGGTCAACGCATTTTCTTCAACTAGGCTACACTTTAGACTGTGGTTTCTCACAATGGTCGACACACCCTGTACTACCTTTAAAGGCTCATTTCTCTGGAACGGAAACAGATACAAGAATGGTTCTTGTATCATTAGAAAGAGAATTGTCCGAAGTTTTCAACTGTATAATTTTCTCAGAATGGTCAGTTTTGACACTTGATGTCCCATTCGTGGTGCTGGGTCAAACATGATGTATCGCTTGCTCGCTTTGCACTTTGCGCACGTGAGAGAACCCAGTGGCAACAAAGGAATTGTCAGCTGGTCAAAATGCACCCCCTCTCCTGTCCCCTTCAGTCACTGACACACAAAAACGAAACAAATGGTGAGTTGGGTTTTTTTGTGACTAGAAAAACAATACAATACAATACAAACAAACACAATGCAATACAATGCAATAAAACATACTACAATATAATGCAATACAATATACAACACAATGCAATACAAAACAATACAATGCAATGCAATACAACACAATGCAATGCAATGCAATACAATGATTTGAAAGGAGGGGGGCGACAGAGTTATTTACAATCGTTAGTAAACGTTAACTACTTTTTATCTTCACTGTATCATGCTATGTTTCAACCCAGTTATTTTACAATGTTTTCACCCCAAATAGAACATTGTCATTTCCAGTTGTGTTACAACAAATACAGTTTGACTGTTGTTGTTGTTGTTGTTGTTGTTGTTGTTGTTGTTGTTGTTGTTGTTGTTGTTCTTCTTCTTCTTCTTCTTCTTCTTCTTCTTCTTCTTCTTCTTCTTCTTCTTCTTCTTCTTCTTCTTGTTGTTGTTGTTGTTGTTGTTGTTGTTGTTGTTCTTGTTCTTGTTCTTGTTCTTGTTGACGTACTCATCGCAACAGTCCAGTCGAAGCACTTGAACACTATGGTACAAATGCATCAGCTAGGGATGAGAACATTACGTGTGTGACCGTTTTTTTGATTACCCCGCCACGTGAGCAGCCACACTCCGTCTTCGGGGGTGAGGGGGTGGGGGTGGGGGGTCTGAATGTAATGATTTTCAACAGTATTGGATTATCATGGTACAGCTTATTCTTTTGTGGAAGAGTATGACTCTCAAACTAGCGGACATTTGCACTGGCTCTGGCGCTGCATCTTCTTCTTCTTCTTCTGCGTTCCCAGGCCATATGGCCACAATGGGTAAGGTACATATGTGTCCGGCTTTCAGTTTTCACTGGTCTCCCCGCTGCGTACAGCCGACACAGCCGATTTCGAGAGGAGCTCTCAAAGGAGAAATAATATTTGGAAGATTGTTTTTTTAAAAAGGCTGGAGAATGGACCAATAAGTCAGAAAGATAGTAGATGACAGAAAGCAAAGGAAAAAGACAGAGTCAAAGAGAGTGGCAGATTAGAGGAAGTTACAAGCACAGAACTTCCAGAAGGTGGAGGAACTATTTTTACGAAAGACCCCCCGGTATCCCCACGGGGAGGGCGCTGCATCCAAAGGGGGCCTTCCCGACGCCATCTGTCCCGAAATCCCGTTGGCCGAGAGAGTGGGAATATTATATGCCCTAGACAAGGCTTCTTCACTATGAACAAATTTTAGCCCAGCCCGGCCGAATAGCAGCTGCCTCCTCTGCTATCTGGCAGTCATAATCGGAAACGACATATAGGTATGCAAAAGGGTTGGGAAAAGGGGCGATTTAAAGGGGCACCCTGACGGATGAGTTTTTTGCAAGAAACACTGTTGAAACACCCTTTACAGAGATCGCAACACTCACTTTGCTCTGGTTTCCTAGAAATCAAACCGTCAAAGCGGCGATTCCTCCTTGGCGGAGGAGCTGGAAGTCAAATTCGTTCAGTGAAAGAGAAGACACGTGACTTCTCTTTTCTAATGGCCGCCTGAGTTTAGACCAAATCGTTTGCACAAAATTTCCACAGTTTTTAATTTAGTTATGTTTTCAATTTGTATACAGTTTACCAAAAGGAGTTTCGCTCACAACGAAGGAAATAGCTCCAATTTTGTTTTTACTGCACTACAAAGAAGAACTAATCTTCAACCACAATCTCATCCAAAATGGCTTATCTCTCCGGCATCTCCGCCAAGGAGGAATCGCCGTTTTGACGCTTTGATTTATAGGAAGCCTGAGCAAAATGAGTGTTCCGATCCTTGAAAAGGCTGTCTTTCTGGTGATCTCGGCATGTTACTTGGAAAAAAACTCATCCGTCAGGGTCCACCTTTAAGGCACGTGAGTACGAGTTTAGTTACGTTCAATTCCCTCCGTTTCCTTCACGTTCTTTACTTTAGGTGTGCAGCACTGATTGGATTAGCCGAACTCAACCTTCTTAGACATTAATCAAAGGAACCCAGCTCTCTCTCTCTCTCGTCCTGTACGCTTCAATCAATTGTCAAAAGCTCCTGTGAAATCCATCAATGTTTCAGGGTGTCTTCGAAAGCAAGTTCTGTCGGCTCGTGACGCAAGGTTGTCAGAGAGAGAGACAGATGGACAGAGAGAAGAACATTTTGAACACCTTTTAAACACTTGAAATATAATTATTGTCATTGCCAACTTGGCCTTATGACAAGGGGGGGGGGGGGGGGGGGTGATAGGTTAACAACATTAATAACGTTTTTGTGTGTTGTTATTATTATGTAAATATGGAAAACTTAAGTATATTGAAAGTGAATTTTATATCTGTAAATGGGAGTAAAGAGTGATTTATGGATCAAGATTACCAGACGAGAGAGAGAGGGAGGTGCGGGTAGGGAGGTAGGGAGAGAGAGACAGACAGACACAGACAGAGAGACAGACAGACACAGACAGAGAAGAGAGAGAGAGAGAGAGACAGACACAGACAGAGAGAGAGACATACAGACAGACAGAGAGAGACAGACAAACAGACACAGACATCAAGAGAGACGATTGAATTGAATTGAATCACATTTATTTATAGAGGGTAATAGAATAAGCAAATAGTATATGCTTCTTTTTTTTTAACATCCAGCCCTCTTTAAAGAAAAGGGGAAAAAAGGCACAAACAAAACAATAGAAAGAGACAGAGAGAGAGAGAGAGAGAGAGAGAGAGAGAGAGAGAGAGAGAGAGAGAGAGAGAGAGAGAGAGAGAGAGAGAGAGAGAGAGAGAGAGAGAGAGAGAGGGAGAGAGAGAGAGAGAGAGAGAGAGAGAGAGAGAGAGAGAGAGAGAGAGAGAGAGAGAGAGAGAGAGAGAGAGAGAGAGAGAGAGAGAGAACGATCCGTATAAAAAAAATAGTATGAGGTCTGGTGAAGATATCATGTCAAGAAAGATAATATAATATGTCTAAGTCTTCGTTCCTGAACCAGACACTATGGTATCCGGTGTCACAGACAGCGGGGACAAAAAGAAAGAAAGAAAGAAAGGAAGGAAGAAAGGAAAGAGAGGGACGCACAGACTAGACAGACAGAGATGCAGATACGGAGACAGAGAAACAAAGTTGCATGAAAACTAGTTAACGGTGGACCCTGACTGATGAGGTTTTGCAAGAAACACGTCGAGATCACCAGAAAGACAGCCTTTTCAAGGATCGGAACACTCACTTTGCTCTGCTTTCCTAGAAATCAAACCGTCAAAACGGCGATTCCTCCTTGGCGGAGATGCCGGCGAGAGAAGCCATTTTGGACGGGGTGAGTGGAGGACACTCATTGTGGTTGAAGCTTTTTTTTTTTTTTGTAGTGCAGTATAAAAACAAATGGAGCTATTTCCTTTGTGGTGAGCGAAACTCCTTTAGGCAAACTGCATGACATTTTTTTTTTTAATAATTAAAAAGCTTGCATTGTGAACATTTCGTGAAAACGATTTGGTCTAAACTCTGACCGCCATTTGAAAAGAGAAGGCACATGGCTTCTCTTTCACTGAACCTCCGCCAAGGAGGAATCGCCGATTTGACGGTTTGATTTCTAGGAAACCAGAGCAAAGTGAGGGGTTCCGATCCTTGAAAAGGCTGTCTTTTTGGCGATGTCGAAGTGTTTCTTGCGCAAAATCATCCGTCAGGGTGCACCTTTATTTAAGTCAGAAAGTCGCAGACGATTGACGTAAGAGCATCAAAAACGGATCAGAGGATTGAAGGTTAAACGACGTCTGTCGTCTGCCTCTCATGGCATAAACAAATACCAAAACTAGCGCGAAATCGCAATAGTTTGTGGCACGCGGTCTATTTTAACCACTCCAATCGTGAGTCACCTCCCCTGGCTTTTCAATAAATTTTAATCTGTAAACCAGAATGTTATCTCTGCACCATTTCGTAACTTTTTATATCTTTTGGAAAACATTTAAAACTATGCATCCTACTTATACTCATCAAAAGAAGCACCGCATACTCGTCGTGTCTGTTGTAGTGTCTGTATTACGTATGTTTATTATTTTGTACGCTTTTAAAATACATCATTTTAAAGAGTGGCCAGAAGTGTAGCCTCGATTTGAAGTGCGACAATTTTGTCAAAATGTGCGACAATTTTGGACCGACAGACAGACAGACAGACAGACCGACCGACAAAGTGAGTTAGAGGTTCTCACAGACGTCTTTTGCAGCAGTGGTCTCATTATCACTGAGTGTGTCTAGATACTCAGGCTGATTTCCACTTTAAAATGTTGCCACAGTTCCGTTCTGCCAAGACAGTGCAGACCTTCACAGCCACACCCTTCAGTCTGCTCCCTTCTCACCTCGCACTGTTCAACTTGGAAGAGCACAATTAAAAAGAAGGTCGTTTCCGTGTCACAGGAAAATTTTCTTTTGTCCTGATAATCTCGGGTGTGTTTTTTCTTTTCTTGTTTGTGGTTTTTGATGCTGTTGTTGTTATTTGTAAGGGAAAAAAATTGAATAATTTATCATATACCTATTTATTTTACCAAGTAGCGTTAGTATGCTTCATTCTACGAGATTCTTGGAAGTGTCGCTTATTCTTTCCTGTTCCTTGTTTGGTGGTTATAATGTTTTGTTTTGTTGGATTTTGTTTGTTTTTGTTGTTTTTGTTTGTATGTTGTTGCTTGTTTCTTTTTGATTGCTTACTTTTGCTGTTCTTGTGTGTGTGTGTGTGTGTGTGTGTGTGTGTGTGTGTGTGTGTGTGTGTGTGTGTGTGTGTGTGTGTGTGTTTGTTTATATGTGTGTGTGTATGCGTGTGTGTGTTGTTGGGTTGTTGTTTGTTAGGAGGAGCCGACTTTGAAATGGCTGAATGAGAGGAGATGGGGGGTAACGAGAGAGAAGAGGGGTGGGTGGGTGGGTGGTGAAATGACATTAAGAGTGCACAGAAGGCTCCCCTGAGGTTCAAATGGTTAATTGGCTATGCAAAAAAGGGGCGGCCTATTCGTTGAGCATTAGCTAATGACAACCTTTGGGCCATCGCCCAACGATTGTGAAATAGACCGAAGGGCAGTATCAGAAACGATGAAAGGAATAAGAATGAAGGGCCAGACAATCCGCATCATAACGGCATTTTCACCATCAGCACAGCAAAATACCACCATTACTTCTAGTACCAGGGACAAGTGGGGGCTATTTTACCAGCAATGTCAGAAGATCATGATTATTTCCCCCTTTTTTACCTGAACCGGTGTCATGAGAAATAAGTACCCTTCTAAAGCGCACTAGAGCCATTCTTCTTTCATGTGATAAAAATAAGTCCACTATCATTTTAAATATTGATATTTAAGTGCTCAATCTACACTTAGAAAGAACCACGAAATAGAGCAGGAGGGTGTAAATCTACATACGATAAATCAATATACAAAGCCATGTCACTTAGTTTCGTATTTTTCAAAATGGCGGACGATATAAACAACTATCCGTAGCAAACAAAAATATATAATAATAAATATTTGAAAACTATCCCAGACTTGTCAGTATTTAATGATGAATCTTCTGTTCTTCCTGCATGCCACAAAGACGCCTCTGAATGTATTTTTAGGGGCGAATCTTTCCCAAACAGCAAACAACTTGAATGAGGAAAAGAGCATTTATTACATGGGTAAACTATTTTATGGAACACCGGTGTCGCCAGAAGTATGTCCTGGTGTGAAATATGTCCTGGTGTGAAATATGTCCCGCTGTGAAATATGTCCTGGTGTGAAATATGTCCCGGTGTGAAATATGTCCCGGTGTGAAATATGTCCCGGTGTTAAATATGTCCTGGTGTGAAACATGTCCTGGTGTGAAATATGTCCTGGTGTGAAATATGTCCCGGAGTGAAATATGTCCCGGTGTCAAATATGTCCCGGAGTGAAATATGTCCTGGTGTGAAATATGTCCTGGTGTGAAATATGTCCCAGTGTGAAATATGTCCTGGTGTGAAATATGTCCCTGCGTGAAGTATGGCCCTCTGTGAAATATGTTCCGGTGTGAAATATGTCCCGGTGTGAAGTATGTCCCAGTGTGAAATATGTCCCGGTCTGAAATATATACCAGTGTGAAATATGTCCCAGTGTGAAATATGTCCCGGTCAGCGCAAATGCGCATGCCGCGCTACAAACGCCTGTAACGATAACTTTATTTATTTATTTGAGATTTCAGAGCTCAATCTACACGAAAAGAACCGAGAAATTGAGATGGAGGGTGTAGTGTAGATCTACATCTTTGCCGAGAAATCGATATCCAGACCCCCATTGCACTTGCTTTCGCCTTCCCCCCCCCCCCCCC
>CM065683.1:16476835-16499335 GCA_017654935.2 Phymorhynchus buccinoides | reverse complement strand
TGTGTGTGTGTGTGTGTGTGTGCGTGTGCGTGTGCGTGTGCGTGCGCGTGCGTGTGCGTGCGTGCGTGCGCACGCGCGATCAAAGAAACGCTATTAGGGAGAACTAAACAGACGATCTTCAGAAATGTAAGCTCCCCCTCCACCCCACCCCCACCCCATTGCCCCACAGCTACCTTGATATTCATGTGCGTGCACAAAGTGAGTGTTCCGATGATCCACACACACACACACACACACACACACACACACACACACACACACACAGACACAGACACACACACACACACACACACACACACACACACACACACACACACACACACACACACACACACACACACACACACACACACACACACACACAGACACAGACACACACACACACACACACACACACACACACACACACACACACACACACACACACACACACACACACACACACACACACACATTGCATCTCAGTATTCCACTTTCACCAGTTGCACTTTCTTCCAGTGAGGAGGAAGCGAACTCTTCAAAGGAAAAAGTAGGGAACAGGAGTGGTCACGTGTCATGAATGAACGGACCCGTGGTATAAAAAAACAACAACAATGAAGTAACGACTCTTTGTTCTTTCCTCTCACAAAGAGAGCCCACACGACCCACTGAGTGGTCAACTTTCAAACTAAAGGGCCGGATCAAGTGATTCGTAAGGGGGGGTTCCGCCGGAGGGGGGGGGGGGGGACGGTGTCCAGGGAGCTGCATAGGTTCCGGATTAAAGGTGCACCCTGACGGATGAGGTTTTTTTGCGAGAAACACGTCGAGATAACCAGCAAAACACCCTCTACATAGATCGCAACACTCACTTTGCGGAGGTGCTGGAACCAGGAAGTCACATGCCTTTCATTGAAAGAGAAGCTCTTTTCTAATGACCAAAATCGTTTGCATGAAATGTCCACAATACAAGCCTTTTTATTACTTTGTTTTAAATGTGATACAGTTTACCTAAAGGAGTTTTGCTCACAACAAAGGAAATAGCTCCTTTTTTCGTTTACTGCACTGCAAAAAAAAGAAAAAAAGCTTCAACCATTATGATTGGCCTCCACCCACCCCATCCAAAATGGCTTATCTCCGCCAAGGAGGAATCGACGTTTTGACGGTTTGATTTCTAGAAAAACAGAGCAAAGTGAGTGTTCTGATCCTTGAAAAGGCTGTCTTTCTGGTGATCTCGACGTGTTTCTTGCAAAAACTCATCCATCAGAGTGCGCCTTTAAAGGGGCAGTGCACTTTCGGTGGCCCAACCGCCCCGAATATGTTGCAATGTTGTTATTATTGATTGGGTCATCCTTTTTTAGGTTGAACTTGGCTACTACTTTCGCTTTGCTAGGTGACTAGGTGCCGTAAACAACTTTGGTAAAGGGAGTTAATTACGAGAAGTTCCTTCCCCTTATAATTGTTCATCTTTGTTATTAGCAAGGCAGAAATCAAGCCATTTTCCTTACTTTTCACCCTTGCATAAGGTACATGCTTGGGGCTAAGGGGGGTGGGGGGGGGGGGGGGGGGGGGGGGGGGGGGGGGGGGGGGGGGGGGGGGGGGGGGGGGGGGGGGGGGGGGGGGGGGGGGGGGGGGGGGGGTCCGAAAACCAGGAACCCCACCCCACTAGATCCGGCCCTGCTGTGATATTTGCGAGGCATGATTGTCGTGAAATTCTACTGTATAGCTATAAAAAAAATCTTTAAACACCATTGTGAACAGAGATTGAGATTATTCCTGATCGCTTCTCGGCCTTTTGGCTAAGACAGTGATTCAGGAACATAAATTTTTGTTTATACCCTGGTTGGTTTGTTCAGCCCGTCGTACATGGCGAAAGCCGATACGCGACGTTAAACTGAACTTCCATCCAGATTGAGATGTTTCGAGGGCCCCAGTCCTCTTTATCAATCCAAGGACTGAAATTCTAGCTGTACGGTCACAATAATATCTGCATTATTAAAAATTCGGGACTTTCCTGGTGTTGCACTGCCTCCGGGCATTGCCTCCAGGATCGTTCCCACCATCTTTAAAATCTACTAATGTCCCATATATGTGTCTGTTTCAGACCGGAGGACGTTAATTCTAGCTGTCTTAGTGATGAAATCTTACTATGAACAGTAGTTTTGTTCGCTGTTTTATTTTGTTATACAGTATCCCCCGTACACGAATCTGATGAAATATCTGCATTATTTGTTTTTGCATATCAAGACATTTTATATGATTCGTGTATTTAGGGGGGTGGGGTGGGTGGGGGGTGGGGGGGGGGGGTGGGGGGTGGGGGGGGGGGCAACGTGAGGCTAGTGAACGAAATATAGTATAATTATTTTTAGACGGGAGTATTTCACAAGAATCATGCCACACAATCGCACACATCGTCACAATCGGATCGTAACTGGATTGAGTCATTATGCAGCCGCTTGTCCTTTCAAAGGCCCACCACGTCACGTGTCAAAATCACGGGTTTTCATGTGTTTTCCCTCTTATAGCTGGTAAGAAATCTTAAAGACCCCCCCCCCCCCCCCCACATCACGTGTCAAAATTATGGTTTTCACGTGTTTTCCTTCTTATAGCTGATACAAAATCCTAAGAAATCTTCCAAGTATAAGAGGGAATGTGACACGTGACGTGGTTTTTATCGATTCTGATCGCTTCTCGGCCTTTTGGCTAAGACAGTGATTCAGGAACATAAATTTTTGTTTATACCCTGGTTGGTTTGTTCAGCCTGTCGTACATGGCAAAAGCCGATACGCGACGTTAAACTGAACTTCCATCCTGACGTGGGTTTTTAAAAATAAAAAAATATTCCTAGCATAAGAGGGAACGTGACACGTGACGTGGGGGGTCTGAAATGTTCCTAGCATAAGAGGGAACGTGACACGCGACGTGGGGGGTCTGAAATGTTCCTAGCATAAGAGGGAACGTGACACGTGACGTGGGGGGTCTTTCATAAATATTCCTAGCATAAGAGGGAACGTGACACGTGACGTGGGTGGTCTGAAATGTTCCTAGCATAAGAGGGAACGTGACACGTGACGTGGGGGGTCTTTCATAAATATTCCTAGCATAAGAGGGAACGTGACACGTGACGTGGGGGTTCTTTAATGGCCAGCCACACTGCACGCCGGATGAGGTGCGATTGTGATCCGATTGTGAGTCATGATTCACGTGAAATACTTCCGTCCGAAAATGATTCCAGTATTTTCGTTCGTTTGAGTCACGTAGACCCTAAAATACACGAAAGATCAAACCAAAAAAACAACCCCACAGATATTAGGTGAAGATGGGGTAAAAAGCCCATGGGCGGATAAGAAGCCCATGCCAATGATCTCATGAAATGAAGCAAATGTCAGTCAAATTTAGCCCATGAGACGAGTGTTAATGTTTAGCGTTCGTCTCATGGGCAAAATTGGACTGACATTTGCTTCATTTCATGAGATCATTGGCATGGGCTTCTTACCCGCCCATGGGCTTTTCACCGCATCTTCACCTATATTTCATTAACCCTTTCACCGCCAATGTCGCATTTTTGCACCACAATGATTTAACACCCATGTCATTAAAACCCTTGAAATCAGGGTCTGTTATTCAATGATATTGTGTTTCTAAATTTGGGCAGTAAGGATTGACCCTATTCTAAATGTGTCACAGAGAAATCCCACAATATTGCAGACGAAATCTTTTCTGTAGCCAAGTAAGTTCATGGAAAAGTTTAGCTCGAAGATGGCTGGCGGTGAAAGGGTTAAATTCGTGCACGGAGGACTACAAAATGATATAGTGAACATATTAACTAGTAGGGTTTCATCAGATTTATTTAGACAGTAGAATTTCAGGAGAATCATGCCTGACAAAATGTCAAATCGCATCGCATTGGGGTCGAATCGTATGTAGTCCACCGGCCTCTTTAATGCGCATTAAAGACCCAGTGACGCACCACGATTAAGTCCATTGGGGTTTTTTCTGGGTGGCTGTGACCCACATACAAATTTCCCCAACTTCAAATTGAGGCTGCTCTTTAAACTGATGTGTCGGTTCGAATTTGGGGGCCATTTATATATGGGAGTCAGACCAAGTCAAAACAAGATTTCTTTCCCGTTATAAGAGGGAAAACACGTGAAACCCGTGTATTTGTAAATGTTGTACCTTTGTATGTTTACTTTTTCCATATTATATATTACCTTCTTTGTTAAATGTTTTTTCCCCATGATGATTCTTGTTTATTAATAATGCAGCTGTTCCTTTGTAATTTATAAATGTGTTGAGTACGCCCATAAGCTTTAGCTTGTTGTACTCCTGCGCTGATATATATTTGTATCTGCATGAAATTGTGTTTAAGCCAAACCCGTGATTTTGACACGTGATCAGGTGAATATTTAAGGTGTATTAATAAGCTGCTGACGTTGTTTTTAGTGGGTTTTTTTTTTTATTAAGATCGATATAATAAAAAAACATGTTATTATTGCGTAGATGCACAAGACTTTGGCGCTTTCAGGAAGCGCTTTAATGGAATTGGAACGCAGCGCTCTAGCCAGGCAACGCGAAGAGCTGATTTCGTCATTTCTGGACCACGCCTTTATGCGTTGTGCTCCAAGAGGTCGTTGACTTCACGATGACATTCAACTCTATAAGGGCCAGCCACACTGCATACGATTCGACCCCAATGCGATCCGATTGTGACGATGCCTGTGGGGCATGATTCACGCGAAATATTTCCGTCTAAAAATAATTCTACAACTGTTTATCTTGACGGTAGTGAAATTTCATTCGGAGAAGCCATTCAATTAGAAGAACAATTTGCACTAATGTCAGGCTTGAAAATAAATCTTTGAAAAACTAATGTAATTTGGATAGGTAGTATGAAAAACATGCGGAACAGGAATTTTTGTTGGGATCCGGGTATTTTTTTCCAGTATTAGGAATAACATTTTCTACTACCGTTGATAACATTGTGAACATAAACTTTGAAAATAAAATAATCCAGATACAAAACATTTGGGCCAAATGGAGAAAAAGAAATCCAACACCTTTTGGTGAAATTGCAGTTTTAAAATCGTTAGCAATTTCAAGAGTTGTACACTTATTTAGAAATCTTCCAGACCCTAGTGATAACTTTTTAAAGGAACTTGATTCATTGTTTTACAACATTTTGTGGGACGGGAAGCCCAATCGAATTAGCAAAACATGTGTTTGTCAATGCTATAAAATGGTGGATTGAGAATGGTTAATGTTTTTGCATTTATGGTTAAAAAGAATATTTTTTGATAATTTAAACAACCTTCAACAGCTAGCTTTTTCCTTTGTTCCTGGAGTAGAAAAACTGAAACTACTAGGTTCTGAATAATATATCAGTGTATTACTTACAAGAACACAAAACCAGTTTTGGAGAGATGTTTTAAAACATTTTAAAAAAGGTGTCACTAAAATGTATTTTGAGTGACATTCACGACTTCGCTTCTAATTGTATTCATTACAATGTCAATATTTTAAGAGAAAAGAAAACGTTTTTTTATAAAGCAATGGGTTGAAGCAGGCATACTGCAAATAAGATATTCAATAATAATAATAATAATAATAATAATAATAATGAGGAATATTTATATAGCGCCCATCCTACTATGTAGGCTACAGGGCGCTTTACACACAATTGAAATGGAATAAAAACATGAAACAAAAATCCAATAACATCAGCAGACAAAACAATCCCAAAAGAATTTACTTAATGATGAAGGACGTTTCCTTTCATTTGAACTTTTTTGTCAAAAATTTCCTAACGTTCAAACGAACTATTTGCTTTTCGCTGGCACCATGGAGGCAGTGAAGAAATACAAACATAAATTACAATGTGATATGACCCCTAGATACAAAATATTAGATCCTCCTAACTGGGCAGTCATTTTGAAGGGGAACACATACGTTTATTCAACTCTTGGTAATTCAGAAAAACGTCCAGCTGGTACTAGTAAATGGAACACACAGCTGTTTCGGGAGGAACATTTAGTTTATCTTTTTTCAAGCAAACTTTAGTTTACTATAAGTAACTTTTCATAAATAACAGTAGATAATATGTTGTAGTATGTGACTAGATTACTTATAGTCAGTAGATATTGCTAGATTTTCACTCATAGGCAATCTTATTTATGTTTGTGATACTAAGTATATTATTTCTACTAAATATGTTGATTGATACTGCTCAACAAAAATAAGTTTTTACCATAAATCTGAGGGAAGGAAATATATTTGAAATACTATGTAGAGCATACAGCCAAAATATCTTTACAGACAAAAGCTTGGTGCAGTTTTTATCTAAGATTTCTAGATTCAGGATTTTGTGTGGGACGGAACAGCTTTTAGTTATCTCTGATGATTTTTGTAAGTTTCTGGATAACAAAACAACTGCTCAGGTAATATTTTTTGACATATCTAAAGCGTTTGATAAAGTTTGGCATAAGGGACTTCTTTGTAAGCTTTCAGCACTAGGAATCCGGGGACAACTTTTGGGATGGTTTGCAGATTACTTGAAGGACCGTAGCCAAGCTGTTGTACTTAAAGGTAGTAAATCATGTTATTTTCATATCTCAGCAGGTGTCCCCCAGGGCTCAGTACTTGGACCATTATTGTTCTTGATTTACATAAATGATATAGTGATTGACATAGAATCATTAGTGAAGTTATTTGCGGATGATACGAGCATGTACTTAGGGCTAGAAAATACTCAACTTCGAACAGATATTCTGAATTCTGATCTTCATAAAATTTCTGAATGGGCTAAAAAATGGAAAGTTAAGTTTAACCAATCGAAAACAGAACTTATGACAATATCCAACCAAACTGTACCCCATGTACTTCCACTTACATTTGAAGAAACCATTTTACAAGAAACTGATAAACATAAACATCTTGGCGTAATTATCCAGAATACTTGTAAATGGGACTATCACATTAGAGCAGTTATATCGAAATGTAGATTTTTAGTTGCTTGTCTTCGGTCCTTCAAGTACCGACTCAGTCGTAGATCTCTTGAAACAATGCATAAGTCATTTATTATGCCTCACCTTGATTTTTCAGATATTATATGGGACAATTGTACAGATAAATTAGCACAAGACTTAGAAGATCTTCATTTAGATGCCCTCAGAACAATAACTGGAACAGTGCGTGGTACAAGTCACCAAAAACTTTATTCTGAATCTGGTTTTATTTCATTAAAAGAACGCCGTCGTCGACACAAACTAATCATGTACTTTAAAATCGTAAACGGAACTGTTCCACTTTACCTTACTAATCGTTTACCTCAGCTAGTGTCTAATGTTAATCCATACCATCACCGAAATCCTTTAGAGAGACAGATTCCTTACTGCAGAACTGCACTTTATCAATCGTCATTTTTTCCATCAACAACAGCTCTGTGGAACGATTTACCAGATGAAGTAAAACAATGGGATTCCTTAAGTCGCTTTAAACGTTTTCTAAAACGAACGGACAGTGAAATTCCTGTTTATTATTATTTACCAACAAGATTCATGGAAATAGTTGTTTGCAAGCTTCGGTTAGAGATGAGCGATCTTAAGCACGACCTTGTTAAGCGACACCTTTCTGATGATTCATCTTGTACTTGTGGTTCTGCAGTGGAAAGTGTGTATCATTTTCTTTTAGAATGCCCTTTGTACATTGAACCTAGAGCTCAAACGATTGGACTGTTAGCACAAGATGTTCAAACTAATGTTTCTACTCTTCTGTTTGGAAGCAGGGACAAAAATGTAAGTGAAAATAAATCAATGATGTTAGCAGTATGTAATTTCATAAGCGCTTCGAAACGTTTTAATAACGATTAATGTTTTAGTGGCAATTTGAAAAAAAATACATAAACAATAATTATTTAATAGCATAGCACAAGACTTCGTGTGCCCTGTTGAGATGTACTGATATAAACTTGGCCTCTTTGATTGTTGGTTTATAGTGTACTTAGTATATGGTATTTTGTAACACCACCCCCATTCTTAGTTTTTCTTTGTTTTTGTTGTTGTTGTTGTTGTTTTGTGGTTTTGTTGTTGTTTTTTCTTCTTTCCTTTTTTCTTGTTTTTTCTTTTTCTTTTTTACTTCTATTGTTTGTTTGTCTAGTTATAAATTGGTGCATGATGTATTGATATCTTTGCTTAGTTATTTTTCTTATTCCAATTGTATTTTTCTCATAGCTATTCAAGTAATTTCATGATGCAGCCTTTTGTTCGTAACTGAAACGTTTTTGAGTGCGCTTATAAGCTTATAGCTTGTTGTGCTCATAAAATAATTTGTGTACACTGCAATGTATTATGTTAATAAACTTTGTTTAAACCAACAGCTGTGAACAGAAACTATGACAACCTGAAATGGAAATCAACTTTTAAAAAGTGCTCTTCTTCAACCACTGACACACAACTCAGATGGTTCCAACATAGATTATTACTTAGAATGCTTCCCACACGCAGATACCTTTCCATACGCAAAATAGTTGACTCGTCCTCATGTGCCTTGTGTAACGAGGAAGAAGAAACTATCGTGCATTTATTTTGGCATTGTCGACTTGCAAGACATTTTTGGAATGATTTGGAAATTCTTCTGAGAAATGCTTGTGAAAATTGTGCAAATCTAAAGTTTTCTGAAACTCTTATTCTTTTCGGTACCGGTGAAGGTGTTAAGACTGACACAGTGCTGGATCTTCTCATTTTACTAGCTAAATGTTATATCTACTAGTGTAAGTGGAATAATAATAAGCCTTGCACTACGGTATTTCTTAGGATGTTCAAAAACAGATTCTTTATTGGATGCTATCATAAAGCAATGTGTGGAAAGAAATATATTTTTTACACTCAGTGGCTTCCATATAAACCCGTGTTGGGATAGGGCATAGCTTTTAGAATACTATTGTAGTATTTTTGCTTTTGCATTAATTACGTACTTCTCACAAATCTGTATTTATACGTGTATAATCAGTTGTTTTCCACCATGCTAATAATGCTCCTTTTTGTGGTTTTTATTTTGTTTTGATTTGTTTTGTTTTGTTCCAGTCATTCTTGATTTCATGTGTACATCACAGCACATGGATTCCACTCATTCTAGCTCCTTTCAGTGTTTCACAGAGATGTGTTTGTTTCAAGTTATTTCTTGCGTATAAATATTCTTATCATTGATTGTGGTTAGGGATAGGAAAAGACCTTATAAATCGAATACCACCATCAAACAATGTAAGCCTAATGGATAAAACACGTTACATTGGTTTATGCTGGTGATGAGTGTTAACAAAACGCATGAACTGAAAGGAGCTGAGAAAAGCTACTGTGACATATTTACTTATTTATTATTACTATTCAATTGTTTGATTTAAGTTTCTTTTACAGTTTGTTCGTTTATTCCTGTGTGGGGTTTTTTCTCTCCTCATAATATCGTTATTTAACCCTTTCACCGCCAAAGTCGCATTTTAGCACCACAGTGATTTAACACCAATGCTACTAAACGGCATCAAATTGGGGTCTATTACCCAAAGACCCTATTGTCTTTGTTTTGGGAAGTAAGGATAGACCTTATTGTATATATGTCACAGGAGAATCCCCAATACTGCAGATGGATTTTGTTCTCTACCCAGGTAAATTTAATGGAAATTGTTTTGCTGAAATATGGCTGGCGGTGAAAGGGTTAATGTTATCGATTCTCTCAGCGCACTGTCCACTTTCTGCGCATTTGTAATTTCCGATATTGTGAATAAAAATTTATTTAAAAACCTTTAAAAAAATATATATATAAAAATTAATAATAATTCTACAATTTTCGCTCACTACCCAATACACGAAACAAATCAAATGTCTGATACAAACAATTTCATAGTGAAGAGAATCTGTGTCTGCGTTGTTAAGGAACACCAGGCGATCCAAGAGGCCAATGTGACAGCGCAAATTGTAACAACTGCGCAAAATGTAACAATTGTTACATTTTGCGCTAGGCGCCCACCTTTTGACGAAATTAGCAAAACAAAAAGAGGCAGTTTTTCGTCATTACAGATCAAATCGAAGTAAAATCTTCAAGGAGTTGATGAATTTGTCTTCATCATAATATATCAAATCGAAAGATAAAAACAAAGTCTACATCTAAATTTCCAAATGTTTGTTTGCTTGCTTGTTTGTTTCACTCGTTCTTCATTCGATTTAGCATTATTACTTATTATTACAAGGTGCAAAGTATGCAGGTTGTTTTATTGATTTTTTTCTCTCGTGTGTTATTTCTTTCTTGCTTTCTTCTTGGGTACAGCGGGTTTTTTTCGCCTGAACAATGCCGAATTACTGTTGTGTTTATGGATGTAACAAATCACAGCTACGATATTTGTAATGACGAAAAACTGCCATTTTTTGTGTGCTAATTTCATCAAAAGGTGGGCGCCTAGCGCAAAATGTAACAAAATCGAACATTGTTACATTTTGCGCAGTTGTTGCAATTTGCGCTGTCACAGGCCCCCAACCAGCCTCAACGTTTTGCGCTTGACGACCACACAACATGTGCTGTGAGATAAGTGCCAGGGGGGACTTTAATTTGCCAAGTGATTGTACTGAGTGTAGTGTTACTTCGATATTTTGTCGGAAGAGATATCAATCACACTCACACACACACACACACACACACACACACACACACACACACACACACACACACACACACACACACACACACACACACACACACACACACACACACACACACACATACACACACACACACACACACACACACACACACACACACACACACACACACACACACACACACACACACACACACACACACACACACACACACACACACACACACACACACACACACACACACACGCTCTCTCTCTCTCTCTCTCTCTCTCTCTCTCTCTCTCTCTCTCTCTCTCTCTCTCTCTCATTAAACATTTCGAGGGTGGTTTTTTCTCTCTCTCTCTTTCACACACACATATACACACACGCGCGCGCGCGCGCGCGCACACAAACACATATATATATATACACAATCGCGCGTGTGCACGCACGCACGCATGCACAAACTCACACACACACACACACACACACACACACACACACACACACACACGCACGCACGCGCATGCACACACACACGAGAGAGAGAGAGAGAGAGAGAGAGAGAGAGAGAGAGAGAGAGAGAGAGAGAGAGAGAGAGAGAGAGAGAGAGAGAGAGAGAGAGAGAGAGAGAGAGAGAGCGATCTGTAAGGTGGATAGACGTCAAATTAAAGAACGAACCCACACACACACACACACACACACACACACACACACACACACACACACACACACACACACACACACACACACGCGCGCGCGCGCGCGCGCGAGAGAGAGAGAGAGAGAGAGAGAGAGAGAGAGAGAGAGAGAGAGAGAGAGAGAGAGAGAGAGAGAGAGAGAGAGTCAAACAGACAGATAGACAGACAGACAGATAGATAGAAGATTGGATGTGTTCAGTGTCTAGATTTCTTACAATTCCATTCTTCACAGATACATGAATGATAAAACCAAGTGAGATAGACAAGACAGACAGAGACAGACAGACAGATCGACAGACAGACAGAGACAGACAGACAGATAGACAGACAGACACAGACAGATAGACAGATTCGGCAAATGAAAGCAAGAGAGAGAGAGAGAGAGAGAGAGAGAGAGAGAGAGAGAGAGAGAGAGAGAGAGAGAGAGAGAGAGAGAGAGAGAGAGAGAGAGAGAGAGAGAGAGAGAGAGAGAGAGAGAGAGAGAGAGAGAGAGAGAGAGAGAGTGAGAGAGAGAGAGAGAGAGAGAGAGAGAGAGAGAGAGAGAGAGAGAGAGAGAGAGAGAGAGAGAGAGAACGAACGAACGAACGAACGAACGAATCTTATTTATTGAGGGTTAAGAATAAGCACTATACAGGCTTGTTCGCATCCAGCCCTCACACAAATTAAACAGGAGAAGAAACAATAATCACCACCATTAACAACAAAATGTAAATAATAATTTTAAAAAAAGAATGAAAGTTAAAAAGCATGAACATGCATATACAAAATTCATACTTATCAATTAACCATGAAAAACACCAAACACGTGAGCACGTGTGTGCGTGTGTGTATGAGTTTGTGTGTGTGTGTGTGTGTGTGTGTGGTGTGTGTGTGTGTGTGTGTGTGTGTGTGTGTGTGTGTGTGTGTGTGTGTGTGTGAGAGAGAGAGAGAGAGAGAGAGAGAGAGAGAGAGAGAGAGAGAGAGAGAGAGAGAGAGAGAGAGAGAGAGAGAGAGAGAGAGAGACAGAGAGAGAGAGAGACAGACAGATAGACAGAGACAGAGAGACAGACAGATAGACAGATAGACAGAGAGACACAGACAGACAGACAGACAGAGACAGACAGACAGACAGATGGACAGAGTGTTGGTTTTCCTCCTTATCTCCCCTTCCCAAACACTGACACAGGAAACCAAGCCCTCTGTGAGCACTGATAACTCCATCTGCGCTGCCTCTTTTCTCACACTTTTCTCTTAGTTCTCTTGACAAGTTTTATGCCACTCTCTTTCTCTCATTCTCTCCCACTCTCTCCCTCTCTGTCTGTCTGTCTGTCTGTCTCTCTCTCTCTCTCTCTCTCTCTCTCTCTCTCTCTCTCTCTCTCTCTCTCTCTCTCTCTCAGGGCTGGGTGTAAAAAAGTTTGCATACTTATCTCATTACCCTGTATAAATAAAATGTCGTTCGTTCGTTCGTTCTCTCTCTCTCTCTCTCTCTCTCTCTCTCTCTCTCTCTCTCTCTCTCTCTCTCTCTCTCTCTCTCTCTCTCTCTCTCTCTCTCTCTCTCTCTCTCTCTCTCCCCTCTCTCTCTCTCTCTCTCTCTCTCTCTCTCTCTCTCTCTCTCTCTCTCTCTCTCTCTCTCTCTCTCATACACACATGCACACACGTGCACACACATGCTACTTTTTTTTACTCACACCCTTTCACCAGCTGGGGTCATTGCGAACTCACTCACTGCCTACATACTTCCACCTTGTCACCTTCCAGGTGGGAAGTGAGCAAGTTGGCTTCATTCTTTGCCAGGTTTGTAGGCCGCGTGCAAAGTTATCACTCTTTGTAACATTCAGGCTTTTTGCGTAGACCTTGAACCAGGGAGACAGACAGACAGACAGACAAACATACGAATGGACAGACACACTACTGAGACAGACAAACAACTAACTCCAACAGATCCTTTGCATGCAAAACACTCGACTCAAGTGTTTTCTCTCTCTCTCCCTTGCTTAAAAAGAAAGTGAAAAGGTTCTCCGCCAGACGACTCTTGTAACTCATTAACAACATCTCGGAAATTCCTGCTTGTCTCTGTGCACGCGCGCGATGTGTCACTGGGCGGTCACGTGATCATGTGAGATCAAAGAGTGTCGTTGTAGAACCGACGTAAGTTCGCAGACAAAATGTGGAGCTTCATGCAGCTTTAAAGCAACGATGGTGATCATTGGGTGAAGAATTAGGAAGATTACGAGTTCGCCGTTTCAGTTATTTTTTGAAGTAAGTTAAAAGAGTTAATTAATATCTTTATATCAATTCTTTGTTAGACGTGTTATGTACATGTAGCACCTTATTTATGTTTAGTTGAAATAATTCAGATCTTTATATTTCTTTGTTTTGCTCTAGTTTGACTTGCTATGATGTATGAAACATCCTTATTTTTGTTTTCCTCTCAGTATTTGACATTTTCAAATTGTCCAAACTTACTTGCGAGTTGAGTTTTCAATAACAAAACAAATGTTCTATTATATTATAGAGTACTAACGGGTCTGCGCGTTGGTTGGGTACGCGCGCCCCCCCCCCACCCCCCCCCCCCCCCCCCCCCCCCCCTCCCCTTGAAATCGTAGAGATTGTAGAGAAAGCACGTCATGCTTGCGTCATTGTTTGCGTCATTTTGAGGGGTACGCAACCCCCCTTGGGACTCTAATTTGTTTGGTTTTCTTTCAGTTTGTTGTTGTTGCTGTTGTTTAAGTTTTTTGCTTGCTAATTGTTTGGCTGGTATGTTTGGTAGATGTGTTTCTAGTTAACTGGTGGTTGTATAGTTTGTGGTGTTCTGTCGCTTGATTCACACACACATCCACATATATTGATTCCGATTATGTGGCTATGCCGCTACGTCCTCTTTTATTTGATCTTTTTCTTTTTTTTATATAAAGTTTTGGTTGTTTTGCTTAGTTTTAGCAAAGACACTGTAATGGGAATAAGACAGACAACTGGAGAGTGACGGCCAGCTGGGGCTGATAGGGTTATCGATCGTGATCCCATTAACAATGGCGGGCTCTATCCAAAGACTGGAATTTGAATCGACGTTGTTGTTTCTTAAATGCCAGATTCAAATTTGAGTGCTTGGGCAAACCTTTTTCTGTTTTCCTGAAGACAAAGAAATGTAAGGAAGCTGCAAATACGACCAGAAAATCTATGAAATATTAACAACCAGTGTTAGATTGCAGCTGATGTTCATGGTTCAAGGGAGGGCATAATCAGGGTTTTTGTCCTCACTACTCATTTACTCATGGCTGCTTGTCTGTCTTATTCCCATTACAGTGTCTTTGGTTTTAGTGTCATGTGACAACTGTTAAAAATGTTGCTTTCGGGAAGAATCAATCTTCCATAAAAATTATTTAAAAACAAGCGCAGATTCGCAATCGTTTGTGGCGTGCGACAATTGAAAACGAAACATCATTTTAAAGAGCAGCCTCAATTTGAAGTGCAGCCTCGATTTGAAGTGCGACAATTTTGGACCTACCGACAGACTGACAAAGTGAGTTATAGGTTTGTGGCTTGTGCCACAAACAAAAAAAGCGCGGAATCGCAATAGTTTGTGGCACGCGGTCTATTTTTACCACTCCAATCATGAGTCACCTCCCCTGGCTTTTCAATAATTTTAATCTGTAAACCAGAATGTTATCTCTGCACCATTTCGTAACTTTTTTATATCTTTTGGAAAACATTTAAAACTATTTATCCTACTTATACTCATCGAAAGAAGCACCGCATACTCGTCGTGTCTGTTGTAGTGTCTGTATTACGTATGTTTATTATTTTGTACGCTTTAAAATACATCATTTTAAAGAGCAGCCTCAATTTGAAGTGCAGCCTCGATTTGAAGTTTTCCACACGTTACTTGTGGCGGTGCCATAGCCGATGAGGTTTAACCGAGGCGTGGTCACCGCTACAGCTATCTGTATTAATTTTTAAAAATCGGGACTTTACTGGTTTCGTACTGCCTCCGGGCATTGCCTCCAGTATTGTTCCAACCATATTTGTATTTACAAATGTCCCATATGTGTCTGATTCAGACCAAGAGGACGTAAAACTCCATTTTCTCTCTCTCTCTCCTCGATTTGAAGTGCGACAATTTTATAGCCGATGAGGTTTAACCGAGGCGTGGTTACCGCTACACCTATCTGTATTAATAAAAAAAATCGGGACTTTACTGGTTTCGTACTGCCTCCGGGCATTGCCTCCAGTATTGTTCCCACCATATTTGTATTTACAAATGTCCCATATGTGTCTGATTCAGACCAAGAGGACGTAAAACACCATTTTCGCCAAGTGCGACAATTTTGTCAATATGTGCGACAATTTTGGACCGACAGACCGACCGACAATGTGAGTTATAGGTTTGTGGCTTGAGCCACAAACAAAAACACAAAGAAACCGAAAGGCACGGACCGACTTTCTACTAGATTGAAATGCAGTACTTAGTCAAAACAAAGAACAAAGCGGTAGCACGCAATGCCGGTGTGGTGTTCTCAAAGTGTATTTGTTCTCAAACAGTTTGCGCATGTGCGAAGAGTTAGGGATAGGTTTATGGTTAGGGTTAGGATTAGGGATAGGTTTAGAGTAAGGCCGTGTACACACATAAGCGGATATTCCATGCGGAAACCCTTGAGCAATCCATATTAAATACGTGAAACAAAGAAGGGAAACGTTTTGCGCATGTGTCCGAATTTCCCCTATATGCGTACACTTTTAACTTTCTTTCTTCCACTTATATGTAGGGTTTTCCGTACGGAACTTACGCGTCTAATGTGAACCCGGCCTTAGGGTTAGGGTTAGGGATAGGATTAGTGTCAATGTAGTGTCGAATACACAAAATATAAAATGTGATGGTAGTCGTCATGGTCCAATTTGGCACATGCGCACACATGTTGAAAACAAATCCAATTTGAGAATGCTACACCGTGACATCAAAGTGGTCAGAGCTAGCAAAGAACAAAGGATCGTGGACAGCGTTGTGTGCCTAACGACAACAGATGACCATTGATGACCATTACAGATGAAGGGACGGACACTCACACTGTATGGATGGACTGACCTCGTTACCAACAGGTCACCCAGTTAGTTAGCGCGAGGGGCCACTGACCAACCAACGGGCAGAAGCCGGGATGGAGCCATAATAAGGGCCAGCCACACGTCCACTAAAATCGCACGACTGTACGATACGATTCGATCACGCGGTCTCGAAGAACAAAAATCGCACGACTGTACGATACGATTCGATCAGGTGGTCTCGAGGAACAAAAATCGCACGATTGTACAATACGATTCGATCACGTGGTCTCGAAGAAAAAAAATCGCACGACTGTGCGATACGATTCGATCAGGTGGTCTCGAAGAACAAAAATCGCATGATTGTACGTTACGATTCGATCACGTGGTCTCCAAGAACAAAATGTGATTCGCGCTTTGAGACCAATGTGATCGAATCGTATCGTACAGTCGTGCGATTTTAGTGGACGTGTGGCTGGCCCTTTAAGGGCCTGCTACACTGCGTACGATTCGATTTTTTGACATAATTTGTGAGGCATGATTACAGTGAAATTCTACTGTCTACTAGAATAAATCTGATACAATCCTACTAGTTATGTTCACTAACGCGCGCGCACATGTGTAGGGGAAGACGGGGTAAAAAGCGCATGGGCGGGTAAGAAGCCCACCCCAATTATCTCATGAAATGAAGCAAATTTCAGTCTCATTTTGCCCATGAGACGAGCGTTAATGTCTAGCATTCGTCTCATGGGCAAATTTGACTGACATTTTCTTTATTTCATGAGATAATTGGGGTGGGCTTCTTACCCGCCCGTGCGCTTTTTACCCCGTCTTCCCCTAGTGTGTTTGTGTGCGTTGATGTGAGTGTGTTTGTGTGTGAGGAGGGAAAGATGCGTTTGTGCATACCAATGCGTATAATTATACTGTATGCGTGTGCATGTTTTGTATATCTATGAGTATGTGTTTGCGTTATTATGGGAATGCGAGCGCGTCTGAGCATGTTCGCTATGTATGATGTAATCTTGCAGGTGGAGTGAATTTTAGTTTTGCTAAGCGCCTTGAGTAGTTCGTCTAGAACGTGCGCTCTATAAATGCCTTTATTATTATTATTATTATTATTAGTATTAGTATTATTATTATTGTTATTATTATTATTATTATTATTATTATTATATTATTGTAGTCCCCCGTACACGAATCTGATTACAAAAATATGTATTTTGTTGTTGTTGTAACGGATGTTTTACTTGATTCGTGTATTGCGGTCTACTGGAGAATAGTGAACGAATACAGTCGAGTTATTTTTTTTAGACGGAAGTACTATTTCACGTGAATCGTGACTCACAGACATCGTCACAATCGCATCGTATTGGGGTCGAATCGTATGCAGTGTGGCTAGGCCCTTTGCTTAAAAAATACACTTGTTTGTCCCATTTTATTCTTCGTCTTATCATTTTTGTCTGTCTTTGTGTTTCTCTCTGTCCATTTATCAGTGTTTTTATCAGTGTCAAGTAGATGTCCCCACATCTGCTGTTTTCTGCGCGTGGGGGGAAGATGCGGGGGTGGGGGGGGGGGGGTGGGGGGGGGGGGGGGAGAAAAGGTACGTGCGTGCATGCGGCGTTCGCACTCTCACATTAAGACACACAGGACACAGACACAGTATACACACACACACACACACACACACACACACACACACACAGATACACACACGCGCGCGTACGCACGCGCACGCACGCACACGCACACACACACACACTTGCTGGCAATATTAACATTTCTTCCCCTCAACCCAAGACGGTACAAGTGCAGTTGTAGTGCACGCGCACTATAACTTCACTTGCGACAAGTGCAGTTGTAGTGCACGCGCACTATAACTTCACTTGCGCTCCAAGTGTCAAGTGTACTATCCGGGACAGAAAATATTGGTGATTTTGTTTACGGAAAAAGTGATATTTTCATTCTTCAAATCCCCTATAGAGACAGCACTTTTTCCGTCTAAGATGGTTCAGATAGTGTTGTGGGGGGAAGAAATGTTAATATTGCCCACTTGCTTTCTTCCATGCTTAATCAAGCATCTGTGTGTTGTTCTTCACTATATTTATTTTAATTAATTTCACGACAGTGAAGTGTGTGTTGCTCTCAATCTTTGCATTGTAACCATAATTATGTTTGGTCAGACGGTTTTTTCCTCTCAGTGTGTGTGTGTGCGTGCGTGTGCGTGCGTGCGTGTGTGTTTTGTGCTTTTGTTGTGAGTGATAGCTTTTTGAATAATATTTTTGTGTTTGACCAGGCTATTGATATGTCGTTGGTTTATTTCTTTGTTTCTTTGTCGATTTCTTTGATTGCTTGTTGTGTTGTTTACTCATAGTATTATTTCACCAACTGACTGAAATGTCGTCGTTTTCAGTTTATGGTTCTGATTTGACTTGACTTGACCTGCTGCTTGAAGAAGAAGAAGAAAAATTGTGTTTTACGTCCTCTTGGTCTGGAACAGACACATATGGGACACTTGTAGACACGAAGATGGTGGGAACAATACTGGAGGCAACGCCCGGAGGCAGTGCAACAGCAGCAAAGTCCCAATTTTTCAACAATACAGATAGGTTATGACCTGCTGCTTGCTAAAGGCATAATGAACTCATGCCAAGCTCTGTTTCATAATGCAATACACTGGTGTGCTTGAATGAATGAAAGCTTATGTTTAACGTCCTCCCGGTCCGTAGGACACACACACACACAAATGGGACATTACTATCAGTACAGGCGCATCTTTTTCAGAAAATATCTCTGTTAATTCATGTCTGTCCATCCACTGTCAGTCAACTCTGTAAAGATTTTTTTTAAATAAATATTTCGTGTTTTATGTAGGTATTTTAAATGTGAGTTGGGTGAGTGCGATAAAGTTTGTTTTTTTTTCGAAAATATTTTAAGTACATGTATTTTGAATATCTTTAGTGTGCGTGGGGTAAACTTACTTCTTTTTTTTTCTCATGTAAAGCGCGGTGAGTCCTGCTGTGTCAGGAGAATAGCGCTATAGAAGATGTGTTTTTTATTATTATTATTATTATTATTATTGTTATTATTATTATTATTATTATTATTATTATTATATTATTATTTTTATATTATTATTATTATTATTATTAATACTCTTTCTCCATCTCTCTCTTTCTCCCCCTTCCCCCCCCCCCCCTATGCCCTTTCATCCCCCCCCCCCCCTCTGTCCTCCCCCCCCCCCCTCTCTCCTTCACTCTCTCTGCCTTTCTCGTAATATTGTTTTACATTCACATATTGTTTGGGAATTTGTGAGCTCGTACGACACCCCCCACACAGTTCTTAAGGTGTGCTTGGCATTCTTTGTTTCTCAGATATAGCAGGAGTGCCACTCGGATCAACTTGGTGAACATTCAAAATAACAGCTGCGATTTTGACACGTGACGTGGTGGGTCTTTAACCCACCCCACCCACCTTTCTTGTTGTTGCTTTGACTGAGAAACGTTCCAATAGAAATTCACTCTTATGGCAACAGTTTGAAACCTTTTTTTTTAGCGGCTGTTTTCCCTCTTATAGCTATAGTAGGAAATCTTAAGAAATCTTCCTAGCATAAGAGGGAATGTGACACGTGACGTGGGGGGTCTTTAAATCCCTGAATCTGAATCAGACCCCACTAGGTTGAGATCGTTACAAAAGGCAAGAGACGGGCAGTTAGATGTCAAGACAGACAGCGAAAACAACAACAACAACAACAACAAACAACAACAACAACAACAACAACAACCACACAGTAACTTTCTCGCTTGAGATTCATTCAAGATGTCCTGGATGGACGAGGGAGGAGAACTAGGGAAGATGGGAGAAGGAGGAGGAGGAGGAGGAGGAGGAGGAGGAGGAGGAGGAGGAGGAGGAGGAGAAGGAGGAGGAGGAGGAGGAGGAAGAAGGAGGAGGAGGAGGAGAAGGAGGAGTTTTACACAACTCCTACTTGTACTGCGTGGACCAAGACCTGGGCTGGGGCAACCGGAGTTACTTCACCTTCTTCTCACAGCTCGACCGAGCCCTGACCCCCGACCTCCTCGGGACCTTGATTTCGACCGACCTTGGGCTCGTGACCTTGGAGTGTCTGGCGCTGTTCGCGCTCTTCGTGACGTCGTCGGTGGCCAACGTCGTCATCTTCTGCACGCTTTGCGGAAACCGGCGCCTGCGCACCGTGACCAATTACCTGGTGTGCAACCTGACCTTGGCTGACCTCTGCTTCACGCTGAGCTGCCCTCTGGTGGCCGTCACCAGGGTTACCGGCTCCTGGGTTCTGGGAAGTTTCGCCTGCAAGACCATAGTGTATATGAGGTTAGTAAAAAATAAAAAATAAAACCACGTCTTGTTACATTAGTTTTGTGAATACTGCAGTTAAACGTTCACTGTTATCTGTCATTGTCACCGCTTAATTATACATCTACTAAGCATCCTGTTGCTCTGTGTGTGTGTGTGTGTGTGTGTGTGTGTGTGTGTGTGTGTGTGTGTGTGTGTGTGTGTGTGTGTGTGTGTGTGTGTGTGTGTGTGTGTGTGTGTGTGTGTGATTATGTGATGACTTCATACTTTGCAGTTTGCTGTCACTGAATTTGGGAAAGGGATAGGGTTAGGATCATTCCTAAGAGTATTTATTTTCTTAAAAACTGAAAGAAGCAGACTTTGATTTTAAAACTGCAAAAGAAGCAGACTTTGGGGGGAGGGTCGCAGGGGGGGGGGGGGGGGGGGGGGGGGGGGGGGGGGGGGGGAGGGGGGGGGGGGGGCTAATGTACATCTTTGCAACAAAACAATACATATACGACCAGAAGGTACTATTCTGTTTTATAAAAATCTAAAGTAAATTGAAACTTCTTTTTTTCTTCCCCTCCCCCCTTCTTCCAAATATCTAAAAATAAAACGTAATGTCCCATATGGCTTCGGCCGGGAGGACGTAAAGAATAATTAAAGCTATTCTGTTTTTTTCGGGTGAATGCCAGAAGGTACTATCATTCTTCTCAGGTGAAAGTCAGAAGGTACTATCATTCTTCTCAGGTGAAAGTCAGAAGGTACTATCATTCTTCTCAGGTGAAAGTCAGAAGGTACTATCATTCTTCTCAGGTGAAAGTCAGAAGGTATTATTATTATTCTAAGGTGAAAGCCAGAAGGTACTATCATTCTTCTAAGGTGAAAGCCAGAAGGTACTATCATTCTTCTCAGGTGAAAGTCAGAAGGTACTATCATTCTTCTAATGTGAAAGCCAGAAGGTACTATCATTCTTCTAGGGTGAAAGCCAGAAGGTACTATTATTATTCTAAGGTGAAAGCCAGAAGGTACTATCATTCTTCTAAGGTGAAAGCCAGAAGGTACTATCATTCTTCCTTTGGTGAAAGCCAGAAGGTACTATCATTCTTCTATGGTGAAAGCCAGAAGGTACTATCATTCTTCTAGGGTGAAAGCCAGAAGGTACTATCAGTGGTTTCATTTGTAAGTTGAATACATTTTCATGCAAAAACGTTTTGATGCATTTGTGACCTAGCACCACGAAAGGGACATTAAGTGTCAAATTCACCATTCTGGGGACAATTATCGATTGGAACACTTCGGACAATCCTCTTTCTAATGATACAAGAACTAGTCTTGTATCTGTTCCCGATCCATAGTTATGAGCATTTAAAGTTAGTACGGTGAGCATCAGCCATTTTGAGAAAACACCGTCTAAAGTCTAGCCTAGCTGAGGAAAATGCACTGACCTGCTCGTTTTAAAACACCTATAAGACCATTTTTAGAGACCACATTAAAGATTATCCTTTATAAATATGAAAGATAAGATGTTAGAGAACATAGAAGTACCCTTAAAGACCCCCCACGTCACGTGTCACATTCCCTCTTATGCTAGGAAGATTTCTTAAGATTTCTTACCAGCTATAAGAGGGAAAACACGTGAAAACCGTGATTTTGACACGTGACGTGGTGGGTCTTTAACTAAAAATGGACAAAAAATTTTATTTTTGACTTTGGCAAGCATGTTGTGAGAAACTAGCCCAGCGACTTAATGTCCCTTTCGTGGTGCTGGGTCACATTTGTGAGACAAAGTGACTGACATCTATTTTTCGCATTCTTTTTGGGTGGGAACTCTTTGCGTTTGTGTTTTTTAGCCCTCACTATTTCTGCTTTCATTATTCCCT
>CM065683.1:16469335-16471835 GCA_017654935.2 Phymorhynchus buccinoides | reverse complement strand
TTTTTCATGGCATGATTTGCCCAATGATTTTTTCTTTAATTTTCTCTGGCAGTCAAGGGGTTAAAAATCAAACTCACTGGAACTGCGTTCGTATAATAGTGGTTGCCATGTTTGGGTACATTGTGTGAAATCACGGACTATATTACGTCTATCTAACTCTACACGGGGAGGGGGAGAGAGTGGGGGGAAGAGAGGGGGGTGCAGTGTTTTAGCTCCATTTTCAGATCTGTCCATGTCCTTTTGATTTCTTCTCGCTTCTTCGATTCGGCTCAGACAGTTTTCCTGGCTCAATTCATGTAGCGCAGATGGCTTCATGCTGCCGTTATGCGTTCCTAACTAAGATCAAATAGTTAGGCCCAGCAATGTTCGACTTTCGGCTGGAGGAAATCTGTTTTGAAAGTGCTTCGTGAAAAAAAAAAAGGCAGGAGAATGGACCTGGAAAGGGCAGAAAGATAGTAGATGACAGCAAGCAAAGGGAAAAGGCAGAGTCAGAGTGGTGTAAGAGTGGCACAGTGGTATCTCGTTCGCCTTCGTGTCAAGTAAACCCGAGTTCGAACCATGGGTACAGGTTTTTTTTCCTCTCACTCTGCACTAGGCCTTCAACGGTCTGAACGTGGAGTCTTTCGGAATGAGACGATAAACCGAGGTCCCGTGTGCCCATGCACTTAGCATACGCTAAACCCAGTGGCAACGAAAAAGTTGTCCATTTTGGTAAAGAAATTTTGTTTACACCCCCCCCCCCCACCCCCCCCTCATACAAGTGTACAAAAATCGCAAGCAAAAAAAAAAAATAAAAAAAATTGGTGGCGCGCCTCTGGCTGCGACCGCGCTCTCCAGGTGGGAGGCAACCCGAATTTCACAGAGACGCATATGTGACTATAAAGTACCGGCTTGCGCGAATGCCTAATAATACCTAATAATACCTAATACTAATATTAAAGGAACTTACAAGCACAGAACTTCCATAAGGTTGGGGAACTATTTATGCAAAAGACCCCCCAGGTATCCCCACGTGGTTGTCCTTAATTAATAAAACTCATTGATATGTTCAAAAGTAAAACAGACTGACTGGGGGGGGCACGCTTCATTATAGATTGACATTTTGCTGGAAACTGACATAGGCCTAGCATGCGTCATTGTGCGACGGCGTCGCACGCACGGGTCACAACTAATTTCTAAAATACACACAAGCTGTGGTGTCATACAAGACACGCCTATTTTGGTGGAGAAATCCATAAGAACCAGTGAAACTGCGTTTTGGATGGCGGACGTGCCATGTTTTATCCCAATAGTGTTCAGGGCGGCTCTTTATGTCATTACTATAGAAAAAGGTGTGAAACGGCGACAACCCTTGGTCCATCGGCACAGTCGTGACCAAGCTTTCCATATAGTTCTTCTAGGGGTCTCATTTAATCCTTTTTCGCTCTGCTTCAATGTCGCAATTTATTGTATCCACATTTGATTTAATACCTTATTGTCAATAATAAGGCATCAATATCGTCGGGGTCTATTTTATTCAAAGGGGACCCTATTGTTCTTAGTTGTGGGGAAGTGTCAAGGGGTTATGACCTTATTTTAGTGGTCACAGATAGGAATCCCCAATACTGCAGGTTTGGTATTTGTTGTTCTCTTACACCATGTTAAACTTTAATGGAAGTACTCTCCGTGGAGGCTGAAATAGATGGCTGGCGGCGTGAAAGGGTTTAAGCACGCATCACATTTCTGCTTGTGCAGCACACACACACAACACAACACACACACACAACACACACACACACACACACACACAGCACACCACACACATCACACACACACAAAGATTCAAAGATTCAAAGATTCAAAGATTGTTTAATCCATTGACCCCTTTTTGGGCACATGGTGAGCGGTAATTGAAGCAACTCAAGCAAATACAAATTTAATGCAACAACTGAAAACGGTTACAAAAGATAACTCTAATGTAATTAACACACCAAAATGTCACACAACTTTACTAAACCTTAAATGTGTGTTAGCTAAGTTTAGTACTAGCACCTTTTTAGCGTCACCACAGTGAGCAATGCCGACAGTAGTTAAAGACGGACTTTACACATGTAAATTTTCTGGAAATAAACTGACATCTGATATCATTGTATTTGGGACATTTCATTACAAAATGAAACTCGTCACCAAGGTCATTCTGATCGCAGTCTCTACATAATCGTTCTTCATTGGGTATTCCAAGTCTTCTGCCAATTTCTATCATGAAGATTCTTCAACACATAACACTACACACACACCACACACACCACACACACACCCACACACACACCACCACACACACACACACACACCACACACCACACACCACACATACATACATACATACTTACATGCAACACGCACACCACAACACACACACACACACACACACACACACACACAAAA
Source organism: Phymorhynchus buccinoides (assembly GCA_017654935.2). NCBI lineage: Eukaryota > Metazoa > Mollusca > Gastropoda > Neogastropoda > Raphitomidae > Phymorhynchus > Phymorhynchus buccinoides. Next base: position 16,469,411 of record CM065683.1, on the reverse strand, counting down.
CACACACACACACACACACAAAACACACACACACACACATATATATATCTACATATATATATATAATATATATACA
>CM065683.1:16466279-16468835 GCA_017654935.2 Phymorhynchus buccinoides | reverse complement strand
AGGACCAGAGATCTGTGGGGGTGAGCGGGGGGAGGGGGGGTCCGCTGTTGGTTATTGGTTAAGAGGAGCGACATAGCAGCCAAGAAAATCCTTCCCCCACGATTGCCACCACCATCAGAAGTGTTATTGAAGCGGAGGGGAGGGGGGGCAGGGGGGGGGGGGGCGGTGCAGGCAACAAGTTCTCGAAGCCATCTGTTCACTTCACTAGGACACGAATAAGAGCATTTCAGCATTTCTGCGACTTACCTGCCTTCTAAACACACCTGTCGGCGGGTGCTTGTACATTTAAATCCTAAGGTACAGGATGGGGGGGGGGTGGTACGGAAACTCCGTTCACTGCCGACTGCCTTCTAACACTGCAAACCACACTTATTTGCGGGGCGCTACGTTGGCATTTATTGCCTATTAAGCCACTAAACCCCTCCACCCTTCTATAACGTACATTATCTGGGGACAATGGGGTTCCTAACCGGGTGTGTTTTTTAGCACACACACACACAACACACTGTGACACACACACATACATCAAACCACACTGTGACACACAGCACACACACACACTGTCACACACAACACAACACACACTGTGACACACACACACACACACACACACCTACACTGTGACAAACACACACGCACACACACTGTGGACACACACACACCACGCAAACACACACGCACCAACACACACACGCAGCAAACGCAACACGCACACGAACACGCACACACGCACACGCACACACACACACACACACACACAACACACACACACACACACTGTGACACACTACACACACTGTGACACAACACGCACGCACGCACGCACACCGCACAGCAGCACGCACGCCCCAACACACACAACAAACCACACAGCACACACAACACCACACACACACACACACACAGCACACAAAACACATTAGCGCGCACGCGCGCACGCGCACACACACACACACCATCACTATATAGCGAAAAACGTGCAGTTCAGTCCTACAGCTGGTAAATCAATGTAGCATTAAGCGGCCAACCTCCCCAGCGCTGCTACTACTGCTAAGGTATCAATCACCACCTTCGCCTTACGACCCCGTCCAATAATATGATATCATTTATTAAAAAGAAAGATGGTCACAAACCATACAAACGTGTACATCCCAGTCTTATTAACGCAAAAGAACAAAACGGAAATCAAGAACTAAAGCAAGGCACTACCGATCCTCCATGACATGACTCCTGATTCGGTAAGTGCTTTACATAGAGAACGGCCATAAACCAAGGTACCTACATGTCAAGTCTGAAGACTCTAAGGGCCCAACGGTTTGAAGTTATGCCCCCCTTAAATATTTCGGTATTTCAGGTCATACCCCAAGTCTAGGTCACGATGGGCGTTAATGTATGCGCGGATGCCTTCGCTATCATGGTGACACACCTACCACACAAAATTTGAACACTCATTTGCACATAGGTTCGGGAGGAGATCTAGAATCGGCAAAGAAACACAAAACTCCCAGCTGGGTCCGCAGACCTATAGCCTATAACGATCCGCCTGTTATTACTTACTACTTGTTCTCGCCCTACCCCCTGTCTGCCCAACCACCGCCCATATCACGTTGCGACCTGATGACATCACTGTGCTGTCATCAGATGAAGAGGTAATAACCCTGATATCTGGCCTTTGCTCTAACACAGTTCAAGAGAGTAAAAATCCCCAGACATTTGGCCCAGAGTAGGCTCTATCAGTTGATCTTTTCATGGCCACTGATTGCCCAATGATTTTTTCTTTAATTTTCGTCTGTCAGTCAAAGGGGTTTAAAAAATCAAACTCACTGGAACTGCGTTCGTATAAATGTGCCATGTTGGGTACATGAAATCACGGACGTACTCATCAAGACACGGGGAAGGGGGAAGAGGGGGAAGGAGGTGGGAGGCATTTTTTAGCCCATTTCCGTGTCTGACCATCTCTTTGATTCTTCTCACCTTCTTCGAATCACCGCTCAGAAGTTATCCTGTCAATATAAGGAGAGCAGATGCGTCATGCTGCCGTTATGCGCTACGTAAGAAATAGTAGGCCCAGCAATAAGAGCAAGTGTTCGACTTCGGCTGGAGGAAAATCTGTTTTGAAAGGGGCTCTTGACAAAAGGCAGGAGAAAAAAATTTTGACCGGAAGAAGGGCAGAAATATAGTAGATAAACAGCAAGCAAAGGGAAAAAGGCAGAGCAGAGTCAAAGTGGGTGTGAGGCAGTGGCCACAGTTGGTATCACGTTCGCTTCGTGTCAAGTAAACCACGAGTCGAAACTGGGTACAGGGGAATGGATTTTTCCTCCCATTCTGCACTGGCCATAACGGTCTGAACGTGGAGTCTTCGGATGAGCGATAAACCGAGGATGGTCCCATTGTAGCCCATGCACTAGCATTGTACGTAAACCAGTGGCAACGAAAAGTGTCATTTGGTAAAAAATTTACCCCCCCTCATCACATTGATAAAAATGTCGCAAGCAAAAAAAAAAATAAAAAAAAAATTGGGTGGGCGTAGGACACTATGGATGCGACGCGCTCTCC
>CM065683.1:16443779-16463779 GCA_017654935.2 Phymorhynchus buccinoides | reverse complement strand
TCTTTGTTCGTCACTCTCCGCAAAAATGGAGGAGAAAAAAAAAAAAAGGACTCTTTCGGATAACAGCCTTGCTTTGGGCTTGAGTGCCTGTTGTTAGTGACGTGTATGATATCACTGTGGTGCAAAAAATGTGAGCAATCGGCAGTAGAAAGGGTTTATGGTCAATATAGTAGAGGTTGCTGTTGTTAACAGGGTTCCATGGTGGATGTATTGGGGTTGGGGTGGGGGGGGGTTTTCTGGAGGGTGCCTCGTTGTTACCAGGACTGTCCGTACCGACTACAGTCGGGTCAGACACAGTAGTTGACCATCTGCACGCTCGGGCCTGCGACCGCGGACATGGCGGTGTCAGTGGGGCAGTACTCTTCACCTCGGTCGTCTGCGTGCGTGCGGCTTCATCGTCCCTGGTCGTCATACCAGTCGTCGTCAGCCACGTCAAGATCTTCGTCAAAGGTGCGACCAGGGTTCAGTTGTAGTCAGGAGCTGGAATTTAGGGAATAATGTACAGAGGTCGTCTTCCTTTTAGGGAAAGAGAGATACGAAGCTTTATTCGAGGTGTAAGAAAGATAATACAAAGTAGTAGTAGTAGTAGCAGTCGTAGTTAGTAGTAGTAGTAGTAGTAGCAAAAGTAGTAGTAGTAGTAGTAGTAGTGTAGTAGTAGTAGTAGCAACAGCAGCAGCAGCAGCGATAGTAGTAGTAGTAGTAGTAGTAGTAGTAGTAGTATAGTAGTAGTAGCAGCAACAGCAACAGCAGCAACAGCGATAGTAGTAGTAGTAGTAAGTCAGCAGCGAGACAGAAGCCAGTAGTCGTACGGTCGTCGTCGTCGTCGTCGTCGTCGTCGTCGTCACGTCGTCGTCGTCGTCGTCGTAGTACGTGCAGTAAGTAGTAGTAGTAGTAGTAGTAGTAGAGTAGTTGTAGCAGTATTAGTAGTAGTACAATTAGTAGTAGTAGTAGTAGTAGCTAGCAGCAGCAGCAGCAGCAGTAGTAACAGCAGCAGCAGCAGCAGTTAGAAGAAGCAGCAGCAGCAGTTAGCAGCAGCAGCAGCAGCAAGCAGCAAGCAGATTGTAGTAGTAGAAGAGTATTAGTAGTAGAGTAGTAGTAGTAGAAGTAGTAGTAGAATAAGAAGTAGTAGTAGAAGTAGTAGTAGTAGTATTTTTAGTAGTAGTAGTAGTATTAGTATTAGTTGTAGTAGTAGTAGTAGTAGTACAAGTAGTAGTAGTAGTAGTAGTAGTAAAAGTAGTAGTTAAGTAGTTGTAGTAGTAGTAGTTTTTGTAGTAGTAGTAGTAGTAGTAGTAGGCCGGGCCAGCTAAGTAGCAGCGTTAGACAGGGCAGCAAGAGAGAGCAGCAGAAATTTAGTAATGAATAAATATGAAGTCTTTGATTTAAAGTGTGTCCACTGTACAGAGGTATTACACAACGAACAGCAATGTCTTCGTTCTTCGTCTTCTGCTTTCCCAGGCCATATGGGCCATAATGGGTAAAGTACGTAGTGTGTCCGTTTTCAGTTTTTCAGCTGTCTCCCGGCTGCCGTTTGTAACATCCGACACATTCCGAGTGTTCCCGCGGGAAGCTCAAGGAGAAAAAATATTTGTTAATGATATTTTTTTTTTTTTTTATAAGGCAGAGAGGGAGAGATGGGTTCCGATTAGGGGGTTCAGAAAAGAGCTCTAGGTAGATGATTAAGAGAGTAGCAAAGGGAAATGGCATAGTCAAACTGAGTGAGTGACAGATTATATGAAGGTTACACAGCTCAGAGCTTCCAGAAGGTGGGGGAACTCATTGTTGCATAAGACCCCCAGGTATCGCCACGGGTAATTAACAGAGTTAAAATCGACAACAATAAGCGAGATGTTCTGGAGATATCCTTGTGACAGACAGAGAAGAGGAGCCGACATGAGCAAAACACCAAACAAACCAACAGGAAACATACAAGACCGCCAAGCAAAGAATTAGGAATCCTTTGTGATCGTAGAACCGCAAAGGACAATGACAACAACATAAGACGACGAAATTCAATACCAAGGAATTGCAGGGTTGAAAATTACCCATCCTCATTAATACCACGCAAATAGTCCCTACTCGTCGAACTATGCCCCCCCCACAAACCCCTCCCGTTTTGTCCAAGGATATATAACAAATAGTTTAGCCAGTGGTGGTAGTAGCAGCAGTCTATAAAGCCTATTCACTAATTAATGCGAACTTCTAGGCAGCAGAAGCAGTACATAAGCCAGTGTTATGTGGCTTGACGTGAGTTGGCTTTTGTTGTGTTTTGTTTTAGGTTTTCATCAAACAGTCAGTAAACAATGGACAATACTTTTATGAGAGGAGTAGGATGCGTTTGTGTTTATGTTGTGTTTGCTGTTGGAGGTCTGTGCACGCTTGTCGATTATAATGAATGTGCCAAAATTGTGTGTCTATCGATGTGCTGTTTTTGTTACACGTGACCGCGCTTTTGTCTGTATTCTGTTTGTCTCTCTCAATATAATATGCAAATGTCTGTCTGTTCGCGGCGCGTTGCGCCTCCTCGTTACCGTTGGCTACTCTACTGTCTTTTCCTATAATTTTCTGTGTTATGGCGTTTTGCCCGGCCCGCAGTCGTGCGTGTTGTGTGTGTGGCGCGCCGCGCCCGCTTGTCTCGGCATGCATGTGTCTTTATGTGTCACTATCTGTCGTCAAGATGGATGACCCCCCCCTCTACCAGTTGATAGTCACCCTATGCCGCCTTCTTTCAGGTCCGTTCCGCACAGCTATGAAGTAGACGACAACACGGCGCCCAGACAAGCAAGAAATAGAGATCATCTTCCTCCTCCTTCCTCCCTCATCCTTTCCCAACTCGGACCACAGGCTCCCACCATTCCCGCGGACCTCCACCCATATACCTCTTTTCCTTCCCTTTCTCTGTACCTCACGCCTTCCGCACGCTCGTTCCGCTCCTTGACACCAACTCTAGTCCCCTAGGCGCTGTGACAGTCGGACAAGCGCCAGAGAGGAAGAAAAAAGACATGCGAAGACGAAGGAGGAGGGAGCGAGGAGGAGGAGGATGGAGGGGGAGGAGGAAGGACGAGGAGGTGCGACGTTGATTAGGAGGGACTAGGAGAGGAGGGAGTCGGAGGATTCTTGATTATTTTAAAGTATCCTTAGGCGGGGGTTGTTTTTGTTTTGGTTAGATTGTTGATGGCCTCAGAGTCCGTGTGAGCTTCAATCAAAAATGTCGCTCGTCCCGAAGAGTTTGGAACTCTGCATCTCTGTCGCATCCGGTCCAAACCGTGCACCACCGCACCCACAGTACCAGCATGAACAAGAGTCAGCAGTAGCCAGCAGGTATTAGTATCAGTACCGAGCAGCAGCAGAAGCAACGGTATCAACAGAAAGCAGCAGTAGCACCAGTGCATAACAAGCAACAAACAACAGTAGTTAGTCGTAATAAACAAGCGAGCAAGTAGTATAAATAGCAGCAGCATAGCAATAACAGCAGCAGCAACAACTACAATCATAGCAGCAGGGCAGTAGCAAGCGCAGCAGCCAGAGCAACCACAACACGGAACACCATCAACCAAAGCGGACAGCCACTGGCCCGGTGGCGCTTCGCGTTGGTTATGAGCCTCAGACGGTGCAGTGTGCCGCTAACAATGTGCAGTGATTCCTTCGACCATCCGGGCCGACACTGGATGCTCGCAGGCGAGCGCGCATCTCAAACTGCAACAGCCAACAGAGAGCAACAGCAAACGGTGCCGAGGAATAAGTCGTGACTTGCAGTGAATTATCCTCTTTGCAACTCTTCTGAAGAAAGACGAACAGACCGAGAGAGAACCAGACAGGAGCAGGGCAGACAGAGGACAGAGAGACCAGTGACCAATAAACGGTATTTCAACTTCTTTCAGGTATAACTCTTCTGAAGAAAGACAAACGGACAGATAGATAAACAGACAGACAAAAAATACAGACAAACAGACAGAGAGAACAATGGACAACAAACATATTTATTTCAGCTTCTTTCAGATACGACTCTTGATAAGAAACGGAATCAAAACACGAACTCAAACAGAGTGTGTCTTGGTTTTCAGTTTTCACTAGTCTCCCCGCTGCGTACAGCCGACACATTCCGATTTCGGAGGAGCTCAAAGGAGAAAAATTATTTTTGGAAGATAGGTTTTTGAGAGAGAAAAAAAAAAAGGCAGGAGAATGGGCCAATGAGTCAGAAAGATAGTAGATGACAGAAAGCGAAAGGAAAAGGCAGAGTCAAAGAGAGTGGCATATTTAGGGAAGTTACAAGCACAGAAACTTCCAGAAGGTGAGGGAACTATTTTATACAAAAGACCCCCCCCCCCCCCCCCCGGCATCCCCGACGGGGGCGACAAGCCAAAGAGACCAATACAAGACAGAGACAGACACTCAGACAGACAGACAGACAGATGTTTAAGGGCCGGTTACACTGCACACAATAGGATAAAGATTTTTGACGATGCCTATTCTTACCAATCTCTGTCCTGTGAAACGAAAACAGTAGAGTTATTTGTAGATTTGTACGGAGGTATTACATCACGTGAATCAGGACTCACAGACATCGTCGACAATGGGTAGGTACCGATTGGTCCTATCCCGTTACGTCCTATTACGATGTTGCCCTGTGTTTGACGTAATCGCGCCGACGCTAAACCCAGTGCCGTTTTGTCCTAGCTCCAGTTTCGATTCGTCATATTCGCCAGCTGTAAGGTTTTATATCGGAGATCCCCGTCTTATGAATCTTGTTAAGCAAAGAGTATTACCAACCCGTGATAGCTCAGTTGGTGAACGTCGCATAAACTTCGCAGGATTATACGCTTCTCTTTCCGAGTTTGACGAGTCCACGAAACAGTAAGCTATCTGCAGTATCTCCATCTACTTGCAATTTAATTGGATAACGGCAACGTCAAGCGTGGCCATGTTGGCCATGTTGTCTTGACTTTTTAAATTTCTAGCCCTAACCCCAACCCTAATCCTAACCCTATCCCTTTCCCCGGGCGTTCTATCCTAACCCTATCCCTATCTAACCTTACCTGTTGTACACGTGTTTGTGCCTTTTCGAGTGAACGCCATGTGTATTATGTTTAAATACAAGAAAAGGCCGAAACGGCACTGTCTGAAGGCATAGGACGAAACGGTAAAAGACCAAACGGGAAAGGACCAAACGGGAAAGGACGCAAACGGGAAAGGACGAAAAGGCACGCACCCGTCCACAATCGTATCATATTGGGGTCAAACCTTATACAGCGTGGCTGGGCCTTTTAAGCTGGCGCCACACAGGCGTAAAAGCGTATGGGGGTTGCGATGCGATTGGGTCTCGTGAATCATGATTCACGTGAAAAATACTTCCGTCTAAAAAAACCCAATTCTACTCTTTTCGCTCTATGCAGACTCAAGCAGACATCAATGCATGGAATTTCGCATGAATCGTGACTCGCATCGTCACAATCGTATCGCATGGGGTCGAATCGTATGCAGTTTGGCTGGGCCCATTTTTTATAATTTGTTTGTAGAGAAAAAGAGAGTTGAGTGAGTTGAGTTGAGTTGCAGTGGATTGCTGTCCCCTCTCCCCAGGTGGTGCGTACCCTGGTGTTGCTCGTGCTCCTCTTCCTCCTCATGTGGACCCCCATCTTCCTCGTCTTCCTGCTCATCATGCGTGACGCGTGCTATGACGTCATGCAGGTACGTCAGTGAGTGGTATTCCTTCCTGCTAGCGTGTTATGACGTCATGCAGGTCTGTACGTCGTCTCCCCTGCTCATCGCGCGTGACGCCTGTTATATGACGTCATGCAGGTCAGTGAGTCATATTCCTTCCTGCTTGTGTGCTATGACGTCATGCAGGGCAGTAAGTCATCTTCCTGCTTGTGTGCTATGACGTCATGCAGGGCAGTAAGTCATATTCCTGCTTGTGTGCTATGACGTCATGCAGGGCAGTAAGTCATCTTCCTGCTTGTGTGCTATGACGTCATGCAGGGCAGTAAGTCATAGTTCCTGCTTGTGTGCTATGACGTCATGCAGGGCAGTAAGTCATCTTCCTGCTTGTGTGCTATGACGTCATGCAGGGCAGTAAGTCATATTCCTGCTTGTGTGCTATGACGTCATGCAGGGCAGTAAGTCATCTTCCTGCTTGTGTGCTATGACGTCATACAGGGCAGTAAGTCATCTTCCTGCTTGTGTGCTATGACGTCATACAGGGCAGTAAGTCATCTTCCTGCTTGTGTGCTATGACGTCATGCAGGGCAGTAAGTCATATTCCTTCCTGCTTGTGTGCTATGACGTCATGCAGGGCAGTAAGTCATCTTCCTGCTTGTGTGCTATGACGTCATGCAGGGCAGTAAGTCATCTTCCTGCTTGTGTGCTATGACGTCATGCAGGGCAGTAAGTCATCTTCCTGCTTGTGTGCTATGACGTGCATACAGGGCAGTAAGTCATCTTCCTGCTTGTGTGCTATGACGTCATGCAGGGCCAGTAAGTCATCTTTATTTATTTATTAAGACAACTTTTATAGCGCCTAATCTTTAAGCTCTAAGCGCTTTACAGAAATCACTAAAAAATGAATAGTAAACACAATGAACAAAAAGTATACATCAAACATTGACCAACACCCCCCTTACCCTGATCCCTCAGTCAATTTCTCAAACACGCCCAAATAATGAATGACATAATCTACAGTACACTTTCGCAACCACCTTTGAAACACTCACACTGATGGACACATAAAGACGCCCAGGCAACACTATTAACAAATCACACTCACACACACACCTATAATGATAGAGAGAGAAAGAGAACGAGAGAGAGAGAGGGACAGACGGACAGACACACAGACAGACAGAGCATAAGACAGAAACGGAGACACAGAGAGTCAGACAGAGGGACAGACAGAGAAAGAGAGAAGAGAGAGACACACAAAAAGAGACAGAGAAATATAGGACTGAAATACAGTTGCATGCATCATAAAAAAACAACTTACTATAATTTGTACATACAATAGTCACAAAAAGGCACATGTATATTCAATATTACCAATATAACATTCACACACAGCCACACACACACACACACACACACCACACCCCACCTACACACACACACATCACACATCACACACACACACACACACACACACACACACACACACACACACCGACACGCACACATCGCCACACACACGCGCACGCGTGCACACACACACACACAGACACACACGATTAGTGGACAAAACATTAAATGAATGACACTCACACACATACTAATAAAGTAGCATTTTAAAACACTTATAACGTAAAAATCATTTTAAAACAGTGAGACAAAATGGATAAATAAATAAAAATACACAAGTACATAAAATGTTAACAATATTAAAATACACCCATCCAGCTCATCCTTTCACACACACACACACACACAACACACACACACACACACACACACACACACACACACACACACACACACACCACACACACACACACACACACCACACACACACACGCACGCACGCACGTGGCACGCATACTTCCTGCTTGTGTGCTATGACGTCATGCAGGGCAGTTAGTCATCTTCCTGCTTGCGTGCTATGACGTCATGCAAGGCAGTAAGTCGTCTTCATGCTCATCACTGTTTTTGCGACTGACGCGTGCTATGATGTCATGCAGGTCAGTAAGTCAGCCAATCATTAAATATGTATGTATGTATGCCACTGATCCTCGTTTTCGACAACCATGACTGTCTGATGGCAGAGGTGGCAGATACTATTCCGGCGGGCTCAGTGGGCCCTAGAACTGTTGTATATGTAGGAGATGCCTTTAGCCATGGCTACATCCTGCCCACTCTCTGCAGGCGGCCATCAAAGGGATTTTGAGGACAGCTTGCCTTTAGGGAATGAGCTTCCCAAAGGCCAGCACATCCCTATCGCACTGCATCATAAACGATCCAGTGCAAAATAAGCCCCCTCGATTGGATGTTCATATTCTTCCACAAACGAATAAACTGTCATCATCGCTACTCATCCAGTGAGAACAACCTCACATACACACGCACAAAAACCACACATTTGAATGCGGACGCGCTGCGCGCTACAGCTTGCAGAGAATGAAGAGAACCGAGAGATAGAGAAGAGCGAGAGAGGTTTGAGGGACGAGAGATAGATCGATTTTCATATGACAGAACTGACGAAGACGTCTAGAGAGAGACAGAGAGAGCAGAGAGAGCACGAGAGATAGATGAGATGAGAGAGAGTATGAGATGATTGGAGAGAGAGAGCAGTAGAGAGATGCGTCAGATAGAATTACTGACAGGACATGAGAATAGAGATAGACAGACGCAGACTAGACGCGGTGGACTACAGAGACTAGCACGAATCACTCCATAGAACAGAGTAGACAGCGAGATGAGAATAGAGTCCTGTACTCTTAGTTTTTCGTGGGCCCACAGGTAGAAGAATGGTCCTGTTTTTAGGTATGTGTACCACAGGTGAGAAATGGTCACTTGTAAGCTTTAAGTGTTGTTGTAACCACACAGGTGAGATATCGGTACCTTCTATATGATCCATTGCTGCTAGACTCACAATGACGAATGCTCCTGTCTATGTGTCTATGCCCACAACTCCAAAATGCACTCCTGCTCTAAATCGTGTAGTATACATGCCCACACCTACACAAATTGCTCCTGCCTATGTAGTATATGCCCACAACTAACAAAATGCTCCTGCTGTGTAGTATATGCCCACAACTGAACAATGCTCCTGCCTATGTAGTATATTGCCCACAACTGAACAATGCTCCTGCTATGTAGTATATGCCCACAACTAACAAAATGCTCCTGCTATGTAGTATATGCCCACAACTGAACAATGCTCCTGCTATGTAGTATATGCCCACAACTAACAAAATGCTCCTGCTATGTAGTATATGCCCACAACTCACAAAATGCTCCTGCTATGTAGTATATGCCCACAACTCACAAAATGCTCCTGCTATGTAGTATATGCCCACAACTGAACAATGCTCCTGCTATGTAGTATATGCCCACAACTGAACAATGCTCCTGCTATGTAGTATATGCCCACAACTGAACAATGCTCCTGCTATGTAGTATATGCCCACAACTGAACAATGCTCCTGCTATGTAGTATATGCCCACAACTGAAAAATGCTCCTGCTATGTAGTATATGCCCACAACTGAAAAATGCTCCTGCTATGTAGTATATGCCCACAACTGAAAAATGCTCCTGCTATGTAGTATATGCCCACAACTGAACAATGCTCCTGCTATGTAGTATATGCCCACAACTGACAAATGCTCCTGCCATGTAGTATATGCCCACAACTGAACAATGCTCCTGCTATGTAGTATATGCCCACAACTGACAAATGCTCCTGCTATGTAGTATATGCCCACAACTGAACAATGCTCCTGCTATGTAGTATATGCCCACAACTGAAAAATGCTCCTGCTATGTAGTATATGCCCACAACTAACAAAATGCTCCTGCTGCGTGATGTGTGTGTGTGTGCCCGCAGGTGACCTCCCAGGCGTTCATGGGAGCCATGTGCGTGGCCTACGCCAACGCCGTCCTCAACCCCCTGCTCTACGGGCTGAGCACGGAGCGCCTGAGGGCCTGCCTCCGCGCCTGGTGCGCCGCCTCCTGCCTCTCCAGGGGCGGCGGGACCGGCTGCTGCAGAACCTCTGCAAGGACCCCCGGCGCCTTGAGGATCCCCGAGGAGGAAGACGGTGGAGGTGGTGGTTGACGGCGTTGATTGGGGGTGGTGGGGGAGAACGAAGGAGCACTTTGGGGAGGCGGGTGTGTGGGCGAAGGGGTGGGGGGAGATGGGGAGGGAAGGGAGTTGGTGGGAAGGGCTGGAAGGGGGAGGGGGGAAGGGGAGGAGCTTGATGATACAGCGTGTTTCAGAAGTTCGGGGGGAGGAGCTTCTTCTGTTGTCCTTGACTTTGACATGCCCGTGCGAAGGAAAGATCTGTAACCGTCGGCTTACCCCCCCCCCCCCCCCCCCGCCCACCTCCTCCTCATCCATTAACCCCTTCACCGCTTAGCCATATTTGAGCCCAAATTTTCCATTTAAAGGCTACTTGGCTACAGAAAAGATTTCGTCTTCCAATATTGTTTGGATTTATCTGTGACACATTTAGAATGGGGTCAAGCGTTACATTTTTCATTATCATGTTCTGTTCCATTGTATTATTACTTGTTGTATAATCTACCTGGTGTTTGAGCGACTTGTATAAGCTTTAAGAGTGTTGTGCTCTTTCCAATTTGTTTATGTTGACTGCCTTGACTATGTGTTACTCAATACATAATTCGTTCAACCCTTTCACCGCCAGCCATATTTTCAGCCAAAAATTCCATCAAACTTACCCTGGGTAGAGGAAACAAAATCCATCTTCAGTATTGGGGGATTCTTCTGTGACATCTATTAAAATAAGGTCTAACCTTCCTTCCCAACACTAAGACAATAGGGTCTTTGGATAACAGGCTCTGATTTGATGCCTTCTAGTGACATATGTGTTAATTCACCGTGGTGCTAAAATGCGACTTTGGCGGTGAAAGGTTAAAAACCAATCCTTACTGCCCAAATTTAGAAAAAACAGACAATATCACTTGAACACAGCACTGATTTTCGAGAGGTTTAATGAAAATGGGTGTCAAATCATGGTGGTGCAAAAATGCGACATTGACAGTGAAAGGGTTAATTACCTATCATTGACTATTGCTTAGTGATCTTTTGTTTTGTATATTTTATTTTCAAACTAAGAGAGTCCTTGCTTAAATTGACCACTAATCGATACAATGTCGTTCGTTGTATCTTTCGTGTTACTAATGTTTTTTTTAAATTTTACTAAGAAAACACTTTATGAGAATTATGATCGCTTAACATTTTGTGTGTTTTTTCGGGGGGTGGGGGGGGGGGGGGGGGGGGGAGGGTCTGGGGGTTTTCTTTTTTTTTCTTTTTCCCCACTGAATACCTACCTGTTCCAGTAGGGCATCCCGCATGGGAAATACCCGGGGGTCTTTCTGTACAAATAGTTACCACCACCTTCTGGAAGTTCTGTGCCAGCAACTTCCTCTAATCTGTCACTCTCTTTGACTCTGCCTTTTTGACTCTTCTTATTATCATATACTTCTTTTTTTCCTGGCTTATTGGCCCATTCTCCTGCCAATTAAAAAAAAAATATTCCAAATAATGTTACTCCTTCGAGGTCCTCCAAAATCGGAAATGTGTTGGCTGCATGCAGCAGGGAGACCAATGAAAAGCGAAAAACCGGACACATACGTACCCTCACCCATTACGGCCATATGGCCTGGGAACGCAGAAGAACGAAGAAAGAAGCAGTAGGTTTAAAAAGCAAAAAGCAAAATCGAACTTTACTTACACATTTATTATATATATATTATATATATATATATAGCATGCAAAGAAAAATCTCAGTGAATAGCCAGACAGCTCCGTACCCCTACTCTGAAGGACTGAAAAGTTAGTGCATTTGAAATGCAGAATAGTTTGCTTTGATAAAGCCTTTTCTGTGCCCAATGTCTTTATTTGTGAACCTCAGAAACAAAACCAGTTAATGTTAACTTTGAGTAATGTTCGTGTTCAAAAAATAAAAGAAAAAATTAAAAAAAAATTAAAAAAATTAAAAAATTTAAAACCAGGGCCCGTATTCACGTTGAGATAGCATGAGACTTAGCATCATGCTAACTTAGAAGCTCTTCCAAAAGTCCTATTAAATCCTATAGGACATTTGGAAGAGCTTCTAAGTTAGCATCATGCTAAGTCTCATGCTATCTCAACATGAATACAGGCCCTGCTTAATATATAGTAGGCAATATACGTGCTTATGTATTTGTTTAACCGACTATAATGTATCTACCAAGAACTTGCAGCGTAGATTGTGTGAAGATGTTTATTCAAAACTTTGTTATTTTTTAATGAACAATAAAGTATAACTATCATCATTTCTACACATCTTTGAGCTGAACTAAATTGGACAGAGGTGAAATGAACCGGGTTGAACTACATTGATGTAAGCTACACTGAATTGAACTACGTTGATGTAAGCTACACTGAATTGAACAACACTGATGTAAGCTACACTGAATTGAACTGCGTTGATGTAAGCTACACTGAATTGAACAACACTGATGTAAGCTACACTGAATTGAACAACACTGATGTAAGCTACACTGAATTGAACTACATTGATGTAAGCTACACTGAATTGAACTACATTGATGTAAGCTACACTGAATTGAACTACACTGATGTACGCTACACTGAATTGAACTACATTGATGTAAGCTACACTGAATTGAACAACACTGATGTAAGCTACACTGAATTGAACTACATTGATGTACGCTACACTGAATTGAACTACATTGATGTAAGCTACACTGAATTGAACAACACTGATGTACGCTACACTGAATTGAACTACATTGATGTAAGCTACACTGAATTGAACTACATTGATGTAAGCTACACTGAATTGAACTACATTGATGTACGCTACACTGAATTGAACAACACTGATGTACGCTACACTGAATTGAACAACACTGATGTACGCTACACTGAATTGAACTACATTGATGTACGCTACACTGAATTGAACTGCGTTGATGTAAGCTACACTGAATTGAACTACATTGATGTACGCTACACTGAATTGAACTACATTGATGTACGCTACACTGAATTGAACAACACTGATGTAAGCTACACTGAATTGAACTACATTGATGTAAGCTACACTGAATTGAACTACGTTGATGTAAGCTACACTGAATTGAACTTACACTGATGTAAGCTTACACTGAATTGAACTACAATGATGTACGCTACACTGAATTGAACAACACTGATGTAAGTTACACTGAATTGAACTACATTGATGTAAGCTACACTGAATTGAACTGCGTTGATGTAAGTTACACTGAATTGAACTACATTGATGTACGCTACACTGAATTGAACAACACTGATGTAAGTTACACTGAATTGAACTACATTGATGTAAGCTACACTGAATTGAACAACACTGATGTAAGCTACACTGAATTGAACTACATTGATGTAAGCTACACTGAATTGAACAACACTGATGTAAGCTACACTGAATTGAACTACATTGATGTACGCTACACTGAATTGAACAACATTGATGTAAGCTACACTGAATTGAACTACGTTGATGTAAGTTACACTGAATTGAACTCACATTGATGTAAGCTACACTGAATTGAACTACATTGATGTACGCTACACTGAATTGAACTGCGTTGATGTAAGCTACACTGAATTGAACTCACATGGATGTAAGTTACACTGAATTGAACTACATTGATGTACGCTACACTGAATTGAACTCACATTGATGTAAGCTACACTGAATTGAACTACATTGATGTACGTTACATTGAATTGAACTACATTGATGCAAGCTACACTGAATTGAACTACATTGATGTAAGCTACACTGAATTGAACTACATTGATGTACGTTACACTGAATTGAACTACATTGATGTACGTTGCACTGAATTAAACTACATTCATGTAAATTACACTGAATTGAAATGAAATGAAATCAATCTAATCGAAGTGAAACTGAAAAGACGATTTCATTCAAGCTGTAACTCTACCCTCTGTCATGTTTTAGTTTGACTACACAACTCTCTCTCTCTCTCTCTCTCTCTCTCTCTCTCTCTCTCTCTCTCTCTCTCTCTCTCTCTCTCTCTCTTCTCTCTTCTCTCTCTCTCTCTCTCTCTTCCTCTCTCCCTCTCTCTCTCTCTCTCTCTCTCTCTCTCTCTCTCTCTCTCTCTCTCTCTCTCTCTCTCTCTCTCGCTCTCTCTCTCTCGTCTCTCCTCTCTCTCTCTCTCTCTCTCTCTCTCTCATCTCTCTCTCTCTCTCTTGCCATTTCCCAACTTCGCTTTAATGTTTTGCCGTTAAATTGCAATGTCCATCGCTACAGTGAAAATAGTTATGATAAAATGTGTCCATTTTGTAAAAGAAAACCAGAGAATGAAGCCCACTTTTTGTTTGAATGCTCTATGTATACAGATATAAGAAGTAAGTTTTTAAGCAATTATGTAAATATGCCACTACATGTAATGATGCGATCATCAAACAGTGACCTTACTTATAGTCCGTCTAGATACATATTTCATGCGGTCAACAAAAGGGGAAAGGCTTTAAATTGACGAATCCAGCATGTTTTGTAGTTACCTACTATGCGCTATGTTTTTACTACATACTAAGGCTTTGTTTGTTCGAAAGAGTCTATATGCCTTATATGCAAATGTGGACATGGGAAATTATTGGAACAGAAGTGTTATATGTCTATTTCTTGTGTCAGCATATCATATCTTATGTGCTATATTGTAGTATTATTAAACAACCTGAAAATTGTTTTGATGCTATAGCAGTTCGCCCTCTTGTTCACCCCAGTCCCTTGATATGCATTGTGGCCTAAGGCCGATATACATTAAACTATTTCCGAGTTCCGAGTTCCGAGTTATCTCTCTCTGTCTCTCTCTCTCTCTCTCTCTCTCTCTCTCTCTCTCTCTCTCTCTCTCTCTCTCTCTCTCTCTCTCTCTCTCTCTCTCTCTCTCTCTCTCTCTCTCTCTCTCTCTCTCTCTCTCTCTCTCTCTCTCTCTCTCTCTCTCTCTCTTTCTCTATCTACCTCCCCCCCTCTCTCTCTCTCTCTCTTTGGTTGGTTGGTTGGTTGGTTGGCTGGTTGGTTGGTTGGTTAGTTGGTTGGATGGATGGCTGGTTGGTTGGTTCCTTGGTTGGTTGGTTGGTTTCCTGTCTGCCCCACCCATGCGGTAGTACATACACCTCGCTCAACTTTGAAGCGATTCTGGATTCTGGATTCGTGTGTGTGTGTGTGTGTGTGTGTGGTGTGTGTGTGTGTGTGTGTGTGTGTGTGTGTGTGTGTGTGTGTGTGTGTGTGTGTGTGTGTGTGGTGTGTGTGTGTGTGTGTGTGTGTGTGTGTGTGTGTGTGCGAGTGTGTGTGTGTGTGTGTGTGTGTGTGTGTGTGTGTGTGTGTGTGTGTGTGTGTGCGTGTGTGTGTGTGTGGTGTGGTGTGTGTGTGTGTGTGTGTGTGTGTGTGTGTGTGTGTGTGTGTTGTGTGTGTGTGTGTGTGTGTGTGTAATTCCGCTGCCACACATACACACCACTTATGCTAAATAATATGATACGTACAATTCAGGAGAAAATTTGTTTGCAACGAACAACAAAGCCCCAAGCTAATATAGACTAACGACAACTAACAGATTAAAGACCCCCCACGTCACGTGTCACATTCCCTCTTATGCTTGGAAGATTTCTTATGATTTCTTACCAGCTATAAGAAGGAAAACACGTGAAAACAATGATTTTGCCACGTGACGTGGTGGGTCAAAATCACGTTTTTCACGTGTTTTCCCTCTTACAGCTAGTAATTAATCAACCTAGCATAAGAGGGAATGTGACACATGACGTGGGGGGTCTTTAATGCTCCCTTAGAGCGAAGCGGTGTGATATATCCCAGGCAGAAAGTATACAACAACAAAATAATAATAAAACCTTGCAAACCAACTTATACAGTAAGCCTTTCACTCCCAAGAGCGCGTTTCAGTAACGCAGATCTTAAAAGACTGAGTTATTTCCCTTTCCAGTAGTTTGACATTACTTGAGAATGGTCTGAACTTGTTTCTCGGGAAGCTTTGGGTCGATTTTCATGCGGTTTTTTTGTTTTATTGCATTCCAAGCATATGGATTACCAGAAGGTAAATGCTGCATGGAAAACTGCATGGAATTTGTGTAATTTTCTGACAATAAAAGTGACGAAAAATGTGTTGGAAATAACGTTTATGAGGTTGTTATTCAATCCAAGTTGTTCAGACCTGATTTTTCATTCTTTTTTTTTTTTTTTAAATTTATTTGTTTTACTGTTGTCTCCTTTTCTTAAAATCTTGGTTATCTCCCCCTGACAATGAGTTATCTCACACAGTCAACATTGAAAGCAATATTGTAATGGTGTTCTCCATTCATTGTCCTGCAATCAAACATATACCGTTACAGTCTTGTCAGCATCATTACATTCTTAGTGGTTTTGTAAAAGTTAGGTAGCTCGTTCGCTAAAAGTACAAAATAGTTCCGGGAGTGAAAGGGTTAATTAACAAGGTTTCAAGGTTTATTAGATTCAAAAGAGCCCCATGGGGGTACATGGAAAAAAAGATAGGAAAAAGGATAAAACATATAAAGGAAAAAGTACAAAAAACGATTCAATTGGAAAAGGTTCGACATGAGCAGCTATGTCGAGCAGAAATGTTAACGAAATACAAAATGATATGTATAACACATCAACACGCACCGTCCTATCATCGTTGAACTACAACACTAGATCATGATAACGCTACAACACGCTTCAACCGACATAGTTTCAACCCAAGATTTAATGATTACGGGCATCATTTATCGCATGACATCAACCTTACATCATTACAAGGCAGTCAATCAACTACATTACCGCCACAGCATGGCACTGCAACACAGAGGTCTTTCCAAAATACACAACCAATCTCATGACATTACACATCAGCATATACCTGTTACATACAAAATCACTGCAGTGTGTTTCAGCCATCAAGCCACATCATGACACACACAGTACAATTCCAAACTATGATGGATGAACATCAAACCTCAATAACTTCAATTAGCATAGTGCAGTGGCAAAGCAACATATCAAAACAATTCAGATCTGAACACACTCACATACACAACCAATAGAAGCGATGTGATATAATACAAGCAGAAAGTATAAAATAAAAATAATAATATTACAAACCAACTTGTACATTAACAGCAACCCATAGACTAGGCTACCATTGAGCGAAGCGGTACGATATAATACAGGCAGAAGTTATATATAAATAAAACAACTTACAAACCAACTTATACACTAACAGCAACCCATAAACTAGGCTACCATTGAGCGAAGCGGTACTATATAACACAGGCAAAAGTTATATATAAATAAAACAAACTTACAAACCAACTTATACACTAACAGCAACCCATAAACTAGGCTACCATTGAGCGAAGCGGTACTATATAACACAGGCAAAAGTTATATATAAATAAAACAAACTTACAAACCAACTTATACACTAACAGCAACCAGTTGATTAGGCTACCATTGAGCGAAGCGGTACGATATAATACAGGCAAAAGTTATATATAAATAAAACAAACTTACAAACCAACTTATACACTAACAGCAACCAGTTGATTAGGCTACCATTGAGCGAAGCGGTACGATATAATACAGGTAGAAGATATATATAAATAAAACAACTTACAAACCAACTTATACACTAACAGCTACCATTGAGCGAAGCGGTACGATATAATACAGGTAGAAGTTATATATAAATAAAACAACTTACAAACCAACTTATGCACTAACAGCAACCAAGTAGACTAGGCTACCATTGAGCGAAGCGGTACGATATAATACAGGTAGAAGTTATATATAAATAAAACAACTTACAAACCAACTTATACACTAACAGCAACCAAGTAGACTAGGCTACCACTGAGCGAGGCGGTACGATATAATACAGGCAGAAGTTATATATAAATAAAACAACTTACAAACCAACTTATACACTAACAGCAACCAAGTAGACTAGGCTACCATTGAGCGAGGCGGTACGATATAATACAGGCAGAAGTTATATATAAATAAAACAACTTACAAACCAACTTATACACCAACAGCAACCAAATAGACTAGGCTACCATTGAGCGAGGCGGTACGATATATAATGCAGGCAGAAGGTATAGGAAAACCAAATTCAAAAACTAAAGTTACAGCAATGTCCCATATGGGCCATATGGCCATATGTGCCGGCAGATCTTCATCCGAAGATGCCGGTTCCAACCGGACCCGTTGCTTGTAGCCCGTAGAAGCTGACGGGTATCGACCGGTTCCGTCCTCCCAGTGGCGGGAATCGGGAATTACTTCGGGCCTGGGCCGACGGATCCAGTCCGTCCACCACCGTAAGTCTGCCTTTGGGCTCCCGAACCGTGAGATCTCGTCTCAAAGGAACTGGACGTGAGCCAGCGGCCTTCGGGGTCTCAGGGATCTCGTCCCAGACAACCCGGACAGTTCGTCGCCCCCCGGATCAGCTGATCCGGGATCTCTTTTGGATACAGAGGTCTGGGGCCTTCGCCTTGTATTCTATGGCGCGCCAAAGATACAAAACTCTATATCTAGCTGTTCGATTGAGTTTCGAAACTGTATCTATCAGTTCGATAGAGTTTGAAAACCCTATCTAGCTGTTCGATAGAGTTTTAAAACTCTGTCGAACAGCTAGATAGGGTTTCCACAAAATAACCCTATCGAGATATAGTTTTTCTATCGCGATTTCTGATTGGTACATGGCTTCAGCAACAAGTTTGTGGCCTTGGCAGGGCAGTGACCCGTGAATTTGAATAAGACGATAGGCCTAGGCCCCTACATGTAGTCAAACAAACATGGCAGCTGAACGATTTCAAGGAGCGAATCTTCCCAGCGTTTCATCTGTAATTGAAGCCGCTAAACGAGTTCGTAGAATGCCACCTATTAGGCTAGGTGTAGGTCACAGTCAAAGATACTAGTCCTATCTACCAATGAAATGCTTCGTTTAAAAAAAGTATCAAAATGTCGCGTTCGATAGAGTTTTAAGACGAGAAACTCTATCTAGCTGCTCGACAGAGTTTTGAAACTCTATCTAACTGCTAGCTATAGTTTAGAAACTGTATCTAACAGTTCGATAGGGTTTTTAAACTCTGTCGAACTGCTAGGTATAGTTTTGGTCATTCGGCGCGCCATAATATCCGACCGCCGGTCGGATACAAAACCCAGAGCACGGGTTGGCGAGATCACCGAAGGATACTCCTGATCCTCCGGGATAAGAACTGAGTGATCCTCCAGGATCGGACGGACCACACGGAGTCCCACCGGTCTGAAGCCGGCCTGACGAGACATAAGTCCTCTCCGAGGACCTGTACGAAGAAAGGGCCCGGGCGGAAAGAGGATGCTTTAAGTGTTGGTAAGTATTAAGTTAAAATAGGTAGTAGGATTAATGCAAATCCACCTTTGGCCGAGAGGACGTAAAACATTAATATTCATTCATAGACAAACAAACAAACAAACAAACAATCTTACAACCAACACCAAACCAAGGACATAATATACGGGCAGCTACACTACATACGATTCGATTCACTGCGATCCGAGTTTGACATTTTGTGAGGCATGCATGGATTACACGTGAAATTCTACTGTCCGAAATAAATCTGATGAAATCCTACTAGTTATGTTCACTATAGTTGTACGCCGTACACGAATCTGATAAAATATCTGTATTTTTGCATAAGACATTTGATGTGATTTGTGTATTATTAGAGTCTGCTTGAGTATAGTGAGCGAAAATAGTAGCATTATTTTATTATTAGGAGGCGCCGTGGTCGGTTGGTTAGAGTCGCCGCTCGTAATCCAACGGGTTTGCGGGTGCGGTGGGTTCGAACCCGGGCCGGTCACGGTGTTGTATCCTTTGGGAAAGATACTTTACTCCTATTTCCTGGTCCTTCGGATGAGACCTAAAACCGAGGTCCCGTCCCCGTGTGCGAACGCACGCACAAGATCTTGCGCGCACGTTAAAAGCCCATTCCACTATTCGGTACGAGTAGGCCGTGTACGAGTAGGTGGAATGGATGACACGAACTCACAAAGCATGCATCCTGTGCGCCAATAGCAGTCTAAACGAAGACTGGTGGGCGTGGGGCAGGATAAAACGTCCCCAATCGGAAGAAGAAGAAGAAGAAGAAGAAGAAGAAGAAGTATTTCGCGTGATTCACCGCTTCACAGACATCGTCACATTCGTATCGGACCGTATTGTCACAATCTGATCCGGTATTGGGGTCAAATCGTATGCTATGTGGAT
>CM065683.1:16425232-16438279 GCA_017654935.2 Phymorhynchus buccinoides | reverse complement strand
CTTCTCAATATTTAATTTAGTGATGAATCCTCTGTTCTTCCTGCATGCCACCGGACGCCTCTGAATGTATTCAGGGGCGAATCCTTCCCCAAACACTAAGCAATTAGGAAAGGGGTCTAATTTCATGGGCGGAGATATTGCACGCTACACTGGTCTGAGGGGTTTCCTTAGTGTAGTGTGTGTGTGTGTATTGTGTGAGAGAGTGTTGTGTGTGTGTGTGTGTGTGTGTGTGTGTGTGTGTGTGTGTGTGTGTTGTGTGTGTGTGGGTGTGTGTGGTGTGTGTGTGTGTGTGTGTGTGTTTTGCGTGACTGCCGTGCTGTGCGTGTGTTTGTACAATTCAAATGTGCGTGTGTGTGTATGCGGCGTGTGCGTGCGTGTACGCGCACGCGCGTGTGTGTGTGCATGTGTGTGTGTGTGTGTATGTGTGCGTGCTCGCGCGCGCGAACAGAAAGCGGAACCTGCGAGAGAGCATTATGTGAAGTTAATCTAAGGGAACTAACCGCTTCAGTTTGTGGGAGACAGACCAACATTCAGTATTATTTCCCTTGAAACACTCTTCCCATTCAATCGCCGGCAAAGTCGCACCCACCCACAGTAACTGTTGAAGCTGTATGCATGCCAGTCAGTCGTTTCCGACTATGACTGCCAGATAGCAGAGGAGACAGTTGCTATTCTGGAAGGCTGGACTAGATGCTAGTGGAAATGCCTTGCCTATTGGACAATACAAAGAATGAAATAGTGACTGAGGCCAAGAGAGGAAATAACGAAAGTGAACAAAGGGGGAACACTCTCTTTCTAATGAACTCCCTCCACCAAAGTTGATTACGATACCAATCATCTAGCAATGCGTGGATCAGAGCCAAAGTGAGACAAACAAAAGCATCATTCTCAAAAAAGAATGTGCCCAAGTTCGCCTTTATGGTGTGTGGTGTGTGTGTGTGTGTGTGGTGTGTGTGGGTGTGTGTGTGTGTGTGGTGTGTGTGTGTGTGTGTGCGTGTGAGTGCGTGTGCGTGCGTGTGCGTGCGCGTGTGTGTGTGTGCGCAAGTGTGCGTGCGCGTGCTTGTGTGTGTGTGCGTGTGTGTGTGTTGTGTGTGTGCGCTGCGTGAGTGCGTGAAGCCTAGATTGCGTGTGCGTGCGTGCGCGCGTGCGTGTGTTATTCTGTTGTGGATGTGTAGAAACTGTGTGTGTGTGTGTGTGTGTGTGCAATGTGTGTGTGTGTGTGTGTGCTCTGTTTCCATAGAGTCAATCCAACTGGGTAACAATATCATTCCCCTCTCAGACTCTGTCAAAAACTTAGGTGTCACTTTGGACAATACTCTTTCCATGCAGAGTTTCCTGACTCAGACCTGTCAGTCCTGCTACTATCAAATTCGTTGCATTGGCTATATTCGTAAATACCTCTCAGATGAAGCCACAGCAAAGCTTGTTACTTCCCTCATCCTATCTCGTATTGACTACTGTAATGCTCTCCTTTCTGGCCTATCAGTCTCTTCTCTATCTTGTCTCCAGCGTATTCAAAACACAGCTGCTCGTCTTGTCCTTAGGAAGAAAAAGTTCGATCATGTTAGCCCTCTTCTCCGTTCTTTGCACTGGCTTCCTGTCGCAGACAGAATTGAGTATAAATTAAACACACTTTGCTATAAATATATTCATAAAGCTGCTCCATCTTACCTCTGTGACAATATTTCCATCTATACGCCAGCTCGCACTTTACGTTCAGTTTCTGACCCTCTTTCTCTCCAGATCCCTAGGTATAAGCTTTCAACTGTTGGTCGGCGCTCTTTTGCTGTCTCAGGACCGACCTCCTGGAACAAACTTCCGACTCTCCCTCCGTCAGCGACCGACTCTCTCTGCCTTCAAAGCTAACCTCAAAAACCCACCTGTTCCCCCGTCATTAAAGCTCCTCTCTCTTTCTCTTCTCTCTCTTGCCATTAGGTTTGTTTCTGCTAGATATTCCATTTATGTTATCTGTGTGTGTTCGCGTTTGTATTGCGTTTTTGTTTGAATGCGTTATGAATGCTAACGTGTGTAGTGCGCTTTGATTTGATTTATATCAAGATTCAGCGCCGTATAAATACTGTTATGTTGTTGTTGTTGTTGTTGTGTGTGTGTGTGATTAAGTATGTAAGTGTGTGTAGAGTATGAATGGTCAGTACACCAAACTCTAAGTCATACAGAAACCCAGACACTTACGTATCAGACTAAAACACTAAACTATACCTAAGAAAAATGTCCATCTTAGCTCATCACGCAGACAAATGTCCATCTTAGCTCATCACACAGACAAATGTCCATCTTAGCTCATCACGCAGACAAATGTCCATCTTAGCTCATCACACAGACAAATGTCCATCTTAGCTCATCACACAAATGACAAATGTCCATCTTAGCTCATCACACAGACAAATGTCCATCTTAGCTCATCACACAGACAAATGTCCATCTTAGCTCATCACACAGACAAATGTCCATCTTAGCTCATCACACAGACAAATGTCCATTAGCTCATCACACAGACAAATGTCCATCTTAGCTCACCACACAGACAAATGTCCATCTTAGCTCATCACACAGACAAATGTCCATCTTAGCTCATCACACAGACAAATGTCCATCTTAGCTCATCACACAGACAAATGTCCATCTTAGCTCATCACACAGACAAATGTCCATCTTAGCTCATCACACAGACAAATGTCCATCTTAGCTCATCACACAGACAAATGTCCATCTTAGCTCATCACACAGACAAATGTCCATCTTAGCTCATCACACAGACAAATGTCCATCTTAGCTCATCACACAGACAAATGTCCATCTTAGCTCATCACACAGACAAATGTCCATCTTAGCTCATCACACAGACAAATGTATGAGAGAAGTGAAAATTAAAAAATAAAAAAAATAAAAATAGGTGTGCCGCCAAAAAAATAAAAAAGGAAAGAAAACAAAAAAGAGAGACAAAATAAAGAAATGAAAAGAACAGTGGAGAGTCAAAAAAAAGAAAAAAAGTATGTAAGTGTGCGTGAGTGTGAGTGTGTGTGTGTGTGTGTGTGTGTGTGTGTGTGCGTGTGTGTGCGTGTGCGTGTGTGTGTACTGTGTGTGCGCGTGTGCGCGGTGTGTGCGTGCGTGCGTGCGCACGCGCGATCAAAGAAACGCTATTAGGGAGAACTAAACAGACGATCTTCAGAAATGTAAGCTCCCTCCACCCCACCCCCCCCTACCCCATTGCCCCACAGCTACCTTTGATATTCATGTGCGTGGCACAAAGTGAGTGTTCCGATGATCCACACACACACACACACACACACACACACACACACACACACACACAGACACAGACACACACACACACACACACACACACACACACACACACACACACACACACACACACACGTACACACACACACACACACCACACACACACAGACCACAGGACACACACACACACACACACACACACACACACACACACACACACACAAGACCACACACCACACACACACACAGCACACACACACACCACACATTGCATCTCAGTATTCCACTTTCACCAGTTGCACTTTCTTCCAGTGAGGAGGAAGCGAACTCTTCAAAGGAAAAAGTAGGGAACAGGAGTGGTCACGTGTCATGAATGAACGGACCCGTGGTATAAAAAAACAACAACAATGAAGTAACGACTCTTTGTTCTTTCCTCTCACAAAGAGAGCCCACACGACCCACTGAGTGGTCAACTTTCAAACTAAAGGGCCGGATCAAGTGATTCGTAAGGGGGGGGTTCCGCCGGAGGGGGGGGGGGGGGGGGACGGTTGTCCAGGGAGCTGCATAGGTTCCGGATTAAAGGTGCACCCTGACGGATGAGGTTTTTTTTGCGAGAAACACGTCGAGATAACCAGCAAAACACCCTCTACATAGATCGCAACACTCACTTTGCGGAGGTGCTGGAACCAGGAAGTCACATGCCTTTCATTGAAAGAGAAGCTCTTTTCTAATGACCAAAATCGTTTGCATGAAATGTCCACAATACAAGCCTTTTTATTACTTTTTTTTTAAATTGATTACAGTTTACCTAAAGGAGTTTTGCTCACAAGAAAGGAAATAGCTCCTTTTTTTTTACTGCACTGCAAAAAAAAAAAAAAAAAGCTTCAACCACAATGAGTGGCCTCCACCCCACCCCATCCAAAATGGCTTATCTCCGCCAAGGAGGAATCGCCGTTTTGACGGTTTGATTTCTAGAAAAACCAGAGCAAAGTGAGTGTTCTGATCCTTGAAAAGGCTGTCTTTCTGGTGATCTCGACGTGTTTCTTGCAAAAACTCATCCATCAGAGTGCGCCTTTAAGGGGCAGTGCACTTTCGGTGGCCCAACCGCCCCGAATATGTTGCAATGTTGTTATTATTGATTGGGTCATCCTTTTTTAGGTTGAACTTGGCTACTACTTTCGCTTTGCTAGGTGACTAGGTGCCGTAAACAACTTTGGTAAAGGGAGTTAATTACGAGAAGTTCCTTCCCCTTATAATTGTTCATCTTTGTTATTAGCAAGGCAGAAATCAAGCCATTTTCCTTACTTTTCACCCTTGCATAAGGTACATGCTTGGGGCTAAGGGGGGGGGGGGGGGGGGGGGGGGTCGAAAACCAGGAACCCCACCCCACTAGATCCGGCCCTGCTGTGATATTTGCGAGGCATGATTGTCGTGAAATTCTACTGTATAGCTATAAAAAAAATCTTTAAACACCATTGTGAACAGAGATTGAGATTATTCCTGATCGCTTCTCGGCCCTTTGGCTAAGACAGTGATTCAGGAACATAAATTTTTGTTTATACCCTGGTTGGTTTGTTCAGCCCGTCGTACATGGCGAAAGCCGATACGCGACGTTAAACTGAACTTCCATCCAGATTGAGATGTTTCGAGGGCCCCAGTCCTCTTTATCAATCCAAGGACTGAAATTCTAGCTGTACGGTCACAATAATATCTGCATTATTAAAAATTCGGGACTTTCCTGGTGTCGCACTGCCTCCGGGCATTGCCTCCAGGATCGTTCCCACCATCTTTAAAATCTACTAATGTCCCATATATGTGTCTGTTTCAGACCGGAGGACGTTAATTCTAGCTGTCTTAGTGATGAAATCTTACTATGAACAGTAGTTTTGTTCGCTGTTTTATTTTGTTATACAGTATCCCCCGTACACGAATCTGATGAAATATCTGCATTATTTGTTTTTGCATATCAAGACATTTTATATGATTCGTGTATTTAGGGGGGTGGGGTGGGTGGGGGGTGGGGGGGGGGGTGGGGGGGGGGGGGGGGGGGCAACGTGAGGCTAGTGAACGAAATATAGTATAATTATTTTTAGACGGGAGTATTTCACAAGAATCATGCCACACAATCGCACACATCGTCACAATCGGATCGTAACTGGATTGAGTCATTATGCAGCCGCTTGTCCTTTCAAAGGCCCACCACGTCACGTGTCAAAATCACGGTTTTCATGTGTTTTCCCTCTTATAGCTGGTAAGAAATCTTAAAGACCCCCCCCCCCCCCCCCCCACATCACGTGTCAAAATTATGGTCTTCACGTGTTTTCCTTCTTATAGCTGATACAAAATCCTAAGAAATCTTCCAAGTATAAGAGGGAATGTGACACGTGACGTGGTTTTTATCGATTCTGATCGCTTCTCGGCCTTTTGGCTAAGACAGTGATTCAGGAACATAAATTTTTGTTTATACCCTGGTTGGTTTGTTCAGCCTGTCGTACATGGCAAAAGCCGATACGCGACGTTAAACTGAACTTCCATCCTGACGTGGGTTTTTAAAAATAAAAAAAATATTCCTAGCATAAGAGGGAACGTGACACGTGACGTGGGGGGTCTGAAATGTTCCTAGCATAAGAGGGAACGTGACACGCGACGTGGGGGGTCTGAAATGTTCCTAGCATAAGAGGGAACGTGACACGTGACGTGGGGGGTCTTTCATAAATATTCCTAGCATAAGAGGGAACGTGACACGTGACGTGGGTGGTCTGAAATGTTCCTAGCATAAGAGGGAACGTGACACGTGACGTGGGGGGTCTTTCATAAATATTCCTAGCATAAGAGGGAACGTGACACGTGACGTGGGGGTTCTTTAATGGCCAGCCACACTGCACGCCGGATGAGGTGCGATTGTGATCCGATTGTGAGTCATGATTCACGTGAAATACTTCCGTCCGAAAATGATTCCAGTATTTTCGTTCGTTTGAGTCACGTAGACCCTAAAATACACGAAAGATCAAACCAAAAAAACAACCCCACAGATATTAGGTGAAGATGGGGTAAAAAGCCCATGGGCGGGTAAGAAGCCCATGCCAATTATCTCATGAAATGAAGCAAATGTCAGTCAAATTTAGCCCATGAGACGAGTGTTAATGTTTAGCGTTCGTCTCATGGGCAAAATTTGACTGAAATTTGCTTCATTTCATGAGATCATTGGCATGGGCTTCTTACCCGCCCATGGGCTTTTCACCGCATCTTCACCTATATTTCATTAACCCTTTCACCGCCAATGTCGCATTTTTGCACCGAAATGATTTAACACCCATGTCATTAAAACCCTTGAAATCAGGGTCTGTTATTCAATGATATTGTGTTTCTAAATTTGGGCAGTAAGGATAGACCCTATTCTAAATGTGTCGCACAGAAATCCCACAATATTGCAGACGAAATCTTTTCTGTAGCCAAGTAAGTTCATGGAAAAGTTTAGCTCGAAGATGGCTGGCGGTGAAAGGGTTAAATTCGTGCACGGAGGACTACAAAATGATATAGTGAACATATTAACTAGTAGGGTTTCATCAGATTTATTTAGACAGTAGAATTTCAGGAGAATCATGCCTGACAAAATGTCAAAATCGCATCGCATTGGGGTCGAATCGTATGTAGTCCACCGGCCTCTTTAATGCGCATTAAAGACCCAGTGACGCACCACGATTAAGTCCATTGGGGTTTTTTCTGGGTGGCTGTGACCCACATACAAATTTCCCCAACTTCAAATTGAGGCTGCTCTTTAAACTGATGTGTCGGTTCGAATTTGGGGGCCATTTATATATGGGAGTCAGACCAAGTCAAAACAAGATTTCTTTCCCGTTATAAGAGGGAAAACACGTGAAACCCGTGTATTTGTAAATGTTGTACCTTTGTATGTTTACTTTTTCCATATTATATATTACCTTCTTTGTTAAATGTTTTTTCCCCATGATGATTCTTGTTTATTAATAATGCAGCTGTTCCTTTGTAATTTATAAATGTGTTGAGTACGCCCATAAGCTTTAGCTTGTTGTACTCTTGCGCTGATATATATTTGTATCTGCATGAAATTGTGTTTAAGCCAAACCCGTGATTTTGACACGTGATCAGGTGAATATTTAAGGTGTATTAATAAGCTGCTGACGTTGTTTTTAGTGGGTTTTTTTTTTTATTAAGATCGATATAATAAAAAAACATGTTATTATTGCGTAGATGCACAAGACTTTGGCGCTTTCAGGAAGCGCTTTAATGGAATTGGAACGCAGCGCTCTAGCCAGGCAACGCGAAGAGCTGATTTCGTCATTTCTGGACCACGCCTTTATGCGTTGTGCTCCAAGAGGTCGTTGACTTCACGATGACATTCAACTCTATAAGGGCCAGCCACACTGCATACGATTCGACCCCAATGCGATCCGATTGTGACGATGTCTGTGAGTCATGATTCACGCGAAATATTTCCGTCTAAAAATAATTCTACAACTGTTTATCTTGACGGTAGTGAAATTTCATTCGGAGAAGCCATTCAATTAGAAGAACAATTTGCACTAATGTCAGGCTTGAAAATAAATCTTTGAAAAACTAATGTAATTTGGATAGGTAGTATGAAAAACATGCGGAACAGGAATTTTTGTTGGGATCCGGGTATTTTTTTCAGTATTAGGAATAACATTTTCTACTACCGTTGATAACATTGTGAACATAAACTTTGAAAATAAAATAATCCAGATACAAAACATTTGGGCCAAATGGAGAAAAAGAAATCCAACACCTTTTGGTGAAATTGCAGTTTTAAAATCGTTAGCAATTTCAAGAGTTGTACACTTATTTAGAAATCTTCCAGACCCTAGTGATAACTTTTTAAAGGAACTTGATTCATTGTTTTACAACATTTTGTGGGACGGGAAGCCCAATCGAATTAGCAAAACATGTGTTTGTCAATGCTATAAAATGGTGGATTGAGAATGGTTAATGTTTTTGCATTTATGGTTAAAAAGAATATTTTTTGATAATTTAAACAACCTTCAACAGCTAGCTTTTTCCTTTGTTCCTGGAGTAGAAAAACTGAAACTACTAGGTTCTGAATAATATATCAGTGTATTACTTACAAGAACACAAAACCAGTTTTGGAGAGATGTTTTAAAACATTTTAAAAAAAGGTGTCACTAAAATGTATTTTGAGTGACATTCACGACTTCGCTTCTAATTGTATTCATTACAATGTCAATATTTTAAGAGAAAAGAAAACGTTTTTTTATAAAGCAATGGGTTGAAGCAGGCATACTGCAAATAAGATATTCAATAATAATAATAATAATAATAATAATAATAATGAGGAATATTTATATAGCGCCCATCCTACTATGTAGGCTACAGGGCGCTTTACACACAATTGAAATGGAATAAAAACATGAAACAAAAATCCAATAACATCAGCAGACAAAACAATCCCAAAAGAATTTACTTAATGATGAAGGACGTTTCCTTTCATTTGAACTTTTTTGTCAAAAATTTCCTAACGTTCAAACGAACTATTTGCTTTTCGCTGGCACCATGGAGGCAGTGAAGAAATACAAACATAAATTACAATGTGATATGACCCCTAGATACAAAATATTAGATCCTCCTAACTGGGCAGTCATTTTGAAGGGGAACACATACGTTTATTCAACTCTTGGTAATTCAGAAAAACGTCCAGCTGGTACTAGTAAATGGAACACACAGCTGTTTCGGGAGGAACATTTAGTTTATCTTTTTTCAAGCAAACTTTAGTTTACTATAAGTAACTTTTCATAAATAACAGTCAATAATATGTTGTAGTATGTGACTAGATTACTTATAGTCAGTGGATATTGCTAGATTTTCACTCATAGGCAATCTTATTTATGTTTGTGATACTAAGTATATTATTTCTACTAAATATGTTGATTGATACTGCTCAACAAAAATAAGTTTTTACCATAAATCTGAGGGAGGAAATATATTTGAAATACTATGTAGAGCATACAGCCAAACTATCTTTACAGACAATAGCTTGGTGCAGTTTTTATCTAAGATTTCTAGATTCAGGATTTTGTGTGGGACGGAACAGCTTTTAGTTATCTCTGATGATTTTTGTAAGTTTCTGGATAACAAAACAACTGCTCAGGTAATATTTTTTGACATATCTAAAGCGTTTGATAAAGTTTGGCATAAGGGACTTCTTTGTAAGCTTTCAGCACTAGGAATCCGGGGACAACTTTTGGGATGGTTTGCAGATTACTTGAAGGACCGTAGCCAAGCTGTTGTACTTAAAGGTAGTAAATCATGTTATTTTCATATCTCAGCAGGTGTCCCCCAGGGCTCAGTACTTGGACCATTATTGTTCTTGATTTACATAAATGATATAGTGATTGACATAGAATCATTAGTGAAGTTATTTGCGGATGATACGAGCATGTACTTAGGGCTAGAAAATACTCAACTTCGAACAGATATTCTGAATTCTGATCTTCATAAAATTTCTGAATGGGCTAAAAAATGGAAAGTTAAGTTTAACCAATCGAAAACAGAACTTATGACAATATCCAACCAAACTGTACCCCATGTACTTCCACTTACATTTGAAGAAACCATTTTACAAGAAACTGATAAACATAAACATCTTGGCGTAATTATCCAGAATACTTGTAAATGGGACTATCACATTAGAGCAGTTATATCGAAATGTAGATTTTTAGTTGCTTGTCTTCGGTCCTTCAAGTACCGACTCAGTCGTAGATCTCTTGAAACAATGCATAAGTCATTTATTATGCCTCACCTTGATTTTTCAGATATTATATGGGACAATTGTACAGATAAATTAGCACAAGACTTAGAAGATCTTCATTTAGATGCCCTCAGAACAATAACTGGAACAGTGCGTGGTACAAGTCACCAAAAACTTTATTCTGAATCTGGTTTTATTTCATTAAAAGAACGCCGTCGTCGACACAAACTAATCATGTACTTTAAAATCGTAAACGGAACTGTTCCACTTTACCTTACTAATCGTTTACCTCAGCTAGTGTCTAATGTTAATCCATACCATCACCGAAATCCTTTAGAGAGACAGATTCCTTACTGCAGAACTGCACTTTATCAATCGTCATTTTTTCCATCAACAACAGCTCTGTGGAACGATTTACCAGATGAAGTAAAACAATGGGATTCCTTAAGTCGCTTTAAACGTTTTCTAAAACGAACGGACAGTGAAATTCCTGTTTATTATTATTTACCAACAAGATTCATGGAAATAGTTGTTTGCAAGCTTCGGTTAGAGATGAGCGATCTTAAGCACGACCTTGTTAAGCGACACCTTTCTGATGATTCATCTTGTACTTGTGGTTCTGCAGTGGAAAGTGTGTATCATTTTCTTTTAGAATGCCCTTTGTACATTGAACCTAGAGCTCAAACGATTGGACTGTTAGCACAAGATGTTCAAACTAATGTTTCTACTCTTCTGTTTGGAAGCAGGGACAAAAATGTAAGTGAAAATAAATCAATTATGTTAGCAGTATGTAATTTCATAAGCGCTTCGAAACGTTTTAATAACGATTAATGTTTTATTGGCAATTTGAAAAAAATACATAAACAATCATTATTTAATAGCATAGCACAAGACTTCGTGTGCCCTGTTGAGATGTACTGATATAAACTTGGCCTCTTTGATTGTTGGTTTATAGTGTACTTAGTATATGGTATTTTGTAACACCACCCTCATTCTTAGTTTTTCTTTGTTTGTTGTTGTTGTTGTTTTGTGGTTTTGTTGTTGTTTTTTCTTCTTTCCTTTTTTCTTGTTTTTTCTTTTTCTTTTTTACTTCTATTGTTTGTTTGTCTAGTTATAAATTGGTGCATGATGTATTGATATCTTTGCTTAGTTATTTTTCTTATTCCAATTGTATTTTTCTCATAGCTATTTAAGTAATTTCATGATGCAGCCTTTTGTTCGTAACTGAAACACTTTTGAGTGCGCTTATAAGCTTATAGCTTGTTGTGCTCATAAAATAATGTGTGTACACTGCAATGTATTATGTTAATAAACTTTGTTTAAACCAACAGCTGTGAACAGAAACTATGACAACCTGAAATGGAAATCAACTTTTAAAAAGTGCTCTTCTTCAACCACTGACACACAACTCAGATGGTTCCAACATAGATTATTACTTAGAATGCTTCCCACACGCAGATACCTTTCCATACGCAAAATAGTTGACTCGTCCTCATGTGCCTTGTGTAACGAGGAAGAAGAAACTATCGTGCATTTATTTTGGCATTGTCGACTTGCAAGACATTTTTGGAATGATTTGGAAATTCTTCTGAAAAATGCTTGTGAAAATTGTGCAAATCTAAAGTTTTCTGAAACTCTTATTCTTTTCGGTACCGGTGAAGGTGTTAAGACTGACACAGTGCTGGATCTTCTCATTTTACTAGCTAAATGTTATATCTACTAGTGTAAGTGGAATAATAATAAGCCTTGCACTACGGTATTTCTTAGGATGTTCAAAAACAGATTCTTTATTGAATGTTATCATAAAGCAATGTGTGGAAAGAAATATATTTTTTACACTCAGTGGCTTCCATATAAACCCGTGTTGGGATAGGGCATAGCTTTTAGAATACTATTGTAGTATTTTTGCTTTTGCATTAATTACGTACTTCTCACAAATCTGTATTTATACGTGTATAATCAGTTGTTTTCCACCATGCTAATAATGCTCCTTTTTGTGGTTTTTATTTTGTTTTGATTTGTTTTGTTTTGTTCCAGTCATTCTTGATTTCATGTGTACATCACAGCACATGGATTCCACTCATTCTAGCTCCTTTCAGTGTTTCACAGAGATGTGTTTGTTTCAAGTTATTTCTTGCGTATAAATATTCTTATCATTGATTGTGGTTAGGGATAGGAAAAGACCTTATAAATCGATACCACCATCAAACAATGTAAGCCTAATGGATAAAACACGTTACATTGGTTTATGCTGGTGATGAGTGTTAACAAAACGCATGAACTGAAAGGAGCTGAGAAAAGCTACTGTGACATATTTACTTATTTATTATTACTATTCAATTGTTTGATTTAAGTTTCTTTTACAGTTTGTTCGTTTATTCCTGTGTGGGGTTTTTTCTCTCCTCATAATATCGTTATTTAACCCTTTCACCGCCAAAGTCGCATTTTAGCACCACAGTGATTTAACACCAATGCTACTAAACGGCATCAAATTGGGGTCTATTACCCAAAGACCCTATTGTCTTTGTTTTGGGAAGTAAGGATAGACCTTATTTTATATATGTCACAGGAGAATCCCCAATACTGCAGATGGTTTTTGTTCTCTACCCAGGTAAATTTAATGGAAATTGTTTGCTGAAATATGGCTGGCGGTGAAAGGGTTAATGTTATCGATTCTCTCAGCGCACTGTCCACTTTCTGCGCATTTGTAATTTCCGATATTGTGAATAAAAATTTATTTAAAAACCTTTAAAAAAATATATATATAAAAATTAATAATAATTCTACAATTTTCGCTCACTACCCAATACACGAAACAAATCAAATGTCTGATACAAACAATTTCATAGTGAAGAGAATCTGTGTCTGCGTTGTTAAGGAACACCAGGCGATCCAAGAGGCCAATGTGACAGCGCAAATTGTAACAACTGCGCAAAATGTAACAATTGTTACATTTTGCGCTAGGCGCCCACCTTTTGACGAAATTAGCAAAACAAAAAGAGGCAGTTTTTCGTCATTAC
>CM065683.1:16412732-16422732 GCA_017654935.2 Phymorhynchus buccinoides | reverse complement strand
AGCACTGATAACTCCATCTGCGCTGCCTCTTTTCTCACACTTTTCTCTTAGTTCTCTTGACAAGTTTTATGCCACTCTCTTTCTCTCATTCTCTCCCACTCTCTCCCTCTCTGTCTGTCTGTCTGTCTGTCTGTCTCTCTCTCTCTCTCTCTCTCTCTCTCTCTCTCTCTCTCTCTCTCTCTCTCTCTCTCTCTCTCCCTCTCTCTCAGGGCTGGGTGTAAAAAAGTATCTCGCATACTTATCTCATTACCCTGTATAAATAAAATGTCGTTCGTTCGTCTCGTCTCTCCTCTCTCTCTCTCTCTCTCTCTCTCTCTCTCTCCTCTCTCTCTCTCTCTCTCTCTCTCTCTCTCTCTCTCTCTCTCTCTCTCTCTCTCTCTCTCTCTCTCTCTCTCTCTCTCTCTCTCTCTCTCTCTCTCTCTCATACACACATGCACACACGTGCACACACATGCTACTTTTTTTTACTCACACCCTTTCACCAGCTGGGGTCATTGCGAACTCACTCACTGCCTACATACTTCCACCTTGTCACCTTCCAGGTGGGAAGTGAGAAAGTTGGCTTCATTCTTTGCCAGGTTTGTAGGCCGCGTGCAAAGTTATCACTCTTTGTAACATTCAGGCTTTTTGCGTAGACCTTGAACCAGGGAGACAGACAGACAGACAGACAAACATACGAATGGACAGACACACTACTGAGACAGACAAACAACTAACTCCAACAGATCCTTTGCATGCAAAACACTCGACTCAAGTGTTTTCTCTCTCTCTCCCTTGCTTAAAAAGAAAGTGAAAAGGTCCTCCGCCAGACGACTCTTGTAACTCATTAACAACATCTCGGAAATTCCTGCTTGTCTCTGTGCACGCGCGCGATGTGTCACTGGGCGGTCACGTGATCATGTGAGATCAAAGAGTGTCGTTGTAGAACCGACGTAAGTTCGCAGACAAAATGTGGAGCTTCATGCAGCTTTAAAGCAACGATGGTGATCATTGGGTGAAGAATTAGGAAGATTACGAGTTCGCCGTTTCAGTTATTTTTTGAAGTAAGTTAAAAGAGTTAATTAATATCTTTATATCAATTCTTTGTTAGACGTGTTATGTACATGTAGCACCTTATTTGTGTTTAGTTGAAATAATTCAGATCTTTATATTTCTTTGTTTTGCTCTAGTTTGACTTGCTATGATGTATGAAACATCCTTATTTTTGTTTTCCTCTCAGTATTTGACATTTTCAAATTGTCCAAACTTACTTGCGAATCTTAAAAGCACTGCGAGTTGAGTTTTCAATAACAAAACAAATGTTCTATTATATTATAGAGTACTAACGGGTCTGCGCGCGTTGGTTGGGTACGCGCGCGCCCCCCCCCCCCCCCCCCCCCCCCTCCCCTTGAAATCGTAGAGATTGTAGAGAAAGCGACGTCATACTTGCGTCATTGTTTGCGTCATTTTGAGGGGTACGCAACCCCCCTTGGGACTCTAATTTTTTTGTTTGGTTTTTGTTTTGTTGTTGTTTGTTGTTTGTTGCTGTTGTTTAAGTTTTTTGCTTGCTAATTGTTTGGCTGGTATGTTTGGTAGATGTGTTTCTAGTTAACTGGTGGTTGTATAGTTTGTGGTGTTCTGTCGCTTGATTCACACACACACATCCACATATATTGATTCCGATTATGTGGCTATGCCGCTACGTCCTCTTTTATTTGATCTTTTTCTTTTTTTTATATAAAGTTTTGGTTGTTTTGCTTAGTTTTAGCAAAGACACTGTAATGGGAATAAGACAGACAACTGGAGAGTGACGGCCAGCTGGGGCTGATAGGGTTATCGTTCGTGATCCCATTAACAATGGCGGCTCTATCCAAAGACTGGAATTTGAATCGACGTTGTTGTTTCTTAAATGCCAGATTCAAATTTGAGTGCTTGGGCAAACCTTTTTCTGTTTTCCTGAAGACAAAGAAATGTAAGGAAGCTGCAAATACGGCCAGAAAATCTATGAAATATTAACAACCAGTGTGTAGATTGCAGCTGATGTTCATGGTTCAAGGGAGGGCATAATCAGGGTTTTTGTCCTCACTACTCATTTACTCATGGCTGCTTGTCTGTCTTATTCCCATTACAGTGTCTTTGGTTTTAGTGTCATGTGACAACTGTTAAAAATGTTGCTTTCGGGAAGAATCAATCTTCCATAAAAATTATTTAAAAACAAGCGCAGATTTGCAATCGTTTGTGGCGTGCGACAATTGAAAACGAAACATCATTTTAAAGAGCAGCCTCAATTTGAAGTGCAGCCTCGATTTGAAGTGCGACAATTTTGGACCTACCGACAGACCGACAAAGTGAGTTATAGGTTTGTGGCTTGTGCCACAAACAAAAAAAGCGCGGAATCGCAATAGTTTGTGGCACGCGGTCTATTTTTACCACTCCAATCATGAGTCACCTCCCCTGGCTTTTCAATAATTTTAATCTGTAAACCAGAATGTTATCTCTGCACCATTTCGTAACTTTTTATATCTTTTGGAAAACATTTAAAACTATTTATCCTACTTATACTCATCGAAAGAAGCACCGCATACTCGTCGTGTCTGTTGTAGTGTCTGTATTACGTATGTTTATTATTTTGTACGCTTTTAAAATACATCAATTTGAAGTGCAGCCTCAATTTGAAGTTTTCCACACGTTACTTGTGGCGGTGCCATAGCCGATGAGGTTTAACCGAGGCGTGGTCACCGCTACAGCTATCTGTATTAATAATTTTAAAAATCGGGACTTTACTGGTTTCGTACTGCCTCCGGGCATTGCCTCCAGTATTGTTCCAACCATATTTGTATTTACAAATGTCCCATATGTGTGTCTGATTCAGACCAAGAGGACGTTTTTTTTCTCCATTTTCTCTCTCTCTCTCCTCGATTTGAAGTGCGACAATTTTATAGCCGATGAGGTTTAACCGAGGCGTGGTTACCGCTACACCTATCTGTATTAATAAAAAAAAATCGGGACTTTACTGGTTTCGTACTGCCTCCGGGCATTGCCTCCAGTATTGTTCCCACCATATTTGTATTTACAAATGTCCCATATGTGTCTGATTCAGACCAAGAGGACGTAAAACACCATTTTCGCCAAGTGCGACAATTTTGTCAATATGTGCGACAATTTTGGACCGACAGACCGACCGACAATGTGAGTTATAGGTTTGTGGCTTGAGCCACAAACAAAAACACAAAGAAACCGAAAGGCACCGGACCGACTTTCTACTAGATTGAAATGCAGTACTTAGTCAAAACAAAGAACAAAGCAGTAGCACGCAATGCCGGTGTGGTGTTCTCAAAGTGTATTTGTTCTCAAACAGTTTGCGCATGTGCGAAGAGTTAGGGATAGGTTTATGGTTAGGGTTAGGATTAGGGATAGGTTTAGAGTAAGGCCGTGTACACACATAAGCGGATATTCCATGCGGAAACCCGTGCGCAATCCATAAATAAATAAGTGAAACAAAGAAGGGAAAAGTTTTGCGCATGTGTCCGAATTTCCCCTATATGCGTACACTTTTAACTTTCTTTCTTCCACTTATATGTAGGGTTTTCCGTACGGAACTTATGCGTCTAATGTAAACCCGGCCTTAGGGTTAGGGTTAGGGATAGGATTAGTGTCAATGTAGTGTCGAATACACAAAAGATAAAATGTGATGGTACGTAATGGTCCAATTTGGCACATGCGCACACATGTTGAAAACAAATCCAATTTGAGAATGCTACACCGTGACATCAAAGTGGTCAGAGCTAGCAAAGAACAAAGCATCGTGGACAGTGTTGTGTGCCTAACGACAACAGATGACCATTGATGACCATTACAGATGAAGGGACGGACACTCACACTGTATGGATGGACTGACCTCGTTGCCAACAGGTCACCCAGTTAGTTAGCGCGAGGGGCCACTGACCAACCAACGGGCAGAAGCCGGGATGGAGCCATAATAAGGGCCAGCCACACGTCCACTAAAATCGCACGACTGTACGATACGATTCGATCACGCGGTCTCGAAGAACAAAATATCGCACGACTGTACGATACGATTCGATCAGGTGGTCTCGAGGAACAAAAATCGCACGACTTGTACAATACGATTCGATCACGTGGTCTCGAAGAAAAAAAATCGCACGACTGTGCGATACGATTCGATCAGGTGGTCTCGAAGAACAAAAATCGCATGATTGTACGATACGATTCGATCACGTGGTCTCCAAGAACAAAATGTGATTCGCGCTTCGAGATCAATGTGATCGAATCGTATCGTACAGTCGTGCGATTTTAGTGGACGTGTGGCTGGCCCATTAAGGGCCTGCTACACTGCGTACGATTCGATTTTTTGACATAATTTGTGAGGCATGATTACAGTGAAATTCTACTGTCTACTAGAATAAATCTGATACAATCCTACTAGTTATGTTCACTAACGCGCGCGCACATGTGTAGGGGTTTGACGGGGTAAAAAGCGCATGGGCGTGTGTAAGAAGCCCACCCCAATTATCTCATGAAATGAAGCAATTATTCAGTCTCATTTTGCCCTATGAGTACGAGCGTTAATGTCTAGCATTCGTCTCATGGGCAAATTTGACTGACATTTTCTTTGCTATTTCATGAGATAATTGGGGTGGGCTTCTTACCCGCCCATGCGCTTTTTTACCCCGTCTTCCCCTAGTGTGTTTGTGTGCGTTGATGTTATTGTGTTTGTTATGTGAGGAGGGAATTATTATGCGTTTGTGCATACCAATGATGTATAATTTATTATATGTATGCGTGTGCATGTTTGTATATCTATGAGTATGTGTTTGCGTGGGGAATGCGAGCGCGTCTGAGCATGTTCGCTATGTATGATGTAATCTTGCAGGTGGAGTGAATTTTAGTTTTGCTAAGCGCCTTGAGTAGTTCGTCTAGAACGTGCGCTCTATAAATGCCTTTATTATTATTATTATTATTATTAGTATTAGTATTATTATTATTATTATTATTATTATTATTATTATTATTATTATTATATTATTGTAGTCCCCCGTACACGAATCTGATTACAAAAATATGTATTTTGTTGTTGTTGTAACGGATGTTTTACTTGATTCGTGTATTGCGGTCTACTGGAGAATAGTGAACGAATACAGTCGAGTTATTTTTTTTAGACGGAAGAACTATTTCACGTGAATCGTGACTCACAGACATCGTCACAATCGCATCGTATTTGGGGTCGAAATCGTATGCAGTGTGGCTAGGCCCTTTGCTTAAAAAATACACTTGTTTGTCCCATTTTATTCTTCGTCTTATCATTTTTGTCTGTCTTTGTGTTTCTCTCTGTCCATTTATCAGTGTTTTTATCAGTGTCAAGTAGATGTCCCACATCTGCTGTTTTCTGCGTTGGAAGATGCGGGGGTGGGGGGGGGGGGGTGGGGGTGGTGGGGGGGGGGGGGGAGAAAAGGTACGTGCGTGCATGCGGCGTTCGCACTCTCACATTAAGACACACAGGACACAGACACAGTATACACACACACACACACACACACACACACACACACACAGATACACACACGCGCGCGTACGCACGCGCACGCACGCACCACGCACACACACACACACTTGCTGGCAATATTAACATTTCTTCCCCTCAACCCAAGACGGTACAGGTGCAGTTGTAGTGCACGCGCACTATAACTTCACTTGCGACAAGTGCCTGCAGTTGCAGTGCACGCGCACTATAACTTCACTTGCGCTCCAAGTGTCAAGTGTTCTATCCGGGACAGAAAATATTGGTGATTTTGTTTACGGAAAAAGTGATATTTTCATTCTTCAAATCCCCTATAGAGACAGCACTTTTTCCGTCTAAGATGGTTCAGATAGTGTTGTGGGGGGAAGAAATGTTAATATTGCCCACTTGCTTTCTTCCATGCTTAATCAAGCATCTGTGTGTTGTTCTTCACTATATTTATTTTAATTAATTTCACGACAGTGAAGTGTGTGTTGCTCTCAATCTTTGCATTGTAACCATAATTATGTTTGGTCAGACGGTTTTTTCCTCTCAGTGTGTGTGTGTGTGTGTGCGTGTGCGTGCGTGTGCGTGTGTGTTTTGTGCTTTTGTTGTGAGTGATAGCTTTTTGAATAATATTTTTGTGTTTGACCAGGCTATTGATATGTCGTTGGTTTATTTCTTTGTTTCTTTGTCGATTTCTTTGATTGCTTGTTGTGTTGTTTACTCATAGTATTATTTCACCAACTGACTGAAATGTCGTCGTTTTCAGTTTATGGTTCTGATTTGACTTGACTTGACCTGCTGCTTGAAGAAGAAGAAGAAAAATTGTGTTTTACGTCCTCTTGGTCTGGAACAGACACATATGGGACATTTGTAGACACGAAGATGGTGGGAACAATACTGGAAGCAACGCCCGGAGGCAGTGCAACAGCAGTCAAGTCCCAATTTTTTAAAACAATACAGATAGGTTATGACCTGCTGCTTGCTAAAGGCATAATGAACTCATGCCAAGCTCTGTTTCATAATGCAATACACTGGTGTGCTTGAATGAATGAAAGCTTATGTTTAACGTCCTCCCGGTCCGTAAGACACACACACACACAAATGGGACATTACTATCAGTACAGGCGCATCTTTTTCAGAAAATATCTCTGTTAATTCATGTCTGTCCATCCACTGTCAGTCAACTCTGTAAAGATTTTTTTTAAATAAATATTTCGTGTTTTATGTAGGTATTTTAAATGTGAGTTGGGTGAGTGCGATAAAGTTTTGTTTTTTTCTAAAATATTTTAAGTACATGTATTTTGAATATCTTTAGTGTGCGTGGGGTAAACTTACTTCTTTTTGTTTTCTCATGTAAAGCGCGGTGACTCCTGCTGTGTCAGGAGAATAGCGCTATAGAAAGATGTGTTTTTATTATTATTATTATTATTATTATTGTTATTATTGTATTATTATTATTATTATTATTATATTATGATTTTTATGATTATTATTATTATTATTATTTTAATACTCTTTTCTTTTCTCCATCTCTCTCTTTCTCCCCCTTCCCCTCCCCCCCCCCCCTATGCCCTTTCATCCCCCCCCCCTTTATTTCTTCCTCCCCCCCCCCCCCTCTCTCTCCTTCACTCTCTCTGCCTTTCTCGTAATATTGTTTTACATTCACATATTGTTTGGGAATTTGTGAGCTCGTACGACACCCCCCACACACAGTTCTTAAGGTGTGCTTGGCATTCTTTGTTTCTCAGATATAGCAGGAGTGCCACTCGGATCAACTTGGTGAACATTCAAAATAACAGCTGCGATTTTGACACGTGACGTGGTGGGTCTTTAACCCACCCCACCCACCTTTCTTGTTGTTGCTTTGACTGAGAAACGTTCCAATAGAAATTCACTCTTATGGCAACAGTTTGAAACCTTTTTTTTTAGCGGCTGTTTTCCCTCTTATAGCTATAGTAGGAAACCTTAAGAAATCTTCCTAGCATAAGAGGGAATGTGACACGTGACGTGGGGGGTCTTTAAATCCCTGAATCTGAATCAGACCCCACTAGGTTGAGATCGTTACAAAAGGCAAGAGACGGGCAGTTAGATGTCAAGACAGACAGCGAAAACAACAACAACAACAACAACAACAACAACAACAACAACAACAACAACCACACAGTAACTTTCTCGCTTGAGATTCATTCAAGATGTCCTGGATGGACGAGGGAGGAGAACTAGGGAAGATGGGAGAAGGAGGAGGAGGAAGAGGAGGAGGAGGAGGAGGAGGAGGAGGAGGAGGAGGAGAAGGAGGAGGAGGAGGAGGAGAAGAAGGAGGAGGAGGAGGAGAAGGAGGAGTTTTACACAACTCCTACTTGTACTGCGTGGACCAAGACCTGGGCTGGGGCAACCGGAGTTACTTCACCTTCTTCTCACAGCTCGACCGAGCCCTGACCCCCGACCTCCTCGGGACCTTGATTTCGACCGACCTTGGGCTCGTGACCTTGGAGTGTCTGGCGCTGTTCGCGCTCTTCGTGACGTCGTCGGTGGCCAACGTCGTCATCTTCTGCACGCTTTGCGGAAACCGGCGCCTGCGCACCGTGACCAATTACCTGGTGTGCAACCTGACCTTGGCTGACCTCTGCTTCACGCTGAGCTGCCCTCTGGTGGCCGTCACCAGGGTTACCGGCTCCTGGGTTCTGGGAAGTTTCGCCTGCAAGACCATAGTGTATATGAGGTTAGTAAAAAATAAAAAATAAAACCACGTCTTGTTACATTAGTTTTGTGAATACTGCAGTTAAACGTTCACTGTTTATCTGTCATTGTCACCGCTTAATTATACATCTACTAAGCATCCTGTTGCTCTGTGTGTGTGTGTGTGTGTGTGTGTGTGTGTGTGTGTGTGTGTGTGTGTGTGTGTGTGTGTGTGTGTGTGTGTGTGTGTGTGTGTGTGTGTGTGTGTGATTATGTGATGACTTCATACTTTGCA
This sequence comes from Phymorhynchus buccinoides, assembly GCA_017654935.2. Taxonomy (NCBI): domain Eukaryota; kingdom Metazoa; phylum Mollusca; class Gastropoda; order Neogastropoda; family Raphitomidae; genus Phymorhynchus; species Phymorhynchus buccinoides. The sequence continues at coordinate 16,414,258 of CM065683.1, read as the reverse complement.
GTTTGCTGTCACTGAATTTGGGAAAGGGATAGGGTTAGGATCATCCTAAGGTATTTATTTTCTTAAAACTGAAAGAAGCAGACTTTGATTTTTTAGGGTCGCAAACATGAAGGGGGGGGGGGGGGGTGGGGAGGGGGGGGGGGGGGGGGGGGGGGCTAATGTACATCTTTGCAACAAAACAATACATATACGACCAGAAGGTACTATTCTGTTTTATAAAAATCTAAAGTAAATTGAAACTTCTTTTTTTCTTCCCCTCCCCCCTTCTTCCAAATATCTCAAATTAAATGTAATGTCCCATATGGCTTCGGCCGAGAGGACGTAAAGAATAATTAAAGCTATTCTGGTTTTTTCGGGTGAATGCCAGAAGGTACTATCATTCTTCTCAGGTGAAAGTCAGAAGGTACTATCATTCTTCTCAGGTGAAAGTCAGAAGGTACTATCATTCTTCTCAGGTGAAAGTCAGAAGGTACTATTATTATTATCAGGTGAAAGTCAGAAGGTACTATCATTATTCTAAGGTGAAAGCCAGAAGGTACTATCATTCTTCTCTGGTGAAAGCCAGAAGGTACTATCATTCTTCTCAGGTGAAAGCCAGAAGGTACTATCATTCTTCTAATGTGAAAGCCAGAAGGTACTATCATCTTCTCAGGGTGAAAGCCAGAAGGTACTATTTCTTCTAAGGTGAAAGCCAGAAGGTACTATCATTCTTCTAAGGTGAAAGCCAGAAGGTACTATCATTCTTCTAAGGTGAAAGCCAGAAGGTACTATCATTCTTCTAAGGTGAAAGCCAGAAGGTACTATCATTCTTCTAGGGTGAAAGCCAGAAGGTACTATCAGTGGTTTCATTTGTAAGTAGAATACATTTTCATACAAAAACATTTTGATGCATTTGTGACCTAGCACCACGAAAGGGACATTAAGTGTCAAATTGACCATTCTGGGGAAAATTATAGATTGGAACACTTCGGACAATCCTCTTTCTAATGATACAAGAACTAGTCCTGTATCTGTTCCCGATCCAGAGTTATGAGCATTTAAAGTTAGTACGGTGAGCATCGGCCATTTTGAGAAAACACCGTCTAAAGTCTAGCCTAGCTGAAGAAAATGCACTGACCTGCTCGTTTTAAAACACCTATAAGACCATTTAGAGATCACATTAAAGATTATCCTTTATAAATATGAAAGATAAGATGTTAGAGAACATAGAAGTACCCTTAAAGACCCCCCACGTCACGTGTCACATTCCCTCTTATGCTATGAAGATTGCTTAAGATTTCTTACCAGCTATAAGAGGGAAAACACGTGAAAACCGTGATTTTGACACGTGACGTGGTGCGTCTTTAACTAAAAATGGACAAACAATTTTATTTTTGACTTTGCAAGCATGTTGTGAGAAACTAGCCCAGCGACTTAATGTCCCTTTCGTGGTGCTGGGTCACATTTGTGAGACAAAGTGACTGACATCTATTTTTCGCATTCTTTTTGGGTGGGAACTCTTTGCGTTTGTGTTTTTTAGCCCTCAC
>CM065683.1:16397732-16400232 GCA_017654935.2 Phymorhynchus buccinoides | reverse complement strand
ACCCCAACCCTAATCCTAACCCTATCCCTTTCCCGGGCGTTCTATCCTAACCCTATCCCTATCTAACCTTACCTGTTGTACACGTGTTTGTGCCTTTTCGAGTGAACGCCATGTGTATTATGTTTAAATACAAGAAAAGGACGAAACGGCACTGTCTGAAGGCATAGGACGAAACGGGAAAAGACCAAACGGGAAAGGACCAAACGGGAAAGGACCAAACGGGAAAGGACGAAAAGGCACGCACCCGTCACAATCGTATCATATTGGGGTCAAACCTTATACAGCGTGGCTGGGCCTTTTAAGCTGGCGCCACACAGGCGTAAAAGCGTATGGGGGTTGCGATGCGATTGGGTCTCGTGAATCATGATTCACGTGAAAATACTTCCGTCTAAAAAACCCAATTCTACTCCTTTCGCTCTATGCAGACTCAAGCAGACATCAATGCATGGAATTTCGCAATGAATCCGGACTCGCATCGTCACAATCGTATCGCATTGGGGTCGAATCGTATGCAGTTTGGCTGGGCCCATTTTTTATAATTTGTTTTAGAGAAAGAGAGTTGAGTTGAGTTGAGTTGAGTTGCAGTGGATTGCTGTCCCCTCTCCCCAGGTGGTGCGTACCCTGGTGTTGCTCGTGCTCCTCTTCCTCCTCATGTGGACCCCCATCTTCCTCGTCTTCCTGCTCATCATGCGTGACGCGTGCTATGACGTCATGCAGGTACGTCAGTGAGTGGTATTCCTTCCTGCTAGCGTGTTATGACGTCATGCAGGTCTGTACGTCGTCTCCCCTGCTCATCGCGCGTGACGCCTGTTATATGACGTCATGCAGGTCAGTGAGTCATATTCCTTCCTGCTTGTGTGCTATGACGTCATGCAGGGCAGTAAGTCATCTTCCTGCTTGTGTGCTATGACGTCATGCAGGGCAGTAAGTCATATTCCTGCTTGTGTGCTATGACGTCATGCAGGGCAGTAAGTCATCTTCCTGCTTGTGTGCTATGACGTCATGCAGGGCAGTAAGTCATCTTCCTGCTTGTGTGCTATGACGTCATGCAGGGCAGTAAGTCATCTTCCTGCTTGTGTGCTATGACGTCATGCAGGGCAGTAAGTCATCTTCCTGCTTGTGTGCTATGACGTCATGCAGGGCAGTAAGTCATATTCCTGCTTGTGTGCTATGACGTCATGCAGGGCAGTAAGTCATCTTCCTGCTTGTGTGCTATGACGTCATGCAGGGCAGTAAGTCATCTTCCTGCTTGTGTGCTATGACGTCATGCAGGGCAGTAAGTCATCTTCCTGCTTGTGTGCTATGACGTCATACAGGGCAGTAAGTCATCTTCCTGCTTGTGTGCTATGACGTCATGCAGGGCAGTAAGTCATCTTCCTGCTTGTGTGCTATGACGTCATGCAGGGCAGTAAGTCATCTTCCTGCTTGTGTGCTATGACGTCATGCAGGGCAGTAAGTCATCTTCCTGCTTGTGTGCTATGACGTCATACAGGGCAGTAAGTCATCTTCCTGCTTGTGTGCTATGACGTCATGCAGGGCAGTAAGTCATCTTCCTGCTTGTGTGCTATGACGTCATGCAGGGCAGTTAGTCATCTTCCTGCTTGCGTGCTATGACGTCATGCAAGGCAGTAAGTCGTCTTCCTGCTCATCACGCGTGACGCGTGCTATGATGTCATGCAGGTCAGTAAGTCAGCCAATCATTAAATATGTATGTATGTATGCCACTGATCCTCGTTTTCGACAACCATGACTGTCTGATGGCAGAGGTGGCAGATACTATTCCGGCGGGCTGGGCTAGAATTTGTGTATTGTGGAGATGCCTTGCCCATGGTACATCCGCACTCTCTACGGCCAAAGGGATTTGAGGACAGCTGGCATTAGGGAAGGTCCCCAAAGGCCAGCTCATCCCTTTGGCTGCATCATAAGAGCCAGTGCAAAATGCCCCCTCGATTGGAGTCATATTCTTCCACAAAAGACTAAACTGTATCATCGTATTCCAGTAGACATACATACACACGCACAAAACACACATTTGAATGCGCGTGCGCGCACGCGAGAGAGAGAGAGAGAGAGAGAGAGAGAGAGAGAGAGAGAGAGAGAGAGAGAGAGAGAGAGAGAGAGAGAGAGAGAGAGAGAGAGAGAGAGAGGGGAGAGAGAGAGAGAGAGAGAGAGAGAGAGAGAGAGAGAGAGAGAGATGGGTAGATAGATAGACAGACAGAGACAGAGATAGACAGACAGATAGACGGGTAGACACAGAGACACACGAACACTCCATAGAACAATAGACAGGTGAGAATGGTCCTGTAATTTAGTGTGTGCCCACAGGTGAGAATGGTCCTGTAATTTAGTGTGTGCCCACAGGTGAGAATGGTCCTGTTATTTAGTATGTGTCCACAGGTGAGAATGGTCCTGTAATTTAGTGTGTGCCCACAGGTGAGAATGGTCCTGTTATTTAGTATGTGTCCACAGGTGAGAATGGTCCTGTAATTTAGTGTGTGCC
>CM065683.1:16385232-16387732 GCA_017654935.2 Phymorhynchus buccinoides | reverse complement strand
CACTAACAGCAACCAAGTAGACTAGGCTACCATTGAGCGAGGCGGTACGATATAATACAGGCAGAAGTTATATATAAATAAAACAACTTACAAACCAACTTATACACCAACAGCAACCAAATAGACTAGGCTACCATTGAGCGAGGCGGTACGATATATAATGCAGGCAGAAGGTATAGGAAAACCAAATTCAAAAACTAAAGTTACAGCAATGTCCCATATGGGCCATATGGCCATATGTGCCGGCAGATCTTCATCCGAAGATGCCGGTTCCAACCGGACCCGTTGCTTGTAGCCCGTAGAAGCTGACGGGTATCGACCGGTTCCGTCCTCCCAGTGGCGGGAATCGGGAATTACTTCGGGCCTGGGCCGACGGATCCAGTCCGTCCACCACCGTAAGTCTGCCTTTGGGCTCCCGAACCGTGAGATCTCGTCTCAAAGGAACTGGACGTGAGCCAGCGGCCTTCGGGGTCTCAGGGATCTCGTCCCAGACAACCCGGACAGTTCGTCGCCCCCCGGATCAGCTGATCCGGGATCTCTTTTGGATACAGAGGTCTGGGGCCTTCGCCTTGTATTCTATGGCGCGCCAAAGATACAAAACTCTATATCTAGCTGTTCGATAGAGTTTCGAAACTGTATCTATCAGTTCGATAGAGTTTGAAAACCCTATCTAGCTGTTCGATAGAGTTTTAAAACTCTGTCGAACAGCTAGATAGGGTTTCCACAAAATAACCCTATCGAGATATAGTTTTTCTATCGCGATTTCTGATTAGTACATGGCTTCAGCAACAAGTTTGTGGCCTTGGCAGGGCAGTGACCCGTGAATTTGAATAAGACGATAGGCCTAGGCCCCTACATGTAGTCAAACAAACATGGCAGCTGAACGATTTCAAGGAGCGAATCTTCCCAGCGTTTCATCTGTAATTGAAGCTGCTAAGCGAGTTCGTAGAATGCCACCTATTAGGCTAGGTGTAGGTCACAGTCAAAGATACTAGTCCTATCTACCAATGAAATGCTTCATTTAAAAAAAGTATCAAAATGTCGCGTTGGATAGAGTTTTGCGACGAGAAACTCTATCTAGCTGCTCGACAGAGTTTTGAAACTCTATCTAACTGCTAGCTATAGTTTAGAAACTGTATCTAACAGTTCGATAGGGTTTTTAAACTCTGTCGAACTGCTAGATAGAGTTTTGGTCATTCGGCGCGCCATAATATCCGACCGCCGGTCGGATACAAAACCCAGAGCACGGGTTGGCGAGATCACCGAAGGATACTCCTGATCCTCCGGGATAAGAACTGAGTGATCCTCCAGGATCGGACGGACCACACGGAGTCCCACCGGTCTGAAGCCGGCCTGACGAGACATAAGTCCTCTCCGAGGACCTGTACGAAGAAAGGGCCCGGGCGGAAAGAGGATGCTTTAAGTGTTGGTAAGTATTAAGTTAAAATAGGTAGTAGGATTAATGCAAATCCACCTTTGGCCGAGAGGACGTAAAACATTAATATTCATTCATAGACAAACAAACAAACAAACAAACAATCTTACAACCAACACCAAACCAAGGACATAATATACGGGCAGCTACACTACATACGATTCGATTCACTGCGATCCGAGTTTGACATTTTGTGAGGCATGCATGGATTACACGTGAAATTCTACTGTCCGAAATAAATCTGATGAAATCCTACTAGTTATGTTCACTATAGTTGTACGCCGTACACGAATCTGATAAAATATCTGTATTTTTGCATAAGACATTTGATGTGATTTGTGTATTATTAGAGTCTGCTTGAGTATAGTGAGCGAAAATAGTAGCATTATTTTATTATTAGGAGGCGCCGTGGTCGGTTGGTTAGAGTCGCCGCTCGTAATCCAACGGGTTTGCGGGTGCGGTGGGTTCGAACCCAGCTGGTCACGGTGTTGTATCCTTGGGAAAGATACTTTACTCCTATTTCCTGGTCCTTCGGATGAGACCTAAAACCGAGGTCCCGTCCCGTGTGCGAACGCACGCACAAGATCTTGCGCGCACGTTGTTAAAGCCCATTCCACTATTCGGTACGAGTAGGCCGTGTACGAGTAGGTGGAATGGATGACACGAACTCACAAAGCATGCATCCTGTGCGCCAAATAGCAGTCTAAACGAAGACTGTGGGCGTGGGGGCAGGATAAACGTCCCCAATCGGAAGAAGAAGAAGAAGAAGAAGAAGAAGAAGAAGTATTTCGCGTGATTCACCGCTTCACAGACATCGTCACATTCGTATCGGACCGTATTGTCACAATCTGATCCGGTATTGGGGTCAAATCGTATGCTATGTGGATAGAAAGAAAGAAAGAAAGAGAGAGAGAGAGAGAGAGAGAGAGAGAGAGAGAGAGAGAGAGAGAGAGAGAGAGAGAGAGAGAGAGAGAGAGAGAGAGAGGGAGACTGATACATTGACCTCGTATGAAACAGAAAATTGTGGACAAATCGACCGCAGTTGGAAAGTTCGTCATTGCCAGC
>CM065683.1:16367732-16382732 GCA_017654935.2 Phymorhynchus buccinoides | reverse complement strand
GACTTTGGAGAGTTTGGGTTTCACTCAATGAGCGTTGGAAGTTGAAGCGAAGTTAGCAGTACTTAGTCTGAAGGTGGTTTTGTGTGTGTGTGTGTGGCTGTGATGGGTCCGGGATTACAAATCCTCTGGTGATCCTCTGTGTGATCCTACCCACGACAATAATAAGTGAATAAATAACTATCCTCAGCTGAGACAGAGCTGGGCTGAGATTTAAGCAGGTAAAGAAAAAGTCTGGTGTATTATTATTATTACGTACTTTATAGTCACAGAGGCGTCTCTGTGAAATTCGGGTTGCTCCCACCCGGAGAGCGCGTCGCAGCCAGAAGCGCGCCACCCTTTTTTTTTTGGGGGGGAATGCGATTTTTGTATGACTGATGAGGAAGGAAAGGGTGTGTGTGTGTAAATTTTGACCAAATGACAACTTTTTGGTTGCCACTGGGTTTAACGTGTGCTAAGCGCATGGATACACGGGACCTCGGTTTATCATATAGATATCTACCTGGGACGGTATTCATGTCGAGATAGCATGAGACTTAGCATGATGCTAACTTAGAAGCTCTTCCAATGTCCTATAGGATTTAATAGGACTTTTGGAAGAGCTTCTAAGTTAGCATCATGCTAAGTCTCATGCTATCTCGACATGAATACCGTCCCTGTTCTTTAATAAACATAGACACCACTCTGTTTTGATGTTCGATTACTTATTAACTATGTGTGTGCTTTGTTTTTATATTTCTGTGCCCCAAGTGGGTATGAAATAAAACACTTGCCTTGCCTTGCCTTGCCTTGCCTTGCCTTGCCTTGCCTTGCCTTGCCTTGCCTTGCCTTGCCTTGTCTCATCCGAAAGGTGTGTGTCTGTCGGTCGTTTCATGCTACTATCATGACAGTCAGATAGCAAGAGGAGGGGACGAGGGGGGCAGGTGCTATTCCGGCGGGATGGGCGGTAATTCGCTTGCGCAGTGACGATGCCTTGCCCAGCCCAGGGTACATCCCCACTCTCTCGGCCAAAAGGACGTGAGGACACATGCAGGCGCTGGCCCGGGGGGATCCGGGAAAGTCCCCAAAGGCCAACCACTCCCAGCCCAGGGTACATCCCCACTCTCTCGGCCAAAAGGACGTGAGGACACATGCAGGCGCTGGCCCGGGGGGATCCGGGAAAGTCCCCAAAGGCCAACCACTCCCAGCCCAGGGTACATCCCCACTCTCTCGGCCAAAAGGACGTGAGGACACATGCAGGCGCTGGCCCGGGAGGATCCGGGAAAGTCCCCAAAGGCCAACCACTCTCAGCCCAGGGTACATCCCCACTCTCTCGGCCAAAAGGACGTGAGGATACATGCAGGCGCTGGCCCGGGGGGATCCGGGAAAGTCCCCAAAGGCCAACCACTCCTTAAAGAAAGAGTCAACTATCTTTTAAAAAAATATGCATGGAAGATCATTCCTAATGAGTATCCATCTGTCTTATTTATTCATTCTGATTCTAAACTCCGCTTCGTAGTTTTCTGGACGCTATAATGACCCTCCTTCTCAGTATTATTTTTCTTCTCCTGATTCCAGTTCTGATTCTGACTTTGACTCTGTTGTGGTTCCGGTTATTATTATTATTATTATTATTATTATTATTATTATTATTATTATTATTATTGTTATTATTATTATTATTATTACATGTATTATTATTATTACTAGCAATCGCCCCGTGGCAGTTAACTCCCATGGCAGTTTTAACCCCATGGCAGTTTTAACCCCGTGGCAGCTATCTCCTCCCTACACCTACCCCCTCCTCACATGTACTTGCTCGGGGACTTATCTGCCAGTCTGCGACACACTTGTTTGTTATTGTGGCTTTCAACAGACAGCCAGTCTCAAACACACGAAAGTGAAACTTTCGGTTTTACATTTCCAAGAAGAAGGCAGCATTTCACCTTCACCCCTCCAGCCCCCCCCCCCCCCCCCCCCCGTCACCCCCACCCTCATCCCCCCCCTCCCCCCCTCAACCCCCATCCCCCCCATCCTATCCCCCCCCCCCGACGCTCACAGCTCCTGCGCTTTGTGGGTAAAGAGTTAGTTGCCGTGCGGGGGGGGGCTTGAAATAAATAGGATGAATTATCTTAATAATAGCACGTTTGGACGAATCCCGTTTCGCCGAAATCGCGACATTTAATCGGTGCATATCGCGCGTGTTTATGAACGGATGCTGTTGCAATTTTGCACGACGATAGTCACGATCCCTGGTCATGCACGTTCCAAATCTCGAGTCATTGTCGGTTCTGGTTACGCCGTGGATTGTGTAAAGGTGAAGCGGCGTATATCGCGCGTGTTTTTGAATCGATTCGCTCCGGTTTGGCACACGGATAGTCAACATCCCCGGTCATCTACCGTCCACATTCGAAGGCAAACCGCCCAGAAATACCGGACATACGTTCGTTGAGAGTCCGGTTATAAGGCCCCGTTTCCCGTTGGCGCTGCTCTGAAAGTGACGCGCTCTCCCGATTCTCTTCAAATTTACTGCCAGACTTTGTCCTGTCCATAGCAAGCCTGACAGCAAATTCGAAGCGATTCGGTTAAGAAACGGCGGAGTTATTCGTAAAACGGTGAAGCGGCGTTTAGCGCGCGCGTTTATGAATCGGCCCAGAAACGCAGGAGATACGGGCGCCGAGAGGCCGGGAGATGCGCGTTTCGCGCATTTGCGAAACCGCGCAAATGATACGGCCGCATCGGTTGCCGTTGCCATCGGCCCGTTAGGGCTCACAGCAAATTTGAAGCGATTCGGTCGAAAAACGGCGGAGTTATAAGGCCCGTTTCGTGTTTCAGACACACACACACACACACACACACACACACACACACACACACACACACACACACACACACACACACACACACACACACACACACACACACACACACACGGACAGTTGGCTTATTACTATATGATTATTATTATTATTATTATTATTATATTATTATTATTATTATTATTATTATTATTATTATTATTATTATTCAAAACTCTTCTCCGTAGATTTCTGACCCTGGCCCTTGAGGCTGTGTGCGGATAATACGCACGAGTTCCGCATGGAAACCCATGCGCAATCCGTAAAAGAAATATGGAAGTAAGAAATAGCACTATTAAAGAGTGTGCCCATTACACGCGGAAACTGATCCATAATCCTATCCGCTTATTTCTTAAATAAGTGTATGGGGTTTCTGTACGGAACTTGCGGATTGCGGATCTAATGCGCACAAAGCCTTATTCTACGTGTTTTGATTCCTTTGCCTTTCGTTCCTGTCCACTTAACTCAGCGGGTACGCAACAAGCAGAGCATCCATCCTTCGCCATCCATCCATCCATCCATCCATCCATCCATCCAAAAATCCACCATCCTCCGCCATCCATCCATCCTTCATCCATTCACTTTCATCCATCCTCCATCCTTCCATTCTTCCTCCCTCCATCCTCCCTCCATCCTCCATCCATTCATCCATTCATCCATCCATCCATCCACCTTCAAAAATCCTCCATCCATCAATCCTCCATCCATCCTCCACCCATCCTTCATCCTCCATCCATCCTCCATCCATCCACCTTCAAAAATCCTCCATCCATCAATCCTCCATCCATCAATCCTCCATCCATCCTCCACCCATCCTCCATCCATTCACCTTCAAAAATCCTCCATCCATCAATCCTCCATCCATCCTCCACCCATCCTCCATCCTCCATCAATCCTCCATCCACCCATCCTCCATCCTCCATCCATCCACCTTCAAAAATCCTCCATCCATCAATCCTCCATCCATCATCCATCCATCCTCCATCCTCCATCAATCCTCCATCCACCCATCCTCCATCCTCCATCCATCCACCTTCACAAATCCTCCATCCATCCATCCTCCATCCATCCATTCTTCCATCATCTATTCAATCATCCTCCATCCATCCATCCTCCATCCATCCATCCATTCTTCCATCCTCCATCCAATATCCTCCATCCATCCCCATCCATCCATCATCCATTCATCCACCTCCTTCCATCCACCTCCATCCATCCACCTTCATCCATCCATTCATCCTCCATCCAACCATCCTCCATCCATTCACCCCCATCCATCCATCCACCTCCCTCCCTCCATCCATCCAGCCAGCCTCCATTCATCCATCCTCCCTCCCTCCCTCCCTCCATCCATCCATCTATCTTCCATCCATCCATCCTCCATCCATTCATCTTCCGTCCATCCATCCACCCATCCTCCATCCATCTATCCTCCACCCATCCATCGGATCCACCCATCCACCCTTTATCCATCCATCCATCCATCCATCCCCCAGGCGTACGATGAGGCTGCGTCGCTCCGTGGTGCTCTACGTGCCTCTCTTCCTCTTCCTGCCCCTCCTCCTGCTGCTCTACGTGCTGACGGAGCTCTCCCTGGACGTCGTCGGCCGCAACGCCAACACCCGCGGGGACCCGGACCTGGACCCGGACCCGCACCCGCACCCGGACCTGGCGGAGCCCATGAAGATCCCCCCACCGGGCACCCGAGGCCACACTCCCCGGGTCCCCCTCTTGGAGCCCCCCCAGCCTCACCCAGCTCCTCCTCAGCAAGACCACCACCACCAGCAGCAGCAGGAGCAGCAGGAGGAGGCGCCTCCCGTTGGGGTGGGGGTGGGGGTGGTAGAGCAGCAGGTTGTGGCTATCCCCCGTCCCAAGGTGTACAGGAACAACAAGAAGGAGGAGGAGTTTCCTGAGCTTCAGAACCTAGGTGAACCTTTTTGTAGGGGGTTTGTTGTTGTTGTTTGTTGTTTTTTGGAAGGGGGGTGGGGATCTGCAATGAACTTCATTGCTCTGTCTATATCTGTGGCTGTCTGATTCTGTGTGTCTCTATCTCTGTCTGTGTGTGTGTGTGGTTGTTGTTTTTTGTCTATCTGTCTCTGTCTCTATGTCTGTCTCTCTCTGTCCTTTGTGATTCTGTTTGTCTGTCTGTCTGTCCGTATCTCTCTCTCTCTCTCTCTCTCTCTCTCTCTCTCTCTCTCTCTCTCTCTCTCTCTCTCTCTCTCTTTCTCTCTCTCTCTTATATGAGCGTTTTTCAAAAAAGGCCGAATTACAGAACTCGCAAATGATGAAAAAAAGAAGTTTGTCAATTACACATTTTTTCACTGTCTTATAATTTTACAGACCCTGAAATACCTTAAAGTGGATTATGCCGTTTTTTAGACATGCTTCTTAGCCGTTATGAATTTTTAACGAATGAAATCTTTAAAAAATAGTAATTCGTGCAACAAGTTTCTTTTTTTTTCTAAGGAAAGGAAAGGTTGTTCATTCGTTTAAAATATATTTTATTTAGCAGTAGACATTGCTCTTTTAAATACCAACTGCGAATTTAGTCCTTGATGAAAAACATGTCCGTTTTTCAAACAGAAATAACGAACTTTTTGAAAATAATGTGTTTTAGTAGGAATCAACACCTATGAAAAATAAATGCGCGGCACTATATTTACAATATTTTTTTTACAGGTAACGTGGACAAATATGAAGTCAATCCAAACATAGAACGCATGACTTATAGAGCGTTTTGGGTGAAATATCTGATTTAGTTTCGTTGCATCGTGACATTCTATTCTACGTCACTGACGCTTATCGCGTCAAGATATTAAGCGAGTAAGACGAAACATCTCAGATGCTAACAATTAGGAAAACTTCCTTTTGCCGTTATACATTAAGTTTATATTATAGCACAAAGTTTTCAATCGGTTCCTATGAAACAGATCTAAATGAGCATGATACAAACGGCATGTTGCAGTACCAGTCACATGTTGTTACACTGACGTTCTTCGGATCTATTCAAGACGGACGTTGACTTTTTTTGCGGCTCTAGGGTCTGTACACTCCTTTTATTTGTTTTCTTTCTTTCTTTCTTATGAGGAAATGGGTTGTAATATGCACACGTGTGTGCTGAGAGAGAGAGAGAGAGAGAGAGAGAGAGAGAGAGAGAGAGAGAGAGAGAGAGAGAGAGAGAGAGAGAGAGAGAGAGAGAGAGAGAGAGAGAGGAGAGAGAGAGAGAGAGAGAGAGAGAGAGAGATGAGAGAGACGAGAGAGAGAGAGAGAGAGAGAGAGAGAGAGAGAGAGAGAGAGATTTGGATGAAACTCAAATGTTTTAATGGGGATTAACAGTAAAGCGTCACACACACACACACACACACACACACACACACACACACACACACACACACACACACACACACACACACACACACACTGACTGAGACAGACACTTGGTAGACTATACACAAATCGATATTTGCTTTTCTCTTTCTTTTTCTTTTTACTGAAATTATATTGTGCTGGAGCACATGGGGAGAGAGAGAGGGGGGGAGAGAGAGAGAGAGAGAGAGAGAGAGAGAGAGAGAGAGAGAGAGAGAGAGAGAGAGAGAGAGAGAGAGAGAGAGAGAGAGAGAGAGAGAGAGAGGAGGGAGGGATGGGGCAGCGAATGTGAGTGGTAGTTGAAGCGTTCTCTCTCTCTCTCTCTCTCTCTCTCTCTCTCTCTCTCTCTCTCTCTCTCTCTCTCTCTCTCTCTCTCTCTCTCTCTCTCTCTCTCACACTACCATTATAAAACTCAGTGCACCAATCATTACAGAGTCTTTAACTTACATATATAATTTATGTATTGACAAAAACTATTTCCCTAAACATTTCAAAACGAGTAAAATTATTCCTCTTTACAAATCAGGTGACCAAAACGATCCCTCTAATTATAGACCCATTTCAATTCTTTCTGTCCTCTCCAAACCACTAGAGCAGCACATCAAACGTAACATCGTATTGACAAATTTGACCTTTTGCATCCAAACCAGTCAGGTTTTAGAGAAAAACATTCATGCCATACAGCTTTAATAAATCTGGTCGACCAATGGCTTGCTAACATTAATAATGACGAATACACAACAGCACTTTTCGTAGATTTTGCAAAGGCTTTCGACACCATTGACCACTCTCTACTCCTTCGTAAATTATCAATTTATAATTTTTCAGCTGACACTGTTGCACTTATATCTTCGTTTCTAAGTTCCCGTCAACAATGCGTTTGTGTAGAAAATAAATTTTCAAATTTCAGTGGTATAACAAGTGGTGCGCCACAAGGTTCAGTTCTTGGCCCTATTCTTTTTTCTTTATATGTCAATGATTTACCCCTCTCTGTTTCGTCCCCATGTGATCTCTTTGCTGATGATACCACGCTTCACTCGTCACATCAAAATATAAACACTGTGTATGTAAACTTGCAGGAAAGCGTAAATAAACTCGTTAAGTGGACTGACTGTAACCATATGTCACTGAACGCAGACAAAACTAAACACATCTTAATAACTACGAGACAGAAACGTCAAAACATCCAAGATACCACACTAAATATTTGTGTAAATAATTTTAAAAAAATAGAACAAGTAAAGTCTCACAAAGTTTTAGGTATAACTATTGATAATAACCTAGCCTGGAATGACCACATCTCTCAATTAAGCAGAAATACATCAAAGAAAGTCTTTCAGCTATCAAAAATTAAACATTTTATCACTTACGAAGCTAAGAAACAGTTCTTTAGTGCTCACATCCAATCATTAATAGACTATGCCTCAACACTTTGGGATTGTGCCAGTGACAAGACATTGAAACCAATTTTCCACGTTTATAATCGTGCCTTAAAACTGGTTCTTTTAAAATCAAGTTCTTTAACTTTGGAAGATTTTAAGGTTCTGAATATTCTACCACTCAAAAACAGACTAAAATTTAACAAAGGAAGGCTTATGCACAAAATAATGATTGGAATGGCGCCTTCCAGAATAACAAATAAATTTCAGTTGAATAATAAGAGACACATACACAAAATTGTTCTTCATAGACCAAGATTAGATTTATATAAATCCAGTCTGCACTATTCCGGAGGTTCACTATGGAATGCATTACCCGTGTATTTAAAACAAATATCAAGTCATCCATCGTTCATGAAACAATTCAAGGATTATATTATTACAAATGATTTTTAAATAATTTATCATTACACCTGACACATGCCTGTATATTCGTCTGTTCATCTCGTCTGTTTGCCTATTGTCTGCCAAGCTATCTGTCCGTCGCCCCCCCCCCCCCCCCCCCCATCCCCCCCCCCCCCCCCTCTCTCTCTCTCTCTCTCTCTCTCTCTCTCTCTCTCTCTCTCTCTCTCTCTCTCTCACACACATGCTTTTCAATTTCCTTATATTGTCTGTCTGTTGTCCTTAACTCGTCTCCCTCTTACATTGCTATTTTGTATATATTGCTATTCTTGATGATGGTTTGAAGGATTGCTTTGATGCTTATATGTTACTTTATAATGTTTTTGCATTATTTATTTGTTGGTCTGTTAGTTTCTTGTTTGCCCACAGGGCTGAGTGTAAAAAAGCAATGCTTATCTCATTACCCTGTATAAATAAAAATTCGTTTCGTTTCGTTTCGTTTCGTTTCTCTCTCTGCGTGGATGTGTGTGTGTGTGTGTGTGTGTGTGTGTGTGTGTGTGTGTGTGTGTGTGTGTGTGTGTGTGTGTGTGTGTGTGTGTGTGTTGTTGTTGTTGTTCTTTAATTTAACGTTTTTTCACTTAGAAGTGATATTAGACATGAAAGTGTGTGTGTGAGTGTGTGCGCGTGGGTATGTGCATGTGTATCTGTGTGTGCTTAAAGTGCATATTTATAAGTAACATTAGGGGATGTATGCTTAGTTAAAACAGTTAAAAAAAACACCAAAAAACCCATAATAATAATAATACAAAATAAAATAAAAACTCCAGAATTGAACTATTATAAAATCAAAATGCAAACATTCTATAAACAAAAACCCAACAGCAATCATAGAAACGAGCCAAATGGACTTAACATTAAAGTTTGTAAAAAATTCAAAAGAGATACGGCATCTTGGAATATACATTTGGATTCATCTTTTCTGAATTCTGAAAGGGCCGATTCAAAATAAGGGCAATAATATAGAATGTGTGTTGTTGTACAATTATCAATAGCACCGCATACACATTGAAGATTTTTTGTGAATTTAGTTTTTAAAGCATTTAACTTAAGTCTATAAAGTAGTGAAACAAACTTTTTAAGGCGTCTTGGATGTTTGTTTACATTTCTATTAAGAAATACATAATTTACTAAGGAATCTCTTTTCTGAGACTTCCATGATCGGAAGTTTAAACAACACTTTATGGAAGATTCAGGTTTATGTATTTTGTGAAGCATAGATTCTTTGTAGATTTTATCAAAATGTTCAAAAGAAGCTCTTTGTAAGAGAGAATAGCCTTCTTGCAAACTCAAGGGAATGTGAATATCCCTAGAATTAGCAGATTTGTTTGCCCCTGCCCGAGCAGTACTATCAGCCCATTCATTTCCATAAATCGAACAATGAGATGGGATCCAACAAAAATCAACTGTGATACCTCTTGATATAAGAATATGGATAAGTATTCTAATTTCTGTAATGATTTCAGCCCTGGTTTTTGGACTTGTTGATTCTAAAGCTTGAAGGACAGATTTAGAATCTACACAAAAAAGAACACTGTAGAAGTTAAATGGAACATCTATAACATACTGAATAGCCATTAAAATTGCTACTAATTCAGCTGTGAAAATGGAGAAGTCTTTACCAAGATAAAAAGATTTTTCGATTTTTAAAGTGGGAATGACAAATCCACAGCCTGCATTATTGTCTAGTAAAGAACCGTCAGTAAAAAATTTGAAATGATTGGGATAACAATTGTTGATATGAGATTTTGCCTCACAGGCAAGAATGTTAATGTTATCATTTTTAGATATAGTTGTGTAGTTATAATCAAATTTTGCCTTGCAAAGCTCCCAGTTTGGAATGGGACTTACTGGAAAACGCACAGCCAACTTCTTTTGATTTACACCTGATTTTGTCAACAGTTTAGAAGAAAATGTTAATATAGTTTTATTAGAACGAATGCGTTTAGCACGTTTAGGAAAATGGATGTCAGACCTTATACCGAGTTCCGTTTGATTTGAATTTTGAACTGTAGAGCATCTTAAATGTATTTAGCACACGCTAATTTGCGATGATCTTCAAGAGGTAAAACACCTGCTTCATGGTAAGTTCCTAAGATCGAACCATGAAAGGGAACACCAAGGGCTAATCTAAATGCCTTACAATCTATGCTTTGAAGTTTTTTCAGTAAGTATTTGGGGGCATTAAAAAAAGACCTCTTGTGCATATGATAATTTAGATCTAACTAATGCGGAAGACAAATGAATTAAGGTTTGTGTGTCTTGGCCCCAACTTTGTTTACTAATTACTTTAAGAAGATTAAGTGATTTTCTTGCTTGATTTACAGCATGTTCCAAATGTAGATTCCAAGAAAGCTTAGATGTAATATATACTCCAAGAAATTTAATATCTGTAGCATAATTTAGTGTGATGTTATTTACTTTAAAGGGGAGAGCCTTATGAACAGATCCTCCTGCGTCAAATAGCATCATATAAGATTTTTCAGGAGAAAGACTTAAACCATTTTCAGACATAAAATTAGCAATGTTATCCAGATCTTTTTGATATATTCTTCTAATATAGTTTAAAGACCTTTTTGATGTTTTGTTTTTCAAAGTAGCATTCATCCATAAACAAATATCGTCTGCGTATTGAATTAAGTTACTATTTTTTGAAATATATTTTGGTAGATCATGAGTTAAGATGTTAAAAAGGAGAGGCGCAATTACAGAGCCTTGAGGGATACCCATGTCAAGGAGCCTCTTTGAGGAATATGTATTACCAATTCTTGTTTGTATACTTCTGTTGGTCAGAAATGTTTTAATATAGTTATAGATATGACCAGAGAGACCAATAGTTTTTAACTTATATAGTAGTCGTTCATGCCAAACTTGATCATACGCTTTGTTAATATAAAAAAATGTGGCGAGAACATTTTGTCTTCTAGCAAATTGACGTTTAACTTGCGTTGTTAGCTTTACTAAGTGGTCAATAGTTGATCTACCTTTCCTAAAACCAGCCTGATTAACGGGAATAATGCCACGTTTTTCACAGTAGTATGACGCTCTATTTAAGACAATTAGCTCCATTAATTTGCAGACATGAGATGTGAGCGCTATGGGTCTATAACTATTTACATTATGCATTGGTTTACCTTGCTTTAAAATAGGAACAATAATTGAATCTCTCCATATGGATGGAATATTCCCTTCAACCCAGCATTTTTTGATAATTTCATGTAGGAATGTCAAAATGTTTTCTGGTAGATGTTTTAGCATTTCATTGGAAATGGCATCTAAACCAACCGATGTTTTTTTGCTATTAGGTAATGAAGAAATGGCACATATTAATTCTTGAAATGTTATTTCGGCATTTAAGTAATGATCACTATTTTCCTCAGGGTCAGTATATATGTCATTGCTAGATTGATTTTCCCTCAAGGTTCTGCATTTTTCTGATAAGCTATTGAAAGAACTATTCTTAGCAAATGTATCAGTAAATGCCTCAGCTTTTTGAGATGCTGACGGAAATTTCTCATCATCAACAATAATAGGATATGCAGGTAGATGAATCCCATTTTTCATTTCATGGACCTTGTTCCAAATTTGTTTGTATCCTTATGGTCATTTATTTCATTAAAACAAAACGATGACCAATATTCGCTTTTAGCATTTTCAATAACTCTATTTCTTTGGTTCTTTGCAGTTTTCACAGGAATGCTGCCTTTTACTTTTTTGACCTTTGCATGCATTTTAAACGTGTTCTTATTTTTTTCAACAGCGTTTTTACACGATTCTGTCCACCACGCTTTGCCAGTATGCTTAGAAGACCTTGATTGATTAAGTTTAGGAATTGCCTCACCTGCAGCATTCAGAATAGACTTGGTAAAACAACTATACATAGATTCGATGTCTGTCTTTTCAAAAGTGTTTTCGTCAATTGACTTTAGAATAGATTTAATGTTAGCCCAGTCAGCTCGCTTATAATTAAATTTGAGGATTTTATCCTTTATATTATTATTATCATGTGTAACGTCAAAACCTCCAAGGGAAATAATAATAGGAATGTGATCACTCCCTAAAGTATTATCAAGTAATTGCCACGTGCAGCTAGGCACTACTGATGGAGAAATTAAAGTCAGGTCAATTGCTGATGGTTTGTGGCTGGGAACATCAGGGAGCCTGGTAACATTTCCATCATTTAAGATAAATAGCGGAGAATCTGAAATATTCTCCACTAAACGATGAGAGCTAACTTTTGAGCATAATTTATCCCAAATGTGTGTGTGTGTGTGTGTGTGTGTGTGTGTGTGTGTGTGTGTGTGTGTGTGTGTGTGTGTGTGTGTGTGTGTGTGTGTGAGTATACGCATCAGCGTGTTGTGTGCGCACGAATACGTGTGTGTGAGTGTGTATGCGCGCACGTGTGTGTGTGTGTGTGTGGGGGGGGGGTGCATTGGTCATTATAAACAAATTCTAGCCCAGCCAGCCGGAATAGCATCTGCCGCCTCGGAGACGGCCGACTTGGCACGCATTAGCATACATTTTCTTGTTGGAGGTCCTATCAGTTCAGCTTCTTCCGTGGCCTCTTCTCATGACACACACTTGCTGAATTTGGTCGACTACTGTATGTGAACATTACTTGGTCTCATCCTTCTGCCACAGTTTATCGCTGCTTTTCCTTGCCACATACTAGCCGTTTATTGCCGTTGATTTCTACAACCATGCTCATTCAAACTGATCACTTTTCAGTCAATCAATCAATCAGTCATTCAATCAATCACATTTATTGTCCTCTTAAAAGACAGGTTTTGTTACCTTTGCTGTTGGAAAATTATTGTCCAACACTCGACTCACACTAGGCCTATGTGTTTTGCATTGCCATTAATAAAAATGCTTCAAGGCAAACATGTAATATAGCTTATGTGTCAGCGACCCTCTTCAGTTTTCTTTTACAATTTAAAAAACAGAACTTTCGATTACTGTGGTAGGATTTTCCATGTGCCAAAATGGCATATATTACAGTAGGGCCTACTATTATTTCCTCAATATTATTTCTTATTACCAAAAAGTACGTTGGCATTTTAATTAGTCCCCGAGCCGAAGGTTCGGGAACTATTGCTTCTGTCTGATCCGTCCGGCGTGCCTCCGTCCGTCCGTCCGTCCGGCTATTCGTCCGTTTTTCTAAAAAAAACCAATTCAGACTATCATCATCAAATTTGGTATACTAGTTTGCCAAGATGCAAGTTATCCACTTAACTGATGTATTTAGTTTTACATTAAGGTCAAGGTCGCGCCAGTTACGGGGTTCAAACCCCAAAACACATAATCGCTAATATCTCGCGAAGTTTTGCATGTATTTCAATGCAGGGTTTTTTCACATTTCTTGATGAATGATCTATAACACAGTTGTCATGACTTTTTCTGTGCGCTCGTGTGCGCATGATCGCGCACGCTCAAATCACGGGTCCGAACCCCAAGGCTATATTGATGCGTTTTTAATGATTAGTGTGTAGTAAAACAAGCGCGAAATCGCAATAGTTTGTGGCATGCGGTCTATTTTTACCACTCCAACCATGAGTCACCTCCCCTGGCTTTTCAATAATTTTAATCTGTAAACCAGAATGTTATCTCTGCACCATTTCGTAACTTTTTATATCTTTTGGAAAACATTTAAAACTATGTATCCTACTTATACTCATCAAAAGAAGCACTCGTCGTGTCTGTTGTAGTGTCTGTATTACGTATGTTTATTATTTTGTACGCTTTTAAAATACATCATGTTAAAGAGCGGCCTCAATTTGAAGTGTAGCCTCGATTTGAAGTGCGACATTTTGTCAAAATGTGCGACAATTTTGGACCGACCGACAGACAGACAGACCGACCGACCGACCGACCGACCGACAAAGTGAGTTATAGGTTTGTGGCTTGAGCCACAAACAAAAAAAGCAACACGCGTATCGCCAAGCGGCAGATAAGTTCCCGAGTCGCTAACCATGGGATAAGCCCGCTGTGCCCTAGGCCCTTTGTGTGACAGGCCCGATATGTCCCACTTCTTTCCGGCCGTCCATCCGTCCGTGCGTGCATCCTGTTTCAGTTCTCAATGGTCTCCCCGCTGTGTGTACAGCCGACACATTCCGATTTCGGAGTAGCTCGGCGATGCTGCGAGGGGACTTTGCAGCCGCTCGGCGTTGCACTTGTTTTATTTTATGTTAAGTGTTCTTATCATTTTTTTCCTTTTCCTTTTGTCTAATAGATACATTGGTGAAAAGACGTAACATTAAACTACTGAACTGAACTGTATTCCCACAAACCACTGGTCCCACACTTTAGTTTTCTATCCACGATACTAGTCCCACATATCCCACATATTGATATTCTGAACCCAGACAAACGCATGTGCCCGCGAGCACACGCACACACACGCGCGCGCGCGCACGCACACGCGCACACGCACACGCACACACGCGCACACACCAGGAACCAGGGGCGGACCAGATGATTCGTAACTGTTCCGCCTGGGGTTGAAGGAGCTGCATAGGCCATAGCCAGCCAAGAAATCCTTCCACCAGGATTTTTCAGTACCGTCTCAGTTTTGTTCAGCAGGGGAGGAGGGGGGAGGGGAGGAAGTGGGGGGGGGGGGGGGGGGTGCAGACCACCAACCTACACACAAGCTACAACTTCCCATTACCGAAACCAAAGACATCAAACATGAAGTTTTTGTTCAGCAAGGAGGGGGGGTGGGGGGGGTGGAGGGGGGGATGGGTGTGATGAGTGTGTGTGTGATCTAGCACGAAAGCCCACACAGGCGTTTTACAGCCTATCTTTCAGTCATACACACCTAACGTGAGCTTGTACCTTCTATAAGGTACATCCGGGGAGGGGGGGGGGGGGATTCCTTTCACGACCTACCTTGCTTTCTAACACTCAAACATACTATTCACGGTATGTCATTCGGGGGGGTGGTGGGGGGACCCTGGACCACC
>CM065683.1:16357732-16362732 GCA_017654935.2 Phymorhynchus buccinoides | reverse complement strand
CTGAACCGGCTGCAACAGAAGCACAAAAATCAGAATGCGTCTTCCCCTACAGCTTTGCACAAAAGTTATCCACCACTAGGCAGGATCTCATCGGACTCGCGACGCAATGTATTACAAAATGTGTCAAATATTTCTCAAGATTATCACAAAGAAAGTGTCGTGATTCTTGGTCGAGCTTCTTTTTTTCTAGTAATGTCCACCTACCGAGATTCATCAATAGGAATTGCTTCGGAAATAATTAAGGGGAGTCATTTCAAGGCGTGTGCGAAAGATCCCGCCTAACCTAACAAACAGGAACTTGCATTGGCTTAATGTAGCCGTCGCCTCGTGTGTTTGAGTAGACAAACATGACGAAAGAACATTGACGTCATTTATATTTACATCACATTTTGCAAAGTTCGATCAGTTGTGGCCACTTGTAATCAACCCTCATGTCTCTAAAAAAAATGTTTGCAAGTCGCTCACTCGCATCCTGGTTTATCTCTTCGACGCCATGGTTGCTATGGTTTTGTCCCTCTCTTGTCTGAGGTAAGCAACTCTATTTTTCACGAAGTTCTCTCCTCTAGTTTTTTCTCTCCTGAAAATCGTCTATAATTATTGACGTATTATGCTACTTATACTGGGGTTCAATAGGAATTGTTCGGAAATAATTAAGGGGAGTAATTTCATGCTGTGATATTGCTTAATTCAATCGGCTCTCGGCTCATGTGTTTGATTAGACTTGCATCACTTTGAACACCGTGCGACATTTTAAAATTGATGTCATTTATATTTTTACGTCACGTTTTGCAAGTTCTGTCAGTTTGTGGATACTGGACGCCCCTCATTTTTCTAAAAAAAATAATTTGCAAGTCGCTGACTCGCATCCTGTGGTTTCAAGCTTCGATGCCATTGTTGCATTGCTGCTATGGTATTTGACCGAGTAATGGAGGTAAGCAATTCCAATTTTCACGAAGTGCTCTCCCCTAGTTTTTTTCTCCGAAATCGTCTATTCGAAGATGCGCTGCATGGGATAAGATATAAGATTTAAGATTTGTTTTTATAAAAACGTTTACTATTTTTATACAGACATCTTAGAGGTTGCAAACAAGAGGAAATTGGTAAGATACTTAGGATATTTGAGGTGGATAAATGGAGAAGAGCTTAGTAAGATTTAGTAAGGTTTATCCGTGTGTGTGTGTGTGTGTGTGTGTGTGTGTGTGTGTGTGTGTGTGTGTGTGTGTGTGTGTGTGTGTGTGTGTGTGTGTGTGTGTGTGTGTGTGTGTGTGAAACATTAATGCTAGTGTAAGTGAGGCGATGGCATGAGGTTTTCTTTTTGTACCGTAATCCTGAATGCGTCTTAAACAGATAACACGGGTCATAGCATGTAAATTAGACTAAACTGGCAACATGGTGGTTAGTTTATTGTAATTTACATGCTACTGTTACCAGTGTTAAGCGTTTAAGACGCATTCAGGATTACGGTACCTTACCTCCATGACTTAGCCTGTCGTGGTTCCAAGGCGCGTGTGCATAATCTTGAATGCGTCTTAAACAGTTAACAAGGGCAGTATAGTATGTAAAAACGACTAAACTGCCAATCGCTTTTTGGAAGTTTGGTCTAATTTACATACTACTGAATGAAAATCTGCTTAACGTCCTCCGGTCTGGAACAGACACATACGAGACATTAGTAGATATAAAGATGGTGGGAACGATCCTGGAGGCAATGCAACACCAGCAAAGTCCCGATATTTTAACAATACAGAATAAACTGATATACGTATGTGGTATAAGTATGGTAATATTTCGATGGCTTAGAGTCAAAACGGACTATCTTTAGATAGTCCATTGACTTTATTATTGATGTTATTGCAAAAGACTAAGAACTTGCATTAAAAAAAAAAGACTGCAAAATATGTAAAATGGGGATTATGCTTTTTTTTTAACCCTTTCACCACCAAAGTCGCATTTTAGCACCACAGTGATTTAACACCTATGTCACTAAAAGGCATCAAATTGGGGTCTATTATCCAAAACTCCTGTTGTCTTAGTTTTGGGAAGTAAGGATAGACCTTATTTTATATATGTCACAGAAGAATCCCCCAATACTGCAGATGGATTTTGTTCTCTACCCAGGTAATTTTAATAGAAATGTTTGGCTGAAATATGGCTGGCGGTGAAAGGGTTAATATTTCTGCAGTCTTTTTCTTTTAAACAAGTTATTAGTTTTCACAATAATGTTCAATAATACGTCAATGCACCCAAGCCATCTCGTGTCATCTCTGATGTGCATACCGTGTTAACTGTTTTTGTTTGATCGTTTCCGAGTGAGTGAATAAAGATCTGTTTAAAAGACGCGCCCGTGTTTACCGTGCCAGGTGCAACAAGAAGACGTTCCGGAAGGACCTGCCGGAAGTGAGCGTGATCATCATCTTCCACAACGAGGCTTGGAGCACGCTGCTGCGCACGGTGCACAGTGTGCTATCGAGGACCCCGCAACACCTGCTGAGAGAACTCATTCTGGTGGACGACCTCTCCACCATGGGTAAGCCATGCTCCTTAAAGGGGCACCCCGACGGAAGCGTTTCGGCAAGAAACACGTCGAGGTCACCAGGAAAACACCCTTTACAGAGATCGCAACACTCACTTTGCTCTGGTTTCCTAGAAATCAAACCGTCAAATCGGCGATTCCTCCTTGGCATGGCGGAGATGCTGGAAGTCAGATTCTTTCAGTGAAAGAGAAGGCATGCGTCTTCTCTTTTCTAATGGCCGCCTGAGTCGCTTAGACCAAATCACGAAATTTCCACAATACAAGCCTTTTTATTTACAGTTTACCAACAGGAGTTTCGCTCACAACAAAGGAAATAGCTCCATTATTTTCTTTACTGCACTACAAAGAAGAAAAAGCTTCAACCACCCTGAGTGGCTTCCACCCACCCCGTCCAAAATGGCTTCTCTCTCCGGCAACTCCGCCAAGGAGGAATCACCGTGTTGACGGTTTGATTTTAAGGAAACCAGAGCAAAGTGAGTGTTCCGATCCTTAAAAAGGCTGCCGTTCTGGTGATCTCGACGTGTTTCCTGCAAAAAATTCATCCCTCAGGGTGCCCCTTTAAAGACCCACCACGTCACGTGTCAAAATCACGGTATTTACGTGTTTTCCCTCTTATAGCTGGTAAGAAACCTTAAGAAATCGTCCAAGCATAAGAGGGAATGTGACACGTGACGTGGGGGGTCTTTAAGGCCTAGCAACACTGCATACGATTGGACCCCAGTACGAGACGATTGCGAATGTCTGAGGGTCATGATTCACGTGAAATACTTCCGTCTAAAAATAACTGTACTGTTTTCGTTGGCTATACTCATGTAGACCGCGATACACGAATCAAATCATTATGTCCGATACAAAAATAAGATATTTTATCTGAATCGTGTACGGGTGACTACATATCGATGGCTTGGAGTCCAAACGGACTATCTTTAGATAGTCCATTGACGTATTATTGGATTTATTACAAAAAACTAATAACTTGTATCAAACAATGACTGCAGAAATATCAAAAGGGGGTTTTGCTTTTTATATTTCAGCAGTCTTTTTTTTTACACAAATTATTAGTTTTCGTAATAAGTTCAATAGTACGTCAATGGACTATCTAAAGATAGTCCGTTAGTATGTAGCGAACATAGCTAGTGGGATTTCATCAGATTTGTGTAGACAGTAGAATGTCACGTCAGTCATGCCTTACAAATGTGAAATTCGGATCGTAGTGAGTCGAATCGTATGCAGTATAGCCGGTCCTTTGTGTGTCAGATGCCCTGTCTGGTTGACTGCTTGTCTGCATATCCATGTTCAAACTATCTTTGGGGTTTGCCTCAGTCTGTCTATTCTGTCTGTCTGTCTGTCTGTCTGTCTGTCTGTCTGTCTGTCTGTGTCTGTCTGTGTCTGTATGTATGTCTGTCTGTCTCTCTCTCTCTCTCTCTCTCTCTCTCTCTCTCTCTCTCACTCTCTCTCTCTCTCTCTCTCTCTCTCTCTCCCTTCTCCATCCCCTTTCTTCTCATTTCTGCATGTACATATATTATTTAGCTTTCTTGTTTGATTTACTTTATTTTTCCCCAGGGCTGGGTGGAAAAAAGCATGTAACTTGCTTATCTCATGTTCCCTGGTTAAATAAAATTTCGTTTTCGTTTTCTTTTTTTCGTTCTCTCTCTCTCTCTCTCTCTCTCTCTCTCTCCCCCCCTCTCTCTCTCTCTCTCTCTCTCTCAAATATTTTAATACACAAAATATATGGATAGTCATACGTAGGGGAAGACGGGGTAAAAAGCGCATGGGCGGGTAAGAAGCCCACCCCAATTATCTCATGAAATAAAGCAAATTTCAGTCAAATTTGCCCATGAGACTGAAATTTGCTTCATTTCATGAGATAATTGGGGTGGGTTTCTTACCCGCCCATGCGCTTTTTACCCCGTCTTCCCCTATTCACTTTAATTTTAAAGGACAGATTCTGTATCGTTAGACCTACCGAACATTACATTTCGTAAGACAGATTCACCAACAACGTTCAAGCACTTGGAATGAAAGACACACACTCAAAACTGTCATTGGTCCGTGAATGCTATATAATGCTAATGAGGCACCACAAGCACCAATTCCCACTAATAGCACGCTAGGTAAACAAACAACCCTCCGCAGCTCCAAAGGAAATGTGTACCCGCACACTCTCTCAGTGAAAGCAGTCTGAAAGCCATTTTTACAAGAACACGAAGATCCACTGTAGCAATAGGAATTGTTCGGAAATAATTTAGGGGAGTAATTTCATGGTGTGTGGGAGTGATCTTGCCTAATTCGATCGGTCAAACAGGGGAAGTCACTCTACCATCAGCTCTCGTAGCCTATCGACTCACGTGTTTGAGCAGACATACAGCACTTGGAGCACCGTGCGTCATTCTAAAAATAATATGTCATTTATATTTTTACGTCACATTTTGCAAGTTTTATCAGTTTGTGGCCAGTAATATGTTTG
>CM065683.1:16345232-16347732 GCA_017654935.2 Phymorhynchus buccinoides | reverse complement strand
TTCTTTGTACTGGTTGCGATACTGCCTGAGGCAATTGAGGCTATTGCAATATACAAATTCCCCCAACTTCAAATTGAGGCTGCTCTTTAAAATGATGTATCGTGTTGTATTTTGGGGGCATTTGTATGGGAGTGAAACCTAACTGGTCAAAACAAGATTTCTTACCAGCTATAAGAGGGGAAAACGCGTGAAACCCGTGATTTTGACACGCGATCTGGTGGGTCTTTAAAATACATGCAAGCGTGGCAAAATACGCGCGCGCGAGTGCGAGCGCGTGAACACATACCTACACACTTGCACGCATAAACACACGTACACACGCCCGCACGCATACACACACGCACGCACGCACACATGCACAAACAAACACACACACACACACACACACACACACACACACACACACACACACACACACACACACACACACACACACACACACATACACACACAATATACACAATGTGTTTAATATTTTCTTCTTTAATTTGTGTGTTATAGATGGCTTGATGTAAAAAAGCAAACCAGTATTGCTTATTCAATGTTCCATCTGAAAATAAAAGTTTTGACTTTGACTTTGACACGCAGGGAGAGAGGGGGGGGGGGTGGGGGGGGAAGAGAGATATATAGAGAGAGAGAGAGAGAGAGAGAGAGAGAGAGAGAGAGAGAGAGAGAGAGAGAGAGAGAGAGAGAGAGAGAGAGAGAGAGAGAGAGAGAGAGAGAGAGAGAGAGAGAGATGCACACAAGTACGTGACTGGGCAGTGCGCTATAACCATGGCATTTGCTAGGTTTGGTTATTAGGCCATACAAAACGATGCAATACTTGCTACGATTGGTAACGTTGTTGTTTTGACATAATATATAACACGATTTTCAATTGACTATGAAAATAAGAAACTTCGTGTTATGATTGGTTCGTAGGCAATGACGGCACGTGCAAGTAAAGTTATGATCAGGCCAGTGGGCTATAATATTGAGTAACGCGTTGTATCATCAATAATGAGGCTTTATACTGAAAGTTCTCCACATAAGATCTGCGCCATGTACATAAGATTATCGCCCTTGCCTGTCATGAAATAGTAGTATATTATAGCCACAGAAAACGATTTGCCCCTGACTCGTCACTAGGTAGCATAGTCAGTTAAAGCCGCAACCGGACTATAAAAGGAGGGTAGGCAAGACGCTTAGTCGCTATGCACATCTGTATTGTTAGAAAATTCGGGACTTTCCTGGTGTTGCACTGCCTCCGGGCATTGCCTCCAGGATCGTTCCCACCATTTTTATGTCTAGGCCTACTAGAGTCCCATAATTATTACGTATCTGTTCCAGACCGGAGGACGTTAAGCAGAATTTAATTCACGCGCGCTCAGAATGAGCAGCTTAGGACGCACATTTCACCGCCAAGGGGGCAATCAAACCAGTAGGGGCTTAGCGCGTGATATTCTTAGTTTGGGGTAGTGAGAGAGAGAGAGAGAGAGAGAGAGAGAGAGAGAGAGAGAGAGAGAGAGAGAGAGAGAGAGAGAGAGAGAGAGGGGGGGGGAGAGAGAGAGAGGGAGGGACTCATCTCCCTCTCTCTGTCTCACTACCCCCAACTACGAATATCACACGCTAAGCCCCTACTGGTTTGATTTCCCCACTGGCGGTGAAAATCGCGTCCTAAGCTGACCATTCGAATCGCTGCAGCCACAGAAGCGGGTTTTCCCTCCTTTCCCCCCTATTGAATGTGAGAGAGAACAGGCTTCACGCGCTGCGTCAGATGTGTCGGACTAGCGTTACCCGATTCTATGGATCGGTTAATAGGCCTTTAAGTCCTACAAAATTGTTGCCCTTTCGTGTCGCTGGGAAGTAGCATAACCTCCTCAATGGTCGACTTATGGCGATTATTTGACCGCCAGGGGGCAGTCAAACCACTAGGGGCTTATCACGCTATATTCTTAGTTGGGCGTAGTGAGAGAGAGAGGGTTGGACTCCTCCCTATCTCTCTCTCTCTCTCTCTCTCTCTCTCTCTCTCTCTCTCTCTCTCTCTCTCTCTCTCTCTCTCTCTCTCTCTCTCTCTCTCTCTCTCTCTCTCTCTCTGTGTGTGTGTATCCGCAACTAAGAATAGAGAGAGGATTAGCCCCACTCGAGCGTTATGCCACCTGGCGGGCAAAAGAGCCATCTAAGTCGCTCATTTGGGCTAATGGACTATCAAGATGTCACACGAGTTTTAATCGGCCAACAGTCTGTAAGTAATAAGCAATACGTGCTTTGATTGGCTATTATTATGACACGTGCTCTGTGGTTGCTCTGTAAGGGTCAGTGAGTGTAACGCTTGTTTTTGACTAGTCAAAGAGCTATGATGCTATGTAACGGTTGCGCGTTGTGGGTTGGTTGGTTGGTTTGCTGGTTGTAGTTCTGGTACCAGTCGAAGGAGGGAGAGATTTACCAGGACGACGTGTTCCTCTGCAACAGAGGGTCCGTCATCGCGGTCAGCCCTGGCTGCAGGGATATATGGAACATC
>CM065683.1:16337732-16340232 GCA_017654935.2 Phymorhynchus buccinoides | reverse complement strand
TGATTTAAAAATACTCACCCAGTATAGCGGAACTAATATTAGAAAAAAATATATTTTCTAACAGAGCAACAAAGTTTTGGAATACTCTTCCTGCACAAATTAACCCTTTCACCGCCAACGTCACATTTTAGCACCACAGTGATTTAACACCTATGCCACTAAAAGGCATCAAATGGGGGTCTGTTATCCAAAGACCCTATTGTCTTAGTTTAGGGAAGTAAGGATAGACCTTAGTTTATATATGTCACAGAAGAATCCACAATACTACAGATGGATTTGGGTCTCTACCCAGGTAAATTTAATGGAGATTTTTGGCTGAAATATGGATGGCGGTGAAAGGGTTAAGCGAGCACAGAATCGAACACAATTCAAAAACCTCCTTGATAAATACACCAACATATCAAAGCTACAATATGAGCATGGCTAAAAGGCAGATTTGCCCAAAACAAAATATAAAAACCTCTCAGCTGTGCAGAAGTTCAAACAAAAATGACAGGACAGTGAAGAGGCCGCGAGGCCTAATGTCCTAGCTACCTGACCTGACCTGAATAAGTCAACGGACTATAAAGATAGTCCGTTTTGACTCCAAGCCATCGCTATATATTACCCGTGTTGACTGTCTAAGACGAACTCGTGACTACACGCCCTGGTTCCTAGTACCGCGAGCCTTTAGGGATTAGTGATTGGCCTTTGGGGGCTTTCACCAATCTCATCCATTCTTTTTAAGCTCTTGGTAGTTGAGAAAATGAGGAGGTTGTATCATTTTCATGTTTTCATTAATGTATTTTCCTTATTATTTCTTACTAATTTTCAATTCTCTTTATACCGAAAGCATTGTTAATCATGTCTTGTATATTCATTTTCATGTTTTCATTAATGTATTTTCCTTATTATTTCTTACTAATTTTCAATTCTCTTTATACCGAAAGCATTGTTAATCATGTCTTGTATATTCATTTTCATGTTTTCATTAATGTATTTTCCTTATTATTTCTTACTAATTTTCAATTCTCTTTATACCGAAAGCATTGTTAATCATGTCTTGTATATTCATTTTCATGTTTTCATTAATGTATTTTCCTTATTATTTCTTACTAATTTTCAATTCTCTTTATACCGAAAGCATTGTTAATCATGTCTTGTATATTCAAATAGCTTTTGTTATATGATACTTTCAAAGAATGCATTGCTAGATGATTGGCATAGGGGAAGACGGGGTAAAAAGCGCATGGGCGGGTAAGAAGCCCACCCCAATTATCTCATGAAATAAAGAAAATGTCAGTCAAATTTGCCCATGAGACGAATGCTAGACATTAACGCTCGTCTCATGGGCAAAATGAGACTGAAATTTGCTTCATTTCATGAGATAATTGGGGTGGGCTTCTTACCCGCCCATGCGCTTTTTGCCCCGTCTTCCCCTAGTAATCAACTTTGGTGGAGGGGAGTTAATTAGAAAGAGAGTTTCCCCCTTTGTTCCATTTCGTTATCTCTCCTCTCTTGGCCTCACTATTTCATTCTTTGATTAACCAAAATTCCTTTCGAGGCTTTACCAGTTTGCGTTGTTTTGTGTGTTGTTTATGTAACATATTTAAGGCTAGAAGGCTATGCCACTCTTGGATAGATGTCGATTTGTTTGTATGTTGTCCTCTCCACCATTGTTGATGTGTACTGTGTGGGTGGAGGGTCATAAAGGCGAACTTGGCACATTATTTTTTTCTGCTACACCTATCTGTATTGCTAAAAAAAATCGGGACTTTACTGGTGTTGCACTGCCTCCGGGCATTGCCTCCAGTATTGTTCCCACCATCTTTGTATCAACAAATGTCCCATATAATAATAATAATAATAATGGTTATTTATAGAGCGCTTAACTCCCTTTGCAGGGAGCTCAAAGCGCTGAACAAAGGCCTAAACACTAACATACAGATAAACATACACATTAAAGACAAGCCAAGAATAATCAACATGAAGACAAGTATCAATGAATATAAACATTAAAAATAAGTGAGACTGTTAATATAAAA
The DNA here is from genome assembly GCA_017654935.2 of Phymorhynchus buccinoides. Taxonomy (NCBI): domain Eukaryota; kingdom Metazoa; phylum Mollusca; class Gastropoda; order Neogastropoda; family Raphitomidae; genus Phymorhynchus; species Phymorhynchus buccinoides. The sequence continues at coordinate 16,338,208 of CM065683.1, read as the reverse complement.
TACATGTATTAATCTCTCTCGCCTCCCTCCCCCTCTCCCCCCCCCCCCCCCTCCCCCCCCCCCCCCCCCCCCCACGCACGCACGCACGCACACACGCACACACGCACACGCACACGCACACACACACACACACACACACACACACGCACACACACACACACACACACACACACGCACGCACGCACACACACACACACACACACACACACACACACACACTGCAGGTTAATATCATCAAGGACTACGTGGATTAGAGGTGAGAGTATGAGGTTTCAAAAAGATGAGTTTTCAGAGAAGTTTTGAAAGACTGGACAGAGGAAGAGTGGCGAACACTGTGTGGTAAGCTATTCCAGACCGAGGGAGCAGAGTACGAGAAAGAAGATTCACCGAAGGATTTAGTTTTAATACGGGGAGTGGAGAGCAGGCATGAGTCGGAGGAAGATCTGAGATGTCGGGTGGGAGTGTAGGTTTGTACA
>CM065683.1:16307732-16332732 GCA_017654935.2 Phymorhynchus buccinoides | reverse complement strand
ATACGCTCATGCACGGATAGACTCCACCCCTAGCCCCATCCCCACCCCCACCCCTCACCCAATATCTGCGACATGGGTGAAAGAAAGACATTCTCTCAATCCTGAAATGACACGATTCAATGTTCTCTGAATCTTCCCAATCCTGAAGCGATGACCGCATTAAACCAAAAAAATCCCAATGTGTGTGTATATCTGTGAGTGTATATAGGATGGGTGGGGATAGTGTATTATAGAATTGCATACCTATCATCTTGTTTTAATCTGCCATCAATTTTGAGCAGAAATGTTTGGGATTTTACAAGACCGTGGTTCCGGATGACAAGATGGTCGGTCCCGGAAGACCCTTTCTAACCAGCTTTTTCCATCCTGATTTCAGGAGCATTCCTGGACTACTCTCACCCATGCCTAAGATGTATTACAGTAACTATAACGATTATGAAAGATGGTTCTACGATTTTTGTTCATTATTGAAGATGACATCTATAAATGTTAAACCTTACCCTAGATACAGATAAATGAAAAACCAAAGGAACCATAACTCCCCTTACCGGAAGTATCCCAATGACCTCCCTTTATTTCTGATCACACGAGTCCCTTGCTTAGAAGCTCGTTTTACATTTTCCTGCATCAGAAGGTTGTTTGTTTGTTTGTTTGCTCGTTGGCTGGTTGTTTGGTTGGTTGGTTGGTTGGCTGGTTGGTTGGTTGGCTGGCTGGCTGGCTGGCAGGCTGGCTGGTTGGTTGGTTGGTTGGTTGGTTGGTTGGTTGGTTGGCTGGTTGGTTGGTTGGCTGGTTTGTTGGTTGGTTGGTTGATTGCTTGGCTGGCTGGTTGGTGAGTTGGTTGGTTGGTTGGTTGGTTGGCTGGCTGGTTGGTTGGTTGTTTTCTTGCACATTACACTTTAGATTTTGCACCTTCAAAGAATAAAAACTGTAAAACATATCCGCTCATCCTGTGAATGCTGTTGCTCACTATTGGCCACTGCAAAGAACACCTTTTGCAAGAGTGAATGCCCTTGGTGGGTGGGGGAAGATGGTTGAGTACTGACCAAACAAGGGCACAACTCTCACCAATAACCCTATTTGAGGCCACTTAATGGATGCCTTTTGCAAGAGTGAATGCCCTTTTGGATACTGATCAACTAGGGATTAACTCTTGCCGTCGAGGGCGCTAATAACCCTACTTGCAGTGGCCAATAGGCCTACATAACTCGTGTGATGACTTTCAGTTCGCTCAGAGCTCATTCAACAAATTCAGACTATATTGTTATTATTGTCTCGCTCCCACAAACTTACAACACACATTCACTATTTTATTCAAATATTCTACATTTACAAATAATATTTACACTATTTTATTCAAATATTCTACATTTTATTCTACATTTTTTATATATAATATATTCAAGCCAACAATACAAAAAGTAAGCTAGTTTCGTTACAATTACAATCTGTAAAACCCCTGCAGAACTGTTGAATTGAAACCATGATGTCTATACCCAGGCATGGAAACGCATTTTTCTGTGAAAAAATAGAGGATTTCAGGAGATGTCTCTTGGTATAATCAAGAGATTGCTGGTATTTCCTGGTAAAATTCCGCCAATGTTTATACTGTGTAATTCGTTTTGAACTGAGCACGCCATAAGCTCTGCTTGTTGTTGCTTCAGTTATGTCATAGTTGTTGTTCATGTTGATTTGGAAAAATAAAACATTTAAACCAGAGATTAAAAGCCCTTTATGGTGATCAGCAGGCAACTGCTCTTGAAGATGAATATGTCAAACTGTTCACACTTGGGAAAAGGGCATCTCCTCAAGCTAAAAAAACCTTCTGACAGTTGATTTTCCGCATTAATTTTTCTCTGAATAATTATCTGAAAATTGCCATGCCTAATACCGAAACATAAACAATAACACTGATCACATACAAAATCCGTGAATTTCTGCAAAACTGTTCCAGCAAGATGCCCCCTTTTATTTTTAATTACAGCTGTAAGTTCTAAACTGGCTTTTCTATAATGATGTTATATAACGAATACATTTTTTCATCTACTTGTGTGTCCACATATTTAGTGTGGAAAAAGTATCGAATGTTTAGATTATAACAGAAAACCGATTGTTTAGCTAAGCAATCGTTAGATAATTTTTCTACTTCAATGCATACAAAACCAATGTCTTCTATTTTCGATTCCACGCAAACTTCACTACCCAGGCCTGTAGTCGAGTAAACTACTGTACTGGCAATCAATAAATTTGGCCTCATAGCCTGAGTACCAGAGGGTGCACTGAGCCACATTGTTGTCAAAGTTCTTCTCGGCAACCAGCATCTGGGGGTTGATCTCCATCTGTGGACACACAGAAGATTATTTTGTGTATCCAGAAAGGCATACAATAATTGTAAGTTGTTAGTTTTTGTAATACATCCAATAATACGTCAATGGACTATCTGACTCCAAGCCATTATGTGAGTTAAACACGTGGCACTCCATCCCTCGAAGACGGAGTGTGGATGCCCACGTGGTGGGGTAATCAAAAACGGTCACATGCATAATGCTCTCGTCCCTAGTTGATGCATTTGTACCATAGTGTTCAAGTGCGAGGCACTCACCTCAAAGACGGAGTGTGGATGCTCACGTGGCGGGGTAATGAAAAACGTTAACATGCGTAATGCTCTCGTCCCTAGTTGATGCATTTGTACCATAGTGTTCGGTGAGTGCTTCGGCGGTCAGGCTGATACCCTGGAGTCTTTTAGCCAGGGTACGTCAACAACAACAACAACAACAACAAACATGTGGCCAACAAAAACGATTGATGAGCCACCTACCAACATTTTGTTTTGCTTTTAAATACAAAGTTAATTGCTGCTACTACTCAGATATCATCTGTCCCTAATTGTTTTCCTAAGTCAGGGAAGAATTGGGAAAATCATACAACCACAGTCCATCTTACTGTCATATGGGCTCACCAGAACGTGTAGATTCCAGGGTCAATGTATGTGATGTCATATACAACCACAGTCCATCTTACTGTCATATGGGCTCACCAGAAATGTGTACATTCCAGGGTCAATGTATGTGATGTCATATCATACAACCCCAGTCCATCTTACTGTCATATGGGCTCACCAGAAATGTGTACATTCCAGGGTCAATGTATGTGATGTCATATCATACAACCACAGTCCATCTTACTGTCATGTGGACTCACCAGAAATGTGTACATTCCAGGGTCAATGTCCATGATGTGTTTTCCATACAACCACAGTCCATCTTACTGTCATATGGGCTCACCAGAAATGTGTACATTCCAGGGTCAATGTCCATGATGTCATATCATACAACCACAGTCCATCTTACTGTCATATGGGCTCACCAGAAATGTGTACATTCCAGGGTCAATGTCCGTGATGTCATATCATACAACCACAGTCCATCTTACTGTCATGTGGACTCACCAGAAATGTGTACATTCCAGGGTCAATGTCCGTGATGTCATATCATACAACCACAGTCCATCTTACTGTCATATGGGCTCACCAGAAATGTGTACATTCCAGGGTCAATGTCCATGATGTCATATCATACAACCACAGTCCATCTTACTGTCATATGGGCTCACCAGAAATGTGTACATTCCAGGGTCAATGTATGTGATGTCATATCATACAACCAGTCCATCTTACTGTCATATGGGCTCACCAGAAATGTGTACATTCCAGGTTCAATGTCCATGATGTGTTTTCCATACAACCACAGTCCATCTTACTGTCATATGGGCTCACCAGAAATGTGTACATTCCGGGTCAATGTCCATGATGTGTCTTCCATACAACAACAGTCCATCTTACTGTCATGGAACTCACCAGAAATGTGTACATTCCAGGGTCAATGTCCATGATGTGTCTTCCATACAACAACAGTCCATCTTATTGTCATGAAACTCACCAGAAATGTGTACATTCTAGGGTCAATGTCCATGATGTGTCTTCCATACAACAACAGTCCATCTTATTGTCATGAAACTCACCAGAAATGTGTACATTCTAGGGTCAATGTCCATGATGTGCCTTCCATACAACAACAGTCCATCTTATTGTCATGTGGACTCACCAGAAATGTGTAGATTCCAGGGTCAATATCCATGATGTGTTTTCATACAACCCCAGTCCATCTTACTGTCATGTGGACTCACCAAAAACGTGTAAATTCCAGGGTCAATGTCCACGATGTGTTTTCCATACAACCACAGTCCATCTTACTGTCACGTGGACTCACCAGAAATGTGTAAATTCCAGGGCCAATGTCTGTGATGTCGATCCACTGGCAGTCAATGTCCCACAGATAGTTGTCAGAGCAGTTCACTGACAGTCCTGAAATAGATGGGAGGTTTTCATCATCATTTCTTTATCATCACCGTCGTCATTGTCATCATTGTCATCGGCATTGTCAATGTCATTGTCATCGCCATCATCATCATCGTCGTCGTCGCTGTACTCATCATCATCGACGTCGTCATCGTCGTGGTCATCGTCATCATCTTTTTTTATTGTCATCATCATCATCATCATCATCATAATTATCACCACCACCATCGTCATCATAGTCGTTGTCGTCACCATCATCATCGTCAATTCATCAGCAGTAGCAGCACCAGCATCATCATCATCATCAGCATCATCATCATCATCATCAGCAGCAGCAGCAGCAGCAGCAGCAGCAGCAGCAGCAGCATGATCATTATCACCATCATCATCATCATCATACCTTGGTCCCCATAGTCCTCACAGCTGTACATTCTCTCAATGCTTCTATCACAGTAGCTGTAGCCATAATAATCACCATGATGATGATCATCATCATCATCACCATCATCGTCATCATAGCAACCTAAAACGTCTCTGCAAACCTGTCACCAAGTACAAAACAGTTGGAAACAGATCATTTCGTCATCAAGCACCACACATCTGGAACAATCTCCCTTTCTCTCTCTTAGCTCTCCATCGCTGTCTTCTTTCAAAGCTGGCCTGAAGACACATCTTTTCAAAAATATCTCTGTTAATTTCTGTCTGTCTATCCACCGTCAGTCAACCCTGTAAAGATACCTTGGTTTAATTCCTGTTTTATGTAGGTATTTCAAATGTGAGTTGTGTGAGTGCGATAAAATGAATTTTTTTTCTAAATAAATTTAAGTACATGTATTTTGAATATCTTTTGTGTGTCGGGGTAAACTTACTTTTTTCTCATGTAAAGCGCGGTGAGTCAGCTGTGTCAGGAGAATAGCGCTATAGAAAATGCCTTTGTTTATTACATTATTATTATTATTATTATTATCATCATCATCATTATTATATTATTATTATCATCATCATTATTATTATCATTATTATTATTATTACCTTGGTCTCCATAGTCCTCACAGTTGTAGGTTCTCCGCAGGCCTCTGTCACAGTAGCTGTCCTCCAGACAGAAGGAAGCCTTGGAGCCCTCGGCCAGCCTCACTCCATCCCTGGTCAGGATGTCGTAGTGGGCGAACACCTCCATGCTGTGGTAGTGCCTGACAATAAACCAACCACTTAGCTACGTTCTTGTTGTTGACCTACCCTAGCTACAAATAATAAACTCCAGGGATCATCCAAACAAACGAAGCACTTGAGGTTCAAGTTCAAGTTGAACACTATTTGGTATTTGGTATATTCTAGTCACAGAATGTGAATTCGGGCTGCTCTCAGTCCCGGAGAGCGCGTCGCAGCAAGTGCAGCGCTTACCCAAATTCTTGTGTGTTGGGGGGGGGGGGGCACAGGGTGAGGAGGGGGGGGGGGCACACTTGGAAAACCTAGCTATCAATCTGGCCATCACTATGGTACAAATGCATCAGCTAGGGATGAGAACACTGGGGGGGTGACCGGGTTGTTTTTTTTTATTAACTCGCCACGTGGGCAGCAGACACTCCGTCTTCGGGGGATTTGGGAGACTGATGATGCTATGCTAGGAGCTTGTCATGGCTAAAGACAATCCCTGCATAACATTTTGATGTAGCCTTGGCGTTCTAGCCTATATCAACTGGTCTGACAAAGCCTTAAGCCAAGGCGCAGCCACTTATAAATCGCTGCCAGTGTCGAATACGACTGTCGAATGTTTGCACCAAAGCGGAAAATCTGCATACACGCGATTATATTTCTGCACATTAAAATTAAAATTTCTGTATTGAATACTGACATATTCTTGATTAAAAAAAGCATTTGCAGTAAATTGATCAAAATCAAAGTAAAACTTTGAAAGTGGTAAAAATAGTGTCTACATTTCTGTAAGCAAAAACGGGCACTTCTTAAGATGATTACTGGTTTATTAATTCATACTAGCGCAACGCCGAGTACCAGTAACGCCTAGTAACGGTAACGCCTAGTAACGGTAATGCCAAGTACTGGTAACGCTGAGTACAGCAAATTTGAAGCGATTTGGTAAAGAAACGGTGGAGTTATAAGGCCCCGTTTCGCGTTGGCGCTGCTCTGAGAGTGATGCGCTCTCCCTAGTAACGGTAACGCCTAGTAACGGTAACGCCAAGTACTGGTAACGCTGAGTACAGCAAATTTGAAGCGATTTCGTTAAGAAACGGCAGAGTTATAAAGCCCCGTTTCCCGTTGGCGCTGCTCTGAGAGTGACGCGCTCTCCCGATTTTCTTCAAATTTGCTGCCAGGCTTTGCCCCGGTGACAGCAAGCCTGACAGCAAATTTGACGCGATTCGGTTGAAAACCGGCGGAGTTATAAGGCCCGTTTTGCATCATGCTGCTGTTATGCGCCTAAGTAATGGATTCGCTTCCGGTTTGGCACATTGATAGTCACCGTCCCCGGTCATATATCTGCCAAATTTGAAGGCAATCGGTCCAGAAATACCGGAGATACGGGCGCCGAAAGGCCGTCGGATGCGCGTTTCGCGCATTTGCAAAACCGCGCAATGACACGGCCGCCTCGGTTGCCGTTGCCATCGCCCCGTTAGGGCTCACAGCAAATTTGAAGCGAATCGGTCGAAAAACGGCGGAGTTATAAGGCCCGTTTTGTGTTTCACACACACACACACACACGGATGGACAGTTGGCCTTTTACTATATGATGATTGTAAGCGCTTAGGTGGGTTTTGTTTTAAGATTACGCGCTATATATGCTAATTAATAGTATTGTTCTTATATACCAAGCAGAGGGACAGACAGACGGGTAGATCAGTGACCAGGCACGTGACGCAGGCGTACAGACAGATACACAAACAAAGAGACAGATAACAGACAGACAGACAAAAAGACAGACAGAGAGGCAGGTGAGCAGACAGACAAACATACAGACAGACAAATACACAGAAGTTCTCACACAATAAAAGGGCCTGATACTGACACTGACTCCTGGCGATGTTGTGCACGAAGGGAGATTAACACAGACAGACAGACAGAGAGGCAGACAGACAGACAAGACAGACAAGACAGACAGACAGACAAGACAGACATCCTCACATATGACAGACAGACAGACAAGACAGACATCCTCACATATGACAGGTGTGATACTGACACTAACTCCTGGCGATGTTGTGCACGAAGGGAGATTAACACAGACAGACAGACAGACAAGACAGACAGACAGACATCCTCACATATGACAGGTGTGGTACTGACACTGACTCCTAGCCATGTTGTGCACGAATGAAGATTCACACAGACAGACAGACAGGCAGACAGACAGGCAGACAGAAAGACAGACAAGACAGACAGACAGACAGGCAGGCAGACAGACAGGCAGACAGACAAGACAAACATGCTCACAGATGACAGGTGTGATACTGCCGCTGACTCCTGGCGATGTTGTGTACGAAGGGAGAGTCACACAGACAGACAGACAGACAGACAGGCAGACAGACAAGACAGACAAGACACATCCTCACATATGACATGTGTGGTACTGCCAATTTATCTTGGCGATGTTGGGTCTAAATGGGGCGTCCCCTCTGTTGTGAACGATGGTGGAGAATCGCAGCAGTCGGCGAATAGCGGTGCGCCAGTCTGCCAATAAAGAGTTGAGTTGCTTATAGGCATATAGACTTTTACCAACACACAACTATACTGTAAGGTTACCAAACCTACATTTAAGTTCTGCTATGCCCTTTCAACGAAAGGAAACAAATTTTAAATCACAAACTTTTATACCAAACTAATTAGAAGGGTAACATTTACTCAATATTCAATCTGACCCACTCAGAAAAACAAAACTTACTCCCTTATCCTCCTTATCTTGCACACGCTTGCACATACACAATCCCTCCCCCCCCCTCTCTCTCTCTCTCTCTCTCTCTCTCTCTCTCTCTATAATCGAAAGTCATTGGAGACAGATAGGCGTAACATAGATCTTCCCGCTTGCTTGATTGCGCGCGCGCACACACACACATACACACACACGTACGCACGCACGCACGCACACATACACACACACGCACGCACTTACACACAGACACATACACACACACGCACGTACTTACACACAGACACATACACACACAGAGAGACAAAACCCAGAGACAGACGCAGGTGGACACAGAAACAGACAGACAGAGAGACAGACAGACAGACACTGACAGATAAGGTAAACACAGAGAAAGAAAAGAAAGAGACAGACACATGTGCACACAGAGACACAGAGACAGACAGACAGACATGCACTGACTGGACCCGTTGTTCCTGATGGCGTAGGCCGAGGACGACAGACAATTCTCCTCCATGGCGCACTGCAGATAGTACAGAGGCCTGTCCTGCAGGCGAACAGACAGCTTCAGTCTGTGCAGGTCTGGGTACAAGTCTGGAAGATCTGTGCGCCGCCAACAGACAAACACACACAGACAATTCAGCAACTATCCATAGTCACCAGGGACAGATCTGAGGGGGGGGGGGGGGGGGGGGGGGGGGGGGGGGGGTTCCGGAACACACACTCCCACCACCACCCTGAGCAGATCTGAGTACAAGTCTGGAAGATCTGTGCACCGCAACAGACAACACACACAGACAATTCAGCAACTATCCATAGTCACCAGGGGCAGATCTGTCTGAGGGGGGGAGGGGGGGCAGAGGTTCCGGACCCCCCCCCCCCCACCTTAGCCCCAAGCTTGTCTGACGTTTTCAAATGTGTAATTTTCTCAGAATGGTCAGTTTGACACTTAATGTCCCGTTCGTGGTGCTGGGTCACATATGACGTGTTATTGGACTTATTACAAAAACTTATAACTTGTATAAAAAAAAAAGACTGCAGAAATATAAAAAGCATAACCCCCTTTTTATATTTCTGCAGTCTTTCTTTTTATATAAGTTATTAATTTTCGTAATATGTTCAATAATAATAATAATAATAATAAAACTCCAAGCCATGTCTGTTTCAGACTGGAGGACGTTAAACAGATTTTCACAAGCCTACATTGAAACAGGACTGCTTGGTTTGGAATGGGATGGGATCCAGGGAAGGCATGGGATGGTGTAGGAATGGACTGGATTGGATTTAGTGTAGCCTTTGTGTATTACTTTAGTGGTGCTTATTTGTGTATCTTACTTTAATCATTTGTAAAGCGCAAAGAGCTCCAGTTTAACTGAGAGGTGTTGCGCTGTTTAAAAAAAATCATTATTATTATTATTATTATTATTTTATTATAACATTCAACTTTGTGATTTTTGCTTTAATGTCATTCAACTACTTGGTTATTCTGTTTGTTTTTTAATGTCGATTTGATGTTTTTAACAGATATCGATTTTGTGTCTACTTTCATATTAACAATAATTAAAATGTCGGTTTCTTAGAAATTAGATCAAACATCAACCGACACGTTGCACAGACGACGCCAGCCACCATGTTGTCCGAAGGGCAGGGGCGGTCATTCACCAGCAACATGGGACACTCTGACAGACTGCTCTCCCTTCCCGTGCAGTTGAAGGAGTAAAAAACCATGGGTCGCACTGAGCCGCCATAGTAATTCCGCTGGAAAAAGAAAAATACGGTTTTTGTTTTCTTGATTTATATATCGTTCAAATCTTTCTACGACATTATTTTTTCGCATGCAAATGCAACCTAATTAAACCAATTCTTTTTGGATGGGACGTTCTATAAGCCGCGAGGCTTAGGCAGAAGCCAGTCCCTTTACTACTACTACTAGGGGGAAGACGGGGTAAAAAGCGCATGGGCTAAGAAGCTACCCCAATATCTATGAAATAAAGAAAATTTCAGTCTATGAGACGAATACATTAACGCTCGTCTCACAAAATGAGACTGAAATTTGCTTCATTTCATACTACTACTACTACTGCTACTTACTACTACTACTACTACTACTACTACTACTACTGCTGCTACTACTACTACTACTACTACTACTACTACTACTACTACTACTACTACTACTACTACTACTACTACTACTACTACTACTACTACTACTACTACTACTACTACTACTACTACTACATTATAATTGCCAATTATATGAATTATTCTTGACAAAAGGGCACTAAGCCCGTAATAGGGGAAGACTGGGTAAAAAGCCCATGGGCGGATAAGAAGCCCATGCCAATTATCTCATGAAATGAAGCAAGTGTTAACATTCGTCTCATGGGCCAAATGTGACTGAAATTTGCTTAATTTCATGAGATAATTGGCATGGGCTTCTTACCCGCCCATGGGCTTTTTACCCCGTCTTCCCCTATATGTTATTTGCTAGCTCTATGTGTGTGCAAAATAATATACAATCGGGTCTATAATTTACTAGCAGCCCTGCTCGCAACGCTTCGCACGCGCACACTCACTCACACACCCACACACTTTCTCTCTCTTTCACCCCCCCCCCCCTCTTCCCCCCTCTTTCACTAAGGTTATGATGCAAGGGAAGTAACCACCGAAACCAGTCCAGCCAGTCATTCCCTAATTACTACCCTTTAGCTACTACTCCTACCTCTGATCGGTTTTCAAGGTCAAACTCTAAGGCCAAGGTCACCACGGTTATGAATGTTCCACAGGACCCTCCCTGCATCATAATACACCACCAAAGATAGTCGACCAAGATCCTGCACTCTAGGGCAGTTGGTGTAGGGGAGGGTACCCAAAGGTCGGGCAATCCCCAATGCTGCATGAGGACTGTAGATCAGTTGGCGTAGGGGAGGGTACCCAAAGGTCGGGCAATCCCCAATGCTGGATGAGGACTGTAGGGCAGCTGGCATAGGGGAAGGTACCCAAAGGTCGGGCAATCCCCATTGCTGCATGAGGACTGTAGATCAGTTGGCGTAGGGGAGGGTACCCAAAGGTCAGACAATCCCCAATGCTGCATGAGGACTGTAGGGCAGTTGGCGTAGGGGAAGGTACCCAAAGGTCGGGCAAACCCCAAAGCTGCATCAACAAGTGCCAGTACCATGCCCCCAGCAAAAAGAGTTTCCATTGCTGTAGGAGACGCAAGACATTCCTACAGTCACATAATTATAAGCGCGCAGAACACACTCAGAAACACACAAACGGATTCTCTCTCTCTCTCTCTCTCTCTCTCTCTCTCTCTCTCTCTCTCTCTCTCTTTTTATATGTGCACATTCCTAAGATGATGAGATGAATTTGAATGATAATGATTATTTGGTTGGTACAATTTTGTTTCACACATTTGATTAATGTTCTTTCAGTTATGTTGTATCTCTGTCATGTTGTTGCACCTAACCTGAATTACTCTTTGGGGGATATTAAGGTATACTTGAACTCTCTCTCTCTCTCTCTCTCTCTCTCTCTCTCTCTCTCTCTCTCTCTCTCTCTCTCTCTCTCTCTCTCTCTCTCTCTCTCTCTCTCTCTCTCTCTCTCTCTCTCTCTCTCTCTCTCTCTCTCTCTAACAACTGACGGTGAGAGCCTGTTTGGCGTACTGGTATCCCATCTGCCGGCAGGTCACCATGGTGTGCCTCAGGGTCCACTGCTCCCCACACACGCTGCCCCAGGCCAAGGCGGCAGAGCCCTCCTGATCCTCCTCCTCATCCACCCTTACTGCACTCTTCCTTCTCACCTCCAGCCGTCCCTCCCACAGGTACCGACCCCCCGTCACCCTTACTTCCACCTCCTGTAAAACAAACAAACAAACAAGCAAACAAAGGTGATTGAAGGGGTTCATTTCGTTATTAACTGTTTGATTCGCTGTGTGATTATTAGTAATAAAAACAAATTGCATTAACTAGTGCTTATAACATTTGTATTCTTAATTACACCATTGTGTAATGCTTAAAAGTTTTATAAAAAATTTAAGTGATGAGAGTGATCAGTACGGTTGTCTATTGTCTTGATAGTAAATAATGATGAGAGTGGTCAATACCGTCGTCTATTGCTTTGACAGTAATTAATGATGACAGTGGGGGGGGGGGGGGGGTGGGGGGGGGGAAATGATAAGAATAAAATGTTGTTAATAAATTATTGGTCAATAAACATGTCTTCTGAGAGAGAAAAAAACACAACACAAAAAACAAAGGTAAGCGTAACTGTCCCACAGCCTCTGTCGTAGGGTCAGTAAATGGTTATGTCGTACTTTGGTCACCCCTTCCTCCCCCTCCCACTCCCCCTCCCCGCGCCATTCCCCCCTCCCCCTCCCCCTCCCCCCTCCCCCCCTCCCCCTCCCCCCTCCCCCGTAGAAATTTCACATTGACAGACAGGTTTTATAGAGAGAGAGACACTGACACTGACACTCTTCTTCTTCTTCTTCTTCTTCTTCGTTGATCGCTCAGTTTCCTGTCAATGAGCGCAGATGCGTCATGCTGCCGGTATGCGCCTAACTAAGAAATAGTTAGGCCCAGCAAGTCCGACTTCGGCTGCAGGAAATGTTTTTGAAAGTGTTTCGTGAAGAAGAAAAAAAGGCAGGAGAATGGACCGGTAAGGCAGAAAGATAGTAGATGACAGTAAGCAAAGGGAAAAGGCAGAGTCAAAGAGAGTGACCGATTAGAGGAAGTTACAAGCACAGAACTTCCAGAAGGTGGGGCCGGGGGAACTATTTATAATAATAATAATAATAATAAATAACATTCATAGAGCGCCCTTTCTCTCTTGAGCTCACGGCGCTTCACAATTGTTTAAATAAATACATAAATCATAAATAAGCTACTACAATATCAACTATCACAAACATGCACACAGCCACAACACGCACGCACGCACATGCACACACCCACACCCACACCCGCGCGCGTACACACCCACACACAATGTGGGGGACATCATTTTAAGGCAGGAAACAGGACAAGGAAGAAATCAGAGGTATTGCCGGAAGAGGTGAGTTTTAAGAGCGGTTTTGAAAGACTGGAAAGATTTAGCAGAACGAAGTTCATAATTATGGTAAGCTGTTCCAGACAGAAGGGGCGCTGAAAGAAAATGAACGTTCACCATTTGTCTTAGTGTTAGTACGAGGAATAGAAAGGATAAGTTTGTCAGAAGAGGAACGGAGAGACCTGGAGCGTGAGAACAGGTGAACGAGATCAGAGAGGTAGGCAGGACTAGATGAATGGACAGCATTGAAACAGAGGCAAGCAATTGTATACTTTATTCTTGCCTCGACTGGAAGCCAGTGTAAGGTCTTGAGGTGGGGTTTGATGTGGTCTGTACGAGGGACTTTAAGGATTAACCGAGCTGCATTGTTCTGAACTTTCTGAAGTTTGTTGAGGAGGGTTTGAGGAGAGCCTACAAGTAGGGAATTGCAATAATCGATGCGAGACAGTACAAAAGCTGATACTAGAGTCTTGGTTGTTTCAACTGTGAGATAGTGACGAATGGCACTAATACGACGGAGTTCACCAAAGTTCACATTACGAATCAGAGTCATGACATGAGTGATCATAGTTAGTTGACAATCGAGGGTTACACCAAGGTTTTTAGCTGATTGACAGAAAGGGACGGTAGCATCGCCAATGACAAGAGAGTCAGGAAACTGAACAGAGGTGGAAGTTCTCTGAGTGGAAACAATTATTGCCTCAGTCTTATTTTCATTGAGTTTTAATTTATTGGAGGTCATTCAGGACTTGACATCTGAAACAGTATCCTGCATGGACAAAACTAGATAATCAATTTCATTAAGCTTAGAAGACTTCTGCAGTTGGGTATCATCAGCGAATGAGTGATGGAGAGCTGAATACCTGGACATGACGTCTGAAAGAGGAGAAGTGTAGAGAACAAATAGAACAGGCCCCAGGACTGATCCCTGTGGCACACCACAGGAAACAGAGGCTGGGGCAGAGTTGGTGTCCTGAATGGAAACAATCTGGGTACGGTTAGAAAGATAAGAGGTGAACCACTGGCGAGCTTTACCACTGATGCCGAAGACAGATTCCAAACGAGAAAGAAGAGTGTTGTGGTCAATGGTATCAAATTAAACGCTGCTGAACGGTCCAAGAGAGTCAGAACTGAGAGTTTTCCTTCATCAAGAGAAAGAAGATCATTAACAACCTTTACTAAAGCAGTTTCAGTACTGTGACCTGGTCTGTAAGCTGACTGAAGGATTGAATAAATCATTAGAATTGAGATGGCCAGAAAGCTGTGAGAGAACAATCTTTTCCATGATCTTTGACACACAAAATAGATTTGAGACAGGTCTGAAACTTTTAAAATCATTGTGGTCTAGTGAGGGCTTTTTGAGTAGAGGTTTGACAATGGCAGTTTTGTAGACATCAGGAAAGAGACCAGAAGACAGCGAATCATTGATTATTTTGGTTAGTACAGGTAACACAACATCCACACATTCATACAGCAGAGAAGTGGGAATGGGGTCAAGGTCACATGTTTTGGGTGCAGACTTTTTCAAGATCTTCAACACATCTTCTTCGGTGACAGGAGAGAAGTGAGAGAGTGAACTGCCAGTGAAAGGTTTGCCTAGTAGTTGAGAATCTGTTAGCTGTTTATCAAGTTCATTTCTGATTGTTTCAACTTTCTTGCAAAATAAATCAGAAAAGATGTTAGGCAGAGTGGAAGGAGGATAGATAGTGGGCAGTTGGGCAGATTTTGTGCGAGCAGACAAGCTGTTAGTAATATGATAGAGTTCTTTGCTGGATTTGGACTCAGAGATCTTGCTAGTGTAAAAAAGAGTCTTAGCTTTGCCAACAAGAAAAGAAACAAAGTTCTTAGCTTTAGTGTGGATTTGTTTGAGAACAGTCAGTCCACCCTTTCCCTGCCTCTCCGCCTGTCTCCGCTGATCCTCCGCACGTCTCCGCTCCCTCTTTGCTTTATACAAAAGACCCCCCGGTATCCCACGGGGGTACTGACGCTGACACTGACACTGACACTGACACTGACCTGGTTTATTGTCATTACCACCAGGAGGGGTCTATATTGACAAGGGTGGGTGGGGTGGGAACAGTGTTTTGTTAAGCAGAACAATAACTCATATCAAAAACAGAAGGGAGAAAAAGCAATCCATTCAAATAAAAATAATCCGTTTGCCATTAGATCCTTGAGCATATTGGCCACTGCAACTAGGGTTATTAACGCCCTTGACGGCACGAGTTAAGCCATTGTTGATCAGTAACCAAAAGGGCATTCTCTATTGCAAAAGGCAGCCATTACGTGGCCTCAAATAGGGTTATTGGCGAGAGTTATTCCCTTGTTTGGTCAGTACTCAACCATCTTCCCCCACCCACCAAGGGCATTCACTCTTGCAAAAGGCGTTCTTTGCAGAGGCAAATAGAGAGAGAGAGAGAGAGAGAGAGAGAGAGAGAGAGAGAGAGAGAGAGAGAGAGAGAGAGAGAGAGAGAGAGAGAGAGAGAGAGAGAGAGAGAGAGAGAAACACAGAGAGAGACAGAGAGAGACAGAAATACAGAGAAGATAGTAGCGAACGCGAACAAGAGAACGAAATACCAAACGAAAATAGAATGTAATAATAACATAATTATAGAATCGAATTCAATACAACGTGAAAATTGATGGGAATGAAAATAAACGAAACGAGAGCCTGGAATACGTGGCTCCCAGAAAATGAAATTAAAACAAGGTGATAGTAGTAGACCTACTAGAGCAAAGTTACCATGGCATGTAACAACGCAGGGAACGAAATACAAACAAAACAGTAGAGTTTGTTGTTGAGGCAGTTCTCTCTCTCTCTCTCTCTCTCTCTCTCTCTCTCGAGAGAAGAGAGAGAGAGAGAGAAGAGAGAGAGCAGAGAGAGAGAGAGAGAGAGAGAGAGAGAGAGAGAGAGAGAGAGAGAGAGAGAGAGAGAGAGAGAGAGAGAGAGAGAGAGAGAGAGAGAGAGAGAGAGAGAGAGAGAGAGAGAGAGAGAGAGAGATTTGTTTTCTATGTTATTTGTTATGAAGTTGATACATTTTGCCAACCCCCCCTTGTCATCAGACCTTGTTTGGTAATGACAATAAAAAATGTTGAATTGTCTCTCTTTCTCTCTCTCTATTTCTGTATCTGTCTATCTGTGTGTGTGTGTGTGTGTGTGTGTGTGTGTGTGTGTGTGTGTGTGTGTGTGTGTGTGTGTGTGTGTGTGTGTGTGTGTGTGTGTGTGTGTGTGTGTGTGTGTGTGTGTGTGTGTGTGTGAGAGAGAGAGAGAGAGAGAGAGAGAGAGAGAGAGAGAGAGAGAGAGAGAGAGAGAGAGAGAGAGAGAGAGAGAGAGAGAGAGAGAGAGAGAGAGAGCATTTCTTTGAGTTGATATTTGCGGAATGCGTGAAATCAAGTGAAAGCGGTGTAAGCATGTCTGTGTGCGTATTGCGTGCATGCGTGCGTTCATTTATCTTCCACAATGTTTGTTTGTGTGTCTGTTCCAAAGCAAACTATAACGTGTGTTAGTAGTAGGCTATACATAATGTATTTGAATTCCGAACAGAAATGAGTAATAGTAGTTTTCTACCCATTGTGACGAGTAATGGGTTAAAAGGCTAAGTCCCTAGGGAACTTTTCGTGTGTTAAATTTTCAAGTAGAAAATTTGCCTTTAGCCCACTTCTCTAGGGTATGGGAGGTGAGCAACTTTCCCGGCCCCTTTTCATCTAATAAATTTATATTTGTGCCCGGGTTCTGGCTCGTATGATTGTAAGAAATACAAGTGGTTGATTTGCTCTTAATGGCAGACAGAGAGAAGTAGGGTTTTACATGAAATTACAAGACTCCCACTCTCATCAGTCTGACCAAAGGGTTCAGGATTATTTGACACTTGTATTTTATTTACTCACAAAATCTGCATAAGATTATGCAACAATAATAATAAAGCAGCTCAATGGCGCCAAAACAAAATGTGAATGAAAAACAATGGAATCCGAAAGGATTTACAAGACTTTTGTCTTTCTAGAAGGTTAGCCCCAAGCAGGAAGGGTTACTAATTATCTTCAGTGTCCGGAGGAAAGTTCAAATGATTGGCGCGGTCCGGTGGACTTAGCTGTTGTCAAGTTCCTCCGTAGTGATCGGCGAGTGCTGGGGTGGCTGGGCTTGCTCGTCAGGTGAGAGTAGCTCCCAGTCGTTCCGGTTACGGCGTCGCGGGATGGCACGGTTCAGGCGTGGTCTCCTCGCGGATTCTGGGTGCGGGGCGTCTTGGCGGCGTTCCCGTCTTGGTGCTTGTGAGTCAGGGATGATCGTCCTGCCCACGATGCCCTGCTGATAATCACAGGAGAAGGTGGATGTAGGTCTCTATGGCTTAGAGACAAGGGGCTTCAGTCGGCAGGGAATTAGTGGATCCCAACCGGCTAGAAGGCTGCCCTTGTACAATAGCACTAGTTAATAAATAAACTGAATTTCAGTTAACAAACTGAGATCAGTCAAACATAAAAGGTGTACATGAATCAACTGATATTATTCAGTACCCGGATAGATCAAAGTCTATGATCAAGCCAACATCACTCTCCATCCAACACCTGGAAAGGAATGGTATCATAAAGTGCAAGATTGCAACCCACAGGCTTCCTACTAAAAATATACAAAAGGGTTAGTAGGCATAAAATCCGGTTCTGGTACCAAAAGAGTTAAAGTCAAAAACACACACACACAAATAATCAGTGCACATAAATAGAACAGAATGTTTACCACTTCTTTTCAATAACATATCTACTCCTTATTCATCATTGAACATAGGATCTAGATCAAAAATAGGATCAAACAAACAACAAATCTCAATCACCAGCCATCAATAATACTCACTAGTTGGGCTATTATGACTGGCTGGGAGAGAGGTTGAGTCTGCAATGTTGCTCCAGCCAGGTTTCAGCGTCTTGTGTGAAAGTATGTGTAGGCTAACTTTTTCTCACTACTCAAATCATAGCCCTGCCATTTTCAAATGAAAGCCTGTCATTGGTTCATAGCAGTCGACCAGTCACAAGATGATGTCATAGTAGTACAGAACAATCACGCGCCGGTTACATCATTATCACATGCCGACATTCCTATCCTTCTCGTGCTCGGAAGGGAAGAGTTCAAAGGGCGCCGACTGTGGATGTCACTTTCTCGTGATGGGGAGGTAGATCGGGCTTCAAAGAGATAAATGCCTTAATCGGCGTCTGTTAGATGTTGAATGGCAATTAAAGTGGCGGCCCGAGAAAAGAAAGGGGGGGGGGGGGTGTAGATAAAGAAAGAGGGGTCGTGTGTGATACATTGTCACACCCATAAAATTAATGTACTGCCACTTTACTCACCACATATTGACTGGGAGAATCAGCTTGAGCCATGATGTCGCCTTCGCCAACATCAACAGCATCATCGTCTTCTTCTTCTCCTTCTTCTTCTTCTTCTTCTTCTTCTTCTTCTTCTTCTTCTTCTTCTTCTTCTTCTTCTTCTTCTTCTTCTTCTTCGTTTCTCTCCCCTTCTGATGTCGCTCCATCTTCATTGTCATGATTGTCGTTTTCTCGTGGTGTTTCTGTCGAACTTTGGCCAGTAGTAACCGTCTCAGAAAATGAACTCATTTCTCCACTACTCCCAATGGTTGAAGTCGTTGGCTCCATTGGGGATGTCGGAGTTTCTGCCTTCTCTGGTGATGCCACACTTGTCTCGCTCGGTGTTGAAGAGTTTTCTTGCTCAGAAGTTGTTGATGTTGATGTTGATGTTGATGTTGATGATGCCATTGATGTTTGTGATGCTGCTGATGGTGGTGGTGGTGGTGATAACCTTTCAGTTGATGTTGTCTCTGTTGTTGTTGTTGTTGCTGTTGCTTCTGTTGTTTCTGTTTCTGCTGTTGTTGTTGTTATTGCTCCTGTTGTTACTGATGCTGCTGTTGTTGTTGTCATTCTTGTTGATCTTTCTGTTGTTGGGGCAGTCGTGGATAACGGTAATGTACTTCTTGGAACATATTCTGTTGTTGTTGTCTTTGTGGTTACCTCTGTCTGAGAGCTCATCGGCTGCATTGTTCCAGCCGGTATTGTTGTTGCTGTGTTTGGACTTACTGTTGTGCTGGATTGTTCGGCTGCCCCGTCCCGTTCTGCTGTTGTGGAAGCATTGCTGTTTCTGGCAGTTGTTGGATGCGTTGATGTCAATGTTGACTCCGGTGTTGGTTTGATTGTTGAACTTCTCGTTGATTCTGTCTTTGGTATCGGTGTCTGTGTGCTTGTTGGTTTCGTTATTGTTGCAGACGAAATATGTTCTGACATTTCCTGTTGCACACCGCCGTTTGTTGTCGTCATATCGTACATTGTCGTAGTCGCTTCCGCTCTCATTGTTTCATCCGCCATTGAAGTTACATCTATCGGTCTTTCTGCGCTTCTAGTAACGGGATACGAAGAAGTAGTCTTTGTTGACTTCGAACTTGATGGCAACGATGATGATGATGAGGACGATGACGACGACGATGTAGAAACCTTTCGCGTTTCACTGGACGCGTGAATTCCTTTTCTTGGCTTTGAAGGAAGCGTTGGCGTTTCCATTAACTCTGGAATGCGAGCAATAGTCAGGGATTTGGCAGACTTCTTCTTCTTCTTCTTCTTCTTCATCTTAGTAGTAGTAGTAGGCCTCTCATCTCGCTCAGCGTTATGACTGTCTCTCACTATGTCTGCCAAATCTGCGTACATGGCTAGAGGCCTCAAGGCCTCTCTAACTGGCTCTGATTTGGCTGCGGAGTATGATGATGATGATGATGCCGATGGTTTCTGAGGGGCGGGAGAGCGAGTAGTAGTGGAGGAGGTGGTGGTGGTAATTGTATTAGTAGGGGACGCAAGTGTCTGAAGCGAGACGAGATGTTTGCGTGGGCCGTCTCGGTGATTGCTTGGCTCAACTTCAAAGAGGTTGTCCATCTTTAGTGCACCAGCGGTAATACTACTTGTTTCAATTTTCTTTCTTTTCATTTCTCCTGCCACGGTCGATTTTCCGTTTTTGTGAGCTTTTCTGGTTTTTAAAGCTTTTCTGTTTTTCAAAGCTTTTCTGGCTTTTAAAGCTTTTCTGGTTTTTAAACTTTTCCTGCCTCTCGCAGCTTTTCCGGCCTTTTTGGTCTTCCTAGCTTTCTTGGCCGGCCGTTTCTGATGCCTTCTGCGATGCGAGGCTCTGCGGTCGAGCCGGGTGTCTCCGGTGGCGTCTCCCATGAACCGGGGTGGAGTTCTGGGTTTGGGGTGGCAGACCACGCCCACGGAGCGCCAGTGTCCCTGGCACAGGTGCCTGACCTGCCGGCCCCAGCCCTGGTAGGCACAGTCCAACAGACGCTGCTCCTCACCTCTGCACCGCACGCCAGTGATCCAGACCCTACCTGTCGACAACAGGGAAAGAAGGTGGCCAAGTAGTTAAAGGTGGACCCTAACGGATGAGTTTTTGCAAGAAACACGTCGAGATCACCAGAGAGACAGCCTTTTCAAGGATCGGAACACTCACTTTGCTCTGGTTTCCTAGAAATCAAACGTCAAAACGGCGATTCCTCCTTGGCTGGAGATGCCGGAGAGAATAGCCATTTTGGATGGGGTGGGTGGAGGTCACTCATTGTGGTTGAAGCGTTTTCTTTCTTTGTAGTGCAGTTAAAAGAAAATGGAGCTATTTCCTTTGTTGTGAGCAAAACTCCTTTAAATAAACTGCATACAATTTAAAAAAGGAAAAGAAAAAAAGGCTTTTATTGCAAAAATTTCGTGCAAACGATTTGGCGGCCATTACAAAAAGAGACGACACACGTCTTCTCTTTGGGTGAAATAATTTGACTTCCAGCACCTCCGCCTAGGAGGAATCACCGATTTGACGGTTTGATTTCTAGGAAACCAGAGCAAAATGAGTGTTGTAATCTCTGTAAAGGGTGTTTTCCTGGTGATCTCGACGTGTTTCTTACAAAAACACATCCGTCAGGGTCCACCTTTAAGACGACAGAAAGCTATCTGCAGTATCGACGCCAATTATTAATTTTGTTTTCCAAGTTATGAACTCACTGCTACTCCCTTTCTCCGGGTCGGGATAGGGATGGATAGGGATAGGGTTAGGATAGAACGCCCCGGAAAGGGATAGGGTTAGGATCTGGGTTGGGGCTAGGGTTATAGTTCTAAATGGAAAAAAAGTCCAGACAAAATGGCCGCTTGCCGTTGCCGTTAAATCCAATGAAATTGCAAGTAGTCGATACTGCAGATAGCTTACTGTATTAAGACGTCAATCGCCTGCCGAACTCAATGCATGACTGACTGACTGCCTCGTCCCTTTCTTTCTAGTTCCGACAGGAAAATCGAACTGAACGTCCGAGTCCTTCGGATGGGGACTGAAAAGCTAGTCTGACCCGTGCGCTTAATAATTACGCGCATAAAAAAATCCCACTGTAGTTAAAAGTCAATAAGAGCAGGGATATATCCCGCTGCCTGGCATGACCACATTTATAGCTAGATTTCCCAAGTCTGCCCCTATCCCCTCCTCACCCTGCCCCCCCCCCCCCCCCTCCCCCAAAATCTTTTTTTTTTAAATGGGAAGGCGCTGCGCTTGCGGCAACGCGCTCTCCGGGGGAGAGTAGCCCGAATTTCAAAGGGATAAGTCTCTGTGGTTAGAATATAACAAATATCTAAACAGTGGAACCTCCCTTATAAGACCTCCCATTATAAGACTCCCTCTGATTCCACATAAGACCTACTTCTCTAAGACATTGCCCTTCTTTGTAAGTATTAAAATTACCTCCTTTATAAGACCCCTCCCAATAAGACCTCATTTTGGATTATTTTTTAAGGTCGTATAAGAGAGGTTCCACACTGTACCAAATAAACACGAACACGAATATTGTCGTGGGAGCAAAATGGTCTACAACAAGACATTGATTGTTGGAGTTCAACCCTGCCCTCAATGGAACACACGTGGGATCTGACATGAAAAATAGGGCTTTACGTCCTCTCGATCTGGGAAGGCACATAATTATATAGGACATGAAAAACACTTGGGATCTAACGTCATGACGTCACACACCTGTGGTTAGGATTGCATCCCTTTCAGTGCGCTCCTTTATAGTTCCGTTGAAACCCCTGCTCACTTCAAAGAACACCAACTCTATAAAGAAACTCTGAGGAAACGCAAAGAACGATAACTGTGGGGATGGTGACCGATCCTACAGATGAAGAAAAAGTGGAAATTAGCAGTTCACGCAAACGAAAATGTGAGAGAGAGAGAGAGAGAGAGAGAGAGAGAGAGAGAGAGAGAGAGAGAGAGAGAGAGAGAGAGAGAGAGAGAGAGAGAGAGAGAGAGAGAGAGAGAGAGAGAGACTAAACTGTTTTAATGTCATTGGCTTACATAGCTTAGATGACATGGGGGTGCGCATAGAACAAAATATCAATTAAGGAGTCAAACATAAAATTAAAAACCAACGAGAGAGAGAGAGAGAGAGAGAGAGAGAGAGAGAGAGAGAGAGAGAGAGAGAGAGAGAGAGAGAGAGAGAGAGAGAGAGAGAGAGAGAGAGAGAGAGAGAGAGAGAGACAGAGACAGAGAGAGACAGAGAGAGAGACAGACAGAGAGAAAGAGAGAGAGACACAGAGAGAGACAGACAGACAGATAAACAGACAGAGTGAACTTTAATTATGATCATTTCAACACATCTCATTATTAATTAAGACTCGGTATAAACAAAACACCGAAAACAAACCAAAAAAATGTTTTGACTCACGTTGGCTTCGCGGTCCCCCAAACTCCATCTTCAGGGGCACCCTGAGCGAGCCCCCGGGGAAGCCTTGCTGACGACACACTACGTCAGCGTTGATGACGCGCCACGCGTCGTCACACACCGAGCCCCACCGGCCCCTATGGTACAGCAGCACTAGGCCCTGCGACTTTGTCTGACCCCCGACCAGCCGAATGTCCCCCTCCTTCCACTTCCCCACCCGTCCTTTCTTCGCTTTCCCTACTTGTTGTAGGGATTTTCTGTCCGTATGACGTCGTAGTGTATCCGATGACGTCATCACAGAGGATGACGCAATCACAATGGCCGCCGTCGCCAAAATCGCCAAGGACGCGCTGAGTGACGGCATAATGATCACGTTGGTGTATAGTCTATGATTACGATAAGAGTACTCTCGTCAGTAAGAAAAATACGTGGCACCAAGATCGATTTTCCATCAGTGTTAATCTAAGCATTGCTTTATCTACAACTGTCAGACTTTTAATTATGCTTTATTGATCATCTGTGCCAACCAGATTTACTCCACCAGTTATGTAATATACGTATATACCCACCAATGTCAAGCATTGAGAGAATGTAGATTGTTTCAAGATTCGTCAACAGCAAGTGAGACCGATACGCCTACTTACATAATTATAATGTCCCGGCAAGTGGGTTTTTTTGGTAGCATATCGAGCACAGCACGAGCACAGCACGAGCACAGCACGAGCACGCACAAAACTGATAAAGGACCAAACAGCTCATTTCATTTTCAGCATTCTCAGAATACCCTGTGCATTTATCATTTGATGCTTACATAACTTCCACAGTCGTTGCATCATGCAGCACCTGCGATTCAGTTCAAATCCCTGTCACCGTTCCAGAATTCTTGACACAGGAATTCCAGAATTCTTGATACTGGCAATTCTTCAATTGATTAGGCTTAAGGACCCACCACGTCACGTGTCAAAATCACGGTTTTCATGTGTTTTCCCTCTTATGGCTGTTAAGAAATCTTAAGAAATCTTCCTAGCATAAGAGGGAATGTGACACGTGACGTGGGGGGTCTTTAATCGGCTTATTAATTTTACGTTGCTCCACCGGGAGTGAAGAGGACTTAAGAAGTAATGTTAGTTCACTTGTCACGGATATAAACATGAACAGTTTTTGTTGGTGTTTTTTTCAAATAATGTTGTTGACTGCAAAGAATACCGCTTCAGTTTACACACTTTGAACGCATTGTAAACAGTGCCTTAGTCAGCGCGAAGTAAAGAGCGAGTAGACACTGATATATGACGATCTGCTGCTGTTGCTAAATCCACTGACACTGGCAGCTGACGCACTTAATCTGCTGAGTACGTAAGTCTGGAACGATGAGAGTTTGTACCACATAGCGCGTCCTGTTTGTACACTCAGGTACCTGAGAGAGAGAGAGAGAGAGAGAGAGAGAGAGAGAGAGAGAGAGAGAGAGAGAGAGAGAGACTGTTGCGGGAGTCACGTGCTGAGGTTTCTGTGTGACAGGCTGCGTTCAGAATGCACTCCTGTTTGGCTGCACCTAATTTGCTGTGCAGCTTGAAAAGGTTCCGTTTAATTTGTTGTTGCTACTGGTCACTGCCAAAGGGCTTGTGTCCTTGCCATAGAAAAACAAACAAACATGAGTGGGTTGGAGTTAATCGTTTGTATATTAAGCTTATTTATCAATATTATCATTCGGACATGGGAGTGTTACTTTTGCTTAGGCCTATTACCAGCCGCGAGCGAAGCTGGTAATGTTTTCAGAGAATTCTGTTTGTTCCTGACTGACTGACTATCTGACTATCTATGTGAACACGATAACGTTTGAACGGAAAGACCTAGGAGCCTCAAAGTTTGCTTACATTCAGATAGGTACTAAGGATATCTAGTTTCTAATATACTAATATTATTTGTTGAAGACGGCAAAACCCCTGGGTATGCCAATCCCGTTTGTCGGCTTTCTAATTGAAAGACAATTATTTT